>CM021103.1:482413105-482550029 GCA_007115665.2 Sequoiadendron giganteum | reverse complement strand
TTCAGCAGCAGGAATACTTTCAAGAGCAACAAATTCGCTTCAAGGAGAAGCAATTAATATTTTGTGTATTCAAGGAAATCACACTATCTTCAACTGCAGATTCATTGTATGAGATTTGGCCTTTCTAGGGCCTGACTTTGAGTGCTATTTCTGCACTTAGTTATTCTGATTTATAAGAGAATATCTTGTTGGGTTTTTCTCCCTTGAGTAGGAGGGTTTTCCCAGGGTAAATTCGGTGTTCATTGTTCTCTGAGTTGTATTTTCTGCATATTTGCATTTCTGATCCTAAAATTAACATGGTATTAGAGCGGGTTTAGGAAAGATCTGATCAAATTTGGCTAAGCAGTAGAAGTCAACATCCTTGGAGATATTTGCCACCACTTGCACCCATTCAGACATAGCAACGACATTTTGGTTGAGGAGCAACGCCACTGGAAGGGCAGAGCTATCATCTATCCAGCGTGTCGATAGTCATTAGTAGCAATCTTCAAGACATTGAACCCTCGATTGTGTATAAAGACTCGGGTTGTTCCACTAGGCACTAAGTCTCCATTCGTGCCTGGTTCCTACCTCATGGCAAACTGGGAGTTGTGAATCATTGGCATCAATTACCCTTCGTTCGCAACGTCATTTTCCAAAGGTGAAAAATTTGCACACAGATGGGCACGAGAGTTAATAATCAAGTCTAAATATTGATTCATCCTTGGAGCAAGGAGTCGTAGGCTATACTCATACACATATTCACCGAAGGCAGACAGGACGCCACTCTCCCTCATATTGAGAATTCATGAACTGGTGATATTATTTCACAATAAATAATAAATTCAATTTGATTTATGTGCGCTATCTGGCCGAGAGTCTATTTTGGGCATAAATAATCTATGGTGAATATATGTATCGCTGCATGTGTGAATTATGGATATAAGGGCATTAATCTGACAAGGAAACAAGAAATGACATTGGTTGGCGTTTCAGTTTCTCATATTGATTGGCATTGAGGAGGTCGTTACTGCCTATCTCTTTCCACAACGAATAGTCGTCATTGTCGATACCAAGCATATACTCCATTGGGTCCATATTTATCACTTGGCGGAGAATCGGGATTGTGCTTCTGATTGCATCCTTCACATTGCATCTATTTGCATCCTGCAGATTGTATTATTGCCGGCGCTTGTCTCATATATCGTGGTTGATATTCAAATTCTGAAGTGTGACAAAAGTGTTGTAGAGACAAGCTAATTTAACATGCGAATTGAGTTGCGTCCATCCCTAATCTTCATGCGATTGAGTTTGATTAGAAATTATGAGGTCGGTTGTATGGGGTGGCTTGACGGGAATATGAGTTTATATTGAAGCATTGAGTAATTCAGAACACACAAAATGCACCCAACTTCATGAGTTGTAAAGTTTGAAGATTCGTAATTAACATAACAGTGGCCGGGATTGGTCGTGTAAGGTCTTGAAGCTTGTTATAGAATATTGCAAGGGTCGGATTGAAAGGTAACAACATGAGTCACCGTATATGTCCCTAGTGGATGATTCTATTACAACAGGTCTCTGTTGAAGATAACCAAGACTTGAGTCTTCAAGAATTAAATAGTAGTATGGTTCTCCATCAAAATCTGCCGCTATGCTATAGTATTGGTTTGGGTAGTCAAGTGTATGAAATACCAGGGATAAAAAAATAATACAGAATTTAAATGTTCCAGTTATTGCCGAAACTGTTAAAAGATTGATTGTATTCTTTGAAATGTGCATTGGAAGATGGAATACTCTTGATAGCCATCGAGCATTTGGAATTCTTGACACTTATGTTTTTAGTTTTGGCAATTACGTGTCTCATTGTGGCACCTACTCAGATGTATTGCTTTTCCATTGTTGGTGGCACGTTGGTGCATCGTACTCGATCAATGTCTCTTTTTGCCAAAGTAATTCACCAGGAGATTGCATGGTTTGATGACAATGAAAATTCAAGTGGTGCAATAAGTGCAAGATTATCAACAAATGCTGCAGCTGTGCGTAGTTTGGTGGGAGATGCATTATCACTTGCTGTTCAAAATATAGCAAACATCATTGCTGGGATAGTCATATCCTTTACAGCCAACTGGCAGCTAGCATTGTTGATACTTACAATATCTCTTCTAAGTCTTGAAGGCTATGTGCAAGTGAAGTTTATGCAGGGTTTCACTGCTAATGCAAAGGTGGTTTATGAGGAAGCCAGTATAGTGGCAAATGATGTTGTTGGAAGCATTCAAACTGTTGCCTCCTTCTGTGCAGAGGATAAGGTTATCAATCTGTATAATGAAAAATGTGCTACTCCCATGATAAGTGGAGTCAAGCAGGGAATTATAGTAGGATATGGTTGTCGGGAGGAGAAAAAATGGCTGCAACTGAATCAACTAAGATAAGTTCTATTACGTATCATTCCTTTAATTGTTCTATCTAATGATATTTTCTAGATGACTACATGCTTCATTTGTATTGGGGTAGTTTGATTTTATGAACTATTATTAATCTCTTTGAAATGCAGGATGGATCGAGGAGCAAAAAGATGTTGGATTATTTGAAGATATATTGAAGACCTTATTATTTGAGGTGACAATTCTTGGAGATTAGTTAGTGAGGAGCAAGAGGCTCCTATGGATATGGATTCATCCCTCGATTACACTCCTTCCATTCAAAGGGAGTTAGATTCCGATAATTCAAGGCATGAGTTGAGATCGTGTCTGGGAAGAGGATTAAGGTTCTGAGATCAGTCAATGGAGGGGAGTTCACTTTCAGAGGATTTTTATAATCTCTATATTGAGAGGGAGTTCTGTGTCCTATGACTCGAGGAACTAAAGTGACTCATTGAGAAAAAGTGAAGGTGTCAGCAAGTGGGTTGTAGTGTTGCAAAATCAATTTTTTTTTTTTTTGGAAGGCCTCTACAGTTGTAGAGAATGGAATTGCACAAAGCAGTCAACCTTGTTTTGACATTGGTAGCATTGCAAACCTATTCAAAATAGGGTGATTTGGGATGAGGTCGAGGAGGACTAAGTCCTAGACTCTTGCAAGTCAGTAGTGCCAGAAGCGTGTGTTGGAAACTGTTCCTCTAAGGCAAGCATTGCAGACAATCTTGGACGAGGAGCTCAAGAGATTGATACGGGTACTTGGAGGTCCAGAGGGAGTCACAACATCATAAAGTTTTGTTGTAATGTATATTTCTCTGTGATAGAGAAATATGAGGTGAAAGCCCTTGTAGTGTATATTTCTATGAGACAGAGAAATATGAGGTGAAAGCCCTTGTAGTGTATATTTCTTTGAGACGGAGAAATATGAGATGAAAGCCCTTGTAGTGTATATTTCTCTGAGAGAAATATGAGGTGAAAGCCCTTGTAGTGTATATTTCTCTGAGACTGAGTAATATGAGGTGAAAACCCTTGTAGTGTATATTTCTCTAAGACTGAGAAATATGAGGTGAAAGCCATTGTACAAGATCATATCTCTGAGACAGACCTGTGCTTTCCACAATTGGGTGTAGCCATTGTGGACGTCATGTTGAGAGACTCCATGACGAGGATATTTGAGAATACCTCCTTAGCTAAGAGGGAGTGTTAGTGTTTTATAGTTGTGGGAGGTATTTCCCTAAGCAAAATTCATCATAGGCAGGTCGGCCTATCATTGGTTAAACAAAATATTGTATTTTTCTAGGTCGGCCCTAGAAGGGAGCTCGCCTAGCTTGCTATATAAGGGAGATAGAGTCTCCACATTTCGGCATCAATTCAATCTATTCCAAGTTCGAATTCCTTCAGCAGCAGGACTACTTTCAAGAGTAGCAGATTCGCTTCAAGGAGAAGTGATTAATATTTTGTGTATTCAAGGAAATCGCACTATCTTCAAGTGCAGATTCATTGTATGAAATTTGGCCTTTCTAGGGCCTAACTTTGAGTGCTATTTCTGCACTTACTTATTCTGATTTATAAGAGAATATTTTGCTGGGTTTTTCAACCTCGAGTTGGAGGGTTTTCCCAGGGTAAATTCGGTGTTCATTGTTCTCTGTGTTGTATTTTCTGCTTATTTGCATTTCTGATCGTAAAATTAACAACTCTTCCATACAGTCCTTTACAACATTCATTTTTCATGCTGGTTCTAGAACAGCATTAATTTATAAGGTTTATGTGGCTCCTTCAATCAATCTGAGTTATACAGTTTCATTTTGGAGGGTGCAAAACGGCAGCTACAATACTTTCCTTTTATTCCAACAGTTTTAATTTATAATCAGCTTTAGACTATGTCCAACCTTCCATGGTATGCTGTTACTTTATATTTCAGTTAGAGGACACCTTATTCTTATGCAGTGTTGATTAAAAGGGTTAAACAATTTCACTCTATTGTTGTTGAATGTTCTTGGGTTTATTGTACAATCCTTATTGTAAATCAGATGGTTTACCACTAGCATTTGAATTTTCCAAGATCCTGGAAGATTCACCACCAAATCCCTGCTCTTTATTGTATAGGATCATGGTCGATTTATCCATTGGATCCTTCTTTCACTTTTAGTACATTTTCTTCCTTGCACAATGTGTATCAAAATCAAGTGAATTAATCTGCCATTTTAGCATTGACACAATTCCACTTGCATTCAATCAGTTTGGCTTGATCAAAATTGGCATTCACTATCAACCAGTTCAGCTTGATCAATTCAATGCTTAGTTTTAATCGTAAACTGGATGGATAGTGACCAATATCTTTCATTTAATTCCTCATTCTCATTATAATCTTTGTATACTCTCACCTTGCCCAACTTGTGAACTTGGTGATCAAAAAGAGTTAGAATTTGAATGATTACAAATTTTTTACATGGAATTGAATTAACACTTTGCAAGAGTTATATAGTGGTATCAAAGCTAGTGGTCTTTCCAACCTATTTTTCAAAACTTATCTTTTGGATGCAGAGCTATATATTGTATATATCCTAGTGACAGAGAAAACAAATACTATAAAAGAGAAATCAGAAAACAAGATCAATTTCCAGAGAATCTAAAAGTTGAGTTTTCATCTTCAAAATTTGGGGTTGAACAACAGAATTCAATAATTGTGATAGAAAAGTTGCATATGGCAGAACAAGAAAAGATAACTACTAGGGAAACCGATCTTGATGATCACGCAGAACGAAAGTTTGATTTCATGTTTGATATGTTGGCACAAATCCTTCATAAGATGGGAAATAACATGAATGCGCCTAAACATCAGAATGGTGAAGGTAGCACTTCAGAGGTTAATAATTTGTATATCACTCGTACCAACACCCAAAGGACTATTATTGGTTTTGCTACTAGACCTTTCCAACCTACTTTTCTTTGTAGGGAGGAAGAGGTTCCGAAAATTGAAGCTCAAAATCCATTGGTTGAAGACATTACAATTTGTTATTCTGAGTGTAGAGCTCTTCTTGAGGAGATCCGAGGTCAGATGCCACTCACTAATTATACGAATGTCAAGAAGTCTCGAAATGGACCTAGTGTTGAGCCTAGATTGCAAGTTGTTCAGCGTGATTGCAACATGCCATGGGGAAGTTATCACTTCCTACTTTTGATGGATCAAGCAAGGGTACAAGTAGAATGGATACGAAATTTGGACAAGTACTTGTCACTCAAGCCAATGCTAGAAGATGTGGATGTCAAATTTGCCACTCTCCATATTGAAGGAACGACACATAAATGGTGGTAACATGAGCTAATTACACATGGACACAGTCTTATCAACTCTTATGATCAATTCAGCATAAGACTTATTGAAATATTTGATAGGAAGGACCCCAAAGTTCATTTTCAGGAATTAGAGCAGTTCAAGCAGTATGGAGGAGTTGAGAGTTACCTTGTTGATTTTTAGAAACTCTCCATCATGGTTCCTAATATTATAGAAAGACGGCTGATTATGTTGTTTACAAAAGGCTTATCTAAACTTCTCAAAGGTTTAGTCAAAGCATTTGAACCTTCATCTCTATAGGAGGCTATTGAAAGGTCCTTGGCACTTCAGTCTTCACTTCCAAAAACAAAATTCTAGAAGAAGAATTTCCCTTCAAAGAAGCCTTTCCGAAAGAATTTCAATCGAAGTAAGAATTTTGCATCCAAGAAAGAAGATTAGACAAAAAATGAACTAAGGAGGAAGAATCTTTGTTTCTCATGCAAAGAGCCATGAGCACCAAGCCATAGATGTCTCCAAAAGGGACAAGTCCACTACATTGAGGTAGTTTCAGATGAAGAAGAAATAGGAGTTGAAGAGTTAGAACAAGAAAGTGAAGAAAAAGTGTTAGGAATAAGGTGTCTCAACCTTGGATAATTCCTATTCTTATTATTTGTTTTGTAAAATGTATTTCTTGCAAATAATGTAATTAAGTGTGAGTGTACATGTCTAGTTTGCATGTTGATGTGTCACTCCACTTAATGTGTCGGCATCTTGAATTGTGTGTAAGGAGATCATGGCTGAAACGGTTATGACGGATTCCTATGACACGTAAGAGCTATGTCTGGAAGATTCAATGACAGGTGAAGACATGTGGCAGTTATTCTTCGGAAGTTGCCCTAAAAAGGGAAGCGCATGATATAAGTGTTTTTTAGGGTTGCGAAGATGTGTGATGTGAGTGTATTGTTGGAACGTTTTGATGCTGCCGCATTTTGTCTTCAAGTGTTGGAAATCTCCTGAAAGAACTTGCATTGCAAGTGTGTTGTAACCGTTGTGTTGAAGATAATACATTGTGCAGGTTTTGGAGTGCTGGGGTTTTTTACCGAAAGGTTTTCCCCAGGGTAAATCATTGTGTCATTCTTCATTTTCTGCATGTATGGTATATTGCTGCAATATCTTTGTTAAGTAGATTAACGAATCTGAAATTGTAAGGGTTTAAAACGAATTTGCACCATACTTTCCTTAAGAGATTAGTGTAGGAAGCTGTTTCCGCACCTGAGTTTCCTTACAAAAAGAACTTCAGAAAAATGAACAAGTTGAAATAGATACTTTAGAAGGTAATTTTGCCAAGCTTTGTACTTTAAAGTATAAACCTTTCATAGTCCATGGATTTCTATGCGGGCAATGGATTATAGTGATCATTGATTTTGGAGCAATTCATAATTTTATTGATGAGGGAGTTGTTGTAAAAAGAGGCCTAAAGACTAATGACTTTGAAGGCTTCAATGTGATGGTTGCATATGGTTTTTCTATGCAATGAACAAGAAAGATTCCCAAAATCAGTCTCGAGTTGGTAAACTATGAGGTGGAAGATGTCTCTATGTTGTTAGCATAGGAGATATTAATATAGTGTTAGGAATTCAGTGGTTCCACTCCTTGGGTGGGATTTCTCAAAATTTCAAGACCATGGAAATCAAGTTCCATTCTTAGGGTAAGAAAGTGGTTCTTTGTGGAATGTCCAATGGTGCACCTAAAATTGTTTCAACAGAATGCATGGAGAGGGTTTTTTGATAGTCAAGATCCATGCAACCCAATGCATGCTTATGCCTACAATTTCTTTAGATGGTAAGAAACCATACCAAGTTGATGTTTAGTCTCTTATGGATAAGCACAGTAAGGTTTTCAGCAACATACCTCCTAGGAGACCACTAGATAGGGGATTTGAAGTTTTTATTGAATTGGAGCAAGAAGCCAAACCTGTAATCGCTACTCCTTATTGTCATCCTAGAAGGCATAAGGAGGAAATTGAAAAGACTATTAAGGAGCTCCTTGATATGGGTCACATAAGGCCAAATTCTAGTCCATTTTCTTCTTTAATTGTTTTGGTCAAGAAGAAAGATAGGACTATGTGAATGTGTATTGATTATTGAGTTCTAAATAAGAAAATTACCAAAAAAAGGTATCCAATATCAAGAACCAATGAGCTCATTGATGAATTAAATGGTGCAATTTATTTTCTAAAATAAATCTTAGATTGAGATACCACCAAATCAAAGTTCATGAAGAAGATGTTCATAAGACACCCTTTATCTGCCATTCTGGACATAATGAATTCTTAGTCATGTCATTCAGTGTGACTAACACTCCTGCTACATTTCAGTTGTGTATAAACCACGTGTTCAACAAGTAGTTAAAAAAAATGTTTTGGTCTTCCTTGATGATATCCTTGTATACAGCAAACCATGGGAAGATCGCTCAAGGAATTTAGGTAAAGTTTTGGGTATTCTAGAAGCCCAATCTCTTTTTACCACGGAATCAAAATGTGAATTTGGTATGACTGAGATTTTATATTTTAGGCATGCTATCAGTGGTAATGGTGTGCAAGTTGATTAAGAAAATATTCAAGCCATCTTGGATTTCCCTACTCCAAAAACCTTGACACAATTCAGAGGATTATCTGGTCTTTGCAATTATTATTAAAGATTTTTTAAATTATTTTCTCAATTACCAACTCCTTTGACTAATTTGATGGAGGCTTTCACATGATCAATTTTAGTGCAACAAAATTTGGACAAACTCACGTAGTTCATGAGTTCTTGTCCTATGTTAGCCATTCTAGATTTCTCTCTTCCTTTTGTTCTTGAGTGTGATACTTCTAGTGAAGGGATTGGGATTGTTCTAATGCAAAATAAGCATCCCGTTGCATTTGAGAGCCACAAACTTGATGAAATTAAAATAGGTTTCTAAATTTATGACAAGAAGATGTTGGCCATCATGCATGTTTTGGCCAAGTTCAAGCAATACCTTGTTTGAGGTAATTTTGTGGTTAAGACTAACCAAAACAGTTTGAAATACTTCCTCAATCAAAAGGATCTCAATGAGAGAGAACAAAAATGGTTAAGTAAATTTATAATTTATAATTTTGATATTAAGTATGTTAAAAGTAAAAAATAACATAGTGATTGATGCATTGTCTAGAAAATCCACTATATGTCCTATAATGGAGATTGCAACAGATTGGGAGGTTCAAATTTTAACAAAATATTCTAAAAACACCTTTGCCACCAACATACTTGAGGGAAAATTGAAGGATGATAGGTATGTAGAATGAGCCCATCCTTTACAAGGATAGAGTCTCTCTAGTCCCTGAATCTAAGATGAAAGAAAAAAATTTAAGGGTTGTTTTTGGCTGGTCATCAAGGGTATTATAAAACTTACAAAAATATTTGGGAGAGGTTCTCAAGGAAAGGGCTTAAGGATGATGCACTTAAACATATTAGAAAATGTTCAATTTGCTAGCAAAACAAATATGAGCACCCATTTCCAGCTAGTTTGTTGCAGCCCTACCCATTCCAAATCAAAAATGGAAAAGTATTTCAATGGGTTTTATCAATAGACTTCCAAATGTTCAAGGTAGGGACTAGATTCATGTTGTTGCTAATGGACTCACAAAGAACACGCATTTCTTTGAAATATCTTCATAATACAAGGCACCACAAGTTGATTTATATTTCAAAGAAGTGTTTAGGCTTCATAGGTTGGCTAAGAATATTGTGTGATTGTGACAACAAACTCGTAAGTTTGTTTTGGCAAGAATTATTTCATTTGACATGATTGAACTCACTCCTTATATTAGTTACCAACACCAAATAGATGGACAAATTGAAATTGTCAACAAATGGGTGGAAGGATATTTATGAAACTATATTTTTGGTCATCAAAAGACATCGATCAGATAGCTCCACTTGGGGCAACATTGTTACAATACTATTCATCACATGTCTATTAGAATGACACCATTTATAGCTTTGTATGCTTATAAGACTCTGTTGTGACCTTTTTTCACACATCACCCCATCAAGATGGGGACCCCCTAAATTTTGCTCCATTCTGGTCTTTTGGCTTTGGTTCGCTCTCTCTCTGGTCTCTGGTCCTTCCGGGGATTGTCCTGTCGTTTGACCCAGGTTGAAATATTGGTCAAGTCTGTGTAATTAGGGTTTTCATCCTTCAGGCTTATTTAAGGTCAGACTGAGTTATAAAATTGAAATCCAAGCTTAGCGCAGCAGTCAGAAGACTTCCAGCAGAGTCCCCCTAAATTTTCACTGTATTCTGGCAACTTACTATTTTTAGTAAGTATTCAATTTGGGACTATTTTATTGAGATTTTGGAATTCTGTCAGTTCCACTGCATCCGAGTGACATCAAGCTGTCTACACGTAAATTTTGAGCCAGATCAGACGACTTACTATTTTTGGCATTTTGGGCTTTAAGAGCCATTTTCAGGGTTTCCACATGGGCTTTTCAGATGCATGTCTGGAGAATCCTTCTGGGTTTTCCAAAACCTTCGCAGTGATGTAACATGCAAACCGAGACAACCACTTTCAGAGTTCAGCCTTCGGAGGCTATTTTAGGGTTCGCATGCAGTGTTTTTCAACGCATGTCGGGTTTTTCTTCGTGGGTTTTTCGAGAGCTTCGCAACGGTGTGGCTTGCAAGCAGTGAAGATCGAGTTTTGAGGACTTACTATTTTTAGCCAGTACGTGCATGCAGACCAGTTTTCTGGGTTTTTCTGGGTTTTTTGAGATCCCGCGGGCAATATGACATGCAAAACCATCCGGCAGTGGATGAGTCACTTTTCAGACAGTTTCTATTTTTAGCAGGTACACTCTGGCAGCCGCCCAACACTCCAGTCCAGCAAGCAGAACGACATGCAGAAGGAACGAAGTCAAACGGAGACCGTTCGGGATACATGCAAATCAAATTAGGGTTTCACTTTTATAGGGGGTAAAATCCAAAAATAGCCGAAACAAAGTACCCCACCCATGTCAGCACACTTCAAGGTACCTGCTGGCAAAATTTGAGCAAAATCGGAGAACTTACTATTTTTAGTAAGTCAGGGCACGGCTATAAATAGCAGGTCTGCACCCGAGGTTGGCATCCAAGTAACCCTCAAGCTATCAAGATCAAGCGTTGCAACTTTCAGGCAAAACGGAGCTACTAAAGTCAGAAAGTCAAACTTACTATAAATAGCAGGTGGCTATAAATAGCAGGTCAGGGCAGAGGACTGACAAAACAGGTTCACAAGGCAGAGAATATCATCTGATGAAATTTTCAGGCAAAACGGAGCCTTAGAGGTTGAAAATCAAGGGATTTGCTAAAAATAGCACAACTTGCTAAAAATAAAATGCGCCCACCTCAAGGATTGAAGCCTTGAAAAGTTTCTAAGGCAAAAACAAAAGCTCACCTAGTAAAATGCGCCCACCTCAAGGATTGAAGCCTTGAAAAGTTTCTAAGGCAAAAACAAAAGCTCACCTAGTAAAATGCGCCCACCTCAACGATTGAAGCCTTGAAAAGTTTCTAAGGCAAAAACAAAAGCTCACCTAGTAAAATGCGCCCACCTCAAGGATTGAAGCCTTGAAAAGTTTCTAAGGCAAAAACAAAAGCTCACCTAGTAAAATGCGCCCACCTCAAGGAAGGTGAGGATATGAAATATTTCTAAGGCATAAAACGAAAGTGTCAAGGGTGAAATGCGCCCTCCAAGGCATGAAATGAAAGCTTGGCCTAGCATTTGCGCCCATGGTGAAGAGGAGATGGCCGAAATTTTCCTAAGGCATGAAATGAAAGTAGAGAGGTCAAAATGCGCCCAAGGCAAGATAAAGTGGCTAGGACTTGGAGAAATTTCTAAGTCAAAGAAAATGAAAGTTCAAGACCCCATATGCGCCCAAGGATATTCTAACTGTTTGAGAATTTTCTAAGTGAGAAATCAAGGCTTGCATGAGTAAAATACGCCGAGGTTGCTGGAGAAAATTTCCTAAGGCAACAAAATAAAAGTAGACACATGAAAGTGCGCCAGAGGTGTAAAGTGAAGGAATTTTTTTTGAAATAAATATTTCATCAAAATGTATACGCCTATGGTAGAGAAAGTGTTAGAAAATTTTTTTCTAAGTGATATAACACTTCACTAGGGAAAAATACGCCCTTGGCAAGGAAGGATGATTTGATGAGTTTTAAAATTTTCCAAAGGCAGTTGAAAGTTAACGAATCTTTTTTCAAGGGGAAAATTTGATATCGACGAATATTTTCCATGGGTCAAGTGAAAATCAAATGAACCCGCTTAAAATGCACCCATGAGTTAGCAGAGTTTGAAAATTAATTTCCTAAGGGAAATTTTAATATTTTCAGAAGAAATTCGTTTTGCCTAGATTATTTTCCTGACAGAAGTTAAATCTCAAAGGACGAATTATTTCGAGCACGCAAACAAGTTTTTAATCGCCCGGAGTTGAACGCTTTAATGAGAGAATTTAAAATGTCTAAGGCAAATTTTATGAAATCGAGGATTTAAATGACAGACATTTTAAAAAGTTGGAAATAAATTTGCTACTCCCACGAATTTTTTCAAGTTGAATTTATTTAAACACTACGAGATTTTAAAATGGAATTTTAAATCAAGTCAAGTGATTGTTTTTCTCGCGAGTTGTTTAAATCGCCAAGAGTTAACTGGCAGATTAAGAGGAAAATTCGAATTTTTTTACAAGGAAGGAATCATTATTAATGGCAACTGCCATAATAACCGGCTGACGACTAGCCCACTACTGCGCTTGAATTAGAAGATTCCGAACGAAGATAGTGGGAAATTGATGAAGGTGCTAAAAATAGCCCCAACACTACTTAGCAGGATTCTCCGGGAAAAGTTATTTAAACAATCTCTTCTCTCATTTCTCCTCACATTATTTCGAAGCTGAAGTTGCTGAAGAGGTTCTGGAGAGTTTGAAATATTTTCCAAGTGGTTGAGGAGAGAAATTCTGTGAGAGTTTATTTTATTTCGGAGTGTTGAGTTGCTGAAAGTACGAAGTGCTGGAGAAAATTTCATTTGCCGAGACTCTTTCTTTCGAAAAGCTGAAAGTGTGTTGCTGCAACTTCGAAGTTGGAGGTTGAAGTTATTTTCCGGAGTTGCTGGAGAATTTAATTCTCAAAGAGCTGAAAGTGGAGTTGCTGCGAAGTTTAAACGTTGAAAAGTTGAGGAAGTTGAAATTTCATATTGCTGGCAACTCTTTATTCCTCTAACTGCTGAAGTTGACAAAGTGAAGTCAAGGTTCGAACAATTTGTGCTGGAGAAATTAGCTACATTGCCGAAAGTTATTAGCTTGCTGCGTTTTTTCTTCACCAGTCAGAAGTGCAGTTGCTGAGAGTTGTCTCTAAACTCAGAGATTTTTATACAGTACGAGGTTTGGAGTTAGAAATTTATGCTGAGAAATTTTATTTTCAAAGCTAACTCCGTATTCGCAGCCATCTCGGGAATTGTTTTATTTTATTAAAAAATCTGCAGTCTAGCTTATTCTTCTATTTTATTTTGCAGATGGTTGGCGCAAAGGATGTTTCAGGAACAAGCAGAGCCGCAGGCAGGGCTGCAAACACTGAAGCAGGCAAGGCTGGCTCATCTCGGCAGGCAATGATTAAGAGGCTCGCTAAGCCATTTCTCCCAAAGTCAGCAATAGTTTCAAAGTTGGCAGGATTGAATGACACCAACCTTGGTTCATTTAATCTGAATGCACTCAAATCGAGGATGTTCGGGCTAGGGGGCCATCAACCATCCGTCACGGCACATAATATAATGAAGAGTGAAATCTACGCAGCTGCTAGTTTTCCGCCAGCAATTCAGTGTCCGGAGCTAATTATGGAGTGCGCCAATCACTACAAGCCAGAACGTAGGACGATTGTCTCTCCGGATGGTAAACTGCTCGCCAACTTCACGCCGGATGCCATCGGAGAGGCATTTGGGATCCCAACTGTTGAGGAGATGTTATACAGGACAAATAAGAGGGCAGATAAGATGTACTCTTCCTCTTTCGAAAGAGTCACTGCAGTCATCAACAGAGTTTGGATGCAGAAGCCGAAGCCACCCCGCACTAAGCTCCCAAACCAGATAATTGCCGAGGACGTGAAACAAGAATACTGTGATTTGATAATGATGCTGAGCCGGGTGAATGGGAGTGCACAGGCTTACATTTTCGAGCCTTGGATGTTCTACTTCATCGAGATCATCTTGGAAGGAAAAGAGTGTGTCGATTGGGCCAGGATGATTAGCAACCACATCGATGAGCAATTCAGGAGCTTGAAGGTGACGAAGACTTTCTACATGAGCTCATATGTAATTTACATGTTGGCCAGGATGACTAAGTACAGAGGGATTTCGTACAAGGAGCCAATCGGCTGTGCCCCTGGTCAATTCAAAATCCATGAAGCCTACACACAGCTACATTTAGCTAACATTGCCAACTATAAACGGGCAAATGATGAATTCACAATGCACATTGCGAGGACACTTCAGCAAAGGACGCAGCAGAGAATATCTAAAGAAGCACAGACACTGATTGAGGAATATGGGTATTGGCTCATCCAATTCCCGAAATTCACATATATTAGGCTGCAGGGGTTCACTTCGTATCCATATCGGTTACCACGATACCCCACTGATCACATAGTAATGCTTGAGGTATCTAGGCAATTGATTGCCTACGACAAGATTCAGAAAAGGAAAAAGAAGGGCGGACTTGATTTCCCTATCACCATGGGAAATTCCATTGAGGTGTGTCCCTCTTTACAGGCAGCCCGAGAGGCAGAGGACGAGCTGCAATCTTATCATTTGTCATATCACACAGGCAGGCAGGATTTCGATCCTTACAGGAACATCCGGATGATACAGAGCGTTGAATACCGACACAGAGCTCATCTCGAGGACTTTTGGGCAAATGCAGTGGATGAGGCTGAGATAAGAAGAAGGATGTTTTCCAGACTTCCTCTCAAGTTGATTAGAGAATGTGAGATTATTCCAGTTCCCGACCAGGTGGAGGAAGATGTCAACGTTATGCAACCCGACTATGGTTCAGTTAGGGATGCTCCTGTCCCACCACCTGATTGGTCCGAGCCAGAGATCATGGACTTGGACACGCTTTCTATCCCGGTGATGACTTTTACCAAGACTTGGGTCGACAGACATGTATGCAGACTCAAGAGCAAGTCGATCGCCCTTACTTATAGCTTGATGGGTGACCCAAGGCCGTTATCGGTAAAAAGGGGAAACAAATTGCTCAGACATCGAGGGCACAAGTAGAAGTGCCAACCCAACCGATACCGTTGAGGATAGAACAAGCATCACCTGTGCACTCACAAACTCAGTCTTCGAGTTTGAGAGTGGTTTCACTATTTGCCGATCAAAGGGCAGGATTGGAGGAAGAGCGGGGACTTGAGGAGGTAGATCAGCCCAACGCCGAATCAAATTTTAGCTGCCAATTCATCCAAAGGCCAAATCGTGAGGAGGAAAGAGGAACAATGGTCGACACCTATTTTCGCGATGTTGGACACGCTTTGGAAGAAGAAGAAACACAGTAATCGTGACCCAAGGGTCTGCAGAGATACCCGCCTTATAGAGGAGGACATTTATTCGAGCAAACCAGTTTAAGAAGAGAAGTGCAATGAGATGGAGGCATCAGAAGAACAAATTTCGTCATTTGTAATCCAGCATACAGTTCGATTGGCTGTCCGACAGAATGAGGAGAGAACCCGAGGATGACACGGATCCAGCCATTGAGATGGAAGAGTTCCTCAGGAGGATCAGTGCGCCACCAGAGAAGAAAAGGGCCCGAAAGTTTTCAAAGATCTCGACCGACGAATGAGGCTCTCGCACGCTTCAGGTGGCTATTCCGAGGGAAGATTGTGATCGAACCGAGGAGAGGCCTGAAAATTATGTGATCACCACAGTAGAGTTGGGTCGTCCTACGGGAGCCCAAGTTATCGAGGAGTTCGATAACTCCTATCAGGCATTGAAGGATCAGTTGCTCCGCACAGAGAGGAAGTATAAGAAATTGAAGAAGGAGCACAAAACTTTGATAGGATACGTACAAAATCTAGCACATCCAGGTGAACCAGCAAACCCAGCAGTGGAACGTCCATCAGAGCTTCCGAAGGAGTCACTTGTTGCCTTAGAGGATTTGAAGAAAATGGAAACGGAGGCGGACAAGTGGGTTAGCCGTGTTCATACCGAGACAGGGAAATTCATGGAGGACCTTGCCGATGCTTATCGACAGGCCTCAAATATTTTGGCACGGATGGATATAGTAGATCAGGCCTGGGGTGATACTCGCATCTATCAAACGAAGACTGTACTTTGTTTGGGTGCTTTGATGCATATACCTCTAGAAACTTTGGTGGATGGAGGTGTAATTCAGAGAGGTGATAGGTATGATTTCACCAGTTGGTACTCCTCGGTGGTCACAGGCCGTGGATTTCACAACGCAGCAAGGGCAGATTCAGCTAAAGTGAGGAAAGCAATGGGCAACATCTTGGGGGGAGTCCTCAATACATTAGAAGCCATATTTGCTAGAAAGTTGGTCCCAGAGGAGATAACTGCTGATGGCTTGAAAAGTAGACTGCCTTCGTTCTTCTCAGCCGCGAGGTCACTTGTCCTGGATGACTTTGAGAATGTCTCCACATTCTCTAGTATAATTCAGCATACCCAGGACGCCTTAGTGACATGGAGGAAATCTTACACCAGATACGGACAGACGGTAGCAGTCTTGGAGTTCCAGCTCAACCATATTCCACCGATCTCTACACAGGAGGTTGAAGCAGTATTGGCCCGGTTGATCGAGTTTGCTATCCGGGAGAAGGCCAGTGGGAACGCGCTGCTTGATGAGGATCTTCTTGATGATGGTAGTGGGCATTAATTGCTCATTATGATTCCTGCAGGGGAGTGGAGAATATTCTGTGCATTCATTGCCCACTCCTCTCTGTGGCGGTTTTTAGGGCAGAAACCCTAATCAGGGCATAGGTGGCTCGATCTGAGCCCTTCATTGTAATTTGATCTAAACCGTCCACTGAATCGGACTTGTTATAAAAGGGGCATCCCCCCTCATTTGTAAAGGATTAGATAGACATTAGATCAAGAGTTGAATCAGAGCTAGAGAGTAGAAGGCATATAGCATTTAGCTTAGAAGTTAGCTTTAGATTGAGGAGGGGAGAAAACTTTCCTTTGAAAGTTTTGTAAAAGGTTGTTGTGAACACTTTTCATAATACAAAGAGTTTCATTGATTGGTGATTTCTTCTTTGTTATGAGTAGCTAACAAGGCCATTTCGTCTTTCCAATTCAAGGTAGATAGAGTAAAATAGATTTTTATTTCATGCAAGTAGTTGTTAATTGTGGAGTGTGGCGTTGTGATTTGAGCATATCTTCTTCATCCATACCACTAGCGGGCTTACTGATGGTAAGTTCGCCTTGCGTGGTCAACTGGAGTATCAGCACTTAACTTCGATTATGGTTCATATGTTTGTATGCGTCGTATTGACGGTATGAACATGTTGCGTCATAGTTTGAACACTTTTCTCATCCTTTGAAGATTGCACCAACTTTGTTGGAGTTGTTCGAAAGGAGACAAAGCAAAGTTTGGTTTGAAGATTGTTTAAGTCGATCCTCGTCCTCCACCCTTTAGAAGTAGATTTGTAGAATCCCTATCCCTATCCCCTTTAAATTCTGCATTTTCCGAGTCAGCCTAGATACCAGAACAATATTGCCAAATCATTCATGTCCTAATTGCTTCACGGAGTCGAACAACTACGTAAGTCCCCTTGAAATAACCAGCAAAACACATCAACCAACTGAGTCTATTCGCGATAAAAGGAACCTTGGAGTTGAACGCATGAACTTTCACGCAATCTTAGCATGCGGAATACTTTGATCAAGAGGGAATAGAGTGACTGTTGGACATTTTATTCTGTGTTGGTGTTGTCATAAAAAACACGTCAACAGGCCCCCCAGGGCCGAACCCGGTAACTTAGTTTAAATATATATATATATTTATTTTGAGAAATAAAACTATAATAGACTATATATAATATAATACATTATATATGTATATAAGAATTTATATATATTTTAAATGTATAAAATATTTGGAAAATAAAAGACTTAGACTTCTAAGTCATTTGGTAAATATTGAATAAAGTTTACCATGAGAAAATAAATCACTTAAACATTTATAGCCATTTGGTGATTATCGAATATTTTTACCAAAGGAAATAAAGTTATGTTTTGCGTTGAATATATGGGATTCTTTTCACCGTAATTTAGCTCGGAGAAATATGCCAAGTTCAAATATTTCATTAAGCAAAGGTCGAAACTTTTGAAAATGGAAAATGAAAGTGCGCTGCTGCAAAATATGCACGCACAGGAGACTAGGTCGCGAGCTTATGAAACGAGGAACTATAAAACCGTGGTGAAGCCTAAAATCTTGGCCAGGTGGGACGCATTTGTTCATGGAAATTTTCTTCCAATGAATGACAAATCCGCCATTTTGGACGCCATTACAGAAGACGCCTATAGGTGTCACTCAGCCGCATTTTACCATGTGGTGTTTGAATCTTTCTTCCTGAATGGAGGTCGACTCAACTTCAATTAGCTGAATAACCTACTGGAATGCTGCCACATCAAGTTTGACATTTTCAAATAAAGGTAGGTGTCGATTCTCATGCCAAAGCTATAGCTTGGCATGAGAATCCGAACTCTATAAATTGAGTTCATTTCCTTATCATTTTTACCAATTCACAACTTGCCTTTGCTAAATCCGAATTTTCTTTTGAGAAGCCACTATTCACCATTACCATTCTGTCAAGCCTGGTGAATTTTATATGCTGCATACATACATATACGCACTTGCTGTAGAATTCAGTTTTGAGAGAAGTAGTAACCAGCATTACCAGGAAATATACTTCAGCCATTCTAAGCTTCAGCTTAAAGATTAGAATCTAGAAGGAACAGTAAGAGAGAGGGATTAAATAAAGGAAGGAACAAAGGAGCTGCTAGCCTGCTACTAACTATATCAAAAGCATTCACAAGCAGCAAGGAGGCTAGCTAAAGGAAACAGGCATGAGTGTCATTTCTTAATATCTCTGTTTTAGTTTGTAAATAGATGAAACTACATGTTACTTTGTGCATTAAATTGTATTATAGTATAAGTAGACCAGTCAAGTAAAAGAGAAAATCAGTTTTCTACTTATGACTGCATAGACTAAAGGGAATAGCTTGTCTGCATTATAAAGGAATGGCTTGTCTGTATTTAATGGAATTGTCTTATGTGCAATTTAAATATAAGGGAAAAGGGGAAACTGGTATTCCACTTCAATTGGGAAAGGGAATTTGTTTGATTACATTTGTGTGTATACTGCTTGATCTCCTTATATAAAGGAAACAAGGGAACTAGCTATTTATTAGTAGGACTAGGATGAAACCAGTACCAAGGTTAGTCTAAAGCTTAAAGTTAGTAGGTTAACTGGGAAAAGCTATGTACTCCATGGATAAAGATTTTCAGGATAGGAGTTACCTGAGGGACACTTGTTGATTGCTTTTCATTTCCTAATTAGGTAGATTGATGTAGGAGGCCTGGGGTGATTGACTACCCATGGTAAAGGACTTAGCCTACACGTAGGATAAGACAACCTCAAGTCAAACTGAACCTGACTTAGTGCACGTGATAGATTACCGACAGTTTAATACTGCCGAAACACTTTGGCCAAAGTAGTGTAGTACACCTATGTCCACTTAGACTGTGAGACGATTACACTGTCAATTCACCGCTGTCTAGATTACATACTAGATTGAGATTGTGGGATAATAAGGATTTCGTTATGTAGGACACCACACTATGCTCAGTTGGTTACAACAGAACCGGTTACCCAACCAATCTCTTCGTAGAAGGGAGGGCCATCTACTTAACAGTAAACGTGTGGGGGACCGCATTATAAGTCCGCGGTTGGCGGAAAAGCACCTGAGTGATGTTTCTCCTCCATAGTAGACTTCTGATGAACTAAGGTTTGAAAGGGAAGAACCTGGACCGTCTTATTCCTATTTTCTCAAAAGCTTCCGAGTTGTTTTATACTTGTAAGGATTCTTACTCTGTTATTTACTTAGAAAGAAAAGTAATGATGTATTGTGTACTCTGTTATTTACTTGGAATGGAAAATAATGATGTATCGTGTCAATTGTTTCTTTAATATGAAATGTTGCAATAGAAAGAAAAGAAAAGTTTATTTACTTTATCATTATGTATGTCTTTCCTTGTATGTTATTTGTTAAAGTAGAAATTTTTTAATTACCCAGGTTGGGGGTTGTTACATGTGGTATCAGAGCTACTAGGTTTAGCTCTGGAACTATGAGTTCACCAAAATTTTCCCTTTCCAACATTACCTAGTGTTGTGAAAATTCTCGTGTCAGGATGGTAGGTGTCAGATTAACGGCAAGAAAGTCCGTAATCGGGAACGAACGCTACTTGAACGCCAAGAAGGAAAAGGAGGAAATTGTCAATACAATTGAAGGAGCCAATTACGACAATGCCGTATGGTTAAGTGATACAGAAACCTTCAGCCATGCACTTTCTCGAATCAATGGTGAGAAGAGAAAGATGAAGTTGGAGGCTATGTACAACTACCTTCGCTCCGTTTCACCTGAAAAGTTTGAACCTTTATCTCTATCCAAAGACATGGTGTCTGAAGAAAGCTCCAACCCGACATGCATATTTAGGGATCCTAGAGTCCTTCCAATGGCGAAAGTTATCATGATTTCTTCAAGCAAAGAGTCCATGGGATACACACGAAGGACCCCGCTAGTAGAGAAATGGTCTCATGAACAAATGTCTATGAAAGGCATGGACCATAAAGTAGATGAACACTTTAAGGACACTACTTCCCAAAATTATGTATCGAACAATAAATTTGAAGGTTACTATCCGTTTTGGGATAGAAATGACCAGATAAGAGAAGAACAAAATGAAAGAGAACTTCAATTCTCTCAATTTGTAGGGTATGCACCACTTAGTTATGTATCCGAAAGTGAATCAGAAGGGTATTCACCCCTTGACTACTTGAATAGTCATTCGATGTAATCGAGTGGGTTCTTTTCAGATTTCCCCTTATCAATAAATAAAACACTTTTTCTATCAAATCAAAATATCAAAATTTTTGTGTGAAAACAATTGTTGTGTGAATGATGTTCTTATGTTTTCTCATTTAAGAAAAGTATAACTTAGTCTAACTTGAAATTAAAAATTCAGGTTATAACTTCATTAAATCTATGGTTCGAGTTTACGAAAGAACTCGAAACAATCCCAGAGCAAGTCAAGAAGAAGAACCATCATCAGTTGGAATGGAAGCTAAACTAGATCAAATCATGGCCAGATTAACCAATCTTGAGCAAGAAAAAGCTAAAGATAGGGTAGAAAAGGAAATAACCATAGAAGAGCTAGAGGAAAGTTCTTCACGTCATGAAGAAAGGGAAAAGTCACCCACTAATTCTATGGAGAAAAATAAAAGAATGATATCCTGCGAGCTGACTAGGGATATGAAAAAGATATACCCACCCAAGTTCAATGGAACTGCTGGAGGTGACAAAGTCGAATTATGGCTTGTTCAAATGGAGAAATATTTTGAAATCCGAGACTGTGACGAAGTTACTAAAGCTGCATGGGGAGCCTACCAATTAGCTGGAGAAGCCTCCAATTGGTGGATGAACAAGAAGTTGGAACTGGACATTAGATCATGGAAACTAACCTGGAATGAGTTTGTGGAAATCTTCCGCAACCGATGGCTAACCCAATTATACTATGATAAAAAATTGTCTGACTTCCAAGAACTGAAACAAGGAACCATGGCGGTTCATGAGTATTGGGAAAATTTCACTCGTCATATCCGTTATGTTCTAATCTATTTCAAAGATGAACAATTCCACATAGGGAAGTTCATATTAGGATTGAATCATCAGATTGGAAGAGAAGTTGACATGCACGGTCCAACCACTATGGACTTGGTGTATGAGAAAGCTATCCAGAAGGAGCAGAAACTTAAGACAAATTCCTACCACCAAGATAAGAAAGATCAGAAGAAGGACAGTGAAGTGGTTAGCAGGACTGCATCCAAGAAGGATGAAATCGGTTTTGTTTCAAGGAAACAAAAAGGGAAATGATCTCGGTTCAATGGTAAAGACTATAAAGGAGATCGCAAAAGAAGTGACAACACTAGCAAGGCTGGTGATGGCACAAGCAAGTCCGGAGTAACCACGAAAAGAAAGGACCCAGGTCCGGGTGTTTTATCTGCAAAGGTGATCACTATGCAAGTGAATGCCCTGATAGAACTTCCAGTTCTCAGTCACGTGGAAATGCTCTGCCCTCACAATAGGCAATGTTCTAGCAATGGATTCATGCTACGGTGGATGATCGGCAAGCAGACTACCAAGTTACTCCGATCAAAGTACCAGGTAACCTTTTCGGCCTACCTATTTCTATATTGATCAACATAGGTGCAACTGAAAGTTTCATTTCACCTAAAGTAACTAGGCAATTGTCTAGAAAGGCAGGACACATGGAAAAGGCATGGAATGTAGAATATGCAAACCAAACAAGAGCAAGGGTTGACCAATGTGTTTTTGAGGCTAGGATAGAGTTACCCAACTTTGCCACTGAGGTTAACCTTTATGTTGCGCCACTAGGGTCTTACGATGTAATCCTAGGAGTGAAGTGGCTATGAAGACATAGGGCTATCGTAGACTGTCAAGCCAAGACTTTAAGATGCCTAGATGATCTAGGAAATCAAGTAGAAATCCAAGGGATACCAAGGGAAGTAACAGTTCGGAAAATCACAGCAATGCAGCTTGTGAAAGCCAAGAATAAAGGTTGCCAACTTTTTGCAGTAAAAATTGAAGAACTGGGGCAAGATGATGTAAACTTTGTGTATCAAAGTTCCCAAGAACTAGAAGACGGAGAAATGGAAGAAACAAGGAGATTGGATATGGAGAAATATCCTATCCTAAGAGATTTTGTTGACGTATTTCCGGAGAAACTACTAGGTCTTCCACCTAAGAGAGTGTTCGATTTTTCAATCGACATTGTACTAGGATCTGAACTGGTATCTAAGGTACCGTATAGGATGACTACTACTGAGCTCATGGAATTGAAGATACAATTGGATGAGTTGCTGTCCAAAGGATTAATACGGCCTAATGTATCACCGTGGGGAGCACTGGTGATATTCGTCAAGAAGAAGGATGGTACATTACGTTTATGCATTGATTATCGAATGCTAAACAAAGCAACAGTAAAGAACGAGTACCCGTTGCCATGTATTGATGACCTCTTTGATCAGATGAAAGGTGTAGCAGTATTCTCAAAGATAGATCTAAGATCTGGATATCACTAGCTAAGGGTGAAGGATGAAGATAACTTCAAGACAACATTCAAAACTCGTTATGGACATTATGAGTTCACAGTTTTACCTTTTGGTTTAACTAATGTGCCTGCAACATTCATGAATCTCATGAATAGTGTATTCAGAGATTATCTGGATAAATTTGTGTTGGTATTTCTGGACAATATACTAATTTATTCCAAAAATGAAAGAGAGCATTGTAAACATCTGGAGATGGTTTTACAAAGGTTAAGAGAACACAAGCTTTATGGGAAACTATCCAAGTGTACATTCTTTCAAGAAATAGTGCACTACTTGGGCCATGTTATTTCAACTGAAGGGATAGCAGTGGACCCGGCCAAGATTAAAGTAGTTATTCAATGGCCTATACCCAAGAACGTATCTGAAGTAAGAATTTTTATGGGTCTAGCGGGATATTATAGGAAGTTTGTGGAAAAAAATTCAAAGATTGCCTTCTTTATAACATCCTTGCAGAAGAAAGGAAAAAGATTTGATTGGAACGAGAAGTGCCAAGAGGCATTTGACCTTCTGAAGAAAAAGCTAAGCACCACACCAATTTTGAAGGTAGCAGATCCCGAAGGAAGCTTCATAGTCATTACTGATGCATGTGGAGAAGGATTAGGAGGTGTGTTGATGCAGGAACGACAAGTAATTGCTTACGAGTCCAGAAAACTTAAGCCATATGAGATGAATTATGCTTCGCATGATTTAGAGTTGGCAGCAGTAGTTCATGGTTTACAGATGTGGAGACACTACTTGCTTGGAAAACCATTTGAGTTAAAAACAGATCACAATGGTTTAATATATCTCTTTACTCAACCAAATCTAAATGCTAGACAAAGGAGATGGTTGGAGTTAATAGTAGACTATGACTTTAATATCAAATATATTAAAGGAAAAGAGAATAGAGTTGTTGATGCTTTAAGTAGAAAACGCCATATTGCATCAATAGTAACAATTCAGAGCAACTTCAAGGAACAAGTGCTTTAGAAATGCAAAGAGGATGAATATTACTTGCAAGTTAAGCAAGCAGTTATTAAGAATCCTCAAGACTCTAGGTATGAAGGATATCAATTTGAGTCAAGTGGGATATTAAGGTACAAAGATAGGATGTATGTACTAGATGTCAAGGAACTGAGGAATCTTGTATGAAAAGAAACTCATGAGGCACCATATTTTGGACACCCAGGAGTGACTAAGATGATGGCTGACTTAAAACCATTATACTTCTGGAAGGGAATGAAAGGTGATGTTGCGAATTATGTAGCTCAGTGCCTTGAGTGTCAAAGGGTAAAAGCGGAACATCACCATCCAGCAGGATTGTTGTATCCACATGACATTCTTGAAAGAAAATGGCAAGTTATAAGTATGGACTTTGTGCAAGGATTGCCAATGTCTAGAAACAAGCATAACGCCATTCTGGTAGTAGTGGACAGGCTAACAAAAGTGACTAACTTTATACCAGGGAACCTAACCAATGGAGCACCAGTCATAGCAAGGAAGTTTGTACAGGAAGTATTTAGATTGCATGGTATTCCTGAAAATATTATATTTGATAGGGATGCATGCATCACTTCTAGGTTTTGGCAAACCTTGTTTTCTACATTGGGAACGTAGTTAAACATTAGCTCAGCATATCATCCGGAAACGGATGGGCAAACTGAGAGGGTAAATCAAGTTATGGAAGACCTACTTGGGGTATATTGCATGGATCAGCAATATAAGTGGGAGGACTATTTGTCCTTGGTCGAATTTGCATTTAACAACTCGTATCATTTTGCAATTAAGATGGCTCCTTTTGAAGCCTTGTACGGTTGGAAGTGTTAAGACTCCTATAAGTTGGGATAAAATTGAGGATCGAGTAAGTCTTGGGCCTGAAATGTTAGTACAGATGGAAGAACAAGTTAAGGTCTTTAGGCAAAGTAGCAGAGGCTAACAGTCGATAGAAAAGTTATGTAGATGCTAAGAGAGTGCCGTGAAGTTTTGTCATTGGTGACAAGGTACTTTTGAGAGTGAAACCTCACAAAAGTTCCATTAACTTTGGAAAGAATTCTAAACGGGCTCAACGTTATGTTGGACCCTTTGAAGTTTTAGAAGAAGTGAACCCTATAGCATACCGAATCGCTTTGCCACCCGCTCTTTCCAGAATGCATAATGTCTTCCACATGTCTTACATTAAAAAGTATATACCGGGAGATAATCATGTTATTGATTGGACTGCCTTACAGGTAAGGGACCCCGGAGTAGTAACTCTCGAGCCCGTCAAGGTGCTAGAAATACATAACCTACACTTACGTAACCGAGAAGTCTTGCAATGCAAAGTTCAGTGGGACCAGTATGTGAAAGACTCAACAACTTGGGAGGACTATGCGGAAGTCCGAAGAAGATTTCTTGACATTCTTGAAGCCTTTGAGAATGAAGAACAATAAATGCTTTGTTTTGTTTTATGCTTTAAATAATACCTTTGGTCATCGTGGACGATGAATCATAACAGGGGGGAGTATGTTACACCTCGAAAATGTATAGCTACTATTTTAGCAATGCTTAGAGCATTCTATTTGTAAGGAAGAATTTGGATGAATAAAATGTGTTGAACCTTGTTATCAATTTAAGAATATTTTTACATTTTATGATTGACTCATTCTATGTTCTTGATTGATGTTATTCTTGGATAAAGCAATGGATGAAGGAGGATAACTAGTCTTGATTTTTATAATTGATTTATATACTGCAAAATGTTATGAGCAAGTAACTATCGTGGTTTTGTGCCAATGGATGCAGGAACAAGAACCATTCCTCCAGGCGGAGGGGAGACATCACTCGGGAGAGGGGCTTGGTCGGATAACCGGTAAAGTAAATCAGTTGAGCATACACACACTTCACTAAAGGTTTAGAAGAATTGAGTCAAATAGGTTTATCTTGATAAGTCATCCTTAGGCTTAGGATTTTTGGATTACATCTTTGTTCTTTGTGAGTGGTCTTACTTGTTAACCTGACTTATTGTTCTGTGACCGTGCATGTGGAACATGAATCGATATATGTACATAGGCAGGGTGTATATGTGTATACATGTATCACTCATATGTACGTATGAATATGTATGACATGGTGATACAGACGTATGATGGGCAATTATTATGCCATACGCATGTGTCGACATGGCATACATACAGATACATACACATGATGGTATAAATGGAGTGTACACATCTATAAACATATACACACTATCTATGATGTTTTATTATAAGATTATTATATTGCCTTGAATTTACAGTTAAACATATATACACATATTTGCACAAATAGGTATATTGAAAGTATGTTGATTGGCTCGCAATACATGTATTTGAATGATTTTATGCAAATGTGTATATGTATATTTAAGTGTAAATATATATATATATATATATGTTTAATATTATATAAATATATATGTTATTATAGTCTTATCGAAGAAAATATATAGATATACACAAGTATATTTATTTATTTTGAGAAATAAAACTATAATAGACTATATATAATATAATACATTATATATGTATATAAGAAATTTATATATATTTTAAATGTATAAAATCTTTGGAAAATAAAAGACTTAGACTTCTAAGTCATTTGGTAAATATCGAATAAAGTTTACCATGAGAAAATAAATCACTTAAACATTTATAGTCATTTGGTGATTATCGAATATTTTTACCAAAGGAAATAAAGCTATGTTTTGCGCCGAATATATCGAATCCTTTTCACCGTAATTTAGCTGGGAGAAATACGCCAAGTTCAAATATTTCATTAAGCAAAGGTCGAAACTTTTGAAAATGGAAAATGAAGGTGCGTTGCTGCAAAATACGCACGCACAGGAGACTAGGTCGCGGGCTTATGTAAAACCGTGGTAAAGCCTGAAATCTTGGCCAGGTGGGATGCATTTCTTCATGGACATTTTCCTGCAATGAATGACAAATCCGCCATTTTGGACGCCATTACAAAAGACGCCTGTAGGTGTCACTCAGCTGCATTTTACCATGTGATGTTTGAATCTTTCTTCCTGAATGGAGGTCGACTCACCTTCAATTAGTTGAATAACCTACTGGAATGATGCCACATCAAGTTTGACATTTTCAAATAAAGGTAGGTGTTGATTCTCATGCCAAAGTTGTAGCTTGGCATGAGAATCCGAACTCTATAAATTGAGTTCATTTCCTTATCACTTTTACCAATTCACAACTTGCTTTTGCTAAATCTGAATTTTCTTTTGAGAAGCCACTATTCACCATTACCATTCTGTCAAGCCTAGTGAATTTTATATGCTGCATACATACATATATGCACCTGCTGTAGAATTCAGTTTTGAGAGAAGTAGTAACCAGCATTACCAGGAAATATACTTCAGCCATTCTGAGCTTCAGCTTAAAGATTAGAATCTGGAAGGAACAGTAAGAGAGAGGGATTAAATAAAGGAAGGAACAAAGGAGCTGCTAGCCTGCTACTAACTATATCAGAAGCATTCACAAGCAGCAAGGAGGCTAGCTAAAGGAAACAGGCATGAGTGTCATTTCTTAATATCTCTGTTTTAGTTTGTAAATAGATGAAACTACATATTACTTTGTGCATTAAATTGTATTATAGTATAAGTAGACCAGTCAAGTAAAAGAGAAAATCAGTTTCCTACTTATGACTGCATAGACTAAAGGGAATAGCTTGTTTGCATTATAAAGGAATGGCTTGTCTGTATTTAATGGAATTGTCTTATGTGCAATTTAAATATAAGGGAAAAGGGGAAATTAGTATTCCACTTCAATTGGGAAAGGGAATTTGTTTGATTACATTTGTGTGTATATTGCTTGATCTCCTTATATAAAGGAAACGAGGGAACTAGCTCTTTATTACTAGGACCAAGATGAAACCAGTACCAAGGTTAGTCTAAAGCTTAAAGTTAGTAGGTTAATTGGGAGAAGCTATGTACTCCATGGATAAAGATTTCCAGGATAGGAGTTACCTGAGGGACACTTGTTGACTGCTTTTCATTTCCTAATTAGGTAGATTGATGTAGGAGGCCTGAGGTGATTGACTACCCATGGTAAAGGACTTAGCCTACGCGTAGGATAAGATAGCCTCAAGTCAAATTGAACCTAACTTAGTGCATGTGATAGATGACCGACAGTTTAATACAGTCGAAACACTTTGGCCAAAGTAGTGTAGTACACCTACGTCCACTTAGACTGTGAGACGATTACACTGTCAGTTCACCGTTGTCCAGATTACATACTAGATTGAGATTGTGGGATTATAAGGATTTAGTTATGTAGGACACCACACTATTCTCAGTTGGTTACAACAGAACTGATTACCCAACCAATCTCTTCGTAGAAGGGAGGGCCGTCTATTTAACAGTAAACGTGTGGGGGACCGCATTATAAGTTCGTGGTTGGCGGAAAAGCACTTGAGTGATGTTTCTCCTCCACAGTAGACTTCTGATGAACCAAGGTTTGAAAGGGAAGAACCTGGACCGTCTTATTCCTATTTGCTCAAAATCTTCCGAGTTGTTTTATACTTGTAAGGATTCTTACTCTGTTATTTACTTAAAAAAAAGTAATGATGTATTGTGTACTCTGTTATTTACTTGGAAAGGAAAATAATGATGTATCGTGTGAATTGTTTCTTTAATATGAAATGTTGCAATAGAAAGAAAAGAAAAGTTTATTTACTTGATCATTGTGTATGTCTTTCCTTGTATTTTATTTGTGAAAGTAGAAATTTTTTAATTACCCAGGTTGGGGGTTCTTACAATTGACCACTTATTTCTCCAAGGCGTCCAAACATTCCTTTTAAATATTTCACTTAAAATAATATTCTCATAAAATATCAAGCTTGCCAAAATAATCACCTCAAATGCTAGAGACCAATTGAATATACTAGCTTGCCCGAAATAGCTATAATACCAAGTTGTTGAAACACTGTCAGAAATAGCACCAAGGGTGTTGGAGACCAAACTGCTCAAATTGACTTGCCGGATATAACCATTGAACTGAACTGGAAAAACCCTGCTAAAAATAGAACTTACAAAAAATAGCATACTGCTAAAAATAGTAAGTTGTTCCAAACTCATTTTAACCACAATCCGAGCAACCGTCATACTTACTAAAAATCGTAAGTCCGGAAAAGTTCTCTGATTCAGTTGCATGTCACACCGTCGTGAAGCTCTCTGGAAACCCAGAAGGAATCCAGAATCCGATCTGTAAAGATCCAACATGCAACCATCGTAACTTACTAAAAATAGTAAGTCTGGAAAAGTTCTTTGATTCAGTTGCATGTCATACCACTGCAAAGCTCTCTGAAAACCTAGAAAGAATCCCGCAACCAATCTACAAAACTCCAACATGCGAACCCCTGAATCCTCAAAAGAAACCTCCAAGTAGCTGGAAACCCTAATTCTGCCTCTAACTAGCATACGAACATCCATGAATAGGCTAACAGTTACTGGAAGATGTAGTGCTAAAAATGGGGACATTACAACTCCCCATCTTCCGAATTCATTAATATGCATTCAAACAACTACAAACTTCAAATCTGATAAAAAAAATCTGTTACTAAAATCGGGCGTCAAAACCCATCGATTAACAAGATGTCTAGCTTTGATACCACTGTAAAATCCCCTTCCTAAAATCACCTGAATTTTTCCCTTTTCATGGCAATCATTTTTGCATATATGTAAACCTCTATATAGTTTTTTGATACTTTCATATGTAGTTGTAATGTCTCATTTTTAGCCCTCTACTTTTCAGTGACCAATAGCCCATTTCCAGAGCCCCATGGGCTACTCGGAGGCATTATTAGGGTTTCCTATTTTCTAGGAGTTATCTTTTTGGTTTTCTAGGGTTTGGTTGCAAGAGTTTACCAGTATGTTTTCTAGGTCTTTTTGGGTTTTCAGAGAGCTTCAGTGGGCTCTCACATGCATTTTCATCAGTGACTATTTTTAGTAAGTTACGATAACTACTCAGAATGTGCTCAAATGGTGTTTGGAGTCACTTAGTATTTTTAGCAGTATGTTATTTATAGTAAGTGTTATTTCTGGCAATGTGGTTTGAAAAAAATTCAACACTCAGTTACTATTTCTGGCAATGTGGTTTGAAAAAAATTCAACACTCAGTTACTATTTCTAGCAGTGTGAGGGTGTTGTATTGGCAGAGGCTTCTCCAGCTTTCTTAGAGTTCATAAAAGGAAATTTTAAATAATTATGTTATTTTCTAATGCTGCTTTTCGGCACCCATCCCTAGGCTTTATAACTTAAGTTTTTCTAAAAATGTGAGCCTCTCATGTGGATGCCAATTTTGGAGGATTATTGTATTTTAAAAGGTTTATTGTTGCCAAACAAGTTGCATGCCTAAGTTGACAAGTCAAAAGGATTTAAAAAGATTATAGTATGTTGTACCCAAACCAAATTTTTTGCTTCGTTAAGGCATTTTGCTTAAAATGGTCTAAACCTTGTAAAAGTGGGGTCAAAACTCAGTTTTTGGGCAAATAAAGTATGGGCTTTTAGTCAGTGTGATGCTAGTAAGATACTGGCAAAATTTGAAAATTTTGAAAATTAGGGTTTCTGAAATCTATTTTTAGCTTGAAACCCTAAAAAATAGGAACTTGTCAGAATTGGCTAAAATTAATTTTGATTGGCTTATTTCACATCATGATCACAGTGGTGAAGTCAGTTTTAGTTAAAAGTCAGTTTAAGGCTGGTGGGTAGTTATAACTTTTTCAGGAGAAAAGTTAGGACCTCTAAGGTCATTAATGGCAGTTGGCCAGTACCAGGTGTTAATATCTAAGCCTGAAATTCAAAGAAGAACGCTCTATGATGAAAGATGTTGAAAATTATGCTTTTTGACGGAGGAGATTTTCAACAAGGTAAAAATACTATAAAATTAGCTAAGTCTGGATTAAAAAAGCGCCACTCTCAGCTAGGGGCACCCATCATTATGGAAGCTGTATTCAACTTTTTGTGAGATTCTCTACCAAGATGATTTCTCCAGTTTCCTGATAGCTTCGCAATGAGCCAACCAGCCAGTCCAATGGAGGAGTAAAACGCCTGAAAACGGAAATTTAGTACAGAACGAGGGAGATGCAAAGTAGGTAAATTTGAAGAGAAAAAGCGCCCCTGGCCTCCAGGGGCGCCCATCTTTTTGAAGATTCAGATGAAGTCTTTTGATCAAGTGACACCTAGGAAGTTTGTTTCCAGTTTTGGTTCAGCTCCGTGACGCATCTGTCAGCAGGTGAATCTGACTCGCTATGTTGCCGCCATCAGTGGTCAAATTTGAGGTTTCAAACTGGATCAGAGATTGTTCAGAAAGGACAAAAGGGCCCCTGGAGGCCAGGGGCGCCCAAGGTTTTAAGACGTTTAATGAAATTTGTTTGATGATTTCAGATACTCATCTCGTTCATGTCAGTTCCAGCTTTCCGTTCCCTGTCTCAGCTGGGTCAGAAGATGTTTTGGCAATCCGCAGCCGAAAGTTGAGTAATTTTTGTCAGTTGCAGTAATGGATGACATTGGTTGGGAAAAGCGCCCCTGGAGGCCAAGGGCGCCCATGATTTAGGAAGGTTAAAAGATGTTTTTATACAAAGTGCTTGTCAGGAGCCTTTACTTAGAATTTAGCCTGCTCCGCAGTCAGCCAGTCGGCGCGTTCTGAAGTTTTGTCAAATGCCGGGAAACGTCAAGTGAAATATAGTCAAGTTATCAGTGAAAATAATGAAAATGCCTGAAAATATTCTAACATTGAGGTCAAAAGCGCCCCTGGCCCATCTTTTTGAAGCCTCAGATTTGTGAATTTTGGATTATCACCTCAAGGAATCTTCTTGTCAGATTTGGTCCTGCTCTTCGATGGAACTATTAGCCAGTTGATCTGACGCGGCAATCAATCAGAATCAGTGATCGAACGTGAGCTTCATTTGAGGTTTCTGGATTCAAATTTTCAGAAAAATGTCTAAGTATGGAAGGATGCCTAAAGTCAAAGGTTAACTTTTCAAAATTCAAAAATAGAAGTGTGCATGGGAGGAGTTTTCAATTTACTAAATTTAGATCTTCAGTTAAACTCTTTTTCAGGTCGACTTCTATTGAACCTATTTTTAGTCATAACTGGCTAAACTTAGCTTGCATGCACTAGTTAACTGAATCTTCAAGGTGGCGCCCTAACTTGGGGTTGTTCTACATCCAGTTAACTGAGTTTGAAGCCAAATATAGGCCATGCATGAGTTTTGAAGCACCAGTTGTACTTCAAGCGCCATTTCCAATGCTTGGCATGCATTTCACATGCCTTAGAAGATAGTTTTCTATATATTTTGCTAATGGCGTTCATTATTCTTCATCAGAGTTGACAAGAAACATCTTTTCTTGAGCATAAAATTGATCTGCAGGTGCTACAGGTGTCAGATTTCAGTATTCTTCGTAGCTACAGATTCAGATTGTTCAAGGGAAGATTATTTCAGACTTGGTTTCTATTTTGCATGTAGGTGTTATCAGTTCTACTTCAAGCATAGGCGAATTTTTACAGAAGAAGAGAGAAAACAAACAAATAAAACTTCTATTCTTCTGTCTTATTTTCTTCTATTCTCGTCTTAGATTTTCTTCGCATGTCAAAGAAAACGGCAGATTTTTCAGAAAAGCATCATCTGGGTTCGAGTATTTCAGCATCAACAACAATACCCATGTCTTAGATTATTTTGCGAAAATTGCCCCATTGCCTCTTTTCTAGAAGCACTGTGCTTTTTTCCAGAATTCTCTTTGCATGTGGGCCTAAATCACGTTTTTTCGCAAATCTGTTGATCTGGGTGGTTTTAGGATTCATTCCTACACAAAACCCATTTTCCAGATTTTCGCAGGAAAAATTGCCCCTAGTGCCCCTAACTGTCAGTTCAAATCTCAACTGAAAACCTTTTGCATGCAAGCCTAAATCCCATTTTTTCGAAATTCTGACATTCTGGGTTGTATTAGAGTTTGATTCTACACTAAACCCATATCTTAGAATTTGTCCGAAAAAATTCACTTCCCCTTGCTATTTTTAGCCTATCCCCGAGCTTTTTCCAGTTTTTCCAAAGTTGTCCAAACATACCCGACTTTACAGTCAAAAGTCTAGTTTTTCATAATGCAGTATAATCCCATAGACTATAAGGCCAAACAGGTCTTTCTTCATAACTTTCTGAAAACTACCGATACCGACTTAAGTCATGTTTTTCCCATCGTCAATCTGAATTCATTGGAGGGTATCAGCAGTACTACAATCAAAAATCTTGAACGTTCAAGGATACTTCCAGCAGCATCCATTCCTATCTCATTCTTTGATCTTGAGTTCGTACTTGCTTGTGTTAAGCATTATGACTCATCTACCAGACAAATCAGATCGACAGATGGAAGGATTATTTGTAGCCTTAAGCCGAGGGATGTAGAAAAATGTTTTTCTATTCCTCCACGTTCAGATCATTTCGCTGTATCCATTTCAGATTGTGACAGAATATGGGAAGAGGACAAGGATAGATCACAGAAGAAAGTAGCTCAACGATGGTTGAAGGTTCAGAAAACCAACATGCCAAGGAAGATTGCACGTGGGGATTTCAAGGACGAGATTGCTATTTTGATAACTTTCCTTAACCGGTTAGCAGGTTCTGAAGACGCAAGCGTTTTCCGAACATGGATGTTCTACCTCATCTCATGAATTATTGATAAAAAAGAAACATTTGACTGGGCCATGTTTATCAGCGAGTGTCTTCACCAGCAGATTATAGAGTTCCTAAAGATTCACGAATTCCATATGGTAACTTTTCTGGTTTACTTAGTTGCATCCCAAGGCAGCTTTAAATTATTAAAGACCGATGGAGTTTTGGGTGTTCAGCGAGTGCACGAATACTACCCTCAGTTGGAGTTTTCGAAAGCTGAACAGGACTTTACAGCAGTGAATGACCGCTTTCTTATGAGGACAGTCAGAAATTTAGATAACGAGATGCATGTGAGGATTTCTACAGAGGCACAATCAGCAATGGAGAGTTGGGCAGATTGGTTCATCCAATTTCCTACTTTCACATATATTCGTGTATATGGATATACAGGAGAACCTCTGATGCTACCGAGGTAACCATCGGATAAGGTTCATTTCATGGAGTTCATGAGACAGGGACATGAGGTTCACACTTTTCTTCGCAATCGACATAGGCCAACTTTCATCTTTCCGTTTGAGTTAGGTATTTATAAATGCAAAATAGCTGCTGATTGCAAGTTAATGGCACACGAGTTAGAGAAACTTCAGCTTCGGTGTTTTCCTCGGAAGCGTGCCTATGATCCATTGGGTCATTATTCAGCAAGGTTGGAGCAAAATGTTTCACATTCAGTAGCGCTTGAGGACTTTTGGGTCAATTGTGAGGATGACTTTGAGGTGCGCCGTCGTCATTATTGTAGGCTTACTGTTCCACAGATTGCTGATTTCTTGTCAGAGGATGTGGAATCTTTGTGTGATGATGATGGCGAGATACTTCTTCATTCATTCATTAGAGACCAAGTTGCTCGCCAGCCACTTCGCCAACCTGATTGGTATATCCCAGTGAATACTTCAGTGAAAGACTTATCCAGGTCTGTTATCAAAACCAGCATGTACTTCCTTGAGAGCAAGCGGAAGCGAAGGGTGATCCCAGTTAGAGAGCCGCCAACAGTGGTGGTTTCTTCTTTGCCTTCTACTTCTAGGGCTAAACCTCGAGTCAAGGTTACTATGAGGCCGCCTGAAGGGGTTAAGATGGGGGTTAATTCAAAAGGAAAAAGCATCACCAAAAGGAAACAGGTTGAGAAAGAGCCATCACTTCCAGTTGAGAAAGAGCAAGCATTTCCAGTTACAGAGACAGTACTTCCAGAGCCAGTTATTTCATCAGAACCAGTTATTCAAACTGAGGCCGGTTTGTCATCTCCAGGTTCACCTTTTTCACCACAGTCGTCTCCCATAGATATTGATTCGGAACCTGAGACTCCGATACATGAGACCTTCATACCAGTGGATCCGCCAGCGGCTGATACAGTAGAAACGGCTCCACCTCGAGAGGATAGTATTCCTTATTCATCTTGGCTTGAGAAGTCATTGGAGAGGGAGAGGCGTATGCCTTCATATAATCTTGATTTATCTGAGTTTGGTGAGCCCTATCAGAACAGGTTGAATAAGAGGGCCAGAAAACAGATAAATATTGAGAAGAATCTTGAGGCAGAGATCGTCATAGAGGTTGCTATTCCTCTAGAAGGCAAATACTTAGATGAAGTTGATGTTGGTGATTTTACCTTCGTCAAAACTAATCTGGGTAAGAATACTCGACACACCAACGTGAATCTATTCAGAGTCGTCGCGAGTAATCTAGAGGAACGCGTCATGAAGGATGGTGAGGATAAAGCAGCTCTCAAGGCTGAAATCAGGCAACTCCGCATGTATATCTCGAGTTTACTTCATGGCAGCGAGGGGCAAGCACCTTTACTTCCACAACTTCGAGAGACCGCCACAGAACAACAGAGGATTCAACACTTGGTTAATCGAGGAAAGCTGCTGGATACCTGGATTGAGGACTTTATCATTGCTGGTCGACACCTCCTCATAGAGCTATATCAGTTGATGGTTGATGCACATAGTCTTCGCCAGAGAATTCAGGAGCTCGAGATTTTCATAGCCGAGCGTAAGTCGAAGGACTTGATTTTGATATCACAGCTTGCAGGAATCTATGACGCCATTACAGCAGATATAGATCAGAAGAAGGTCTTCACTTGGAGAGAGTTATATCTTTGCAGGGACAGGATTTCTGCTAAGATGAGCATGATTCAGGAAAAGGTTGTTGTAGCTCTTCGTTTCATCAGCAAGTACATCACTCAGATCCCATGTCATTATCGGCATGAGGATGGTACATACGCCGAGTTAGAGGCAGTTGAAGCCGAGTTCGAAGAGTTAGTTCGTGATAACCTATGTGGAGGGCCAAAGGCGTCCAAGATGGAGGAGTTTACAATGCTGACTATCAGTTTCAAAAGGTGACCACAGAGGTTAGAGATAGTCAGAGGGAGATCCGAGATGGAGAGAAAGAGTTGGACAAGCAATTAATCATCGTGGACAGTGTCAAAGCGCCAGATGATGATACTATTCATAAATTCCTGGAGGAGATGATAAATTTGGAGTAGACTTTTAGTTAGACCATGCAATTGAAGACAACGATGAGTCATCAGAAGTAGTTAACTCGAGGCTTCTTTCCGAGTTAACTTGCTGTTATACATTGCATACATGTCTTTCTTGGAAACATCTATATATACTTGGAGATTAGATTAGATTTTTCAGTTGACTGATGATAGCATTCCAGTTGACTTGCTTTCAATAAGGACGTGCATGTTGCACCTTGTCCATTTAGATTAGATGTTTCAGTTAACTGATGATAGTTTCCCAGTTAACTGTATAGTTTCATTCAATTAGGGTTTAGGAATAAAATCTTGCATGCATTACAAGACTGTAGTTGACTCAAGGTGATTTTAGGGTTGCCTACACCTTTAAGTCTATAAATAAGAGCATTCAGCTCATTTATAATTTAACTTTTGCTTGATAGCATACATGCTGCGCCTACCTTTCCTGTAGTATTGCTATTATTGTATCTGTTCAAGGAGCTTTTACAGGAGATTAATATATGCTGCGCCTACCTTGCCTGTAATATTGTCTTTGTTGGATCTGTTCTAGAGTATTTGTTTTGATAATGAATTGTTATGCCACTCGGGTTCCATGCAATTATTATGATGAATGCTTGCCTTAGTTAGATATGGTGGCTAGTTCGATTGTAAATTGTACGCGTGTCTCGCCTATGCAATTTGCTGTCCTAGTTGGCTATCTTTTGTGTTTTGTTATCAATAGGCCTATTCAAATTAAGCAAATAGTTGTGCCCACCTTGCCCTCATGTTGAGAATTCGTACTTAAAGCCTATCGTATGATGTGTGTCATAATAAGCTTATTCAGCTGAGCAGATAGTTGTGCCCACCTTGCCTTCATGTTGCAAAACTGTACCCAACTTATCGTATAAAAACCATTCCCGCTCCATTTCCTCACAGTCTATTTTCGTGAGTAAACTGGATAGATTTCAAAGAAGTTAGCTTAGTTGTAGTTACATGATCTGCGAAACCAGAAAATACTTAGCTGCAACGTTCTAGGTTTTCTTAACCTTGTGCCTCTACCAGCTGAGAACAAAAAGATAGGACATTAGTTTAGTTTTCTATTTCATGCATTCCAACACAACGAGGGAGTTTCCCCTCCTAATTTGAAGAGCACTCATTACGCAGTGTGCATAGCTGTACGTACAAACTCACACTCCAGAGGTGTTAGTTCTTACGCCAACATAGTAATAACTTAGGAATGTGGAGTCCCTTTTTGGAGGGAATTTGGAGTTTGAACCTTTGGGCTTAGAGATTATTTATATGCCTATCTTCCTCCTCTTATGGTTATCCAATTTTATCATAATGAAGTGCTACTGAAATCTTTTTAGACCAAGCAAACCCGGGGATGCCTCCCCCCTAAAATGCCTCGTCCTTGTCTCTGGGTGTGATATCCCCATCACAAAGATAAGTATATGTTTAATGTGTTTATATTTAAAGAGATATACGCATTCAAATAGAGTAATCATTATATTCTCATTTAAATTATATATATAAACATGACTAACTTGGGTACCATTGGTGACAGATTAGAAGAAGAGATCCTAGAAGAAACTAAGATGTTTTTGCTTGAGGACAAGCAAATCTAGGAAGGGAGGATTGTCATGTCCCCGAACTTAGAACACGTCGAAATACAAAAAAGTGAAAATGAATAACACAATACATATTAAAAATATAAAAACAAATATTATCGTTTTAATATATTTATAATTACAATTATCATAAGATAATATTGTAATTATAAATATATATTGATGATACACAATAAAATCATTTAATGTAAATACTATCATAATTATCAAATAATTATTAAGAAATAATATTATAAATATTATATATAATATTAAAATATACATATTTAAATAGTAAATATAAATAATACTATAAATAATACTATTAATAAATATAAATAATATTACAAGTAAATTAAAAAAATAAAATAATAAAATATAATACACATCAAAACAAAATAATAAAATGAATATTTTTTGAGATATCATTATAATTACAATTATTTGTAATAACATTATAATTATAAATTAAGACTTAAGGAAGCAAAATGTTAATGAAAGAGCAACGCTTTTGAGATAAAAGGGCAGTGATCATAATATGAAGAGCACCGAATATTTTATGAAGGGTAGTAACCACCTTAAAAGTGTTTCATTTATTATAAGCTGTGATTAATATTATCAAAGTTTATGATCTTATAGAAGGCAGCGCTTGGTATATGTGACAAGGGCAGTGATTGTCTTTAAGGAACGTTTAAACTAAAGGTCATGCCCATTTGTGAGGTTATCTCTATTCAAAGAGATGCCTCTCTTCGTGAAGGTATAAGAATATAAAATAAATTTATGGGGAGGGGAAAAGAAAGAGGAGGAATATAAGAAATAAAGCATGGGCTGCATACATACAGGAGAATATTTTATGAATTGCGATCTGCTTACAGCATAAAGAGAATAAGAAAGGAATGGATAAATAAAGAAAGAATATCCAAACATATTCTAATGGATGGCAAATAAGAGAATTCTGCAGATCAAAGGTGTAAGTATTATCATCTGTGAATAAAAGTTAGCAATTACTTATATAATTGGAAGGTAAGAATAGTGGATATCAAATATATTATTAATTTAAAAATATATTTAAATATATTATGATTTATGAATACATTTAAATATATCATGAGGGATAAATATATTTAGAAATTGGATGACATGTTAATTATTGATAATTGTATTGTGGTGATTAACAAATACAAGGCATATATAATAATGTATATATATATATATTATTTATGATTATCTCATAATGATGCTTACAACAATTATTAAGTCTTATAAGTAATTATGATCTTTTAAATGAGTATGGATAGTAGATTCTTATCCGCTTGATCAACACAAACAATATCTTCTGAGTGTGAAGACTAGATCGATTGGGAACGAAGGACTTCAATCAAGGTTTCAATTAGGTGAAAATTATTCACTAACTCATTTGTCATTTAGAAATTAAAGAGTTCAAGCAAATTTAGAGCAATCCCAAAAGGGGACATTATAGTGGTATCAAAGCATCTTTCCTGCCATCCTGTGTGTGTTTGAGCTACCTACTTGTCTACTTGAGCTAGTTGCCTACTTGCTTGAGCTAGTTGCTTGCCTCCTTGAGCTAGTTGCCTACTTACTTGAGCTGGTTGCTTGTGTGCTTGAGCTAGTTGCCTACCTGCTTGAGCTAGTTGTTTTCTTGCTTGAGCTACTTTCTTACATGCTTGAGCTGGTTGCCTACTTGCTTGAGCTGGTTGCTTGTATGCTTGAGCTACTTGCTTGTCTACTTAAGCTACTTCCCTACTTGCTTGAGTGGATTACTTGCATGCTCGAGTTGGTTACTTGCATGGTTGAGCTGGTTGCCTGTGTTCTTGAGCTACCTAGTTGTCCACTTGAGCTAGTTGCATACTTGTTGAAGCTACTTGCTTGCATGATTGAGCTACTTGCCTATATGCTTGAGTTGCGTGTTTGCCTGCTTGAGCTACTTGCTTGTGTGTTTGAGCTACCTAGACGATGAAGTACAATTTATCTGAGAGCCAAAATTTATCCTAGACACCAGAGAAAGGAAATAGAGGAATAGGATCATTACCAAATCTCTAATCAAGTGGAAGGGACTTCCTGAAGAAGATGCTACATGGGAAAGAGAAGAAATCATCAAAGCGTTTAGAGATAAACAAAGTCAAGAAGGGCGAACCCCTAAGAGTTCTTGACTAGAACAAAAAACAAACTAACTATTGTATGTAATTCTTTTTGTTTTCAATATAAGCTAATAAGTCATTTCCTTGCAGGATAAGGTGTAACATTACTATGCATGTAAAGAACTGAGGTGGATATACCCAAATAAGGGTATCCATGAGGCACAAATCAAGCCATGACTCTCGCAAGAAGCCGAAAGTTCAAGACCTACATCTCCCATCAAGTACACCAACCCCTAACCGGGGCCAAGAGGCCGAATGACTAGGTGTTCATTCCGTGCTCTTGGGCTTGATTGGGAAAGAGAAATACATGCAAGGAGAACGGAAAGGGGCCACTTGCATTGTATAAGACTCGATATACTCATACAAGGTATCCAAAGAAATACAGGCAAGGAGACGGAAAGGGGCTACTTGCGTTGTATAAAGCAGGATATCCTTATACAAGAGAAATACATGTAAGGAGGACGGAAAGAGGCCACTTGTATTGTGTAAGGTTGGATATATCCTTATACAAGGTATCTAGAGAAACCCATGTAGAGAGGATGGAAAGGGGCCACTCACATGGTCTAAAGTTGGATATCCTTATGCAAGGTATCCAGAGAAACTCATGTAGAGAGGACGGAAAGGGGCCACTCACATGGTATAAGGCTGGATATCCTAATACAAGGTATCTAGAGAAATACATGTAAGGAGGACGGAAAGGGGCCACTTACATTGTATAAGGCTGGATATCCCCATACAAGGTATCCAAAGAAACCCATGTAGAGAGAAAGGAAAGGGGCCACTCACATGGTATAAGATTGGAGATCCTTAAGTAAGGAATCCAGAAGGCTTGGAAAAAGATTAGAGGTAACAAAGTGTTACAATTTTTTCCCAGGATGAAGATCACAGTACCAGCAAGAACCTCCAGATATTCAGGAAGGAGAGAGTTATTAAGGATTGCTTGAAGACGAGTAATATCAAGCAAGGGAGACTTGTGATGTCCCCATCACAAAGATAAGTATATGTTTAATGTATTTATATTTTAAGAGATATACACATTCAAATAGAGTAATCATTATATTCTCATTTAAATTATGTCTATAAATGTGACTAACTTGGGTACCATTGGTGACAGATTAGAAGAAGAGATCCTAGAAGAAACTAAGATGTTTTTGCTTGAGGACAAGTAAATTTGGGAAGGGAAGACTGTCATGTCCCCAAAATTAGAACACCTCGAGATACAAATAAGTGAAAATGAATAACACAATACATATTAAAATTATCAAATAAAATATTATCGTTTTAATATATTTATAATTACAATTATCATAAGATAATATTGTAATTATAAATATATATTGATGATACACAATAAAATCATTTAATATAAATACTATCATAATTATCAAATAATTATTAAGAGATAATATTTATAATATTATATATTATAAATATCAAAATATACATATTTAAATAATAAATATAAATAATACTACAAATAAATATAAATAATATTAAAAATAAATTAAAATAATAAAATATAATACACATCAAAACAAAATAATAAAATGAATATAATTTGAGATATTATTATAATTACAACTATTTGTAATAACATTATAATTATAAATTAAGACAAAAGGAAGCAAAATGTTAATGAAAGAGCAACGCTTTTGAGATGAAAGGGCAGTGATCATATTTTGAAGAGCACCGAATATTTTGTGAAGGGTAGTAACCACCTTAAAAGTGTTTCATTTATTATAAGTTGTGGTTAATATTATCAAAGTTTACGATCTTATAGAAGGCAACGCTTGGTATATGTGACAAGGGCAGCGATTATCTTTAAGGAATGTTAAAACTAAAGGTCATGTCCATTTGTGAGGTTATCTCTATTCAAAGAGATGCCTCTCTTTGTGAAGGTATAAGAATATAAAATAAATTTATGGGGAGGGGGAAAAGAAAGAGGAGGAATATAAGAAATAAAGCACGGGCTGCATACATACAGGAGAATATTTTATGAATTGTGACCTACTTACAGCATAAAGAGAATAAGAAAGGAATGGATGAATAAAGAAGAATATTCAAACATATTCTAATGGATGGGAAATAAGAGAATTCTGCAGATCAAAGGTGTAAGTATTATCATCTGTGAATAAAGGTTAGTAATTACTTATATAATTGGAAGGTAAGAATAGTGGATATCAAATATATTATTAATTTAAAAATATATTTAAATATATTATGATATATGAATACATTTAAATATATCATGAGGGATAAATATATTTAGAAATTGGATGACATGTTAATTATTGATAATTGTATTGTGGTGATTAACAAATACAAGGCATACATAATAATGTATATATATATTATTTATGATTGTCCCATAATGATGCTTACAACAATTATTAAGTCTTATAAGTAATTATGATCTTTTAAATGAGTATGGATAGTAGATTCTTATTTGTTTGATCAACACTAACAATATCTTTTAAGTGTGAAGACTAGATCGATTGAGAATGAAGGACTTCAATCAAGGTTTCAATCAGGTGAAAAGTATTCACTAACTTATTTGTCATTTAGAAATTAAAGATTTAAAGCAAATTTAGAGCAATCCCTAAAGGGGACATTACACCGGGACGTCTCGAGTACAGGGGGACAATTGGGGGAACGACAGGGGATCGTCCCCTTTTTTTGCAAAAAAATAGGAAACGTCCCTGAAATTGGGGGATGGCGTTGACCAAATGGGGACGGTTGACCAGTCCCGAGGATGGCCAAGGGACGCCTGAGTTGTCCCCCAATCGTCCCCTAGCAGTCCCCCACGTCAAAGCATGTTTTAAAAATAAAATATATATATATATATATATATATATATATAATAGTTTTCAATTTTTTGGTTTATGAGTTGTTTGTTTAAATTATTTTCAAATATCTTTCACAATATTTGGAACTCACAAGATAAATATTTGATGCTCTATTAGAGATAAATAAATTAAAAAAAAAAATTATTCCAAAAGTGTGTAAACTTGAATTTATTTGCTTGTTGTTCACTAATAGGTTTTAGAGACAAAGACATAGGATTTTGACCTTTTAAAACAGTTCTTCACAATTGAAAATAGGATGAATATTAAGGCAATTTGATGCCCAAAACTCCTTGAGTGCAGCAATTGTCCCCACGTTTAACTGCTCAAATCCATACCAGACAATACACCAGCATTGAATTTACTTCCAATAGTCCACACTCCCACTAAACTACAATAATTCTACCTTCAGACGCCTCAGCTATTCATTATTGTTCTGTGCCAAGTAATCAATAACCTAGGTGAAAAAATCTTCACTGTAATAACAAATGTTCGCCCAATTTGTGAGCTGGAAATAACTTTATGTAATTTGATATAAGTTTATAAATTATAACTTGGAGGTTGTATTATGATTCATGTATGTTAATTCTGAATTTTCAATGTGTATTGAGTATGGACAAAGAATGTTGAACACAAATGTTATATGTTAAGGTTCTCTAATGTATATTACGTATGCTTTATCCATGTTTTCATATGAATATTTAAAATTTCCCTATATATTTTAAATTTTGCCTATATTTTATATAGTTGTCCCTCGCCGTCTCCAAATTTGGCCTCAAAAATCAGAAACTTGGGGACTCATCCCACCATCCCCTACCATCCCCGTCCCAAAAACTTGGGGTAACACTGTTTTAGACTCTTGCTTTGAGGTTGATACACCTCCTAGTTCTTTAGTTTCGAGTTTGCAAGATAACTCCTAGTTGAATGGTGGATGCTTCTTCATTCAGAGGTTGCAAATTGAGCTTCATTGGTGATGGCTTATTTCATGTTTTTTGATCTTGTGGGTTTTGATGTTTCCTGATATTTTGGTGTGGGTGTGAGTTATATTTTCACTTTGATACGATTTTGGAGTGTTTTTATCAATTTTCTAGTTGCTGGTTTGTGAAGGGCTGAAGTACGTTTATGTTCATGTTGATCTGAGGAGTTGATATATTTTTGTGGGCATTGGCTCGTTATTTTCCTCTCTCTTGGGCGCCCCTTTCCTTGAGGTTTCATAATTTTTGGTGGGGGATTAGATTTATAGTTGTTGATCGCCCTTCTTGGGGATCGTACTTATTGGTTGTTGGTGCATTGGTTTGTGTGCCAGGGTTTTCTATGCATAATGGTGAGGGATAGCTTCCTAGATTTGGATGTCTAGCTCTTGGGGACCTTTTGCAAGTGATTTGAGGTGATTCAGATGTGGTTGGAGAGATATCTGCATTTGAAGGGGTGTTGGTTGGTGTTCGTGCACGTTCTTTCATATCAGTTTGCTGCTACTTCATATCAGACATGGTATTTTCATTGTTTTATCGTACTTTCATGATGTTTTGTCATTGTAATGTATTAGAGATGGATATCTGACACTTGGGCTTCATATTGTTGATTCTCTCATGATATATTGTATTTGACATCATATTGCAACATTGATATAGTAGTACTAATCAGCTTTCTCTTACAAGTATTTTTGTATTACACTCCCATTGGATAAGTGGTTAAGTTTTGTTTTACTTTCTATTACTCGCTGAAAAGTGGAAATGGCTAGCTAAGCCGCCAAGTTCTTTGCTTTACTTACTTTCTTGTAGCCCGCTGAAAAATGGAAGTGGTTGGCTTTGCCACCAAGTATTTACTTTTCTCTATTGGCTGGCTTGCCGCCAATAGCTCTTGTTCTTCCAACATTTTCATATTGTAATCAGATCCCCTTACACTGTATGCTCTCACCTTGCCCACTCTAGGATCTGGGTGATTAGAAAGTGAAGGGTTGCTTCTAGTTTTCTTATCTTTACATTGAGCTAACGCTAACGGGTGAAGTTTGTGTGAAAAATTTGGGAAAAAAATAAGGGGGTATATTTCAGCAGTTTTATGGTTTAATAAAGTCGAATGTTTTGATAGAGGAGAAGACATACATGCATGCTATGAAATTTTCTTTATTAACCCTAGGAATAAAGTGACTTTATTAAACTTCATTAAATAATCCGCTTAAAGCCACTTTATGAACTTAATTAATTTAATTAAATAACATTACCCTAAGAATATGCTGGGACAAATAATATTAAATTATTAAATTAAAATATTCCTTTATCTCCAACATTAGCCCACAAGAATAAAATACGCTAATTCATCACTCTTGCTTAGGCATTGGAAAGGGACATTACATTGACAGCCTACAAAAGACTGCTATAATTGGAAAATAAGAACTTGTAAATTACATGTGACATACCTAATAAGATTCATATTGAAAAGACTGAAATTGGTGAATGTGTCTTTCTAAGGTCCTGTATTACAAAACTGCAAGTATTATAAGATTGCAGTTGAATAAGATTATCTTGACTCTTGAGTGTAAAAAGAAAATGGTGTTTCAAAGTGGATCCCCAAGCTCAAACCACACGAAACATGAAAAAGTGTTGAAAATTTGAAACTGGTAAAATCTTGCATCCAATATGTTGGATGCATGTACCCCAATGGGTGAGGCCAAGATAGAGTCTTGAGTGACATCAGTGGAAAATATAACTCCTAGACATGCCATCTAATCTGAAAGTTGCCTCAAAAGGAGAATTCACCATATCATTTTTTTAAAAGTAGGGTAAGTTCGTAGAAAGGTGTACAAAAGCAATCACACGTTTTCCATCTTGCAAGGAGATTCTTTCAGACACCATGTGCGACTATGAAGATTGTACTCTTATTCATTGCAACTAAAAAAGAGACTGAATAACTAAAACCTATCAATTTTGAAAATTGGATAAGAGATAAGAAACAACATAGCTGCACATTGAAGAAAAAGGTGTCTATTATAGCATGTCAGAGATATAAATCTAAAGATTTAAAGAAAGATCTGTTCATTCTCTATGCTGCACATTGGAATCAGGTATAACTAGTTTGGCAAGGATCAAAAGTGCTACACATTCCTTAATAGTGATATTGAATTGACATTTTCTAATATAACTACAAGCAGCAATGTAAATGCAACTTTAAGGAAAAGTGTCTATTATCGAATGAAACATAGACATATAGATCTAAGGGTTTAAAGAAGACATCTGTTCATTCTCCATATGGCATATTGGAATCAGGTATAACTAGGTTGTCTAGGTTCAAAAGTACTACATGTCCCTTCCTTAGTTATGATATTGAAATTGATATTGTCTAAATTTCAGGACCCACTCCTTCATGTTGAAATTGTTTTTTTTGGTTAGACCTTTAAAATTTTGAATACTGCAACATCCATTATCAGAGACAAATAATTCAGCTGTTTACAGTAAAATCTGTCTCTGTATTTTAGAAGAGATAAACAAGAGCATTTAATACCCTCTAATTCATTAACCATCTAAAATTTACCATACTCAGCAAGTCAAAATGGTTGTTTATTATTTATACATCCATGCATTTACAGAAAACTTTATCCTTTAAGCTATCTTGGCATGAACTGATATAGAAGCCAGCATTACCTTATCTGTCCACTTGTTCTCTGGAGGGAAGACTGAAAAGAACTTGAATTCTGAATCCATGAGTGTTTCAGGAGAGTAATTGCATCCGGTCTTAGTTTAGCATCCTGTAGAAATTAAAATATACATATTTTAGATTGGAATAGATTATGCCTTGATGGCTCACAAACACATTATATCTTGCAATATTGCTTTTCAATGTAAAAAGAATGTGTTTGTACATGTTAAAATTTAACTCATGCAAACAGACTCTTTGTGCATTGAATAGTAATCTGGCGAGATATAATGTGCTTGTGAGCCATCAACAAACTGTCAGACCTTCAAATTTGAATTAAACAAAAGTTAAAGATAGAAGACCTTTTTATATGCTTGGTTGCTTCCATTTTTTCACACATGCATCATAATAAAAATGACTTCAAGCATTCAAATACACAATTCGGAACAATTCAACCATTTATATTTACCTTCTTGAAACATTGGTGCAGAAAATCTGCAATACCAGGGGACAAATGCTCAGGTATAGGAGGATGCTCATCCTGAAAAGTACAAAATTGTATAGATGATCCTAACTCTTCATATGAATAATGTATCAAATGCTTTAACTCCCTAAGTACTCATGCTTGGCAAGTATATATTGTTAAAACTACACTAAAACATGAGGCAGACTCCTGATGCCAATGCAACCTGTTTTCTTGTTAATTAATACTACCTCAAATTGGAAAAGACAAATGTACAAACAGATTTATAATAAAACAAAGCTTTATAACATCAGCAAGAGAAACATGGAGAAAAATGACCTGCACTATCCGGAAGAGAGCTGGCATAGGTTGAAGATCATAATATGGAGGGATGCATGTCAGTAGCTCTATAACTGTGCAACCTACGCTCCAAATATCAGATGCAGCACAGACACCAGACATCTCAATCACCTACAACCAAACCAAAAGTTGCACATTAGAGGAATCTATGGATAAACAAGAATTCTATATGTCGCCAATAATACAGAACTTGCCCACAATCATCTTGTGAAAAGGCAAAATCCATTGAGGAGAAGCTATGGAAAAAATAATAATAGCAGGAGCTTCATATGTGCCACAAATGGAGACAAATCTGAGGACAACTGTCATGTCCCCGTAATAGAACATTGAAATAACTAAGTGTTGAGATGCAATTAAATAAAATAAATGACAAATTTTGTATTTACAAATATTAACAATTTAATATTAATATTGTAATATAATATTATAAATATTAAAACACACACATATATATAAGAGAAATATTAGCAATTTTAATTATAAGTACAGTAAGATGATATTTTAATTATAATTAACAAAAATAATAATATAATATAATTTAATATTATTATGAAGATATATATATAGAAAACTAAATACACATTGTTATTGCTATGACCCCAATTTGATGATATTATATTAAATAAATAATATTACATCAAATAAATAATAACATAAGTGATACCATATTATAAGCTGCAATATTCCCATCTACCCGGTGAAGGAAGTGCAAAGGTTTCAAATAAAATAAGATATAAAATAAATACCATTAAAGAGGCAGCGATCATACTTTGCAGAAGAATGACAAATTAATTACCCTTAATGAGAAGCGAAAGAATTCAACGAATAAATTAAAAGCAACGACTCTTTTTGTAATGAAGTTCGTAAAATAGCAAACTAAAAGGTGCAATATAAATAATGGAAAGCTGCGTTCCAATTGAGGATACATCCATTAAATGAATAGACACATCTCTCGGCAAAATGGAGGGATATAAATAAAGATTGAAGTGAGAAACAAAAGGGGGAGAAGAATAGGAATAGATTCGGAGAGAAGAATCATTTTAATAAATGACATTTTCTGAAATCTGATCATTAAGAAATACAGATCATCGTGGCTGGCTGGAAGGAAAGATGAATCTACAAAGTATGAAGCTAAATATAAAATTTAAATAATGAGTGCAGTAAGTATAAAGGTAAATACTTTATAAATTTAAATAATGAATCTGGTAAATACATCATGAATTTAGATATTAAGGTGTAGTAAGTAATTTTTGTTAAAAATAAATAATTAAAAATTATGTTAATAAAAATCAGTCAAAAGAAAATTAAATAATAATAAATGAATGCTTAACGATAAAATAAAGATTTAGTAACAGTTGTAATTAATTAATATATATATTATAATTTATATGTTTGATAAGTATATGTGGAAATTGATAAAGATATTAATATTTGATATTGATAAAAATATTAATGTAGATATTAACATTTGAGAATTGATCAATATATATGTAAAGGTAATTGTTGTCAATCAATTAGGAATAATTATATATAGATCCTTATATCTATATATATATATATATATATATATATATATATATATATAAGCATTATATTCAATAATGATGCTTGCAGCAATTATTATGTCTCAATGAACTTTTATGACTTTACCTTGAAGAATAGATTTCGGGCCCAAATTCCCTTTCGCTAGTACCCAAAAAGGATAGGGAGTTTGTGGAGGGAAAGGTGGGTAAATCCACCCAATGTTGGATGGAGCCCAAGACAGGTAACCAATCCTTGAGGGTGTCCAACTCAAAATGGTGCACGTGCCCTTGGCACAATAATTCTACCATCCAAAGAGGTTAGCAAAGAGGAAACAAGACAAAAATCTATTCCGATCAAGAGTAATAAGTCATATCAGATTGTGTTAGTTATGCACTAGTTGATAATAATGCATTTCATTCATTACTCTTTTATCGAACAATCTATAACAATCAAAATTTTAATCTGTGCATTTTATGTCCCTAATATGGGGACATTACAACAACACTCTTAGGTAAGAACTATTCCATGATTAACATTTTAATGGAGAAAATAAAGGCTAGTAGGGTCACCAATGGATGCAGCATAATCGTGGATGGGTACATAGACATCTGCCATCATCCACTCATCAACATTATAGTCACATGTACAAAGGAGCATAACTTCCTTAGGGCTATTGATTGTTTAGAGCACCACAAGGATGCTGATTTTCAATTCCATATCCTCGGAGATGCTATTGAGGAGGTTGGGCAAGTGCATGTGATGCAAGTAGTGATAGATGCAACATATATGCACAAAATTGTAGAGAAATTGATTGAGAAAGCCTATAGGGATATTTGGTGGACTCCTTGTGTGCATGCCATGAATAATGCACTCAAAAAAATGGGAAAAATCAATTGGATGAAAGAGGTGGTTAATCATGCTAGAGATGTGCAAATGTTTATCTACAACCACCATACTTCACATGCACTCTTTAGGACCTTCTCTAAGAAGGAGTTTTTGAAACCTATAGAGACTAGATATCCATCATGTTTCATTCTCTTGGAGAAGATGCTTGAGTTGCAAGAGGCATTGCAACTAATGGTCATGATAGCAGAGTGGAATCAATGGCCTGATTCTAAGTTAGAGAAGGGGAGGAGGTTGAAGGAGCGGTGAAGAGTGACACTTTTTGGGCTGATACGAGATACATTATTGACATCAAAGTTAGAGCAGGGGAGGAGGTTGAGGTGGTGAAGAGTGACACTTCTAGGGCTGATGCAAGATACATTGTTACAATAATTACTCACAAGCTAGGCGCTCTTGATATGCTAAGCTTTCACCTTGCCTTAGACGTTTTTCACTTAGAAAATTTTCATGCTTCACCTTTACTTGAGGGCGCATTCTAGAGGGTCTACTCTCATTTTGCCACTTAGAAAATTTTCATGCTTCCATCTTACCCTTGGGCGCAAATTAGCCTAGAGGCTTTCACTTTATTTTCCATGGACTTTGAAATTCTCTGCTTGCTTGATCTAGGCTTGGGCGCATTTGACATAGCCCACTTCCATTTCGCAATGCCTTAGCATTTTTTGTGTTAACTTTTCCATGGTGGGTACCTTTGATGTTGCTAGCTTTCAATCTATGCCTTGGAAAAACATTCACTTACCTCTACAACAAGCTGGGCGTATTTCACCCTTGATGCTTTCATACGCCTTAGAAAAATCCCCTAGACTCCTAGCGCAAGGGCGCATTTCCATGGTGGTGGTTTTGTTTGATGGGCGCATATAAGGTGCCATGCTTTTACTTTAAATGCCTTGGGCGATTCATGTCCTCTTCAATTTAGCTTGGGCGCATTTAGCCCCTTCAACTTTTATTTCCATGACTTAGAAAATTTCTAAGTACTCAACTTTTACCTTTGGCACAAATGAGGTAGGCAACTTCTATTTCTAATACTTGCACGTTTTTCATGTGTTCACTTCCATCGTCATGCCTTAGGTGTATTTAACCTTTTCACTTGAGATGGGCGCATTTCAGCAGTGGAGCTCTCACTTGAGGGCGCATTTCATAGGGGCTGCTTGTATATTTTCACACTTAGAAGAATTCCGCTTTCTTTCTTGGAGGTGGGCGCATATGTATATGAGAGCTTTCATTTGAGGGCGCCTTTGGAGGTAGCCACTTTCGTTTTCACACTTAGGTGTTTTCCTCTTTTCAGCAACCTTGGGCGCATTTACATAGGGGAGCTTTCATTTCTCTTGAGGGCGCATATGAGGTAGGCCACTCTGACTTTCAAGGGCGCATTTGGAAGGGGTTACTTTTATTCGTGCCTTAGAAGAATTCTCCACTTCATGCCTTAGCCTGGGCACATTCAGCCCCTCCAACTTTTATTCTCAATGCCTTAGAGATATTTCGGCCTTCCGCTCACCTTTGGGCACATTTCACAGGGGCTGCTTATATATTTTGCCTTAGACGCCTTTGAGAGACTCATCAAGGTGGGCGCAAATTAGAGGTCTTATTTTTGTTTCATGCCTTAGGCGTTTTCACCTTTTCTCCTCCTTGAGGGTGCATTTGCTAGGCCAAGCTTTCACTTGAGGGCGCATTTGCTAGGGTGAACTTTCATTTTAAACTTAGGCGTTTTCCACCCTCTTAGCTTATGGGCGCATTTAGCATGGTGGGCTTCAAGTTGAGAGCGCAAATGGCATGGGTAGCTTTTATTTTATGCCTTAGAATGTTTTGAGTGGCTCTCACCTCAACTTGGGCGCATTTTGATGTGCAAGCTTTTTTTTTACACTTAGAAGAATTCTCATGCTAATTCTTCCATCATGGGCGCATTTGAGAGGGTATGCTCTCATTTTCTCACACTTAGTAAAATTTTCATGCCCTTGTCTGCCCTTGCCCTCACATTCTATTTTTAGTAAGCCTTTGCTATTTTGATCTCCACAGCTCCGTTTGTCATGAAATTCTCGCCATATGATCCCTGTAGTCTAATGAACTTGTTTTTGCCTAGCCCTTGCTCTGACTTGCTATTTATAGCCACCTGCTATTTATAGTAAGTTCCAAAGTCACCTGACTTCTGTAGCTTCGTTTGACTTGAAACTTGCTATGCCTGATCCTGATAACTTGAGTGCTCTGTTCATACCCACCTTGGGTGCAAAAATGCTATTTATAGCCCTGCGATGACTTACTAAAAATAGTAAGTTCTCCAATTTCGCTCAAATTTTTCTAGTAGGTTACTTGGATGATGTTGATATCGGTGGGGTACTTTATTCTGACAATTTTTGAGTCTCGCCCCCTATAAAACTGGAAACCCTAATTTGACTTGCACGTATCCTGAATGGTCTCCGTTTGACTTTGTTTCTTCTGCATGTCATTCTGCTTGCTGAACTGGAGTGTCGGGCTGTTGTCTGAGTGTACCTACTAAAAATAGAAACTGTCTGGAAAGTGATCAATTCACTGTCGGATGATTCTGCATGTCATATTGCCCGTGGGATATCAAGAAACCCAGAAAAACCCAGAAAACTGGTCTGCATGCGGGCACTGGCTAAAAATAGTAAGTCCTAGAAACTTGATCCTCTCTGCTTGCATGTCACACTGTTGCGAAGCTCTCAAAACACCCAGAAGGAATATCCAAACATGCGTTGAAAACTCTGCATGCAAACCCTAAAAATAGCCTTCGAAGGCTAAACTCTGAAAGTCATCGTCTCGGTTTGTATGTTACATCACTGCGAAGGTCTTGAAAAACCCAAAAGTAATCTCTGGACATGCGTTGAAAAATTACATGTGTGAACCCTAAAAATGGCTCTTGAAGCCTGAACTGCCAGAAATAGCAAGTTGTCCAAATTTGTTCAAATTTTGCGTGTAGGCACTTTGAAGCTGCTTGAATGTGCTGAAGCTGATAGAATTCAAAAATCCCGATGAAATGGTCCCAGATTGAGTACTTACTATAAATAGTAAGTTGTCAGAATTCAATGAAAATTTAGTGGGACTTGGCTGGACGCCTTGTAACTACAGTACTAAGCTCGGATTCCAATTTGATAACTCGATTTGACCTTCAAAAGCCTGAAGGATAGAAAACCCTAATTTCACAGACTTAACCAATATTTCAACCTGGGTCAAACAATGAGACATCCCCGAAAGGACGGAAAGACCAGAGAGAGACAGAGACGCAAAGCCAAAAGACCATAATGGAGCAAAATTTAGGGGGTCCCCATCTGAATGGGGTGATGTGTGAAAAAGGTCACAACAGTAATGACAAAATATGGCTCTCCAAAAGGAATTCGGATTTAAGCAAAAGTAGATAAGAAATTCGTGTAAATGGCAATGAGAGAAACTCCTATATATAGGTTTTGAATTCTCATGCCTGCTACATTTTTGGCATGAGAATTCAACACTTTTCTCATTGAAAATGTCAACTTATGCAGTGGCAGTAATCTAGCAAGATACTCAGCAAAAAGAGAGATGATTCGACCTTATTCAAGAAGAATTTTTCCACTGACACATGGTAAAATACGAATGACAGACACCTACAGGTGTGTTCATCAAAGGCGCCCAAAAATGGCGGATTTTACTTTTGCAGAAAACGTCAGTGGTAGAATGCCTCCCATCTGTCCTCCTCACGCATTTGCAAATGGTGGATGCAAGTTGCGACCTAGTCTCCTAGCGTGGGTTTAGCAGTTGCGCAGTTTTCATTCTTATTCACAATTTCGGCCATTTCCATAGTTTGCGTATTTTCCATAATGAAGGGAATTCGCATTTTTTAGCTTTATTACATAGCTATCAAATGTTCGATAAACCTCAAATGGTTTAAAATAAAACATTTATTTAATCCTTATTTTCATATTCAAACGAATTTTCCCAAAAGACTATAGAAGTCATTTATTTATTTTACTCATGATAAATACATATTATTTGCCAAATGACTATTCAAGTCAAATTTATTTATCTTCCAAGGTAATATTTAAAATATAAATAAGATGTTATATTTATATTTTGTATTATATTAAATATATCTTATTATAGTTTTATTTACCGTATTAAATATATATATATCTATATTTAAATGTTTTAATATTTAAATATTACTATAGATATATCTATATATTTATTCCTGGTAAAACTATAATAACGTATATATTAAATATAATATTTAATATATATATAAACACATTCATATATTTACATTTAAATATATCTATACATATTTGTATTTAATCATCCAAATACGTGTATTACGGGCCAGTCAGCATACCCTTAATACACCTATTTGTGCAAACATGTATATATACGTTTAACTATAAATTTAAGGCATCAATATAATGTTATAACATTATAGATAGTGTGCATATGTTTATAGGTGTACCAGCCATGTGTATGCAGCTGTATGTATGCCATGTCGACACATGTGTATGGCATAATAATTGCCCATCATACATCTGTATCAACATGTCATACCTGTTGCTACGTACATATGAGTGGTACAAGTATATGCATATACATCCAGTCTATACCACACTTATCAGTTCATATTTCACATTCAAGGTTCACAGATCAGTAAGTTAGATAACAAATAACACCACTCATAAAGCATAAAGAAGTAATCCAAAACTCCTAAGCCTAAGGATGACTTATCAAGATAACTCAATCTGACTCAGTTCCTAATACCCTTAGTGAAGTGTGTGTATGCTCAATTTGATAAACTTTACTGGTTACTCGACCAAGCCCCTCTCCCGAGTGATGTCTCCCCTCCGCTTGGAGGAATAGTTCATGTTCCTGCATCCATAGACATACAATCTCGGTAGTTACTTGTTCACAATGTCAACAGTATACAAAACATCTTAAGTTAGAATATTCATAATTTAATTCTATGCATGCAACATAACATTAATAGAAGTATCAATCAAATGAGGCACACATTTAAATATAACTTATTCATTTTGATAACAAAAACATGTTTTATTCATCACAAAGACTCAAATATTACACTCAATTGCCCTATGCAATAGTAGCTATACAATCGGGGTGTAACAACCCTTGTTTCGATCCACGAATCCCTTATGGGCTTTAAAGACCTACATGTTTCACCTCTTTATCCAATAAGGTGCAACATACCTTCTTAAAACCTGGGCCCTTATACCCCTTTGGAGCCTCATTAATAGATTTCACCATTTTTTGCCAATATGGTGAACAAACAACGTTGAATGCCAATCCATTGGCATAGACACATCTTGCTATGTCTTGATCAGAAATCTTTGTTGCCTCATTCTGAAATGAAGTTTCCAACGGTCCCTTAGATCTTTTATTTGAAGAGGGAATGGTTTTCTCTTGAGGGATGGACATAAATGGATGGCTATTTGTAGGTGGAAAATGAGAAGGCGGTGTAGGGGGCTTCATCAATCGAGATCCTTTCTTCAAAGGATGACTTGTTTTAAGATTGATTGTTTTTTGGTCTGCGTTTTCTTGCTTAGCAATATATCCCAACACTATATGATCCGGAATGCCTTGGTTATCTTCACCTAGACATGCTTTGATGCCTAGTTCAGGGATCCTGCACAAGTGCCCTTTCACTCAACTACATGAGCTCGTATATTTAACATGGCAATGAATACAAATCCAAACATATACTCCACCACTTAGAATTTGTTGAACCATTTCTACATATTTCCAAAGGGGAGAGTTTGAGTTTGTTTTCAAATGAGATTGGTCTGGGCCTAAGGAGTTAGAACCCATTGCCATTGTAATACCTAAGGCACAACACATTGAAATTTTGGTATTGAAACTAAGAGACTTAATTAATTTCAAAAAACTGAAAAAATTGAACATGTGTTATAGACACTTTGAAGAATGGAAACAAAACAAAATAGTTCATTTGTTAAAAATAATGAATTTTTTTTTTTTAAACTTCAAAAACACCTACCTCTTTTGAACAAATCTTGCTCTAAGATCTTCTTAGAAATGAACGAACACTTGCAAGTGCTTAGGAATAGCACAACAACCAACTTTGAACAATCAACGATCAACTTTCAAGTCTATTCAAGCTTGTGCAAGCAAGAGAGAAAATTCAGTAATGGAGGCAAAAGAACTTGTTTTTCATTCACAAATTGTTAAATGAGTATGTTTTTACCTATTTGATGTGTTAGGAGGCAAAGATTAGGGTTAGGGGGAATACTTTATTGTTTAGAAGTCAACAAAAAGCAGTGTTCCACGAAGTTTCGAGGACGAGGATGGGAGGACGGTAGGGGATGTATATCGAGGACGAGGGGTCTAAGTTTGGGGGCGACAGGGGGACGGTGGTGGGATAGCAGCGGGGGGGGGGGCAGCGGGGAAGCAGTGCACTAAAATACATATAGTACTTGAAAAATTAGTTATAAAAAGATACAGAACTGTAGAAGTTGTTGGCGTTTCAATTAGCACCTCTCGAGTGCTTATTGGAAACGGACAGCTATTGGAAGTGTGTTAGTACATGCTCTTCGGATTATAGAGAGGAAGATCTCTCTTTGCTGATTTTCTAATGTAAAAAAGGGATGTACTAAGGTTCCTATCTTTTTTACTCAGCGACAGGACACAAGGGTGCATAAACACAATGCGTCATAGCTAAGCTTTTCTCTGGTTTCCGTAGATCTTAACTACGACTAACTAAACTTCTAAACTATCCTACCTCCTCAAGATAAACAGAGCATGAGGGCATAGGAGCGAAATGGATGGGTTGGATCACTTGAATCCCCCATCTCAATGGAATATGGCCGAGGCTCTGAACTCTCAAATATATACCAAGATAGGGCTCAATACAAGTAAACACTCTCTTACGCTAAACTGGATCTGAGACTTGCCAAGGAGGAGGAACCCCTGTCCGAGGTGTAGGCTTGGAAACAGCTCACTGGAAACAATAAGGAACGATGGCATGTCTAACAGGATTCTCGAGGAGATGACGACACCTGTCCAAAGTGTACACTGCAAGACAAATCATTAAACAACATCAAACAATAATGATCGATAACAAAATATCCAAGGAGGTGACGACACCTGTCCAAGGAGGAGATTGAAACAATACACTATTTGAAAACAAGACTATGAATAGAATCAAGTATTTAGATCAAGCAAGCATGCACAATCTGATTTATTTCTTCAAGCTTTCTCCAAAGAATTACAAAGGTCGGGACAGGAAAGGCACGAAATCACGCACAACTACGATCAACCAACGAACTCTCATCCAAGAGTGAACAAATATAAACAAGCTAACTCTGGCAACAATGGCACATCAATTTTGCTTAGCAAATAAAGGTTAAACAAATAATGATCCCAAGGCTCTTATTTATAGAAACTCAAAGGAGTAGGCAACCCTAAAATCTCCTTGAGTTAACAAACAGTTCTTGCCAATCAGGAAGATTTATTCCTATGTCTAAAAGTAGGTGAGCAAGTAGTTAACTGGAAATCTACTTCAATTAACTGAAACTAAACAAAAGTCAAACTGGGAGTCTACCTCAGTTAACTGACACCTAACTAAAAGTGAACTTACAATTACAAATATGTCTCCAAATAGACATCCACCTTTAAAGGAGATCTGAGATCCACAAATCGTGGGAGTCAATTAGACATGCTAGATTAGTGGGATCTGACATGCATGATCTGTGGAGATCTGGAGTCAACTTGGAAACGGGCATCAAGTTGACTTCAGTTGTATTTATTGCTATTTGGAGGGTAGGACGTCCTTCCTTGGTGCTTTACACCTCTTCACCACTGGTCAACAAAGTCTTTATCCAGTCATTGACCTCTTCGGCTTCCGGGCAATTAATGCTCTTCAAGATGACTATGTGGCGTTTAAGCATTTCTTCACCTGTCACAAGTTGCTGTTGATAGTTTATGCATTGGACAGTTGCTTCATCTAACTGGATAGACATGGCTGCAATTTTGGCTAATTTGCAGCCATTGGGGTCTTCAAGGAAAGAAGCATGGATGACGTCTTGAAACCGTGATTGTACCGTTTCAAGCTGAACATATTCTCCTCCTTCCCGCTGATATTCTAACTCGGGGAAGGATATTACCAACGTTCTTGCGAAGTTGATAATGTTAGCGACAAAGCGTCTATAGTCAATCAACTCCACTGAATTGGCATCATAGGCTCTCACCTTGTATGCCAATTGTTCTTTCCAATCAAAGAGATGGTGTTTGTTCTCAATGGTTGTAACTGATTGGTATGCCTGTTGTAGATTAGCAACTGTCGCTTCCTCTCCCGGCCTCTCTTGAGCTGCCTTCAAATTTGACTGCTAGATTTCTGATCAAAGACCATGTGCTTTGTCTCTCAGCTGATATGCTTTTGCTAATACACACCGTCCTTTGACGAAAAACTCATCCACTTGACGTCTCAAGTGTTTGTCGTATGTGATCAACTGATGATGGTTTCTTTTAGTTGGGAGATCCAATAGTCCTTGACGCAAGGCCGAGGAGTTGGGAGTGTCATGTATCAAGCTAGAAATGTACAATCTTAGCTGACGGTTTTCAACCTTCAAGGCTGCTTTGTCTTGTCCATCCTTGTTCATTCTTTCCTTAACGCTCGCTGAGGCGATTCCGAGAAGGTCTGCCTCCACCTGTCGAGTGGTCTTTCCAAGGTTCACCTTTGAAAGCATGAAATCCTCAACCCTCGCATTATGTATGTCTTTATCTTCAGGCGGCGCAGCAATCTCTATGACAACTTCGTTCTCTGCATTCCTCTCTACATGTGTCTGCTTCTTTAACTTGTTTGCCAGCATGTCTTGTGGGACATGGTGGAATTCAGAGAAGTCAAGCTGATAAGGTCTTGTTGTGACCTTTTTCACACATTACCCCATCCAAGATGGGGACCCCCTAATTTTTGCTCCATTATGCTCTTTTGGCTTTGGTTCTCTCTCTCTGGTCTTTTGTCCTTCCGAGGATGTCCCATCGTTTGACCCAGGTTGAAATGTTAGCTAGGTCTGTGAAATTAGGGTGTTCTATCCTTCAAGCCCGTTTGAGGTGAAATAAGGTTATCAGTAAAATCTGAGCACAGCAGTACAATCAGAAGGCTCAAGGCAGGATCCCACTGAATTTTTACTAAAATCTGACAACTTACTATTTTTAGTAAGTACCTACTATGAGGCCTTTTCCTCAAGATTTCGAGATTCTGACTGCATCAACACTTTTGGATAACTTCAGGGTGTCTGCACATAAAATTTGAACATATTCGAACAACTTGCTATTTTTAGTAGTTCAGGCTTTAAGAGCCATTTTTATGGTTTAACATATCATTTTCCAATGCATGATCGGAGAATGTAATTGGGTTTTTCAAGACCTTCACAATAATGTGGCATGCAAGTCGAGATGATGGCTTTCAACAGTACAGCCTTCAAAGGCTATTTTTAGGGTTTGCATGCAGAGTTTTTCAACGCATGTCCGGATATTCTTTATGGGTTTAGCGAGAGCTTCGCAATGGTGCGATTGGCAAGCAAAATGGATCACTTTTCAGGGACTTACTATTTTTAGCCAGTGCCCACATGTTGACCAGTTTTTTGGGTCTTTTTGGGTTTTTTGAGATCCCACAGGCACTGTGACATGCAAACTCATCCGACATCAGATTGATCGTTTTCCAAACATTTACTATAAATAGCAATTTCACTCCAACAGCTCTTCAATACTTCGGTTCAGCAAGTAGAACAATAGGCAATAGAAATCAAGGCAAACGGAAACAGTTCAAGGTACATGCAAGTCAAATTAGGGTTTCCACTGTATGCCTAAAAATAGGGGGAATGAAATACAGAGTTGTCAAAACAAGGTACACCACCATGGTCAACATCTTTCAGGCTACCTACTGACAAAATTTGAACGAAATCTGAGCACTTACTATTTTTAGTAAGTCACTTCATGGCTATAAATAGCACGTTTGTGCCAGATGCAGGTGTGAAAAGGACACTTAGGTCATCAAGATCCAGTGGAGCAAATTCCAGGTCAAGCGGAGCTACAAAGATCAATCAATTTTAGGGTTTGCTAAAAATAGAAAATGGCTAAAAATAGCATACCAGTGTGGACAAAGGGTATAAACAGGGTAGCAAAGTCTGTAGAGGCATAGCCACACCTGCTTTGGCTCAGAACAGATGAAAAACACTTGAGGATCCATACTTCTCCGGATTTTCTAAAAATGGAAGGGCAAGGCATGGCTAGGGCGTTGGAAATTTATGGATGAAAACTGGCATGAAGACATGTGAAATGCGCCCAGGGAAGACGAAGGTGTTGCTAAAATTGCTAAGTATAAAAATTCCTCCTCATAGGGTGAAATACGCCCAAAGCTTGAGGAAATTCCTTCACACTATGCTATTTGCGCCCACAAGGTATGAAGAGGTTAGCAAAATTTTCTAAGTCATGGAAACTCCCTCACACTACCCCATATGCACCCACAAATTCCTTCACCACCCCTCAAATGCGCCCATAAGTGCCAAGTCAAGAGAAAATATTCTAAGGCATGAGTTTTCCCTCACACACCCTCAAATGTGCCCACAAGGTTGAAAATGGAAGTTGACTAGGGTAAATGCGCCCTCAAGTGTGAGAAATTCCCTCTCATAGGGTGAAATGGGCCCAAAAGTTCCTCTAGCATACATGAAATGCGCCCCAAGGTGGAAAAGGGAGTTGAAAAGTCACTAAGGCGTGGGAGATTCCTCCCCACCTCCTCAAATGCACCTTCAAATGGAAGCACCACATAGCAAATAGGCCCTCATGTGGAAGTGGTATAGGTAAAATGCGCCCAAGACATAGGCAAGGAAGGCGTGATGTTTTATTTTTCTAAGTATGGGAGATTTCCTCCTCATACTCCCATATGCGCCCAAGACAAGAGGCCTAGTGAAATGAGCCCTTGTTTGTGAGGTAAATGATATAGGCTTCAAGGCGTGAAAAGTGCCTAAGGGGATTAAAGTGAAAGCACAATTGGTGAAATGCGCCCTTCATGTGTGATTTAAAATTAAAAATTTCTAAGGCATTTTCAAAGATGAGAAATACACCTAGGGTGATGAAGTTAGAAATTTTCTTAAGACAAATGAAATGCGCCCAGAGACAGGAACGAAATTCTTCATGAAAATAAAAGAAAATGCCAAGGCAAGAAAAATGAAGATTGTTGGTGTGGAGTACATCCAAAACAAAATGGGTAAACCTTAGCAATTTTATTACTTTTTCAAAATAATAAAAATTGGGACAATGCTTCATCTCTCTTCTCCTCCAAATGCATCAATTGGGACAACCTGACTTGAATTATGTCTTCTCCTTCCAGATACTCCTGAATGAAATGAAGAGTAGGGATCCTCAACTAAACTGGGAAGACTGGGTCTTGCCCATATACCAAGTGATAAGGGGATGTTCCCAAAGAACTCTTTGTTCTAGTCCTGTCTGCCCATAAGGCAAACCTCAGCTGTGTGTGCCGGTCTTTGGGGTTCTTATCCAATAATTTCTTGATAGCATTCAGCAAATTCTTATTTGTGGACTCTGCAAGTCCATTCCCCTGCGGGTAGTAGTTAGATGAGAACTTCAGAGCGATCCCATATTCAAACGCCCAGTTTGAAAACTTCAATGATGAAAAGGCAGGGCCATTGTCACACACCAAAGCGTGTGGACACCCAGATCTTGTAATAATATTTTCTTCAAGGAACTTAATAACTACATCCGTTGTGCAAAGCTTGAGAGCTTGAGCCTCCGTCCATTTGGTGCAATAGTCTGTAGCTGTCAGGATATACTTGTGTTGTGCTGAGGAAGGTGGATTAATCATTCCAATAAAGTCCAACCCCCACTTAGCAAACGGCCTGACTTCAATCACTGGCTGCAAGGGCATAGCCGGATTCTTCTCTCTGTATGCAGCTGTCTGAAAAATGTGGCAAGTCTTTACATGCTCGTAAGCATCTTTAAAAAGTGTGGGCCAATAATACCCAGCCCTTAAAATTTGATGAGCTGTGGCCAAACCACCTTCGTGACTTGTTCCAAATTTCTCATGGAAGTGTTCCATTAGCTGTCTAGCTTCTCTTTTTCCTACACATCTCAAATAAATCCCCTCGTGATTCCTTCTATAAAGTACTGATCCTTGCAGCATAAATCTCTGGCTTTTCATTCTTAAAGCTCTTCTCTGCACTGGATTCAAATGTGAGGGACATCTGTAATTCAACAAATAATAGATAGTGTCGTCGTACCATTCCCCGTGGGACACTTCTTGTAACACATAAGTTTGTTGTATTAATCCAGGTCCTGCCATTGCAATTGTTTGTGCCAAGGCTTGCCCTCGGACTAACTTCATCGGCTGTATCTCTATGTCATATTCTTGCAAGCTGGCGACCCACTTGCTTCTTCTTTCTCCTAGTTCATTTTGCATCAGCAGTGTTTTTACTGTGGCATCGGGAACTATAGCATGGACTTTGCTCCTTAGGATATAGTGCCTGAATTTCTTAGCTGCCTTCACCAAGGCATAAGCCTACTTTTTCACGTTGGCGTATCTTAATTCTGCTTCCTTCAACGGTGCACTCATAAAGGCAATTGGATGCTCATCCTTTTTATCTGTTCTCTGGGTCAACATTGCCGCACAGGTGTGCTCTGAAGCAAAAGAGTACAGGTAAAATGGCTTTGAATAATCCAGACTAACCAGCACTGGAGCATCTACTATTGCTTGTTTGATTTCCTCGAACGCCTTCTTTGTTTGAGGAGTCCATTCTATCTTCGCATCTTTCTTCAACATTTCATTCAATGGTCTGACAATCTCAGCAAACCCAGTTATAAACTTTCTCACAAAATTAATCTTTCCAAAGAAAGACCTCAATTCTTTCTGACTCCCTGGCATGCCAATTCTTGAAATTGCCTCAATGCGGTCTGGGTCAATTGATATGCCCTGTTCTGAAAGGACATGTCCCAACAATTTTCCTTCAGTGACTCTGAACACGCATTTCTTTGAATTAAGAGAAATGCCAAATCTTCTGCATCTTTGGAAGATCTTCTTCAAGTCTTCAACATGATCTTCCCTCTTCTTGGAAAACACGGTAAGGTCGTCCATGTATATAATAATGCATTTCCCAACTAAGTCTCTGAAAGCGATGTCCATAGCCCGTTGAAATGTGGCCCCGGCGTTGATTAAGCCGAAAGGCATTCTCCTGTAAGCGAACGTTCCCCACTTGGTGGTGAAAGCCGTTTTTAATCTGTCTGCTTCTTCAACCATCACCTGGTTGTATCCTGAATAACTGTCCAAGAAGGACATCATTTGGGAACCATTCACAATTTGCAACACCTCATCTAGTGAGGGCAAGGGATAATTATCTTTTTTAGATGCTCTGTTGAGGTTGCGGAAGTCGACACACAACCTTATCTCTCTTTTTTTCTTTCTGACGGGCACCAAATTGGCGACCCATGTTGAGTACCTTATTGGGAAAATGATTCTGGCCGAAAGGAGCTTCCTTACCTCCTGATATATCAATGGTTCTAGCAGCGGGTTCACCGGCCTCTACCTTTGTCTGAATGGTTTGTTTCTCGGCTTTAACGGGATTGTGTGCGTGATCAAGGTAGTGTCGTATGTCTTTAAATCTTTGTAGCCCCAGGCTACCACATCGGAGAACTCTCTCAATGCTTGCACTATTCCTTCTATTTCTTTTGGGGTACAAACCTTGCCCACAAATACATTCTTGACTTGCTCGTCTGTTCCCAAGTTAATTGTTTCGCATTCATTCCCTTGAGTACCCTGATTTCTGTTCAATTTATCAGGGTCAAAGAGCCTTTCCAACTCAACCATTCCTCTAGGAATGACATTTGTCCTCAAATTTAGGATCCCTTCAGCATCAAATTCTGCTTCCTTGATTTCTTCTTCATCTATAATCTGTGCTTCAAATACTCCTGAGTTTGTTAAGAATTCCAAAATTTGTTTATCATCATCAAATACCTGGAAATTCTTTATATTGTATGGAATCGAGGGTGTGGAGATCAATTCCACCGTGAACTTCTTTAGACCTTCCAACTCTAGCGGCTCTAGTGAACTGGCCGCCTGTGCAAGGGAATTTGCCACTGGATTTTTAGCTCTGTACACCTGCTTGATGTTGAAAGCATCGAAGGTCTCGATCAAGTCCCATACTCTGTTCCGGTAACGGCCCAATCTCTTGTCATGACAGGCATACTGTTTTCTTACCTAGCAGACCACTATGTTTGAATCCCCAATGGCATGCACAATCTTGGTACCTTTATCTATTGCTAGGATCAACCCATGAATCAAGGATTCATATTCAGTAACATTGTTGGTGCAAGGGAACTAGAGCCCGCAAGCACCTAGATATGCTTCTCCCTTGGGGCTGATGAGTTCAAACCCTGCTCCATTCCCTTTGTTAGACTTTGACCCATCAAATCTCAGAGTCCATACGTGATCTTCTCTATGATTGCTATAGGTCATAGGATCATTCCTTTCTACTGTGGGCTCAATCTTCTCACTTTCTATCCATTCCTTCATCAGGGAGTCCTTTTCTTCATTTACCCTTTCTAGTTCTTCTACCAAAGAGACCTGTGGAACTCTATTTGAAACTTCTTCAATCGCCGTTTTGCACATGGCACATGTAAATTCCGGATGGAATGCCTCATGGATCCTACACCAATTAGGCATTAACATACTGCTGATGGAAACATCCTTCCCTGACTCCATTCTTTGCTTGACATTCTTCAGCACAAAGTTTCTAAAATTTTCAAACATCCCCTCACCATCGCTTGAGTCATCTTCAATCAATACTTCAGTGGAGGAGGGTGTGCTCTCTAAAGGTTTTTCCTCAATCACGCTCTGTAGCATGAGGACCTCTTGCTTGACTGGCTTGTAATATCCTAGATCAGTTTCTGCAAACAAGACTTCATTATTATCACCATATTCGGTGATCATCAACCTAAGCCGTGGTGTGCTCTCTACTCTTATCTGGTTAGGGATTCCTCTCCAAGGCAACCACATATGAGAGAAGTTAGTGGCAATATACCCATTCAACTTTCAGCACCAGTCTCTGCTAAACAGCATGCCATACCCATTTGGTATATCTACCACGGAGATCTCAATACGGCTTTGGATTCTAGGATCCGCGGCTAGCTGCATGTGAATGTCATTTAGTTCCCCAACAACGGGAACTTCCATTTTGTCCAGCTGGGTTAATTTCTTGTTGGTGCGAAGTGGGATTAGACCTAGCCTATCACACACCTTTAAAGGCATGACATTGCTTGAAGCTCCGGAATCAGTTAAACAGTTGTGAAGCATTCTTTCGAATATTCTGACTGAAACTAAGAATGGGGCTGGTTCATCCTTTCCCTGATAAAACACTACTGGTTTTCTTCTTTCTTCTGCTACATCACTTTGCTTTTCATCCCTTTTATCTGATTGAACTTGTTGATTTTGGATCTCATTCCTCGTATTCTGCTTAATCTTTGTGATCTCATCAGGCTGAAAACCTCTCTCAGCCTCGGCTTTTCCAGGAGTGCTAGCAGAATTTAATACCATTCCCTCAAAGTTCTGGGGCTGTTGTTGTGTCTCCCAAGAATTATAAGATGTTTGGGGCACATTCTGCACTACGTTTGTGCTATGTGCAGGACGGGGTTATACGAGAATCTGGGAATTTCTTGGCACATTGGGTGCTGTTGACGTGTGTTTTATGACAACGTCAGCACAGAATAAAATGTCCAACGGTCACTCTATTCTCTCTTGATCAAAGTGTTCCGCATGCTAAGATTGCGTGAAAGTTCATGCGTTCGACTCCAAGGTTCCTTTAATGCGAATAGACTCAGTTGGTTGATGTGAATATGCTGGGTATTCCAAGGGGACTTACGTAATTGTTGAACTTTATATGCTCAAGCAAATGAAGGATTTTGACTATGATGCTCTGGTATGTAAACGGATCGGGAAATGCTGAATTTAAAAGAGGTAGGGATAAGAATTCTACAATCTATTTCTATGGGTGGAATGCAAGGATTAGCTTTGACAGTCTTCAAACCAAACTTCGTTTTGTCTCCCCTCCGGACAACTCTGACAAAGCTGGTGCAATCTTCAAACGATGGATGAGATGTTCAAATTGAGATTCACCATGCGCACCCATTCACAACGAAGCAAGTGGGCACACTCAACACAATCGAAGTTACGTGTTGAGATTCCAGTTGACCACGCAGGAGCAGACTTACCATCAGCAAGTCCGCCAATGCTATGGATACGGAAACATATGCCCAAACTAATGTCACATTCCACAATTAACTCTACTTGAATGAAAACAAATCTACTTTACTTTACTCTATTCGAATTGGAAAGATAAAAAGACCTCGTCAACTGCCCACAACACAAAATGAAGTCACCAATCAATGAAATCTTTATATCATGAGAGTCTTACACAACAATCTTTCGCAAAAACTTTCAAAGGGAAAGTCTTTCTTTCCTTTCCAACTAAGCTAACTCCTAGCTCTACTTTAACTTCTATCAACCTCTATCTCTGTCTAGCTCTGATCTATCTCTGATTTTAATTCTAACTATTTACAAATGAGGGGGGATGCCCCTTTTATAGTGAGTCCAATTAGTGGAAGGTTCAGATCTGATTACAATAAAGGGCTCAGATTGAGCCACCTATGCCCTAATTAGGGCTTTTGCCCTAAAAACTGCCACCGAGAGGAGTGGGGCAATGAATGCGCCCTCCACTCCTCATCAATGCACCACACCCTGCCATCAATGCACATCGTCTCCTTCCAGAAGGTCATCGTCCAGAAGGACGTTTCCTTTCTCCTTCTCACTGGCTGCAAATCTGATGAATCTGGCCAAGACTACCTCAACTTCCTGATCGAAGATAGGAGGAATGTGATCCAACTGAAACTCCAAAACTGCAACTGTTTGCCCATGCCGGGCACATGATTTCTTCTAGGCAACAAGGGCATCCTAGGTGTTATGTATGATACTGGAGAACGTGACTGTGTTCTCGAAATCGTCCTGTGTGAAGGTCTTCACCTCAGAGAAGAATGGCGCCAATCTGTCTTTCAATCCATCTGCAGTTACCTCTTTAGCAGTCAACCTCTTGGCAAAGATTGCCTCCAACGTGTTGAGAATTCCATCTAAGATGTTCGTCATGGCTTTTCTGACCCTGACAGAATCTGCCTGTGATGCATCATAGAATCCCCGGCCTGTGACTACTAAAGAATACCATCTGGCGAAGTCGTATCTATCTCCCTGCTGGATAACACCTCCCTCAGCCAAAGTGTGTTGAGGTATGCTCATCAAAGCCCCTAAACGGAGAACAACTCTCGTCTGATAGATGCGAGCCTCACCCCAAGCATGGTTAATTGCCTCCACTCTAGCCATAATATCGGAAGCTTGCCTATAGGCATGTGCAAGATCTTCCATGAACTTTCTTGTCTCTGTACGCACACTGGCAACCCACTTGTCTGCCTGCTGTGCCATTCTCTTCAAATCTTCTAACCCACTGATTGACTCCCTGGAAAACTCAGTTGGAAGTTCAATTGCCGGATTTTCTTGCCCAGAAGGACGGGACAAGTGTTGCACGTAGCCAATCAGTGTCTTGTGCTCTACCTTCAACCTTTTGTATTTTCCCTCAACATGGGACAATCTATCCTTGAGTGCCCGATAGGAATTATCGCACTCCTCCACCACCTATGCTCCAGTAGGGCGGCCTAGTTCCATGGTTGTCACAACATAGTTCTCAGGAACGGCCTCGTCTCTATCACATTCTTCCCGAGGAACTACCATATGCAAGGTTCGGGATCCATCCTCATTTGTGGATATCTTGGAGAACTTCCTAGCCTTTTTCTTTGCTAGAGGTGCGCTGATCCTCTATAATAATTCTTCCATCTCGGCTGCGGGATCGGTCTCATCTACAGGATCACGCCTCATTCTGTCCCTTAGCATGTTAGATATAATAAAAGGTTGTTCTACCTCAGCCTCTACCTCGTGAACCTCATTTCTGCCATCGTTCTGACGAGGCTCACCGTCATCAATAGGCTCCGTGTCTCCCGAGCTTTGGGCATCCTGATCTAAAGTAGCATCACCTTCGAGAGCCGCCTCAATTTCCTGCTGAAATTGGGTATCAGTAGTCGTCCCCTCATCTGTCTCTTGCTGATTTTCCTGCTGATGATCTTCTTGGGGCATGTTGATGCTCTGACCCACTGATTCTCTACGAGGTGGCTAACTCTCCACTCGCACCGTCTGCTCTACATCCAATCTCTCCCTCTGATCAACAAATAACGACACCTCCTGTAAGCTTGGAGAATGTGTCCGAAATGGTGTATGCATGGACTCCTCAACTACCACAAGCTCAGGTCGAACTGGCTCCTTTCCTCTAGGCTCTGGAGTTGGGTTACTCCGTCTCCTCTGATTAGTTGCCTGTAATCTGCTATCTCCCATCAAATTGTAGGTAAGGGGAATTGACCTTCCCTTGAGTCGGCTGACATGCCTCTCTACCCAACTCCGTGTAAATGTCAAGACTGGGATACAAAGTGTATCCAAGTCAGTGATCTCTGGCTCAGACCAATCTGGGAGAGGTAAAGGTGTATCCCTTACTGTCTCGTAGTCAGCCTGTACTACGTTTATATCTTCCTCAATCTGATCTGGTACTGGGATGATCTCACACTCCCTAACCATCACCAACGGTATCCGAGAGAACATCCTCTTTCTGACTTCAATCTCATCTACTGCACTAACCCAAAAGTCTTCGATTTGCACCTTGTGCCTGAACTCTTCTGTCAATATCCACCTGATGTTTCTGTGGGGATCGTAGTAGTGCCTGCTGGTGTGACAGCAAAGGTGGAAGAATTGGAGCTCCACTTCTGGCTCTCTTGCTGCTTGCAACAATGGGCAGATTTCATCTGAATTTCCCATAGTAATCGGGAATCCGAGTCCACCTTTATTCTTCTTCTTCTACATCTTATCATAGGCAATCAGTTGCCTAGATACTTCCAGCATCACTATCCTGTTTGTGGGATACCAAGGCAATCTGTATGGATAGGAGGAAAATCCTTGCACCCTTATGTAGGTGAATTTTGGAAATTGGATAAACCAGCATCCGAATTTCTCAATCATTTCTTGTGCCTCCCTTGATATTCTGTGGTGGGTTCTCTGCTGCAAGGTCCTCGTGATATGCATTGTAAAGGCCTCATTGACCCTCTTGTAATTAGTTGTGCTTGTTAGATGCAACTGTGGACAAGCCTCATATATTTTAAACTGATGGGATCCGCAACCGATTGGTTCCTTGTAAGAGATCCCTTTGTAGCTATTCATGCGAGCTAGCATATAGACAAGGTAGGAGCCCATGTAAAATGTCTTCGTTCTCCTCACGCCACGAAGCTGCTCATGTATGTTATCACTGATCATCAGTGCCCAATCCATGTAATCCTTTCCTTCCAACACCAAGTTGAAAAAATAGAACATCCAAGGTTCAAAGATGACCGCTTGGGGGCAACCTCCAACTCTGCTCAACATCATAATGAGATCACCAAACTCCTGTCTCAAGTCCTCTGAGACTATCTGCCTGGGCAATTTGGTGCGAGTTGGCTTGGGCTTAATCATCCACCTAGTGTTTATCAAATCAGCACACCGTTCTGTGGTGTATGAGTACATCTTTCCAGCTCTCTCTTTCATCTTGTAGATCATCTTCTCATGAACTGGAATCCCGAATGCCTCTCCGATCGCTTCAGGTGTCAGGTTAGCCAGCACCTTGCCATCTGGCGAAGTGACCGTCCTCTGTTCTGCATTGTAGTTGTAGGCGCATTCCATGATGAGTTCTGGACACCGGATAGCTAGCGAAAAGTTGGCAGCTGCATACAGTCCACTTCTGACAATACTGTGCAAAGTCACTGATGGGTGATGGCCTCCAGTCCCCAATATCCTTCTTCTGAATGCTTCCATGTTGAATGAGCCTAAGTTCGTGTCAGCTAGCCTGCCGAGCTTGGATGAAAATTTGGATTATGGCAAGAATGACTTGCCCAATTTCTTGATCATAGCCTGTCTGGACTCGGTGTGGTTGTTTCTGCCTGCAGCTCTTCTGCTTGATTCGGCCATTCTGCAAAAAGGCAAGAGAGTCATTAGAAAACAAGATTTTATAAAACAATATATCCCTTTTGAGGGTGCCAGCAGATTTTTAAATAAAAAGGCTGCAACACTTTGTCACTTTCAACTGCAAACCTCAACTACGCCTATTTACTTCAACGTTTTAGAAGTTTCTTCTCTGGTTGCAGCAACGCAGTGCCAAAGTGTTGGAAATGTTTGCTTGCAGCAATTTACTTTCAACAAATTTGAAACCTCCCTTGAAGTTCGTACTTCTCCTTCTAACTTAGCAACTTCAAACTTTCTTCTCAAGTCGCACTTCAGCATTCAGCAACTTGAGACCTTTTGCAAATTTGTACCTTCTCAGCAAATGCAGCAACTTCAACTTTTGCAAATTCGTACCTTCTCAGCAAATGCAGCAACTGGCAACTTGGGAATTCGTGCCTCTCAGCAACTGCAGCCTCAGCAAGTTAAGTCGCACTTCCCTCAACAACTTCAACTTTTACAAATTTGCATTTCTCCTTCAGCGCTCTCAAAATTTCGAACTTCTTAGCAACTGCAGCCTCAGGAATTCGTACTTTCGCTTAGGCAATATTTTTGCATTCAACAACTGGTGAGAGGAATGAAGAGGATTTTAAAATCTTATAGCCCGTTCGAATTCTTGCAGAGGCGATACTTAGCAAATTTTCGAATCCATTTTCCCTCTCTTTTCTCCGTTGTAACACTTATCATCTGAGGCATCTTCTAGAATTATGAATTCATCATCTCTACACAGGCCTGCCTCGTTGCATTTGATTTCTTAAAATATTAAATCATCCACTTCCTTGAACAATTTCGAAATGTTTGGCTAAGTCATTTGATCTTGTCTTCGCTTTGGCAAAATTGTCTAGCTCAAAACTTCTAGCAAAGTGCCTCTCATTCATTTTGCTCGTTTGCCTTAGAGAAATCTCTCAATTTTGCCTTAGGAATTTTATTTAAAATAGGCATTGGGAAAAATATCCATCGAAACGATGTGGACATGGCGTGGAGTAAGCTTGACTCACTTCTGAATTACAAATGTTTAATACCCAGAAGAGAAATTCTTCCAGAATCCATCGTTTTCATGTGTATCCGGACGAAGGGGTTCTTTTAATTTTTATTATTTAAAAATAATAAAAATGGCTAATGTTTGTTTCTTCCGGATGTTTTCCACTCCATCAAATTTCAATCTTCTCTGCCTTGGCAAATTTTCTTGATTTTTTCCCTAAAGAATTTTCCTTCTGAAGATTTTTCTAACCCTGGAAACTAGCATCATCCTCTAGGCGTATTCTTCATTTTCCCTTCAAAAAATGCCTTAGGAATTATTTTTAAAAAAAAATTTCATCTCTAAAGGGCACATATAGCATGTCCTTCTTCCATTTTATTCCTTAGGCAATTCCATGCCTAGACATTTCCTTTCTTACTTAGCCATTTTCACTCTTCAAGTCCCCACTTCCTTCGGTGCATTTCATGATGTGAAGAGGAAAAATAAATAAAAATAACCCTTGGTCTTTTAAAAATCACGCCCCCTTAGCATTACTTCCCCCTTGGCGCATGGTGACTCCTCACCTTCCTTGAGCGCACTACACAAAATAGACTTTCACCTTCAATCGCATCTCACCTTCACCACTTAACGTTTTTATCTTTCACCTTCTTCCTTTTACTTAGGGCGCAAATGCCATGAAGAAATCTCATGCCTAGGGTGACTCTTCACCTCCTTCTGGCACATTTTGATTATGTAGCTTCCTTGCCTTCAAGCGCATTTCCTTCACTACCCCATGCCTAAGACATGACCCTTCACCTCCTTCTGGCGCATATCACACATGTAACAACCCCAAGACCGGGTAAACAAAAAAATTTCTATTTTCACTAATAAGATACAAGGAAATACAATTAAACGACAAAGTAAATAACTTTTCTTTTCATTCTAATTGAACATTTCATCATAAAGAAATAAAAGACACGATACATCATTGTTCTATTTTCCAAGTAAATAACAGAGTACGCTTTCATGATTACTTTTCTTCAAAATAAAAAGCAAGGTAAGAATCTTACAAGTTTCAAACATAGCTCGGAAGCTTTTGAGCAAATAGGAATAAGACTGTCCAGGATCTTCCCTTTCAAACCTTGGTTCATCAGAAGTCTTAAGGTGGAGGGGAAACATCACTCAGGTGCTTTTCCACCAACCACGGACTTATATTGCGGTCCCCCGCACGTTTACTGTTAAGTAGACGGCCCTCCCTTCTTCGAGGAGATTGGTTGGGTAACCGGTTCTGTATGACCAACTGAGCATAGTGTGTAATCCTACATAACTAAATCCTTGTGTCCTCACAATCTCAATCTAGCATGTAACCTGGATTACTGTGAACTGACAGTGTAATTCGTCTCACAGTCTAAGTGGACGTTAGGTATACTACACTACTTTGGCCAAAGCATTTCGGCAGTACTTATACTGACGGTCATCTATCACTTGCACTAAGTCAGGTTTGGTTTGACTTAAGGCTGCCTTATCCTACGCGTAGGTTGAGTCCTTCAGTGGGTAGTCAATCACCCTAGACTTCCTACTTCAACTACTTAAACAGGAAATGGAGTACAGTCAACAAGGGGTCCCTCTGGTACTTCCCAACATGGAAATCTTTATCCATGGAGTACGTAGCTTTCTCTAGTTAACCTATTTAACTCTAAAGCTTTAGACTACCTTGGTTCTGAATCCACCCTCGTCCTAGTATTAATAACTAATCCCTTTCCTTTACTTAAGGAATTCAAGCAGTATTCAAGCAATACAAATTATAAGGTACTTTACTAAAAGTAAACAAATATTTCCCTTTCAAATTCATCTATGATTTCAAACTGATTCGTTTCAACATGCTTTTAAGTTATTCCAATTCATCAAGTTCTCTAAGCTATTTCAAAAGCTTTTCTAAGGAAATTAAACTATTCCCCAATTTGACCAGCTCTTTAAGCTATCTCTTAAATTCAATAAGCCTTTTCTAAGGAATTAAACTATTCCCAATTCAGCAATTTCATAGAACATAGAGGTTTCTTATTATTTTTCCTTTCATAAAGCAAGACATAATCAAGCAATCTAATCATACATTTTAAAATAAATGACAGAAAATCTATCAACATATATCTCATGCCTGATTTCCTTTTGCGTATGAGCTTGATCGGTAGCTTCAATCCTTGCTCCACCGTCCTTCGCAGCCTTCTCTCAGCTTAAGCAAATACTACTTTCAGGTAAATGCAAAAAGTTGTTCTCAGCAATACTGTCTCAATTGCAAATGATTTTCACAAAATGGCAATGGCTTTCACAAAAATGGCAATGGCTCTCATAAAATGACAATGGCTTTCATAAAATGGCAATGGCTCTCATAAAATGACAATGGCTTTCATAAAATGGAATTTCAAAACACAGAAATACCACAGCACTGTATTTCGAATTTTCCAAGGCAAGGAGAGTGAATGAAAAATTGAGTGTTTTTCAACAATGAGTGAGAACCTATTTATAGGTTTCGAATTCTCATGTTTCCTACCTTGTAGGCATGAGAATTCGACACCTCTCATTTTGAAAATGTCAAAATCCGCAGTGGCAGTCGAATAGCCAAACACACAGCAAAAGAGTTGATGATTCAACATAATTTCTCAAGAATGTTTCAACATATCACATGCCAATTTCGTGGATCAACCACGTACAGGTTAAACATTCAACTTGCCTTCAAAAATGGCGGACTGCAACACAAATGGCGTCCAAAGTTTTCGGTTTGAAAACGTCAAGGGTTTTTTTGCAATTGCTGTTACCTTTCTTCCACCCACGCGTCCACAATGGTGGCGCTTTAGCATCCGCGACCAAGTCTTTCAAGTGTGAGCTGGGCGCGGACTGTATTTGCTGAAGTTTTTCGCCATTTCTTTGCTTAACACAGTCGCGCGATTTCTTCACGGGAAGAAATCCGCGATTTTTCAAATGTTTCTTTTATACTTTCCAAAGTCTATAGTTCATACTTACATTTCCTTAAATGATTTTTATAAATTTCCATTGGTCTTTACAAAATTTCGAAATTCTTTTTCCTTTTAATATTTTCCAAGTATTTCAATATTTCGAATTTCCTTTGTATGGTTTGCAAAGTATTTACCAAAGACTATGAAAGTCTTATTACCTTTATTTCCAAAGGTAAATAAACTCAAATACCTTTATAAGATAAATGTAAATTTAAATGCCAAAGATTATAGTTTATATAAAATCTTTCCAAAGTTTTAGATATTTTAATATTCTCATTAAAATGTATTAATATATTTTGTATTATATTCAATACAATATTATTATAGTTTTTAACTTACCTTTCTTTAAATATATAAATATATCTATATAATATTCAAATATTATATTAGATATATTAATATATTATATTATCGATAAAACTATAATAACATCGATATTAAATATATTATTAAATATATTAATTAACTTACCCAGTTTACACTTAAATATATCTATACATGTTTATTTTCAAATCTCCAATTACGTGTATTATAGGCCAGTCAGAGCACCTCTAATAGACGTAATTGCATAAACACGTATTTATACATTTAACTGTAAATTCCAGGCATCAGTAACTTATCAGTTCACATTTCACATTCAAGGCTCACAGAACAGTAAGTCAGTCAATCAAGGAACACCACTCATAAAGCATGAAGAAGTAATCATAACTCCTAAGCCTAAGGATGACTTATCATGACAACTTAATCTGACTCAGTTCCTAAAATCCTTAGTGAAGTGTGTGTATGCTCATACGATCAACTTTACCGGTTAGCCGACCAAGTTCCTCTTCCCGAGTGATATTTCCCCTCCACCTGGAGGAATAGCTCCTGTTCCTGCATCCATGGCACAAAACCACGGCAGTCAAATGCTCACAATATTTGCAGTATATATAAATCAAATATATAAAACAAGACTAATTACTTTCCTCTATTCATTGTTTTATTCAAGAATAACATCAATCAAGAATACAGAATGAGCCAAACATAACATGTAAACATGATTTCATATTGTAAACAAAGTTCAATCACATTTATTCATTCAAAACCTTCCTTACATTCAGAATGCTCTAAGCATTACTAGAATAGTAACTATACAAATTCCGGGGTGTAACAACACACTAGACTTCCATTTTATCTTTGAGCGCATATATCACATAAAAAAATTTCCATGCCCAAGTGTCTTTTTATCTCCCTTAAGCACATTTGCTAGTGTGAGGGGGAATTTCGTTTACTTTAAGTGACTGTTCAGCTCCCCTAAGCGCATTTAGGCCATGTAACTTCCAAGTTGGGGCGCATTTTGCATGTGGTCAAGGAAATTTCCACGTCCTAGGTGACTCTTCACCTTCCCTAGGCGCATATCAGGGTGTTGACTTCCTTTTCCAAGCGCATTTTCCTATGTGAGATGGAAAACCCATGCCCAGAGTGACTATTCAGCTTCCATGGGTGCATTTGCTAGTGTGAGGAGGAATTCTACATGCCTTAGAGTAATTTTCATGCCTCCTGAAGGCGCATTTCATCCTTGCTCAAGGAAATCTCATACTTAGAAATTCTTGTATCTTTCATTTCTCCTGGGCGTGTATGAAGGTGTTTAATGCCAGTTATCATTTAGGAATTTCCAACGCCCTAACCTTGTTCTGGCTTTCCATTTTTAGTAAAATTAGGGTTTCATTGCGTTTCACCTTGCTTTGCACTCGAACTGGCGTGGTTGTGCCTCCATCTGGTGTTGCCATCCTGTTCACATCTTATCCGGCACAATACATGCTATTTTAGCCATTTGCTATTTTTAGCAAACCCTAGAATCGATCAATTTCCGTATCTCTGTTTGCTTTGAAATTTGCTCCAATTGCCTTTGATGCTGTGAGAGACCTGTTCATACTTGCTTCTGGTGATAACGCGCTATTTTTAGCCACCTGCTATTTATAGTAAGTTTCAAAGTTGCCTGCTTCAGTAGCTCCGCTTGACCTGAAACTTGCAACGCCTGATCCTGATAACTTGAGTGTCATGCTTATGCCAACCTTGGGTGCAGACCTACTATTTATAGCCGTGCCTTGACTTACTAAAAATAGCAAGTTCTCCGATTCCGCTCAAATTTTGCCAGCATGTACCTTTAAGGATGCTGATCATGGTGGCATGCTTCGTTCTGACATCTCTGCATTTCGCTTCATCTATTTTTAGACATGGAAGGGAAACCCTAATCTGACTTGCATGTGCTCCCGATTGCTCCTGATTTATACTGTTTGTCATTCTGCTCGCCGGAATGAAGTGCTAGGTGGCTGTTGGACTGAAGCTGCTATTTATAGTAAGTGTCCCGAAAGAGGTTCATCGGATGTCGAACGAGTTTACATGTCACAGTGCCCGTGGGATCTCAAGAAACCCTGGAAAAACCCAGAAAACTGGTCAAAGTTCTGGCACTGGCTAAAAATAGTAAGTCCCTGAAAACTGATCCGATCCACTTGCATGTCATATCACTGCGAAGCTCTCGCAAAACCCACATGGAATATCCAAACATGCATTGAAAATTCTTACATGCAAACCCTAAAAATAGCCTCGGAAGGCTGAACTCTGAAAGTCCCCGACTTCATTTGCATGTTACACCATCGCAAAGGTCTTGAAAAACCCAAATCAATTCTCCTGTCACTCACCGAAGAATTGCTTGTCTAAACCCTGAAAATAGCCTCCAAAGGCTGAACTGCTAAAAATAACCAGTTGTCTGAATCGGTTCAAATTTCGTGTGTAGGCACTCTGAAGCTGCTTGATTGTGCTGAAGTAGTTAGAATCCCGAAATCTCAAGGAACGAGCCTCAAATTAGGCACTTACTAAAAATAGTAAGTTGTTGGATTTCAGTGAGATTTCAGGGGGATTCTGCCTTGAGCTTTCTGCATGTGTTGCTGCACTTAGATTTCACCTGAGTAACTCAATCTTGACCTCAGATGGGTCTAAAGGATAGCAACCCTAAATTTGTCAATTACTTCAACTGAGGTCAAACGGGACACCCCCGGAAGGACAAAAGACCAGAATGGAGCAAAAATTAGGGGGTCCCCATCTTGGATGGGGTGATGTGTGAAAAGGTCAAAACAGGTGCCTCTTGCGACATATTCCTCGTGGAAGGGTTTTCAGTCAATACCCCTAGAAGAGTTTCTCTTACCTCTTGAACCTTCATTAACTCATAAAGTGGCAAACTTGCTTTCATCTTCTTGAACTCTTCCAACATGTAGGAGCTCATCTACTTTATGTCCTCTTTAGGAGAATACTCCTTCTGTCCTTGGACCAACTGGTAGACTGGCTGCTGAGGCATCTGTGGCCCATTCGATCTTGCTTGTGTGGGATCTTATTGTCTGTACTCTGAAGAGTCTTTCGGTGCAACCGGCACGTTGCTCGCATTGGGGTGCGGTGGTGTAGAATAGTTGTTCGGTGGCGTTGACGAGGTCAACGGCTCGTGTCGGGGATAACTTCTCTAATACACTTTAGGAGGCCCACTTCCAGTTGTCTGGAGGGCTTGCACTACTCTAACTCCTTCCACCAGGACACTGTTGTTAAGAGGTGGGAAACTGTAGCCGTCTCTGCTTAGAGATTTATCTGGTGATGCGTATGTAGCATGGGCCTCTGAAGACGTTTGAGTCTCTGGCGTACCCACGGGACCATTTGCTGAAGCTGGTGGAAACTTCTGATTAACCGACGGTGGCGTATAACTTTGGAAATCAGGCAGGAACTTGAAATCTTCTAAGATCAAGGCCTAATCATATCGGGGCGACGGGACTATTTCATACCCCGTAGCTGGAGGATTCTCCGTAGGTTCTGTGTTTTTCACTTCTCCTCTGAAAATGTCAGCGGCAACTTGAAACTCATGGCATTGTAGCTCAGAATGCTAACTAGTGTTATGCAATCTACACCATCCCGATAAGGCGGCTTCTGCCAGATATACTCTGTCTGCAGGACGGTTCTCAGGAGGCGATGGGTTATCTAGTGGTGTAGGGACACCTCTGTTGTTGGGCCCCATATTCCAGGATCTCTTCTGGAACCCTTGATTATTGTTTCTATACCCATGGTTGTCCTCATGACTGTATCCTTGATGGGTATCTTGATGGTGATTCGGAGGATTATTGTGATATCCTCGATTAGCACCTTGATGTGCTTGATTATTTCGTTGCATGGATTGTATCTGATTGTTCTGATTTCTGAGGTATGTCACCTCAGTTGACAGCCTTTTCACTTGTTCCACCAAATCTTTGATTTCATCCTTTTCCTCTTGAGTCTGTGTCGATGGTACTGTGTTTTGCAGGTAAATAGGCTGTGCTGTCGCCGATTGAGACGAAGGTACCCTGGGGTGGAGCACTAACTGATTTGATGGGGCAGCCATCTGGTAAGCTGGCTGTGGAACTAGATTTAACGCTGGAACTTGCTGATTCCAGGTTTGCATTTGACCGCTCGTAGTACTTAAGCCAGTGTATAGTGAGGGACCAGTTGTATTCTATCCCATGTTTTGACTTACTTCAATTGCCTTAGCGTATGCTAAGTTCATATTTGCTGGAGCGGGGCGAGCTTCTCTCACGAACATTGCAGTTAATGGATCCAGCGCTGCGTAGTAGTTTTCTCTAGCATCTGTGATAGTGTAAGGAGTTCGCAATCTTGTGAGAGCCTTCTGAAATCTATTGTTAAACACATGAATAGGCTCTTTCTCTTGTCTCCTTCCACAAACTGTCTGAACAATTCTGCGGGAGTGATGGGAATACCAAACTTTCCGACGAAGGTCGTCTTCATCTGCCTCTTCCCCCAAAGAATAGGGGAACAACCTGCATGCCACATCAGCATATGCAATCTGTCTATTGCGTAGGTGGTCCTCAAACATTTTAATGTGATCCCTAGCAGTACGGTTTACGTCGTGGACATGGAACTTGGAGCAAAAACTCTCCGGATTCTTTGGCATGTCATGATATTCGGCAAACTCCAACTAGGATGGGTTGGTGACCAACCAAGTAGCACCATTTGCAACAGGCTGGGCCATTGCTTGCCTTCGTCGGTATACAGTTGTTGGAGTTGTTTGCTGCTCAACTACTGGCGTAACTTGAACTGGTTGCTACCGGATTGCTACTGGTGTGGTATCTCGTGCTGGTCCTTGCTCGGCAAACCTTGAAATACTAGGCGGAGTTCTGAATAAACTGGAAACCTCTTCGCCACTTACTACTTGCTCACTTGATTGACCTTCTTCGCTTGATATAATTTCTACACTCGAGGGATCCTCTCCGTCTGATCGAGTACTTCTCTTCTTCCAAGTTCTGGTAGGCAGCTCAATAAGTTCCTTGGATGAACTGGGTGTGGACCAATAAATTCTTTTCAACTTATCCGGCGAGAATGAGCTGATGCGATCCAGGATGAAATTGCTCTTTTACTGGCGATGCACGGGAGCGAGTGGCTGCCTTTGATTTAACAAATCTCTTTCGATAGCGACTTGGATCTTGATAGCTTTCTCTTCTTCTTCTTCCAACACGAAGCTTGTTCTCATGTACTCTGCTACACTCCTCTTTGTCTTCCAAGCAAGATTGTTCAATCCGGAAAGAATATCTTCCTGATCGTCGTCGAATCCCAAATTTGGCTGCAACACCGGAAATATCTCTCTATGAGGTAGCACCATCTTGGTATATTATACTTTTTTATAATTCCTTTTGCTTGAGTTATAAAAATGGCCCTCCTTCTAGCGCCAATTCTGTTGACGTGTGTTTTATGACAACACCAACACAGAATAAAAATGTCCAACGGCCACTCTATTCTCTCTTGATCAAAGTGTTCCGCATGCTAAGATTGCGTGAAAGTTCATGCGTTCGACTCCAAGGTTCCTTTAATGCGAATAGACTCAGTTGGTTGATGTGAATATGCTGGGTATTCCAAGGGGACTTACGTAATTGTTCAACTTTATATGCTCAAGCAAATGAAGGATTTTGACTATGATGCTCTGGTATTTGAACGGATCGGGAAATGCTGAATTTAAAGGAGGTAGGGACAGGACTTCTACGATCTATTTCTACGGGTGGAATGCAAGGATTAGCGTTGACAGTCTTCAAACCAAACTTCGTTTCGTCTCCCCTTCGGACAACTCTGACAAAGCTGGTGCAATCTTCAAAGCATGGATGAGATGTTCAAATTGAGATTCACCATGCACACCCCTTCACAACAAAGCAAGTGGGCACTTTGAACACAATCGAAGTTAAGTGCTAAGATTCCAGTCGACCACGCAAGAGCAGACTTACCGTCCGCCAGTGGTATGGATACGGGAAGATATGCCCAAACTAATGTCACATTCCACAATTAACTCTACTTGCATGAAAACAAATCTACTTTGCTTTACTCTATTCGAATTGGAAAGACGAAAAGATCTCGTCAACTGCCCACAACACAAAATGAAGTCACCAATCAATAAAATCTTTATATCATGAGAGTCTTACACAACAATCTTTATATCCGGAATCAATTAAACAGTTGTGAAGCATTCTTCCGAATATTCTGACTGAAACTAAGAATGGGGCTGGTTCATCCTTTCCCTGATAAAACACTACTGGTTTTCTTCTTTCTTCTGCTACATCACTTTGCTTTTCATCCCTTTTATCTGATTGAACTTGTTGATTTTGGATCTCATTCCTCGTATTCTGCTTAATCTTTGTGATCTCATCAGGCTGAAAACCTCTCTCAGCCTCGGCTTTTCCAGGAGTGCTAGCAGAATTTAATACCATTCCCTCAAAGTTCTGGGGCTGTTGTTGTGTCTCCCAAGAATTATAAGATGTTTGGGGCACATTCTGCACTACGTTTGTGCTATGTGCAGGACGGGGTTATACGAGAATCTGGGAATTTCTTGGCACATTGGGTGCTGTTGATGTCTGTTTTATGACAACGTCAGCACAGAATAAAATGTCCAACGGTCACTCTATTCTCTCTTGATCAAAGTGTTCCGCATGCTAAGATTGTGTGAAAGTTCATGCGTTCGACTCCAAGGTTCCTTTAATGCGAATAGACTCAGTTGGTTGATGTGAATATGCTGGGTATTCCAAGGGGACTTACGTAGTTGTTCAACTTTATATGCTCAAGCAAATGAAGGATTTTGACTATGATGCTCTGGTATTTGAACGGATCGGGAAATGCTGAATTTAAAAGAGGTAGGGATAGGAATTCTATGATCTATTTCTACGGATGGAATGCAAGCATTAGCTTTGACAGTCTTCAAACCAAACTTCATTTTGTCTCCCCTCCGGACAACTCTGACAAAGCTGGTGCAATCTTCAAACGATGGATGAGATGTTCAAATTGAGATTCACCATGCGCACCCCTTCACAACGAAGCAAGTGGGCACACTCAACACAATCGAAGTTACGTGTTGAGATTCCAGTTGACCACGCAGGAGCAGACTTACCATCAGCAAGTCCGCCAATGCTATGGATACGGAAACATATGCCCAAACTAATGTCACATTCCACAATTAACTCTACTTGAATGAAAACAAATCTACTTTACTTTACTCTATTCGAATTGGAAAGATAAAAAGACCTCGTCAACTGCCCACAACAAAAAATGAAGTCACCAATCAATGAAATCTTTATATCATGAGAGTCTTACACAACAATCTTTCGCAAAAACTTTCAAAGGGAAAGTCTTTCTTTCCTTTCCAACTAAGCTAACTCCTAGCTCTACTTTAACTTCTATCAACCTCTATCTCTGTCTAGCTCTAATCTATCTCTGATTTTAATTCTAACTATTTACAAATGAGGGGGGATGTCACTTTTATAGTGAGTCCAATTAGTGAAAGGTTCAGATCCGATTACAATAAAGGGCTCAGATTGAGCCACCTATGCCCTAATTAGGGTTTCTGCCCTAAAAACCGCCACCGAGAGGAGTGGGGCAATGAATGCGCCCTCCACTCCTCATCAATGCACGTCGTCTCCTTCCAGAAGGTCATCGTCCAGAAGGGCATTTCCTTTCTCCTTCTCGCTGGCTGGGAATCTGATGAATCCGGCCAAGACTGCCTCAACTTCCTGAACAGAGATAGGAGGAATGTGATCCAACTGAAACTCCAAAACCGCAACTGTTTGCCCATGCCGGGCACATGATTTCTTACAGGCAACAAGGGCATCCTGGGTGTTCTGTAGGATACTGGAGAACGTGGCCGTGTTCTCGAAATCATCCTGTGTGAAGGTCTACACCTCAGAGAACAATGGCGCCAATCTATCTTTCAATCCATCTGCAGTTACCTCTTCAGCAGTCAACCTCTTGGCAAAGATTGCCTCCAATGTGTTGAGAATTCCATCTAAGATGTTTGTCATGGCCTTTCTGACCCTAACAGAATCTGCCTGTGATGCATCATAGAATCCCCGGCCTGTGACTACTGAAGACTACCATCTGGCGAAGTCGTATCTATCCCCCTGCTGAATAACACCTCTCTCAACCAAAGTCTGTTGAGGTATGCTCATCAAAGCCCCTAAATGGAGAACAACTCTCGTCTAATAGATGCGAGCCTCACCCCAAGCATGGTTAACTGCTTCCACTCTAGCCATAATATCGGAAGCTTGCCCATAGGCATGTGCAAGATCTTCCATGAACTTTCTTGTTTCTTTACGCACACTGGCAACCCACTTGTCTTCCTGCTGTGCCATTCTCTTTAAATCTTCTAACCCACTGATTGACTCCCTGGAAAACTCAGCTAGAAGCTCAATTGCCGGATTTTCTTGCCCACAACGACGCGACAAGTGCTACACGTAGCTAATCAGTGTCTTGTGCTCTACCTTCAACCTTTTGTATTTGCCCTCAACATGGGACAATCTATCCTTGAGTGCCCGATAGGAATTATCGCACTCCTCTACCACTTGTGCTCCAGTACGGCGGTCTAGTTCCATGGTTGTCACAACATAGTTCTCAGGAATGGCCTCATCTCTATCACATTCTACCCGAGGAACTGCCATATGCAAGGTTCGAGATCGATCCTCATCTGTGGATATTTTGGAGAACTTCCTAGCCTTTTTCTTTGTTGGAGGTGCGCTGATCCTCTGTAATAATTACTCCACCACGGCTGCAGGATCGATCTCATCTATAGGATCATGCCTCATTCTGTCCCCTAGCCATTCTGGCACCTCCTGTCGCATGTCAGATATAATAAAAGGCTGTTCTACCTCAGCGTCTACCTCATGAACCTTTCCTCTGCCATCGTTCTGACGAGGCTCACCGTCATCAATAGGCTCTGTGTCTCCCGAGCTCTGGGCATCCTGATCTGAAGTAGCATCACCCTCGAGAGCTGCCTCAATTTCCTGCTGAAATTGAGTATCAGTACCCGTCCCCTCATCTATCTCTTGCTGATTTTCCTGTCGATGATCTTCTTGGGGCATGTTGATGCTCTGACCCACAGATTCTCTACGAGATGGCTAACTCGCCACTTGCACTATCTGCTCTACATCCAATATCTCCCTCTGATCAACAAACAAAGACACCTCCTGTAAGCTTGGAGAGTGTGTTTGAGATGGCGTATGCATGGACTCCTCAACTACCACAGGCTCAGGTCGAACTGGCTCCTTTCCTCTAAGCTCTGGAGTTGGGTTACTCCATCTCCTCTGATTAGTTGCCTGTAATTTGCTGTCTCCCATCAAATTGTAGGTAAGGGGAATTGACCTTCCCTTGAGTCGGTTGACATGCCTCTCTATCCAACTCCGTGTAAATGTCAAGACTGGGATACAAAGTGTATCCAAGTCAGTGATCTCTGGCTCAGACCAATCTGGGAGTGGTAGAGGCGTATCTCTTACTGTCTCGTAGTCAGTTTGTACTACGTTTATATCTTCCTCAATCTGATCTGGCACTGGGATGATCTCACACTCTCTGACCATCTCCAACGGTATCCGAGAAAACATTCTCTTTCTGACCTCAATCTCATCCACTGCACTAGCCCAAAAGTCTTCGATTTGCACCTTGTGCCTGAACTCTTCTGTCAATATCCACCTGATGTTTCTATGGGGATCGTAGTAATGCCTGCTGGTGTGATAGGAAAGGTGGAAGAATTGGAGCTCCGCTTCTGCCTCTCTTGCTGTTTGCAGCGGTGGGCAGATTTCATCTGAATTTCCAATAGTAATCGGGAATCCGAGTCCACCTTTCTTCTTCTTCTTCTGAATCTTATCATAGGCAATCAATTGCCTAGATACTTCCAGCATCACTATCTTGTTTGTGGGATACCGAGGCAATCTGTATGGATAGGAGGAAACTCCTTGTAGCCTTATGTAGGTTAATTTCAGAAATTGGATAAACCAACATCCGAATTTCTCAATCATTTCTTGTGCCTCCCTTGATATTCTGTGGTGGGTTCTCTGCTGCAAGGTCCTCGTGATATGCATTGTAAAGGCATCATTGACCCTCTTGTAATTAGTTGTGCTTGTCAGATGCAACTGTGGACAAGCCTCATATATTTTAAACTGATGGGATCCGCAACTGATTGGTTCCTTGTAAGAGATCCCTCTGTATCTCGTCATGCGAGCTAGCATATAGACAAGGTAGGAGCCCATGTAAAATGTCTTCATTCTCCTCACGCCACGAAGCTGCTCATGTATGTTATCACTGATCATCAGTGCCCAATCCATGTAATCTTTTCCCTCTAACACCAAGTTTACAAAATAGAACATCCAAGGTTCAAAGATGAACGCTTGGGGGCAACCTCCAACTCTGCTCAGCATCATAATGAGATCACCAAACTCCTGTCTCAAGTCCTCTGAGACTATCTGCTTGGGCAATTTAGTGCGAGTTCGCTTGGGTTTAATCATCCACCTAGTGTTTATCAAATCAGCACACCAGTCTGTGGTGGATGAGTACATCTTTCCAGCTCTCTCTTTCGTCTTGTAGATCATATTCTCATGAACTGGAATCCCGAATGCCTCTCCGATCGCTTCAGGTGTCAAGTTAGCCAGCACCTTGCCATCTGGGGAAGTGACTGTTCTCTGTTCTGCATTGTAGTGGTAGGCGCACTCCATGATGAGTTTTGGACACCGGATAGCTGGCGAAAAGTTGGGAGCTGCATACAATCCACTTCTGACAATACTGTGCGAAGTCACCGACGAGTGATGGCCTCCAGTCCCCAATATCCGTCTTCTGAATGCTTCCATGTTGAATGAGCCTAAGTTCGTGTCAGCTAGCCTACCGAGCTTTGATGAAAATTTGGATTCTGGCAAGAATGACTTGCCCAATTTCTTGATCACAGCCTGTCTGGACTCGGTGTGGTTGTTTCTGCCTGCAGCTCTTCTGCTTGATTTGACCATTCTCAACTACGCCTGTTTACTTCAACGTTTTAGAAGTTTCTTCTCTGGTTGCAGCAACACAATGCCAAATACTTGGAAATGTTTGCTTGCAGCAATTTTACTTTGAGCAAATTTGAAACTTCTCCCTTGAAGTTCATACTTCTCCTTCTAACTTAGCAACTTTCAGCAACTTCAAACTTTCTTCTCAAGTCGTACTTCAGCATTCAGCAACTTCAACTTTTGGCAAATTTGTACCTTCTTAGCAAATGCAGCAACTGGCAACTTGGGAATCGTGTCTCTTAGCAACTGCAGCCTCAGCAAGTTAAGTCGCACTTCCTTCAGCAACTTCAACATTTACAAATTTGCACTTCTCCTTCAGCTCTCTCACAATTTCAAACTTCTCAGCAATTGCAATCTCTTCAAAAATTTGTACTTTCACTTAGCCAATATTTTTGCATTCAGCAACTGGTGAGAGGAATGAAGAGGATTTTAAAATCTTATAGCCTGGTCGAATTCCTACAGAGGCTATACTTAGCAAATTTTCGAATTCATTTTCCCTCTCTTTTCTTCGTTGTAACACTTGTCATCTGAGGCATCTTCTAGAATTGTGAATTCATCACCTCTGCACAGGCCTGCCTCGTTGCATTTGATTTCTTAAAATATTAAATCGTTCACTTCTTTGGACAATTTTGAAATGTTTGGCTAAGTCATTTGATCTTGTCTTCACTTCGGCAAAATTATCTAGCTCAAAACTTCTAGCGAAGTGCCTCTCATTCATTTTGTTCATTTGCCTTAGAGAAATCTCTCAATTTATAGGCACTGGGCAAAATATCCATCGAAATGATGTGGACATGGCGTGGAGTAAGCTTGACTCACTTCTGAATTGCAAACGTTTAATACCCAGAAGAACAATTTTTCCTAAATCCATTGTTTTCATGTGTATCCGGACGAAGGGGTTCTTCTAATTTTTATTATTTAAAAATAATAAAAATGGCTAATGTTTTTAATCTTATCCTCTGGATGTCTTCCACTCCTGTAATTTCCCATCTTCTTTGGCTTGGGAAATTTTCTTGATTTTTCCCTAAAGAATTTTCCTTCTGAAGATTTTCATACTGTCTCTGCGCATTTGCTAGTGTGAGGAGGAATTTCGTTTACTTTAAGTGACTGTTCAGCTCCCCTAAGTGCATTTAGGCCATGTAACTTCCATGTTGGGCGCATTTTGCATGTGGACAAGGAATTCCGCCCCTTTCAAATGACTCCTCACCTCCTCTTGGCGCATTTGCTAGTGTGAGAGGGAAATCTCTTTGCGTTAGGCGCATATTGGCTTGTGAGGAGGAAAATACTACGCCCATGGTGACTTTTCACCTCCTCTTGACGCATTTAGCCTTGGCAACTTCCTTCCTTGAGCGCATTTGAGGATGCCTTGGGAAATTTTGATGTCTTAGTGAATATTTCTATGTCTTCGGGTGACCTTTCACCTTCCCTAGGCGCATATGGGGGTATGAGGAGGGAAAATCTCTTGCCTTAGAAGAATTTCTATGCCTCTTGAAGGCGCATTTCACCTTTGCTCAAGGAAATCTCATACTTAGAACTTTTGAACCTTTCATTTCTCCTGGGTGTGTATGAGGGTGTGTGCCTGTCAGCTATCATTTATGAATTTCCAATGCCCTAGGCATTCTCAGCTTTCTATTTTTAGTAAAATTAGGAGAAATTAGGGTTTCATTGATTTTCACCCTGTTCTGAACTGGAACTGGTGTGGTTGTGCCTCCATCTGGTGTCGCCATCCTGTTGACATCTTATCCGGCACAATACATGCTATTTTTAGCCATTTGCTATTTTTAGCAAACCCTAGAATTGATCAATTTTCATATCTCTGTTTGCTTTGAAATTTGCTCCAGTTGCTTTTGATGCTTTGAGAGACCTGTTCATACTTGCTTCTGATGATGACGCGCTATTTTTAGCCACCTGCCATTTATAGTAAGTTTCAAAGTTGCCTACTTCAATAGCTCCGCTCGACCTGAAACTTGCTATGTCTGATCCTGATAACTTGAGTGCTCTGTTCATACCAACTTCCGGCACAGACCTGCTATTTATAGCCGTGTCCTGACTTACTAAAAATAGTAAGTCCTCCGACTTTGCTCAAAATTTCTTAGTAGGTAGCCCGAAGGATGATGATCATGGTGGCGTGCTTCGTTTTGACATCTCTGCATTTCGCTTCATCTATTTTTAGACATGGCAGGGAAACCCTAATCTGACTTGCATGTGCTCCAGACCTCTCCTGATTTATACTATTTGTCGTTTTTCTCGCTAGAATGAAGTGCTAGGTGGCTGCTGGACTGAAGCTGCTACTTATAGTAAGTGTCCAGAAAGTGGTCCATCGGATGTCGGACAAGTTTGCATGTCACAGTGCCCGTGGGATCTCAAAAAACCCAGAAAAACCCATAAAACTAGTCAAAGTTCTGGCACTGGCTAAAAATAGTAAGTCCTTGAAAATTGATCCATTATGTTTGCATGTCACACCACTGCGAAGCTCTCACAAAACCCACATGGAATATCCAGACATGCATTGAAAATTCTTGAATGCAAACCCTAAAAATAGCCTCGAAAGGCTGAACTCTGAAAGTCACCATCTCGGCTTGCATGCTACATCATCGCGAAGGTCTTGGAAAACCCAAATCAATTCTCCTGTCATTTATCGGAGAATTGCTTGTCTAAACCCTGAAAATAGCCTCTGAAGGCTGAACTGCTAAAAATAGCCAATTGTCTGAATCCGTTCAAATTTCGCGTGTAGGCACTTTGAAGCTGCCTGATTGTGCTGAAGTCGTTAGAATCCCGAAATCCTAAGGAACAAGCCTCAAATTAGGTACTTGCTAAAAATAGTAAGTTGTCGGATTTCAGTGAGATTTCAGGGGGATTCTGCCTTGAGCTTTTTGAATGTGTTGCCGCACTTCGATTTCACCTAAGTAACTCAATCTTAACCTCGAACGGGTCTAACAGATAGAAATCCTAAATTTGTCAATTACTTCAACTGAGGTCAAACAGGACATCCCCAGAAGGACAAAAGACCAGAGACAGAGAGAACCAAAGCCAAAAGACTACAATGGAGCAAAAATTAGGGGGTCCCCATCTTGGATGGGGTGATGTGTGAAAAGGTCACAACAAGACACAGTTGAGGTTTGCAGCTGAAAATGACAGTGTTGCAGCCTTTTTATTTTTCAAAAATCTATTTGCACCCTCGAAAGGTATTGTTTTATAAAATCTTATTTTCTAATGACTCTCTTGTGTTTTTGCAGAATGGCTGAATCAAGCAGAAGGGCTACAGGAAGAGGAAATCATGCTGAGTCCACAAGAGCAAGCACATCAAGACAGGTAGTGATAAAGAAGTTGAGCAAATCCTTCCTATCGGAATCAAAGTTTTCTTCAAAGTTGGGCAAACTAAGTGACACGAACCTTGGCTCATTCAACTTGGAAACTTTCAGGAGGAGAATAATGGGAACTGGGGGTCATCATCCGTCAGTTACTTCACATAATATTGTAAGGAGCAGACTTTATGCAGCTGCTAGTTTTCCTCCGGCAATCCGGTGTCCAAAGTTGATCATGGAATGCGCCAACTACTACAATACAAAGCAGAGGACTATTATTTCGCCAGATGGCAAGATATTGGCCAACCTTACGTCAGAGGCAATTGGGGAGGCATTTGGAATTCCATTCCATGAAAAGATGACCTACAAAACGAGGGAGAGGGCTGAAAAGATGTACTCATCCACATTTGATCAATATGCTGACTTGATAAATTCCAGGTGGATGAACAAGCCCAAGCCAACTCGCACGAAGCTGCCTAAGCAAATAATTTCAAAAGATTTGAGGCAGGAGTTTTGTGACTTGATAATGATGCTGAGAAGAGTTGGAGGGTGCCCCCAAGCATTCATCTTTGAACCTTGGATGTTCTATTATACCAACTTGGTGCTGGAAGGCAAGGATTACGTAGACTGGGCATTGATGATCAGTGACAACTTACATGAGCAACTCCAGAGTTTGAGTAGGACAAAAACGTTCTACATGAGCTCTTACATTGTCTACATGCTGGCCCGAATGACAAAGTATAGAGGGATTTCGTAGAAGGAACCAATCGGGTGTGGTTCCCATCAGTTTAAAATACATGAGGCTTGTCCGCAATTACATTTGACAAGTACCTCCAACTACAAAAGGGTCAATGATGCCTTCACCATGCACATAACAAGAACCTTGCAGCGAAGGACACACCATAGAATATCTAGACAGGCACAGGAGCTGATTGAAAAGTTCGAATGTTGGTTTATCCAGTTTTCAAAGTTCACCTACATCAGGCTGCAAGGATTCTCCTCTTATCCGTACAGATTGCCCTGGTACCCCACAAACAGAATCGTGATACTAGAGATATCTAGGCAATTTATTGCCTATGACAAGAAGAAAAAGAAAGGTGGACTTGGATTCCCAATTACCATGGGGAATTCTGACGAAGTCTGTCCATCACTACAAGCAACTAGGGAGGCAAAGAACGAACTCCAGTTCTTCCACCTTTCCTACCATACCAGTAGGTAGCACTACGATCCCCACAGGAATATTAGATGGATATTGTCTGAGGAGTTCAGGCATAAAGCACAGATTGAAGACTTTTGGGCAAGTGCAATGGATGAGATCAAGGTTAGGAGGAGGATGTTTTCACGGATACCGTTGGGGATGATTAAGGAATGCGAGATTGTCCTAGTGCCAGACCAAATTGAAGAGGATATAAATGTTGTATAAGCTGATTACGAGATAGTAAGGGATACGACACTACCACTCTCAAATTGGTAAGAGCCAGAGATTACAAACTTGGATACGCTCTGCATCCCAATCTTAACATTCACACGGAGTTGGGTAGAGAGGCATGTGAGACGACTTAAGGGCAGATCAATTCCCCTTACTTACAATTTGATGGGAGATCACAGATCATCGGCTGCTAAGCAAGGAAGGCAGATTGCTCAAACTCCAGAGCCATGAGGAAAAGAACCAGTCCAGCCTGAACCTCTAAGAATCCACGCATACACCATCACAGGCACATTCCCCGAGTATGCAAGAAGTATCACTGTTTGTTGATCAAAGGGAAAGGATGAATGCAGAACAAGCAATGCAAGTGGCAAGTCAGCCACCTCACAGAGAGCCACTGGGCCAAAGCATCAACATGCCTAAGGAGAAAAATCAGCAAGAGACAGATGAAGGGACAGCCACTGACACTCAATTTCAGCATGAGATTAAGGCAGCTCTTCAGGATGATGCTACTTCAGATCAAGACACATAGAGTTCAGGAGATACTGAGCCTATAGACGATGATGAACCTCGTTAGAACGGTGGCATGGACGAAGTTCATGAGGTGGAGGCCGAGGTTGAGCAGCCTTTTGTTATTTCAAACATACGGCAGATTCGGTCAGGGTCAGGAAAGCCATGACAAACATCTTTGATGGGGTCCTCAATACGTTGGAGGCTATCTTTGCCAGGAGGCTGAATTTTGAGGAGGTAACTGCAGATAGTTTGAAGAATAGGTTGGCACCATTCTTTTCTGACGTGAAGACCTTTGTCCAGGATGACTTCGAGAACACCTCTACGTTCTCTAGCATCATTCAGAATACTCAGGATGCTCTAGTCGCCTGGAAGAAATCTTGTGCCCGACATGGACAAACGGTTACAGTGTTGAAGTTTCAATTGGATCATATTCCTCCTATTTCGGATCAGGAAGTTGAGGTTGTATTAACCAGGTTCATCGAGTTTGCAGCCAGGCAAAAGGAGAAAGGAAACACCCTTCTGGATGATGATCTTCTGGAATGGGATGATGTGCATTGATTGCAGATAGTGGTTCCTGCGGAGGAGTGGAGAATCTCCAGTGCATTCATTGCCCCACTCCTCTCAGTGGTGGTTTTTAGGGCAAGAACCCTAATCAGGGCTTATGTGGCTCAATCTGAGCCTTCCATTGTATTTGAATCTAAGTCGTCCACTGGACTGGGATTGATATAAAAGGGGCATCTCCCCTCATTTGTAAAAATATTAGAATTAGATCAGATTAAGAAATCAAAGAGTAGAGGAGATAAAAGTTAGAATAGAGAGTAGAGCTAGGAGTTATCTCAGTTTGAAAAGGAAAGAAAAGCTTTCCCTTTTGAAATTTTTTGTAAAAGGTTGTTGTGGAGGACTCTCATAATATAAAGAACTTCATTGATTGGTGATTCTCTCTTTCGTTGTGAGTGCTTGACAAGGCTTTTTTCGGCTTTTTGATTCAAGTAGATAGAGTAAAGTAGATTTGATTCCATGCAAGTAGTTGTTAATTGTGGAATGTGGCATTTGATTTAAGCAAATCTTCTTTCATCCATACCACTAGCGGGCTCGCTGACGGTGAGTGCACCTTGCGTGGTCGACTGGAGTATTAGTACTTAACTTCGGTTGTGATTCACGTGTCCATATGCATCGTTGTGATGGTATTGCATGTTGTGTCACAATTTGAACATCTTTCTCATCCTTTGAAGATTGCACCAATTTTGCGGAAGTTGTCCGAAGGGAGGCGAAGCAAAGTCTGGTTTGAAGATTGTTGAAGTTAATCCTTGCATTCCAACCTTTAGAAGTACATTGTAGAATCCTTACCCCCTTTCTCCTTTTAAATTCAGTATTTTCCCGGTTAACTTAGGAATCGGAGCATTATCGTCAAATCATTCGTGCTTTAATTGCTTCACAGAGTTGAACAAATTGTGTAAGTCCCCTTGGAATTGTTGTCAGATAAGGTTTGCACCCTTGCCAAAGCTATGAACTTAAGCAACCTATTGACACATTGGAACACTTCGAGGTTGTGGGTGACCAGGGAATGAAGTGAACCTCCAGATTATGGGCTAGTTCCTTTTGAATATTCTGGTTAAAACTGAGAAATGAGAAGGAAAAGAGGTATAAAGAAGGATATACTTGAAACTGAAAATCTATCACTAATAAGGTGAAACACCAAAGATAAGGATTTTGGCAAAAGCTTGCTGAGAATCACACAAATAATGCTCAAAAGAACTAAAACAATCTCACAACACATAAATTTATGTCTGCAAAAATGATTCTATGTAAGGCTCTGACTGTTTTAATGCTTAAACACAAGGAAAACAACAATGTTTTCACAAATATAGAAGCCTAAAATGAGATCACTAACATAGACCTGCACCATGACATAAAACTTTCTTTGCATCCAACATGGAAGGAATCTGATAAAATAAAGGATAACACAGAATTTTATCTTGCAACTCACATCCATACTAAGAAACAAAGAGAAGTATGTGGAGGAAAAATACTTTCTATTGAGGAAAAATGAGGCTCTTCATTACATCTGCCAAAATATCATGAGTTACAAAGTTTGAAAAACATGCCTCTGCAATCTCTAAAACTAAGAACTCCCTCCCCTCCATAATGAATGAAGAACAAGACTTTATAGGAAAAGCCTTTTCAAAATTCGGAATTGGACTTTGGGTCCAAAATCCAATGTGATGTCAAGATCTCCTCCAAACAAGGTAGGCCAAAAAAAACCTCCACTAACCCCTGACTTGAACAAGGCTTCACCAAAGTCTCCACTACTTGCATACTTTGAGCAAGCTTGCTTTAATGCTGGACTTGAATATTTGGCACTAAGTCTTTGAATGTCATTAAATAACTTCAACTTGCATTGCAAATATCTTTATAATCCTTGGCACTAAGTCTTTCAATAATAAATGTCATTAAATGTGACCTCAACTTGCATTTCAAATATCTTATTACTCCTTGGCACCAAGTCTTTGAATAATAAATGTCATTAAATGTGACCTCAACTTGTATTTCAAAACATTTATTAAAAAGTGATTTATAACTTATCACTTTAAAATAAAGCTTTACAATTTGACAAAACATGCAAGTAGAAGGACTTCCTGATTTTGTGGATTTGGCTCCCTATGACTATCATTTTAATAAATGTCTAAAACATTTCATTTTTGCATTTTAAATATCTTTAATTAAAATGATTTATAATTTATCATTTTAATAAAGATTTACTTTTTAAAACAAATGCAAGTAATGAAATACATTTCACTTGAAATTCTATTTTTGCATTTAATAATAATATTTATTTAAAAGTGATCTATAATTACCACTTTAAATAAATATTTTACAATTGGACTAAAATGCAAAAATAAATAAATGTCTTACTTTGCATTTTAAATATCTTCAATCTTTATCAAAATGATCTAATAAATCATTTTAAATAAAAATATTAAAAAAATCAAATGCAAAAATAAAAGCAAAGTCTAAAACAAAAATTAAAAGATAAACTCCATAGTCACTTGCCTTTGTAAAAACCAAATGGTTAAGAAGCCATGCCAAGCATGAGGAATGAAGATTTTTTAAACAAAAACTTAAAGGCAAAAACCTTTCCCATCGAACCACTTAGGGTATAACCCTAATTCGAAATGAAAGCTATTCATTTCATTCACTTTGTTGTTCTTTGCTGGGCGCCGCCATGGAGAAGAAACCCTAGGTCGCCATTGAGCTGAAAGTCTGTGTTTGGACGCCATTCCTGCATTTTTTTTGAGCTTGCATCTTGAAGAAGCGTTGGTAAGGTTGATCTTTTTGCATCGAATCTGGTTTTTTCTCCATTTTAGAAGCTTTTTTTTTAAGGCTTCACAAGGCACGGCCTAGCTGTATCATGTGTTTTCCGACATATTTTTACTTCGCTGGCTTTGTTTCTACTGTGTTTTGTCATCTCCTTGCTTGGCCGTCATGGGACCTTGCTAGCTCGAGATTTTTCTCTTTTGAAGGCGCCATTCTCTGTAGATTTCTGGAAGTTTGCACATGGTAAGTTCGTTTCTTCACGAATCTGGAGTTTTCTTTGATTTTTTTAAAAAGCTTTTAAAGCTTTTGTTGGGCGCGGCCAGGCTGCACCATGCATCTTTGATATATTTTCCTGTGACTTTGCCTTTGGCTGCGTTTTTTTTGCTGTCTTGGCCGCCATGATGTAATTTCTGGAAATTGAAAAGAAAAAACTTTCCTTTCCTATCTTACAAACTATAGACTTAGAAGTTTTTGTGTGTTTCTACGAGCTTGCAGCCACGCCATGGAATGGAATCACTTCTATTTTGGTAAACCTTACAGGCCGCGCCATTACATGCTCTAATAATGATTTTTTGAAGAAAACAGCATTTCATTTTTTCGTTTCCTTCATCCTTTCCTCAGCTCATGATCTTTGATGAAGTAAAACAGAATAGCTTTCATCATTTTTTGAAAATGGAGAATGAGACTCCATGCTAGGTATTTCCTTAAATGAAGAAAATCTGCATTTTATTTGAAAATCTATACGTGGGTAACCAAAAAAAAAATGGAAGAAATCTGTTTTTAAATCAAAATGATTATGTGAATATTCTAAAAATCATGGCAACATCTGCATTTCCTACTCTATTTCATTGTATGACTCTCAGCATCTTGACTGTAACATAACCATGACTGTCTCTATTTGCTGCCCTCTTTTATATATTTTCTGATATCATATAGCAAGTGGCATAATGTTGTCCTCATGAAAATTGAAAGCAATGCATTCTGGAAATGAAAATAACTTGCAGCACTGCTGTCATTTACTCTTTGCATACCTTTGTACTGAATTTTGGAAAAAATCTGCATAACATAGAATAGATTTTCATGATGTTCATATTGCTTAAAACATTGATGAGCTAGGCTCAACCCTTGTGGGAGCCACATTTGACCCCACTCATTCTAAAACTGATAAAAAACAGCAATATTGCATTTCCTGTTTCTGCACATGACACAAACCAATTAGTGAAAAACAACAGATTAAATGATTCCTTTTTGATTCTCCGCTTTTCTTTCAATCATCTGGTAAATGCACGATTGAATGAGATTACATTTATGTTGGTAGTGTAGGGATAAGGTGGAAATTAATTCTTCATTGCTCTAACGCTACCTTTCACACTTTTGCAGGCGAATTTCAGAGTTGGAGCTGACTTAAAGCTAGGGCTGGACGAATATCAGCACAACTTCGAAAATGGTTCGTCATTCCAGGCAATGACGAATCACTTTCTCTCCTTATTCTTACTTTACTTTCAGTTGTGTAATATTCATTTTCCTTCTTGTATTCAGCATTTGATTTAAAGATCAAATCGGGTTACTCCCACGACTTGTGTAGGACTTCAACTTTTACTATGTGAATAAAACAGCATTACTTTTGCAAACCTATGGATTTCTCTGTTTCAAACATTTGCAAAATAACACTTAAAATTCTTTCTTTACTCAAATCTCAGAATGTGATGAATACGTAGGCAGCAAAATTTTAGTTTTACCTTTCTGAGTTGAATGCAATTCAACTCTACCTGTTTTGAGCTGAAACTAAAAACAGGTAACAGGAATACCCAGCATATTCACATCAACCAATTGAGTCTATTCGTGACATAAGGAACCTTGGAGTTGAACACATGATCTCTCACGCAATCTTAGCATTCAGAATACTTTGATCAAGAGAGAATAGGGTGACCATTGGACATTTTATTCTGTGTTGGTGTGGTCATAAAACACCCGTCAACAGGTCTCTCCCTTTTCCTTCCAAGTGAGCTTTCTAACTAGATAGAATCTCGGCTAGCATCGCTAGGAGGAGGAAGATAGGCCCCCTGAATGCTGGAAGAACGAGACTCTACCGTGGCAATGCCTCGTGGTGGCGAGTCCAAATGTGATGAGCACTGCTGGCTCTCAACTCAAAAACCCCAATTTTCTTAAGTCTTTAGGTGTTATTTAGTTTTTTAGAGAATTTCTTGATAGACAGAAGAGAAGGGGCGCACATCATAAATGCTCAAAAAATGTGAATTGGCACTAATTTCTTCAAAAAGAAAGTATAGAAGATATTATTTAACTTCAACAAATAGATTAAGACTGATAAACATACCGAAATATCTCCAGATTCTTTAATTAAAGAATTTGCCAGTTTGACAGCCGGAAATGGTGAAATCAAGCATATAAGCACGCCAAATCTCCAGATGTGATTTCTCCTGCCTCGAAACTGGATACAATCCTCTGAAACAGCTGGACACCAATGATAGAAGACAAAAATCACACAAAAGGGAGGCGTTTCAGCCTAACCCTTCACACGCCTTTCTAAAGGCACAATATCCAAGGTAGGCCGTACGGCCAAGGAAAGAATGCAAAGAATCTCTGCTGGAAGCCTCTGACTCTGAAGGAGGATGCGCCACCAAGAAGAAACCCTCATTTATTTGCAAACAACAAGAAATCTGAATATATATAATCTCTGTCTGTATCTGTAGAACCTCTGTATGAAGCTCTCAACTGTACTGATTCAGCTGATCTTTCACAGCCTCAAAAGCACTCAACACTGAAGAGTTATCGTTCCTCAATGGACAAATTGTTCAAACCCTGGTCACAGGAGAATGCACAGGGAAAATAGCACAAGGCAAAGTGAAATTGTCAAAAAAGATGAGTTTTTATTGCCAAAGATTGCTTTTATACCTAAATGGCATGCATTTCCAAGAAGATACGCCATTTTGCAATCATTTAAATCTTTTAATATTTTATTAAGTCTTTTCAATAGTCAAAACTTAATACTTGAGCGCACTTTTAATATTTTAAGTCATTAAAATATTAAATCTCCTTTTTGAACATTTTAAGTGATATAAAATATATTAAAGTCGATGTGACTTTAATAAAAAGGCATTAAGTTAAATAATTAACTTAATCACTTAAAATTCCATAACTCGCTCAAAACTCAGAATATTCCTGTGCCGTCAGAAGCTGTGAACTCCTGAAATGCCAACGCCTGCTGTGAACCAGTCACTGGGCTCTGAAAACCAGAACGATCAAACTCTCCAGAAAATATCACTGACCCTCTAACCAAACTGGCTAGCCCACAAGGGTCCAATAAAGGGCTAACACACTGTTCCCGAGAACTGTCTAGCGAGCGGACATCACACCAAATCAATGGGACTTTGCAACCTTTGTGATGGTGGTGAAGCCGGTGGTTCTATTTCTATTACAAACACTGCTTCTGCTACAACTTCTTCTACAATGGATTCCATCTCTGTAGCGATTATTTCAATCACTGACTCTGGTGTAGCTGCAGCGTACTCAACTGTTTCAGGTAAATTGGTGGTTGTCTCCACCTGTACCTCTTGCTGGCTTGTGCTAGCAATTCCTCGTCTTCCCCATGTGCTCCCTGACATCCGCATTCCTTCTGGAAAAATGCTCATCTTCTTCTGTCTCGATTTCTTCCTAGATGAGGAAGGTAGTGTAAACTGAATCGTTGGCGGCTCTGATCGGGGAAGTACTACCTTCCTTGTCCTTTTACTGTCAAGGTAGAGTTGACTGTGTCGAACTACTCTACTAGTTCTTTCCTCAATAGACGTACTCTCTTTCGCGTACCAGTCTACTTCGTCGAGTGGTTGTGCATCTACTTGACCTGTGAAGAAGGAAGAAAGAATGACCTCTTCTTCGTCATCAGATAAGCCCTCGATGTCCTCTGACATGAATTCTGCAATCTGCGAGAGCTTGAATCTACTGTAGTTCCTTCTTCTTACTTCGAACTCGTCCTCGCAGTTGACCCAAAAATCTTCCATGAAAGGTTCGTGTGATGATCTTTGTTCAAGATGTGCTGCGAAGATGCCTCTAGGATCATATGATGACCTCCTGTCAATGAGGTACTTGAGATTAAATCTCACTATTTCCTAGCTTATCAACCTAGCATCGGCTACAGTCCTGCATCTGTAGAATCCCATCTTAAAGGGAAAGTTTGCAGCAGACTTCTTCTTGATGCGAAGGTAAGAGTGAACTACAGCAAACTGCCTCAGGAATTCCATGAACACTACCCTATCTAAGGGGTAGTGTGGCATCATGGCGGGGTGGTCATTGTATCCATACACGCGTATGTAGGTGAAAGTGGGTAATTGGATGAACCAATCCTCCCAGTCCACCATTGCTGCCTTAGCTATTGGTGAAATACAAACGTGTATCTCATGGTCTAGCTCGTGCACGGTGTGCATAGTGAAAAGGTCATTTATCTTCTTGAAGTGCCTTTCCGCTAGAGTGAACTCAAGGTGAGGAAAGTACTGTTGGACCATTTGTACACCCAGGGTTGCCACAGTGTTTAGTGTTCTGAAATTGCCTTGGAAGGCTATCAGGTAGACCAGGTAGGAACACATGTGGAAACGGTGCTCTTCTAGAAACCTGGTAAATTGTTGGTGGAGTGTGTCACTGATCAAAGAGGCCCAATCGTAATGTTCTTTCCTGCTGATTATTTTGCCAATAATATAGAACATCCACGGCTGGAAAGATTTTCCCTCCTCTTGTCCAGTGACTCTGCTGAGCAGAGTGGTTAACACTCCGTACTCATCTTTGAATTCTCCCCTCCCAACCAATTTGGGCAAGCTGGTTCTCTTTGTTTTCAACCAATGTTCAGCCATTATAAGCGAGCACTTATCCCTTGAAGCCTCGAATGACTTTTCGCATTCTGTCACATATACGACTTTCCTGGTAGGGCATGGTGGAATTGCAAAACATGTCTCTATGTCCTTTGGCTTTAAGCTGCAAATCACACTTCCGTCGATTGACAGGATCTCTCTTGTAGTAGGGTTGTAATGCTTTGTGCAAGCAGTTACAAGCTCAATGCTCTGTAAGCTGATCAGAATGGATGCAGCTTGGAATAAACTGGATTCTTCAATGTTCTGCAATGTAATTTGGTTCATGCCCTCCAAGTCTTCAAAACCGACCTCTGGATTTATCTGCCATAAATCTGTGTCAGTTGTTTTCAGATAATCATGGTACAAGACCATATTGGTCTTCTATTGTACCTGGGAGTACTGCATTATGAAAACCTTGAAGATTGACTATGCACACGATGCTGCTCGGACAACTTTTTCTAGAACTACTAAAAATAGCCACCCCGGGGGTAATTTTTACGAAAAATTCCGAGTAATGGGTTTTGTTGAGAATGATTTTCTAAACAAACCCAAATCGTCAGAAATTCGGAAAAACGAGTTTTTCTATGACATGCAAGAGCCCTTCGATAGCAGAGGCAGCGAGGCACCAGAAAGTGATTTTTCTCAGAAAAATCCAACACATGGGTTTTGTTCGTGCTTCAGAGCTAAACAAACCCAGTTTGTCTATTTTTCAAAATTATGACTTTTTTTGGAAAAATACATGTGGGTTTTGTTGAAAAAGTTGTGTTGATCATACCCAGTTGGCTAGATCTGAGGTAATTTGTCGTTTCCTGTGACATGAGAGAAATATAGACAGAAATAAAGGAAGTAGACGGAAGATGGATTGGAATTTATAAACAGCCACTTTGCAATAATCTGCCTCTAGAAATAATCTTTGGGGAAGAATACTTTTACTACCAATGATCTTCAAAAAAATTGAAGATCCGTCCAAAACCTCTGCCAGATCTTGAAAATGTGTTCTTGGGAGCTATTTGATGTTTTATCCTTCAACCTGCAAAAAGAATAATGAAGAATGGGACGCCTAGCAAGAATATATGGTGATTAGGGTTGAGATCCACCAAGTATGGAAGACAACTCATGATTTAGGTCTGATTTGGAGTTCCAAAAGGTGATTTCCATTGATTGTGGAGTGTTTGGCCTCTTTTTGGCTCCAAATTTGCTAACTCAAGTCAACATTTTTGCTTTGACTTCTTTTAGGCTTCCATCCTTGAAGTTGATCTTTTTTGTCCATTTTGCAAGCTGAAGTGCCTCCGTTTGATCTTTGATTCAGGTTACTCAGTTGATCTCTGGCAGTGGCTGGCAGTCCTGTTGTTGAGGTGGCATCAGCTTGACGAGATATGCCTGGGAGGGATTAACTCAGAAAATTGAGTTTAGGCCTCCAGAAAGAAGGGCACCTTTCCTTGAGAGGAGTGCTTTTGACAATGCCTTAGTCAACTTTCATTGACTGTTCTTCGTTTTGACCTTTATAGACCCTCTTTGCTTTGATCTGACGTTCCCGTTGCTAGATGAATCAAATGATTCTACTTGACGATGCATCAGGTAGCCAGCTTGGTCTTGTTCAGGATGACTGACTTGTCAGTTGAAGCTGGCAATTTTAGGTCCTTCAAACTAAAGGGTGCCCCTGACCAGCAGGGGCGCTTTTAGTTTTTGCTTGGTTTTATCTTGGTTGTGGACTACTAGTCTTTGACCTCCTTCATCAGACGTTTGATTTGTCAGAAGTTCTTGTTGATAGTCTTACTGACGAGACAGGTAATAGCTGAGAAGGTCATCCTGGGAGGCAATGAAGATTCTGGTTGAATCTGGATGCCTTCAAGAAAGGGTGCCTTTCCTCAAGAGGGGCGCTTTTAGCCATGCCTAAGCCATTTTTTGGCTTGTCTTTCCAATTCTTCAATTTTGGCTTTTTCTGCTTGATCTCAGTGTGTGATCATTTGGCGTGTCTTGTGGACCTGCTGTCAGATTGATCACGTAGCTGGGAGGAAGCTGGAAAGATAACATGTATAGAGTTATAGCAGATGGATTCATCGGGTGCCTGTAACTGAGGGGCGCCCCTGGCCAGCAGGGGCGATTTTACCATGAAGCTCTCTGTTTTGGCATCTTCATTGCTGATGGATCCTCCATACTTTGCTGACGATTGGTCAATGATCCCTGATCAGATGATTTTTCTAATTGTTTCGTTGTCGAGCCAGCACGAAAGTGAAGAGGATGACTGATTTGAAGATGTCAAATGATTACATTTGCCCTCTGAGATCCAAGGGCGCCTTTCTTCAAGAGGGGCGCCTTTTTCACCTTTAGACTATGTTTTGCCTTGGTAGCACAAACGTGCACCTTCCAGAGTTAGCCAAATTTTGGCCTTTTTCGTTTTGAGAAACTCCCTCGCTATAACAGCATCTTTTTGACCTTTTTCGCCATGGCTTCTTCGTCGGAGCTTTTGAGGTTTAGCTTTTAGCACTTGGTACTGGCCAATCTGCCATTAATGGTTGCGGAGCTCCTAACTTTGTTCCTAAAAAATAGGAATAGACCCACCAGAGTAAAAAATGTCTTTTGATAATTCTGACTTGATCAGTGTGATCGTGAAGGCAATTAACCCTATTAGAATTATTTTCAATCATTTCCGAGAAGGTCCTATTTTTAAGGGTTTCCTTAAAAATAGGGGCGTAAAACCCTAATTTTCATTTTTTTAGAATTTTAACCATAGGTTCCTTGACAGAAACCCACAAAGACTTCATGCTTGGCTTTACCTAAAACATACTTTCGATGGCATTTTTACATTGTTTAGCTCAATTTAAGCAAAATGCCAAAAAAATCATTTTGGTTATAACAGAAGCCTAAGGAATAAGTAAATTTTAGATTTTAAACACATTGCAATGATTTCATTGAACTAGTGAATATTGAATATTGTTGCTTTCAGGATATGCACAATATTGAATATTGTTGCTTGCAGGATATGCACAATATTGAATATTGCAATATTGTAGGATATGCACAAGATTGAAAATTTTAAAATTTAAAATGCTCTGCCTCTTGTAGAACATGTCTGCAAAATGTGGAAGCATGGGCAAGGCATGTGAACTGTTTGACTGAATGCAATCATGCATTCAGTCATCAAACAGTTCACATGCCTTGCCCGTGCTTCCACATTTTGCAGACATGTTCAGTATTCTACCTAGCAATTATGAAATCAAAAAATCAAAAAATGTGAAAGCCCAATAGTACCCTCTGGCTCTCACAAATCCACTGTCTCTAAGTCATTCAAGTCTCAGACTATACACACGCACAGGAAGAAAATGAAAAATAAAACAAAATGAAAAATTTCAATGATAGACTAGAGTAGACTTTGACTTAAGTTGACTCATTAGGGTAACAAAATAATATTAAAATTTTAAATTTTAAATTTAAATTCCTTTTTTTTTTAATTTAAAAAAAAATCAACTTTTTTAATACATACGTCGAAGACTCGAAGACATCTAGAAGACTCGGAGACGCTTGGAAGTCGCCTTTGAAGGAAACGTTCAAGGGACAGTGGTGAAACGGGGGGATGGCAGGGGGACGTTTCCTAGGCATCCCCATGTCTTGGAAACGTCCCCGTCTTGGGTTTGTTTAATTTTTTTGGGGGGACACGTCCTCGTGGAACTATGACAAAAAGTCAAAAAAGTAATTTAAAAATGCAAATGTCATTGAAAAACGCACAGCCTGGGCATGAGAGGGTGTGGATTCTGTCTAGGTTCGAACTAGAAACGATAAAAGTGAATCCACAGACAAGATTTTATACCATAGAGGAAAATTCATTTTCTAGACGTATCTACATCATTTCGAACCTGTATCTCATTTCCGCATCGAATCGTACCCGTATCAGGGGTCAAAATAGGGCATACCGGTAACTTAGCTTCACGAAAATAGAAAAGTCTTTGAGATGATTAAAGTTCAAACAATATTGAATGCTCCAATCATGTGTCATAGTCTCAGACTAATAATTGTCAAAAGTAACAACACCTCATCCTACAGTGATAAAAGAAAACCTTGTGGGTGTTTCCTTTAAAGGAAAAAAACACAAAAATAACTTAAAAAAATATTTTTTTAAAGTAAATTGCTCTTTATACATATGGATATTAGGCAGATTTCAATGAGTTTTTATTAATGTTTTAAAGTCCATTGAATTTCGAACTTCATGACCAAAAGTTGAAACCCTATGACTGAGCCCAAAATCATACTAAATAGAGTAATTGTAATCTGAAGTCTAAACTATAGGACTAGAGTGTTTTTAGCATAGATTACATAATCTCCGAGTGGGTGATTAATCGCCAAATTCCAAGCAAAAGGATTAATTTCTGCCTTTACTCGCCAAATACTACAGTGGTTTTTTTCCGCCTTTTTTTTTTGGATTTTCTGCATTTTTTCCGCACGATTTCAGTTGTTTTTCGCTTGCTTTCCCCGCAGCTATTGTTTTCCGCTCCTCCAAACACTTCATCGCTGGTATTGACTTTTCACTTCTCCAATTTGGCGAGCTATAGCCTGAAAGTAAGGTTTTGACGAGGGTTATAGAGTATGTTTATTATAATGAAAATTACGGCCACGATCCTAATAATGAGCACATTTAGGTTTTACCATTATTAATATATAATGTATATTTTATATAACAAAAAATAAATTATAAATAATATAATTGAATTATTTATTATTATTATATATTATATTCTTTAACAAAACTATTAAATACATATATAAAATTATTTAATTAATAGTTAATAATTATTATAGTTTGTATATAATACAAATGAGCACATTTAGATTTTAACATCATGACATCAGTAGTTAAGTATATATTAGCCTAATTAATTTATAATGTATATTTTAAATTTTTATATAATAAAAAAGAACTTATAAATAATATAATTATACTAATTATTATTATATATTATATTCTTTAATAAAACTATTAAATACATATATAAAATTATTATAATTAATACTTAATAATTATTATAAGAAATTTTGCTACTTTTTAAGTTGCCGAGTATTTGCCGAGTACTCTCCGATTCCAAGTATGTAAACTATGGTTTTTAGTCCTACATTACATAGAACATGTACAATTGTCAACTAGAGTATTATTTCTTGTTTATTCAAGCATAATGTGCAGAAAGATCAAATCTTTTATTTCATGTTCTAATTAGCATTACAATTTAGAAAATACATGTGCGTGAGCACACCCACTTCCCCACACACATACATGTATATTTATGCTTAGCACTGTGGTTATTGAAACCTGAAAACATTTTAAGTCAATCATTTGGTATGGAATTAAACTCCAATAATTAAACAAATAGCACATAGATTAGCTTACAACTAAAAAAAATGCATTCACTCGAGATCTATAAATCAAATTATTTAAAGGGTATATCAGATGTTATAAATAGCCCAATAAAGTTAACACCTTATAGATGCATCTATATACTACAGAATCTTTAGGAAGTTTGCATATGCTTATTTTCTTTTTTCTTTCCTCTCACAAGATCAGCCAATCATTACAGCAAGTTGAGTATACCTCTGGAGCCATCCAATATGGTGTTCCCACTACAGAATGTGTATTATGATCTGCCTCAGACAGTTTGGTAGCAACTCCAAAGTCAGCAAGCTTGACCAAACCCTGTGCATTATGAAGGCACACAATATCACTTACTGTGGACCTCAGCAGACTTCAGTAAACATTCATGACAATTCCCATGCCATCCATGCCAAATATAAAGTTGCTAGTAGCATAATGTTACTGTTAATAGGATTTTTGAAAGTTTTGAGAATGCATCATATAGATGAGATAAAATGCTAGAAAAACCTCAAAGCAGTTCTCTCGGAAAAAACCAGATTGAGGATGGCATATATCACATAAACAATTGTCACGTAGAAAAACTTAGAAGAGTCTTCCAAAAGCTTCCTAGACATTGTCAGTATTTAACACATTTGTGGATCATCTATATGTCTTACACTCAAAATGAAGAATAATATCTGTGTGGAAGAAGAAAAACAGATAAGCAAGCAGAAAAGAAAATCCTCTATTGGATAATATAAACCTGGAATCATTTAAAATTTCCAAAAAATACAAATCTGTGATAAGCTAGGAGCCATATATGAGTTTATGACATACGAATATTTATTTTCCTGAAAGGATGGGCATGTTGTAAGGCATCCATCTTAAGTATTTTTATGGCAGTAGATTTGTCTGTGTCCACATTGAGAAAACTAGTGTACAAAGTATAAACCAAATCAAATTGTTCAAAAAGTAGTTTTTCTAGCATTAAAAAACTCCTTAAAATCTTGTATACATAAGGATCCGATACCTAGATGCTCTGAAAATCTCTAGACTTCAATTCAATAAAAATATAATTTAAAATAAAAAAGAGTACAACTTTTGATGACCATAGATTGTCATTCATTCAGTTCATAGCAAACAATACAGTACTAAAATTTTTGGAACTTGAAATGTATCTAGCACAGTTTACTGCTAACCAACTAGTAAATACACATTATCTACGACATCCCAGACATACATTCACAAAAGTAAAAATTTGTTTGGGCTTTGGAAAGAGAACGCTGAAAAATCTCATCCTCAGAGATTGCCATACATTTAGTTTACAGTATAACAAACCATCTAATCTTTTGCATGTCTGAATTTAAAAATAACCTAACATAGTTTCCAAGCATTTAAATATCAAATACATATCCATGGGAGACATACCTTATTCAAAAAATTAGTTCAAGCAAAATAAATAGTCAGTAAGGTAAATCTAAAATGATGTAACCTATCAAATTGGAATCACATCCAAAATAAGACCGATAAACCTATCAAGTTCAATGTTAACATAAAAACCATAAAAAACTTAAGAAACCCTTGAAATTACTGTTCATTCCCATCCTCCTTGAAACTCCAACCTATCAGCATCCTCCTGCATAGTTCTTGACAAGCTCTGTCCTAATGTTTACTCTAAAACCATAGCCCACATTAAGGGGGAAATTCAAAGCAAGGAGTAAGATGAGCATGCCCATGAAGTGGCTTGAAAAATCTTAATTTTGATGGAGCCACTGAGAGCAATCTTGATAATTTGTAAATGGGAGGATTGGTTAAAGAAGTCCTAGCAGCCTTTCTCAAAGAATTCTTAATCGATTTCGGTAGTAAAAAAAAATACAAGAGTAGAGTAGATGGTGTGGTAGGGGACCTTCACTTAGCTAAGTCAATTGGAATCAAATTCTTGCTAGCAGAAAGTGACTCCCAGGTTATTTTTAGAGCAATACAAACAAGAGATAGCCACAATTGGGAATTAGATAACATCCTAAGTTAAATGAAGTCTATTGGAACATTTTGACAAAAACATTTAGAGATTTTGCTATCAAAAAGCCAATAAAATGGCTGAACGACAGCTACCTAACCATGGAGTAGGCATTTGGGTTGATCCACTAGTCTAAAGACCCACCCATGGGAAGGAATAAAGCCCTTGACTTTAGAGGAAACATGTGTACCTTGGGACATGACGAATGAACCTAGTGTTGTACCCAAACCAATTTTTTTGCTTCATTAAGGCATTTTGCTTAAAATGGTCTAAACCTTGTAAAAATGATGTCAAAACTCAATTTTTGGGCAAATCAAATATGGGCTTTTGGTCAATGCGGTGTTAGGAAGATATTGGCAAAATTTGAAAATTTTGAAAATTAGGGTTTTCGGACACCTGTTTTTAGGTCAAAAATCTTAAAAATAGAAACTTGTCAGAATTGGCTGAAATTAATTTTGATTGGCTTATTTCGCATTATGATCACAGTGGTAAAGTCAATTTCAGTTAAAAGTTGGTTTAAGCTTGGTGGGTAGTTTTCACTTTTTCGAGAGAAAAGTTAGGACCCTCGAGGTTGTCAATGGCAATTGGCCAATACCAGGTGTCAAAATCTAAGCCTAAAAATCAAAGTAGAAGATTCTATGGAGAAAGATGTTGTAAAAGATGCTTCACAACGGAGGGGATTTTCAAATGGTGAAAATTGGAAAAAATATTCTAAGTCTAGAAACACTTCACTTTGTAACATGGGAGACGCTTGCGCAATCAACGTGCAAGTCAACTTTGCAGTGTCCGTACACATAAAAATGGTAAAACACGTGCGTCAGCAACAGTAATGCTTCTACGTGATCAACTCAACAAGCAACACGGTGTTCACAGAGCGAGAAGTGGAGAAAATTATCAAGTCCAGAGCAAATCTATGCCCTTGTAGCTCAAAGGCACCCTTCAATTTGGAGGCTTAGATTCAGTTGTTTCTGGTTGCAAATACATTCATTATTTCCAATTTTCAGTCAACTTTCCAACAAGCTATCAAGTGACTCCATCTGATTTGCGGAACTCTGGCAATTGGAGGTGGAAGCAGAAGTTACGAAGAATTTACACATTACACAGTCAAATTTGTAGTTTTTGCGCCCTTGTAGGCCAGGGGCGCCCTTGAATTGGACATGTCAGATGGATGAATTTGAAGATTCCATTTTCGGGGGATCTCTTCTGATTGAACCCAGCTCCGTGATACATTTGATTGCGAGATCATCAGATGTGCTAAGTGACCATGGCAATTTTTCCAGCGAGCACGTAAAACAGAGGGAAAATAAAAGTGGAAATATCAAATTGTACCTCTATAGGCCAGGGGCGCCTAGCCTTTTGGCCAGCTAGATGAGGTTTTTTAGCAGTCGTCATCTTCACGAGACCTGTGTAGAATCCTTCTAGCTATTTAGTGAATCCAACCGTCAGCCCTCAGGGTTTGTCAAATGCCCGTGGATGAAGAATCAACGGAAAATACTGAAGAATGAAAACAAGCAGAAAAATGGCTAAGTGTGGAATTTTCATACTCCCTTGAAAAAGGTGCCCTTCTATTGGAGGTCTTAGAAGCAGTTTTCTCACTTCGTCACCTCCACGAACATCTCTTCCAAGTTGTTCCAGCTTTGCAATGAGATCAACGACACGCATATCGGAGCAATCTAGCTCCCAATAGCGAGGGTCAAAGTACAGTGTTCAGTTGAAAGTTACAATTTGTAAACTCAGTCAAAAATGCATTTTGCTCCCTTGCAGGTCAAGGGCGTCCTTGCCTTTGAGGGCCTTAAACTAACTCACATGTTGCACATACAGTCATTCTTTGCGGAATTCTTCTAGCTACGTGATGGATCCAACATCTAGTCGACGAGAGTCATCATTCACCAGCAACGGTATATTGAAGCAGGAAATGGCAAAACAAAAAAATTATTTGTCTGGTGTCGTGTGCACTTTTTTTTTTTAGAAGGGCTCCCTTCTTTTTGAGGTACCAGACTCAGTTTTTAGCACTCGTAGCTCCCAACAGACATTTCATCAAAGTTATTCTAGGTACGCAATGGATGTGTTAGCTCAGCTCCAGGATCAACCACACACCCGAAAATCAGAGTTCAACAGAGGTTGTGGTGACATTTTCAATGAGCTACAAAATAGGAACTTAGCTAAAAAACTCAAATTTTGAAGGACGCCTAGAAAGTCAAACTTTGGCTTTTTGGAATTAGCATACAATTATAAGCCAACCCAGAAGGGTGGAATTTAGTTAACTCAATTAAATAATAATAAAATCTTCAGTTTCACAAGTTAGTTTTTGCTTAGGGCGTATTTCTTCAATATTTTAAAGGTGGCGCCTATTTCTAACTCCAAGTCAGTTTCTGTTAAACAAAGTGAGGTCCAATCAGTTAATTCCTTTGCCAAATCAGGGTTTTTACTTGTAGTTGGCACTTAAACCCTCAAAATTATTTATTTATTTCATTAGGCATCCATTTCTCTGACAACAGGTTGAGTGCAATGAGTTTTCTCTTGTGCAAACAATATTTGAAGGCGCTACAAGTATTATTTTTCAAAATTCCCTTACGGATATAGGTCCAAATTAATCAATAGACTTCAGTCAAGAATATGGCAATTTTTTTAGAAGCAAAAACATAAACTTCTATCTTTTGTCTTAAATTCTTCTATTCTTATCTTAGGTTTTCTCTCGCATGTCCAAGAATTCGGCGACTTTTGACAATTTTCATCATCTGGGTTTATTGTGTATGGCTTTCTCTACAAAACCCATGTGTTAGAATTTTTCAGAGAAAATTGCCTTGTAGCTTCACTTCTCGAAGCTCTGCTTTCTTTTCGAAAATTCCTTTGCATGGTACAGTAAAAGTTAGTATTTTTCAAAACAAAGGATCTAGGTTTGCTTAGAATCATCTTCTACATAAGACCCATGTTCTAGATTTTTCAAAAACAACTACCCCCCTAGCCCCTACTACCCCTAGTTGCTTTTTTCGGAAAAGTCTTTACATGTCAAGCTAAAAGGCATTATTTTGGATTTCTGATGTTGCGGGTTTGGTTAGAATTATTTTTTGCACAAAACCCACGTCTCAAATTTTTTTCATGCAAATTGCCCTCCGACGGGCTATTTTTTAGCCTCATCAAGAGTATTCAGCTTTCCGAAGAAAGTTGTCAGAACATAGTTGTGTTTACAGTCAACAAGCGAGTTTTACAGAATGCAATATACACAGACCGAATTCAAGACCAAGTCGGTCTTATTTCATGATTTCATCGGAACAGCTGATATAGATTTGCATAAGGTGAATCCAAAAGTTGACTTCAAAGGGTCAAAAATAAGTTCAAATACACTTCAAAGCATCGTAGAATCTGGGTTGCTAGAGGCATCTTTACTCCCTACTTCAATTCATTGCATGGAATTCGTGATGTCTTTTGTACAGCATTACAATTCTACTACCCGAGAAATTCAATCAGCAGATGGACGGGTGATTTGCAATCTCAAGCTCCAGGACATTGAGAGGTGTTTTGGTATTCCTCAGCATCCGAATAGTTTGGTCATTACCATGGATCAGTGTGAAAAGGAATTCAATGCAGATAAGGACATGTGTCAGAGCAAAATGGCAAAAAGATGGCTAAAATAGAAGAAAGTTAAATTGCCAAACAATGTGGGTCGCGGAGAATTCATCGATGAGTACACGATTTTGATCACTCTTCTTAATTGTGTTTCCGGTCATGTAAATGCTCACAAATTTCAGCCTTGGATGTACTACATCATCGCTCAGATTATTTCCAGGCGAGAGCATTACGACTAGGGATCTTTGATCAGTGATGTTCTCCACAAGCAGATTACCAGTTTCCTAGTTGCCCACAAGTTTCACATGTGTTTGTATCTCGTATACTTGATTGCTTACCAAGGTTAGTTTAAAGGGTTGAACACAATGGGGATTCCCAGTGTACAGAAAGTTCATCAATATTATGACCAGCTTGACTTCACAAAGTCCGAGTGACATTTCAAGCATGTGCAGGAAGCGTTCTTGATGCACATAGTGAGGAACCTAGACCGGGAATTGCATGTTCGTATCTCAACGGTTGCCAAAGAAGCAATGATAGAATGGGCGGATTGGTTCATTCAGTTCCCTACCTATACCTACATTCACGTCTACGAATATGCAGGAAGTCCAGCCATGCTACCTCGTTATCCTCGGATAAGACAGTTTTCATGGAATTTATGAGGCAATTACATGATGTTCATTCACATCTATGCCACAAGTGCAAGCCAGCTGCCAATTTTCCATTGCAAATGGGAATCTACAGGTGCAAAACAACAATTGACACCAAGGCTGTGGACCATGAATTAGTGAGACTTAATCTTAAGTACCTCGTTGACACACGCTCATATGACCCTTGGGGTTATTACTCAGCACGCCTTGGCAGTCGCTCTTACCAAAAGCCTTCTATGGAGGTGTTGTACCCAAACCAAAATTTTTTGCTTCATTAAGGCATTTTGCTTAAAATGGTCTAAACCTTGTAAAAGTGGGGTCAAAACTCAATTTTTGGGCAAATAAAGTATGGGCTTTTAGTCAGTGTGATGCCAGGGAGATACTGGCAAAATTTGAAAATTTTGAAAATTAGGGTTTCTGAAATCTATTTTTAGCCCGAAACCCTAAAAAATAAGAACTTGTCAAAATTGGCTGAAATTAATTTTGATTGGCTTATTTCACATCACGATCACAGTGGTGAAGTCAGTTTCAGTTAAAAGTCAGTTTAAGGCTGGTGGGTAGTTATAACTTTTTCAGGAGAAAAGTTAGGACCTCTGAGGTCATTAATGGCAGTTGGCCAGTACCAGGTGTTAATATCTAAGCCTGAAACTCAAAGAAGAACACTCTACGATGAAAGATGTTGAAAATTATGCTTTTTGACGGAGGAGATTTTCAACGAGGTAAAAGTACTGTGAAATTGGCTAAGTCTGGATTGAAAATATTCTAAGTCTGGAGGTCAAAAGCGCCACTCTCAGCTAGGGGCGCCCATCATTATGGAAGCTGTATTCAACTTTTTGTGAGATTTTCTACCAAGATGATTTCTTCAGTTTCCTGATAGCTTCGCAATGAGCTAGCCAGCCAATCCGACGGAGGAGTAAAATGCCTGAAAACGAAAAATTCAATACAGAACTAGGGAAATGCAAAGTAGATGACTTTGAAGAGAAAAAGCGTCCCTGGAGGCCAGGGGCGCCCATCTTTTGGAAGATTCAGATGAAGTCTTTTGATCAAGTGACACCCAGGAAGTTTGTTTCTATTTTTGGTCCAGCTCCGCGACGCATCTGTCAGCAGGTGAATCTGAGTTGCCGAGTTGCCGCCATCAGTGGTCAAACTTGAGGTTCCAGACTTGATCAGAAACTATTCAGAAAGGACAAAAGCGCCCCTGGAGGCCAGGGGCGCCCAAGGTTTTAAGACCTTTAATGAAATCTGTTTGATGATTTCAGATACTCATCTCGTTCGTGTCAGCTTCAGCTTTCCATTCCTTGTCTCAGCCGGTTCAGAAGATGTCTTGGCAATCCGCAGCCAGAAGTTGAGTAATTTTTGCCAGTTGAAGTAATGGATGACATTGGTTGGGAAAAGCGCCCCTGGCGGCCAGGGGCGCCCATGATTTAGGAAGGTTTAAAGATGTTTTTATACAAAGTGTTCATCAGGAGCCTTTGCTCAAAATTCAGTCTGCTTCGCAGTGAGCCAGTCGGCACGTTCTGAAGTTTTGTCAAATATCGGGAAACGTCAAGTGAAATATGGTCAAGTTATCAATGAAAATGATGAAAATGCCTGAAAATATTCTAACAATGAGGTCAAAAGCGCCCCTGGCCCATCTTTTTGAAGCCTTAATGGTTGAATTTTGAATTGCCACCTCAAGGAATCTTCTTGTCAAATTTGGTCCTGCTCTTCATCGAGATTGTCAGCCAATTGATCCGACGTGACAGTCAACCAGAATCAATGATCGAACATGAGCTTCATTTGAGGTTTTAGATTCTAAATTTTCAAAAAAAGTCTAAGGAAGGACGCCTAAAGTCAAAGGTTGACTTTTTCGAAATTCAAAAGTAGAAGTGCGCATGAAGAGAGTTTTCAATTTACCAAATTTAGATCTTCAGTTAAACTCTTTGCATGTCGACTTCTATTTTACCTATTTTTAATCATAACTGGCAAAAACTAGTTTGCATGCATTAGTTAACAGAATCTTCAAGATGGCGCCCTAATTTGGGGTTGTTCTACATCCAGTTAACTGAGTTTGAAGCCAAATATAGGCCATGTGTGAGTTTTGAAGCACTAGTTATACTTCAAGCGCCATTTCCAATGCTTGACATGCATTTCACACGCCTTAGAACATATTTTGCTATATATTTTGCTAATGGCGTCCATTATTCTTCATCAGAGTTGACAAGAAACATCTTTCTTGAGCATAAAATTGAACTGCAAGTGCTACAGGTGTCAGATTTTAGTATTCTTCGTAGCTACAGATTTGGATTCTTCAAGGGAAGATTATTTCAGACTTGGTTTCTATTTTGCATGCAGGTGTTATCAGTTCTACTTCAAGCATAGGTGAATTTTTACAGAAGAAGAGAGAAAACAAAATATAAAACTTCTATTCTTCTGTCTTACTTTCTTCTATTCTCGTCTTAGGTTTTCCTCGCATGTCAAAGAAAACGGCAGATTTTTCAGAAAAGCATCATCTGGGTTCGAGTATTTCAGCATCAACAACAATACCCATGTCTTAGATTATTTTGTGAAAATTGCCCCGCTGCCTCTTTTCTAGAAGCACTGTGCTTTTTCCCAAAATTCTCTTTGCATGTGGGCCTAAATCACGTTTTTTCGCAAATCTGTTGATCTGGGTTGTTTTAGGATCCATTTCTACACAAAACCCATGTTCCAGATTTTCGAGGGAAAAATTGCCCCCAATGCCCCTAACTGCCAGTTCAAATCTCAACCGAAAACCTTTTGCATGCAAGCCTAAATACCATTTTTTCGAAATTCTGACATTATGGGTTGCATTAGAATTTGATTCTGCACACAACCCATATCTTAGAATTTGTTCGAAAAAATTCACTTACCCTTGCTATTTTTAGCCTATCCCCGAGCTTTTTCAGTTTTTCCAAAATTGTCCAAACATACCCGACTTTACAGTCAAAAGTCTAGTTTTTCAGAATGCAGTATAATCCCATAGACTATAAGGCCAAACAGGTCTTTCTTCATAACTTTCTGAAAACTACCGATACCGACTTAAGTCATGTTTTTCCCATCGTCAATCTGAACTCATTGGAGGGTATCAGCAGTACTACAATCAAAAATATTGAACATTCAGGGATACTTGCAGCGGCGTCCATTCCTATCTCAGTCTTTGATCTTGAGTTCGTACTTGCTTGTGTCAAGCATTATGACTCGTCTACCAGACAAATCAGATCGACAGATGGAAGGATTATTTGTAGCCTTAAGCCGAGGGATGTAGAAAAGTGTTTTTCTATTCCTCCACGTTTAGATCATTTCGCTATATCCATTTCAGATTGTGACAGAATATGGGAAGAGGACAAGGATAGATCACAGAAGAAAGTAGCTCAACAGTGGTTGAAAATTCAAAAAACCAACATGCCAAGGAAGATTGCACGTGGGGATTTCAAGGACGAGATTGCTATTTTGATAACTTTCCTTAACCGGTTAGCAGGTTTTGAAGACGCAAGCGTTTTCCGAACATGGATGTTCTACCTCATCTCACAAGTTATTGATAAAAAAGAAACATTTGACTGGGCCATGTTTATCAACGAGTGTCTTCACCAGCAAATTACAGAGTTCCTAAAGATTCACGAATTCCATATGGTAACTTTCCTAGTTTACTTAGTTGCATTTCAAGGCAGCTTTAAATTATTGAAGACCAATGGAGTTCTGGGTGTTCAGCGAGTGTACGAATACTACCCTCAGTTGAAGTTTTCGAAAGCTGAACAGGACTTTACAGCAGTGAATGATCACTTTCTTATGAGAACAGTCAGAAATTTAGATAACGAGATGCATATGAGGATTTCTATAGAGGCACAATCAGCAATGGAGAGTTGGGCAGATTGGTTTATCCAATTTCCTATTTTCACATATATTCGTGTATATGGATATACAAGAGAGCCTCTGATGCTACCGAGGTACCCATCGGATAAGGTTCTTTTCATGGAGTTCATGAGACAGGCACATGAGGTTCACACTTTTCTTTGCAATCGACATAAGCCAGCTTTCACCTTTCCGTTTGAGTTAGGTATTTACAAATGCAAAACAGCTGCTGATTGCAAGTTAATGGCACACGAGTTAGAGAAACTTCAGCTTGGGTGTTTTCCTCAGAAGCGTGCCTATGATCCGTTGGGTCATTATTCAGCAAGGTTGGAGCGAAATGTTTCACATTCGGCAGCGCTTGAGGACTTTTGGGTCAATTGTGAGGATGAATTTGAGGTGCGTCGTCGTCATTATTGTAGGCTTACTGTTCCACAGATTGCTGATTTCTTGTCAAAGGATGTGGAAGGTTTGTCTGATGATGATGGCGAGATACTACTTCATTCATTCATTAGAGACCAAGTTGCTCGCCAGCCACTTCGCCAACCTGATTGGTATGTTCCATTGAACACTTCAGTGAAAGACTTATCCAGGTCTGTTATCAAAACCACCATGTACTTCCTTGAGAGCAAGCGGAAGCGAAGGGTGATCCCAGTTACAGAGCTGCCAATAGTGGTAGTTTCTTCTTTACCTTCTACTTCTAGAGCTAAACCTCGAGTCAAGGTTACTATGAGGCCGCCTGAAGGGGTTAAGATGGGAATTAATTTAAAAGGAAAAAGCATCACCAAAAGGAAACAGGTTAAGCAGGAGCCAACACTTCCAGTTACAGAGACAGTACTTCTAGAGCCAGTTATTTCATCGGAACCAGTTATTCAGACTGAGGCCGGTTTATCATCTCCAGGTTCACCTTTTTCAGCGCACTCATCTCCCATAGATATTGATTCGGAGCCTGAGATTTCGATACATGAGACCTGCATACCAGTTGATTTCCCAGCAGCTGATACAGTAGAAACGACTCCACCTCGAGAGGACAATATTCCTTGTTCATCTTGGCTTGAGAAGTCATTGGAGAGGGAGAGGCGTATGCCTTCATATAATCTTGATTTATCTGAGTTTGGTGAGCTTTATCAGAACAGGTTGAATAAGAGGGCCAGAAAGCAGATAAATATTGAGAAGAATCTTGAGGCAGAGATCGTCATAGAGGTTGCTATTCCTCCAAAAGACAAATACTTGGATGAAGTTGATGTTGGTGATTTTACCTTCGTCAAAACTAATCTGGGTAAGAATACTCGACACACCGACGTGAATCTATTCAAAGTCGTCGCGAGTAATCTAGAGGAGCGCATCATGAAAGATGGTGAGGATAAGGCAGTTCTCAAGGCTGAGATCAGACAACTTCGCAGGTACATCTCGGGTTTGCTTCATGGCAACGAGGGGCAAGCACCTTTACTTCCACAACTTCGAGAAACCACCGTAGAACAGTAGAGGATTCAACACTTGGTTAATCAAGGAAAGCTACTGGATACCTGGATTGAAGACTTTCTTGTTGCTGGTCGACACCTCCTCACAGAGCTATATCAATTGAGGGTTGACACACATAGTCTTCGCCAGAGAATTCAGGAGCTCGAGATTTGCATAGCTGAGCATAAGCCGAAGGACCTGATTTTGATATCACAGCTTGCAAGAATCTATGACGCCATTGAAGCAGATGGAGATCAGAAGAAGGTCTTCACTTGGAGAGAATTGTATCTTTGTAGGGTGGAGACATATGACAGGATTTCTGCTAAGATGAGCATGATTCAAGAAAAGGTTGTTGCAGCTCTTCGTTTCATCAGCGAGTACATCACTCAGATCCCATGTCATTATCGGCATGAGGATGGTACCTACGCTGAGTTAGAGGCAGTTCAAGCTGAGTTCGAAGAGTTAGTTCGTGATAATCTATGTGGAGGGCCAGAGGCGTCCAAGATGGAGGAGTTTACAATGCTGACTATCAGTTTCAAAAAGGTGACCACAGAGGTTAGAGATAGTCAGAGGGAGATCCGAGATGGAGACAAAGAGTTGGACAAGCAGTTAATCATCGTGGACAGCGTCAAAGTGCCAGATGATGATACTATTGATAAATTCCTGGAGGAGATGATAAACTTGGAGTAGATTTTCAGTTAGATCATGCAGTTGCTTACAATGATGAGTCATCAGAAGTAGTTAACTCGAGGCTTCTTTCCGAGTTAACTTGCTGTTATACATTACATGCATGTCTTTCTTGGAAACATCTACATATACTTGGAGATTAGATTAGATTTTTCAGTTGACTGATGATAGCATTCCGGTTGACTTGCTTTCAATAAGGACGTGCATGTTGCACCTTGTCTATTTAGATTAGATGTTTCAGTTAACTGATGATAGTTTTCCAGTTAACTATATAGTTTCATTCAATTAGGGTTTAGGAATAAGATCTTGCATGCATTGCAAGACTTTAGTTGACTCAAGGTGATTTTAGGGTTGCCTACACCTTGAAGTCTATAAATAAGAGCTTTAAGCTCATTTGTAATTTAACTTTTGCTTGATAGCATACATGCTGCGCCTACCTTGCCTGTAGTATTGCTATTACTGTATCTGTTCAAAGAGTAATTGCTGTTATAATAAATTGCTGCGCCTACCTTGCCTTCATGTTATTGTCATGGTGTTTATTCGATCTTAGTTAAATGGGTTGCTGGTTTCATCGTTATTGCATGCGTATTGCGTCTATACAATATACTGTCCCAATTGCTTACCTTGTGTTTCGTTTATCATAAGCCTATTCAGAAGAGCAAATAGTTGCACCTACCTTGCCTTCATGTTGCGAAACTGTACTTAAAGCTTATCATTTGATGTGTGTGATAGTAGACTCATTCAGCCAAGCAGATAGTTGCGCCTACCTTGCCTTCATGTTGTGAAGTTGTACCAGGTTTACCGTTTATTTGTTTGTTTTAATAAACTTCTTCCCGGATTAGCAAATAGTTGTGCCTCCCTTGCCTTCATGTTGTGAGCCCGCACCTGAAGTTTATCGTATAATACATTCCTGCTCCATTTCCTCATGCTCTGTTTCTTGAGGAAACTGGATAGATTTAAAGAAGTTAGCTTAGTTGTAGTTAGATGATCTGCGAAACCAGAAAATACTTAGCTGCAACGTTCTAGGTTTTCTTAACCTTGTGCCTCTACCAGCTGAGAACAAAAAGATAGGACATTAGTTTAGTTTTCTATTTCATGCATTCCAGCACAACGAGGGAGCTTCCCCTCCTAATTTGAAGAGCACTCATTACGTAGTGTGCATAGCTGTCCGTACAAACTTACACTCCAAAGGTGCTAGTTCTTACGCCAACAGGAGGATTATTGGGTCAACTGTGAGGATGATTTTGAGGTGCGTCAGCGCAGTTACAACAAGTTCACCCTCTCACATATATCTATCTTCATGTCAGATGATGATGGGGATACATTTCCTCAAATATTTAGAGAACAGGTTGATATGCAACCACTTCCAACTAATGATTGGTTTGCCAAGGAATACTCATTTGTCAAAGAGAGATCAAGTAGAGTTATTCAGAATAGTATACTCTACTTGGATAGCAAGAAGACAAGGAGGGCAATCATGCCAAGTACAGAGCCACCACCGATGCAATCTTCATTGCCATCCTCGTCAAAACCAAAACAAAACAAAAGGAACAATCCTCCTAAAGGAAAAAAAGTGTCTGATAATTCAAAAGGGAAGGCACTTGTTATAGAAATACGTGTGGAGATAGCCACAAATACAGTTTGGAGCATGCCAGAGCCAAAGCTACAGCCTCCTTTGTCATCACCAACACCACAACAGTCTCCAGTTCCGGTTCGCATTGACTTGGAACTAGACTCGCCACCACATAGCAATACCTCTACACATTCCCACTCATCAGGTTTTCCTATGACTACCACCGACCCTTCTAGTGAGATTAGTCGAGACTCATCTTGGCTTGAGAATCAGCTAGGTAGGAAGAGGAGGCAGCCATCCTACAAACTAGACTTCTCAGATTTTGATCATATCTACCAAGACAACACTAGATAAGAGAATAAGAAGCAGGTTCATGTAGAGAGGAATGTTGACAAGGAGATCATAATAAAGACCGTTGCACCCCCAGAGGACAAGAACTTGAATGAGGTAGAAGTTGAAGACTTCGGTGTGATAAAGGTCAACCTTGGTAAAATCACATGCCAAACGGAGGTTGATTTCCTTTAGGTTGCAACAGATAGCATAAAGGATAGATTCATGAAGAACAGATAAGACAAAGCAGCCCTCAAGGCTGAAATCCAGCAGCTTCATCAGTATATCTCTAACCTTATGCATAGCACTGAGAACATCACTTCCTTGCTCCCGCAAATGCTAGAGCTACCAGCAAAGCAAAATCAGCTTAATCAACTGATTGTATACGGGAAGCGCCTGAAAGACTGGGAGGAAGATTTCATCACAAGGGGTCGCTTTATACTTGAATTTTATCAGTTGAGGTATAATGCCTACGAAATCCAGGAGACAATGGCAAAAATACAGGAGACAATGGCTTCAGAGTTGGCCAAGAGCAGAGAACACGCGACTAGTGAACTTCAATACGTGAGAACTTTCGTGTCCCAACTTCCTTGCCAGTATCAGTGTGAGGGTGGTGAGTACATCGAGCTCACCGACATTCAGTCACAGTTGCAGGTGCTCATCCATGGTATTTTCAATGGATATTCCGTTGGTTGTAAGTTAGATCAACTTACACTCATGTCAGCGTTATTTGATGAGGCAGTTAAGAGTAGAGGAGAACTTCAGAGTCAGATCACGGGCGGTGAGTGTTGACGTGCCTTTTATGACAACGCCAGCACAGAATAAAATGTCCAACGGTCACTCTATTCTCTCTTGATCAAAGTATTCCGCATGCTAAGATTGCGTGAAAGTTCATGCGTTCAACTCCAAGGTTCCTTTTATCGCGAATAGACTCAGTTGGTTGATGTGTATATGCTGGTTATTTCAAGGGGACTTACGTAGTTGTTCGATCATAGTGAAACAATGAATGATTTTGACGATATTGCTCTGATGTTCGAATCGATCGGGAAATACTGAATTAAAGGGAAAGGGATAGGAATCCTACAATCTGTTTTTAAGGATGGAAGGCAAAACTAGCTTTAACAATCTCCAAACCAAACTTTGTATCGTCTCCCCCTCGGACAACTCTGACAAAGCTGATGCAATCTTCAAAGGATAGGTAGATATTCAAATCGAGATTCAACATGCACACCCCTTCACCATGAAGCAAGTGGACACACAAATCGCAACCAAAGTTAAGTGCTGAAATTCCAGTTGACCACGCAGGGCAGACTTACCGTCAGCAAGCCTGCTAGTGGTATGGATATAGGGAGATATGCTCAAACCAATATTGCATTCCACAATTAACGCTACTTGCATGGAAACAAAATCTATTCTACTTTACTCTATTCGAATTGGAAAGACGAACAAGCCTTGCTAGCTACTCACAATAGAAGATAGAACCACCAAACAATGATAAATCTTTATATTATGAGAGTGTTCACAACAACTTCTTACAAAGTCCTCAATGGGAAAACTTCCTTTCCTCCTCAATCTAAGCTAACTTCTAAGCTAAATGCTATATGCCTTCTATTCTCTAGCTCAACTCTATCTCTGATTCAATTCTAGTTCTAATGAATTACAAATGAGGGGGGATACCCCTTTTATAATAAACCCAGTCCAGTGGACGGTTCAGATCTGATTACAATAAAGGGCTCGGATTGAGCCACCCATGCCCTAATTAGGGTTTATGCCCTAAAAACCGCCACTGAGAGGAGTGGGGCAATGAATGTGCAGAATATTCTCCACTCCTCTGCAAGCCCACTACCTGCAATCAATGCACATCGTCCTCCTGCAGCAGATCGTCATCCAGAAGAGCGTTTCCTTTCTCCTTCTCGCTGGCTGCAAATCTGGTGAATCTGGCCAATACTTCCTCAACTTCCTGATCGGAGATAGGAGGAATGTGATCCAACTGAAACTCTAAAACTGCAACTGTTTGCCCATGCCGGACACATGATTTCTTCTAGGCAACAAGGGCATCCTGGGTGTTCTGTATGATACTAGAGAACGTGGCAGTGTTCTCGAAATCATCCTGAGTGAAGGTTTTCACCTTAGAGAAGAATGGCGTCAATCTGTCCTTTAGTCCATCTGCAGTTATCTCTTCAGAAGTCAACCTCCCGGCAAAGATTGCCTCCAATGTGTTGAGAACTCCATCCAAGATGTTCGTCATGGCCTTTCTGACCCTGACAGAATCTGCTTGTGAGGCATCATAGAATCCCCGGCCTGTGACCACTGAAGAATACCATCTAGCGAAGTCGTATCTATCCCCCTGCTGGATAACACCTCCCTCAACCAAAGTGTGCTGAGGTATGCTCATCAAAGCTCCTAGACGGAGAACAACTCTCGTCTGATAGATGCGAGCCTCACCCCAAGCATGGTTAACTGCCTCCACTCTAGCCATAATATCGGAAGCTTGCCCATAGGCATGTGCAAGATCTTCCATAAACTTTCTTGTCTCTGTACGCACACTGGCAACCCACGTGTCTGCCTGCTATGCCATTCTCCTTAAATCTTCTAATCCACTGATTGACTCCCTGGAAAACTCAACTGGGAGCTCGATTGCAGGATTTCCTTGCCCACAAGGACGGGACAAGTGCTGCACGTAGCCAATCAGTGTCTGATGCTCTACCTCCAACCTCTTGTACTTGCCCTCAACATGGGACAATCTGTCCTTGAGTGCCCGTTAGGAATTATCGCACTCCTCTACCACCTGTGCCCCAGTAGGGCGGCCTAGTTCCATGGTTGTCACAATATAGTTCTCAGGAACGGCCTTGTCTCTATCACATTCCTCCCGTGGAATTGCCATATGCAAGGTTCGGGATCCATCCTCATCTGTGGATATTCTGGAAAAATTCCTAGCCTTCTTCTTCGTGGGAGGTGCATTCATCCTTTGCAGCAATTCCTCCATCTCGACTGCAGGATCAATCTCATCCACAGGATCACGCCTCATCATATCCCTCAGCCAGTCTGGCACCTCCTGTCCTGTGTCCGCTATGATGAAAGGCTGCTCTACCTCGGCCTCTCCTTCATGGCCCTCGTTCCGACGAGGCTCATCATCATCTATGGGCTCAGTGTCTCCTGAGCCCTGGGCATCTCGATCGGAAGCAGCATCATCCTCGAGAGCTACCTCAATCTCATGCTGAAACTGAGTATCTGTGGCAATGCCTTCATCGGTCTCCTGCCGGTTCTCCTCTTGATTATCCTCTCGAGGCACGTTGATGCTCTGGCCCACGGACTCCCTACGAAGTGGCTGGCTCTCTATTTGTACTGCCCGTTCTGCCTGTTATGCCTGTAACCTCTCCCTCTGATCAGCAAATAGGGACACTTCGTGTATGCTTGGAGAATGTGTTTGAACCGGCATGTGCAAGGATTCCTCAACTATCACAGGCTCCGGTCGAGCTGGCTCTTTTCCCCTAGGCTCTGGAGTTGGATTACTCCGTCTCCTCGGATCAGTTGTCTGCAATCTGCTGTCTCCCATCAAATTGTAGGTAAGGGGAATTGACCTTCCCTTTAGTCGGCTGACATGTCTCTCTATCCAACTCCGTGTAAATGTCAAGACTGGGATACAAAGTGTATCCAAGTCGGTGATCTCTGGCTCTAACCAATCTGGGAGTGGCAAGGGCGTGTTTCTTACTGTGTTGTAATCAACCTGTACAACGTTTATGTCCTCCTCAATCTAATCTGGTACAGGAATAATCTCGCACTCTCTGATCATTGCCAATGGTATCCGGGAAAACATCCTCTTTCTGACTTCGACCTCATCTACTGCACTTGCCCAAAAATCTTCTATTTGTGCCTTGTGCCTAAACTCCTCTGTCAATACCCACCTGATATTTCTATGAGGATCGTAGTAGTGTCTGCTGGAATGGTAAGAAAGCTGAAAGAATTGGAGCTCCGCCTCCGCCTCCCTTGCTGCCTGCAGGGATGGGCATACTTCGTCTGAATTTCCCATAGCAATCGGGAACCCAAGTCCGCCCTTCTTCTTCTTCTTTTGAATCTTATCGTAGGCAATTAGTTGCCTAGAAACTTCCAGCATCACTACCCTGTTCGTGGGATATCGGGGCAACCTGTATGGGTAGGAAGAGAATCCCCGCAGCCTTGTGTAAGTGAATTTTGGGAATTGGATAAACCAACAACCAAATTTTTCAATCATTTCTTGTGCCTCCCTCGATATTCTGTGATGGGTCCGTTGCTGCAAGGTCCTCGTGATGTGCATAGTAAAGGCATCGTTGACTCTTTTGTAATTAGTAGTGCTTGTCAAATGCAACTGCGGAAAAGCCTCGTATATTTTGAATTGCTGAGAACCGCAACCAATTGGTTCTTTGTAAGAGATCCCCCTCTATCTTGTCATGCGAGCCAGCATATAGACGAGGTAAGAGCCCATATAAAATGTTTTAGTCCTCCTCACATTGCGGAGCTGCTCATGTAGACCATCACTGATCAACAGTGCCCAATCCATGAAATCCTTGCCCTCCAGCACCAGGTTGATAAAGTAAAACATCCAAGGTTCAAAGACAAACGCTTGGGGACACCCTCCAACTCTACTCAACATCATAATCAGGTTGCCAAACTCTTGCTTCAAGTCTTCGGAAATTATCTGTTTGGGCAACTTCGTAGTTGGTTTGGGCTTGATCATCCACCTAGTGTTTATTACATCAGCACACCGGTCCGTTGTAGATGAATACATTCTGTCAGCCCTGTCCTTCGTTTTGTAAATCATTTTCTCGTGGGCAGGGATCCCGAATGCCTCTCCGATTGCTTGTGGTGTCAGGTTAGCCAGCACCTTGCCATCTGGCGCAACGATCGTCCTCTTCTCTGAATCGTAGTGGTGAGAGCATTCCATAATGAGCTCCGGGCACCAGATGGCTGGTGGAAAATTTGCAGCCGCATATAACCCACTTCTAACAATGCTATGTGAAGTCACTGATGGGCGATGGCCTCCAGTCTCCATTATCTTTCTTTTGAACGCCTCCAGGTTAAACGAGCCCAGGTTTGTGTCTGCCAGCCTGCCCAACTTTGATATGAATTTTGATTCTGGCAAGAAAGACTTGCTTAATTTCTTGATTACTGCCTGTGTGGACTCAGCGTGGACGTTCTTGCCTGCAGCTCTTCTGCTTGACTCGGCCATTCTGCAAAAAGGGGTAAGATAGTCAACAAACAAGATTTTTAAAATAAAATAATAACCATCATTGAGGGTGTCAGCAGATTTTTCTTTTAAATGACAAAGGCTGCAACACTTCTTGATGTTTTCAACTGCAAACCTCAACTATTGCCTGTTTACTTCAACGTTCTCAGAAATTTCCTTTGGGTTGCAGCAACACAATGCCCAATACCTGGAAATGTTTGCCTGCAGCAATTTAACTTTAACAAATTTGAAACCTCCTCTTTGAAGTTTGCACTTTTCCTTCTAACTTAGCAACTTTCAGCAACTTAAAACTTTCTTCTCAAGTCGCAGTTAGGCATTCAGCAGCTTCACTTCGGTAAATTCGAACCTCCTCACAATTGCAGCAATTTAGAAACTCACTTCTCAGCAACTTGAAATCTTGATAAGGTAGGTCGCACTTCTCCAGCAAGTTTGTGACTTCAGCAATTCGTGCTTCAGCAACTCCAGTCCTTCAGGGATTCGAAATCCTCAACCTCCAGCTCTCTAAAAATTCGAAATCTTCAGCAACTTTCAGCTCTTCTCACAAATTCGAACTTCTCACTTTTAGCTCTTCAGCAACTTTCAGCTCTTCTCACAAATTCGAACTTCTCACTTTCAGCTCTTCAGCAACTTGCAAGAGAAAAATGAAGAGAACTTCAAAACTTATAGCTTGGGCGAATTCCTGCAGAGGCTAAACTTAGCAAATATTTTGAATCCATTTTCCCTCTCTCTTCCAGTCGCAACACTTGTCGTCTGAAGCACCGGAATCTCAAACTTCTAGAATTATGAATTCATCACCTCTGCACAGGCCTGCCTCGTTCCGTTTGATTTCTCAAAACATTACATCGTTTATTTCTTTGAACAATTTCGAAAAGTTTGGCTAAGGCATTCTGGCAAAAATTATCAAGTTCAAACTCTTTAGCGAAATTTCTCATCCATTTTAGTCGTTTGCCTTAGAGAAATTTCACTAAATTTGCCTTAGGAATTTTATTAAAAATAGGTACTGGGAAAAATATCCATTGAAACGACGTGAGTGAGGCGTAGAATAACTCTGAATCACTTCCGAATTGCAAACGTCTGATACCCAGAAGAAAAATCTTCCCGGAATCCATTGTTTTCATGTGTATCCGGACGAAGGGGTACGTTTAATTTTTATTATTTAAAATAATAAAAATGGCTAATGTTTATTTCTCCCCTTCCGGATGTCTTTCACTCCTGCAATTTCAATCTTCTCGGCCTTGGCAGATTATCTTGATTTTTCCTGAAGGATTTTCCTTTGAAAATTTTTATAACCCTGGCAACTGGCATCATCCTCTAGGCGTATTCATTATTTTTCATTTTCCCTTAAGAAAATGCTTTAGGAATTTTAAATTTAATTTTATCTCTAGAGGGCGCACTTGAACATGTCATGAACCTCATTTTATTCCTTAGGCAATTCCACGCCTAGACATTCTTAGCAATTTTCATGCTTAGCAAATTTTTTTTATTTCATTTTTCAACTCCATAGGCGCCTTTCATATAATAAATTCCCACCTTCAAGCGCAACTCACATAGTAAAGGGGAAAAGAACAAAATAAAATTACGCCCCTCTTAGTATTATTTCCTTCTTAGCAAGTAGTGACCCCTCAACTTCTTTGAGCGCATATGACATAGGTAGCTTCCACCTTCAAGCGCATTTCCTTCATCACCCTACGCCTTTAGCTTTTACCTTTTATGTTTTACCTTGGGCACATATGCCATGGAGAGGAGGAATTCCCACGCCTTTCAAGTGTCTTTTCACCTCCTTTAGGCGCATATAGGGGGGTAGACTTCTATTTCATCCTTGAGCGCTTTTCCTTCACCACCCCACGCCTAGCTAGTGGCTCTTCATCTCCTCTTGGCGCATTTCATAGTGTGAGAGGGAATTCCCACGCCTAGCTAGTGGCTCCTCAGCTTCCTTGGGCGCATTTAGGCCATGGAACTTTCATTCTAGGCGCATTTGACCTTGTGAGGAGGAATTCCATGCCTTAGGAATTTTTCATGTCTTCTTGGGTGACTTTTCATCTTCCCTAGGCGCATTTAGCCTTGTGAGGAGGAATTCCTTCTTTATCTTAGGCGCATATTGGCTAGTGAGGAGGAAAATGCTATGCCTTAGTGAATTTTTTTTTACATTTTTGGTGACCTTTCACCTTCCCTAGGCGCATATAGGGGTATGAAGAGGAAAATCTCTTCGCCTTGGAAATTTGATCATGCTTTTGAAGGGCACGTTTCATTCTTGCTCAGGTAAATCCTCACACTTAGAGAATTTTTTGAATCTTTCCTTCCTCCTAGGCGCATATGAGAGTGTTTACCTGTCAGTTATGTTTGTAAAATTTCCAACGCCCTTTATGCCCTAGCCTGGCTTTCTATTTTTAGTAAATTCGAAGAAATTAGGGTTTCATTGATTTTCACCCTGTTCTGAACTGGAACTGGCGTGGTTGTGCCTCCATCGGGTGCTGTCATCCTATTCACATCTTATCTAGCGCAATACATGCTATTTTTAGCCATTTGCTATTTTTAGCAAACCTTAGAATTGACCAATTTTGTAGCTCTGTTTGCTTTGAAATTTGTTCCACTTGTACTTGTTGCTGCAAGAGACTCGTTCACACATTTTCCCTGACGAGGACGTGCTATTTTTAGCCATAAGGTGACTTGCTAAAAATAGTAAGTATTCAGATCATGTTCAAATTTTACCAGCAGGTAGCCTGAAGGATGTTGATTCCGGTGGCGTGCTTCGTTCTGTCATTTTTGCATTTTGCTTCATCTATTTTTAGACGTGGCAGGGGAAACCCTAATCTGACTTGCATATGCTCTAATTTGTTCCTGACTGTCTCTGATCGTGCCTGATTGCACCTGATTGCTGGACTGAAGTGGTGGGTAGCTGTTGGGATGACACTGCTATTTATAGTAAGTGTCTGGAAAGTGGTCACCCGGATGTCGGACGAGCTTGCATGTCACAGTGCCCGTGGGATCTCGAAAAACCCAGAAAAACCTAGAAAACTGGTCAAAGTTTTGGCACTGGCTAAAAATAGTAAGTCCTTGAAAACTAACCCGATCCATCTGCATGTCATATCATTGCGAAGGTCTCGCAAAACCCACATGGAATATCTGGACATGCACTGAAAATTCTTGCATGCAAACCCTAAAAATAGCCTCGGGAGGCTAAACTCTGAAAGTCACCACCTCGCCTTGCATGCTACATCATTGCGAAGGTCTTCGAAAACCCAGATCAATTCCCCCGTCACTCACCGGAGAATTGCTCGTTTAAATCCTGAAAATAGCCTCCGAAGGCTGAACTGCTAAAAATAGCCAGTTGTCGGAATCCATTCAAATTTCGCGCGTAGGCATTCTGAGGCTGCCTAATTGTGGTGGAACTGACAGAATTCCAAAATCTCGATAAAATAACCCCAAATTGAATACTTACTAAAAATAGTAAGTTGTCGGAATACAGTGAAAATTTAGTGGGACCCTGCTGGAAGTCTTCTGACTACTGTACTAAGCTCGAATTTCAATTTTATAACCCAGTTTGACCTTTAATAAGCCTGACGGATGAAAACCCTAATTTCACAAACTTGAACAATACTTCAACCCAGGTCAAACGACGGGACATCCCCGGAAGGACCAGAGATAGAGAGAGAGACGCACTAACCAAAGCCAAAAGACAAGAATGGAGCAAAAATTAGGGGGTCCCCATCTGGGATGGGGTGATGTGTGAAGAAGGTCACAATAGTGAGGAGATGCTGCAAAGACATAGTGTGTTGTAGAGATGTATCAATGCCCCAAATAGTGATGTAGTCAACAACCTTGTGGTGGGGTTACTTGCTCGAGATCGCGGCTAGTGTACTTCAAATCAGGACATCCCACCTTTTCAAGATAGACATTATACCCAACAGTTAACGCAATGCCTCTTTCCGAGTTAGCTTGTTGTTCCACATCTCATGCACGTCTATTTTGGAATTTCCTATGTACAAATGGAGTTTTCATTTAGTTTTCATTCTTCGTTAACTGATGTTAGTTATCAGTTCACGTGCATATCAATAAGGACTTGCATGTTGTAGATGTCCATTTGATTTAGTTTGTTCCGGTTAGTTGATGGTAGCTTTCCAATTAACTGTATAGTTGTATACAATTAAGTTTAGCAATAAAATCTCACATGCTTGCGAGATTGTAGTGACTCAAGGTGATTTTAGGATTCCCTACACCTTTGATGTCTATAAATAAGAGCTCTTTGCTCATTTGTAATTAAATTTTGCATGCAATAGTAATATATGCTAAGCCACCTTGCTTTAAATATTGTTGTTTTGTATCTGTTCACGAGCTTTTATTGTGATAATAAATAGTTGTGCCACCTTGCCTAAATGTTATTATTATGATACTTGCTCATCTTAGTTAAATATAGTTGCTAGTTTGATCGTTTATTGTATGCATGTCTCGCTGATGCAATTTGTTGTCCTAGTTTACTATCTTATGTTGTGATTAATAGTTGTTCTTTCATATCTACACCTCGTATAGGGGTTCCTCCTTGGAAATTTGAAAAGAAGAATTATCTTTTAAGTGTTGTTGCCAATAAGCTTGTTGCATATCTACGCCTCGGATAGGGGTTCCTCCTCCTTGGAAATTTAGTAATTGAGCTTATCGTTTGGTGTCGTGCCTAATAAAATTCATATCAGCCTATGCCTCGGAAAGGGGTTCCTCCTTGGAAATCCTGTTGTAAAGTTTATCATATATCACATTCCTGCTCCTAATTCCTCATGCTCTATTTTTCTTGATGGAATAGGATAGATTAAAGCATTTAGTTAGTTGTAGTTAAGATCTACAAAACCAGAGAAAACCCTTAGCTGCAACGTTCTTGGTTTCCTTAACCTTATGCCTCTTCCAACTGAGTCAAAAAGATAGGATTTTAGAATACTTTACTTTTACGCATATCAGCAAAAGAGGGAGTTTCCCCTCATAGTTTGAAGAGCGGTCATTATGCACTGTGCATAGTTGTCAGTACCAACTCACACTTCAGAGGTGCTAATTGTTATGACAACACCTAGTAATATCCAAAACTGATCCAAATTAAATCATGAAATAAGCTGAGTGTGAGTCACTTAGGCCACTAAACTCACTAATTAGTCGAGACTCAAAATAACAAAGGCAACTTGAAATACTCTCACTACTAATAATATTAAATAATTCACAAGAAAAAATTATGCAATATAGTGTAGAAAGGTCCTAAGGTGTAAGGATCTATAGAGGTTGTAGAAAGGTCCTAAGGTGTTCCTAAGATGTTCCAAGCACAGGTCATAAACATTTGAAGAAGGTTCTTGAAAAGAGAGAATAAAAGAAAACTTCACAAGGGGTGGCAATTTCATTTCTTTCATGGCAATTTCATTTCTGTGAAGGTGGTTTCATTTGTGACATAGCATTTATGTTTGTCACAGCAGTAGTTACAATGCCATGGCATTAGATATGTTGCAAGGTGGTTTTGACTTGATGTCCATTGCAATTTCACACAAGTCAAATAAAAAAGAAAATAATAGCCCAAAACAGTGTATTTTCATGATCACCATTTGGACTTCTTGTTTGATTCATTCTTCCTGAATTTCATTATACACATTAGAAGGTTCTTTCTTATCATTCATTTAATTTTGTTTGTGTGTTTATGGGATTTGTAGATATTCTATTGGCCAGACATGTGCAAAGACATGGAAGCTCACGTCAAGTCTTAAGTCCCATCCAACATTGCCAACCAACTAATTGCTATATGGACTTGGATATACCTCTTCCAGTTCTGTTCAAACCATTGGAATCTCTCAAATTTGATTTTTTGCATGCCTTGTTGAGGAGAAAACATTAACACAACTCCATGTTCATTGTTTTTGGTCATTTCCCAAAGACAACAGGCATGGTTGCATGCAAGGAAGACAATCAACACACTTGAAACAACCAAAATCTTTCTTCCCGCATGTTTGTGCATACTTTGGGGCTCCTCCCTCTGTTGTATCTAATCAAGTTCCCATTTTTTTTCATCGTTTATAGTAATACTTGTGGGAAATGTTATCTACCTAACTAGATAAGTCAACAACATTCCATCCTAAAAATAGATGGACAAACTAAAGTAGTCAATCACACAATTGTCGAATTACTTGTATTGTATAATAGTCCTCATCTTCAAACTTATAATAACTTGGTATACATTCAACATGTCTTCAATAAGGCTAATCAAAACTCTACAAAATAAAGTTCATTGCAAGCATGTTATGGGTTCCAACCTCTGGCACCTCTTGACATTGCTTTTGGCACCTCAAGGCTTCTAGAAACTAACGCAAAGGCCATGAAATTGGATAAGAGGAGAAGCTTCTCATGCACTTTCAAGAAGTGCGTCAAAAGGTTACAAGATATTTTGTCTTGCCGAAATAGAAGTACAAGGAACATCATCATTCACATTGGAAACCACACTTTTCAGATTGGTGAAAAGTTTGGTTGCACTGGTAGAAAGGGCAATTTGCTATCCTTGTTCCAAATTTAAACCATTTCAATATTGTCCTTACACCATGCTTCAAACAAATGGTGAGAACATATTCATCCTAGATCTTCCTTTGTGCTTGGGCGTGTATCTATTATTCAGTGTTAAGCTTCTAAATCCATACATCACCTTCACTTTGAAGTTTGAACTTAAGCATTCTATCATCAATCTGATATGGATCCTACATGTTTGAGTCCAACAAAGAAGATAAATCATCTACACATCTTCAACCTGCATTTGCAATGGCACTAAACTGTTACCCAAGTTGTGAAGAATGGGCAGCATATAGATCAAGCAAAGTGGTACAACATTTTTACAGCTCCATCTTTAGTTTCCACAATCATCCATTCATACGATGGGAATCATTGTTTTGTAAAAAAAGGAAAATGATCTGAGCAGCACAAGCACTTTACAATTGCGTTCATAATTCCCCAAGGCATATTTGCACATTATGAAATTTTTAATTTGTGCACTTTGTAACACTATGTTAGGTTTTAATGTCTCTTATGAGGCAACACAAAACAGAACAGCAGAAGAGGATTAACTTATCTTTGAATTAGTAGGGGAAGCTCCTTAAAAACTAAACACTACTACAAAACCTAAAGCTATGAAGAAAGATTTACATCTGCTTGCACTTTACAAGATCATCAATGGAGTTTTCTGATGGTCAGACAAAGCTTGGCATGCACTACAGATGGTTTTAGGCTTTTAGCCATTCTTTTCTATCTTGGGCAGAAGATTTTGATAGCTATGACAAGCTTAAAGCCCACATATGTTATTTTGAGCAGAGATTTTTGTCATGTTCGCCACCTTTCTCTTTGTAGATTTAATTGATAGTTAAAACCAAGAAAAATTGCACCCAACCTCATTGCTCATATCCCATGCAGATGTTTGAGTGGAGTTAACCATCACTTAAACCCAATTTGCAAGTCTAAGGTGGAAGATTCAAACTAGCTTTTCCACCTAAATAGTGTGCCCAACTTCATAAGTGATGGTGGAAATCTGAACTATCTTCTCCAACCTTCCCAAATACCTAGTGGAATAAATTGCCACTTAAACCAATTTTCATGTTTTAGGTAGAATCCTTTAGTGACATCATCAAGGTGAAAGCTAGAGCTGATCTAGCCATCTTGTTCTTTCCCCATTGCTAATGCCTTTACCATTATCTCGAACATCATGAGTTTTATTTTATGACTTGTGGCACTCACCATCATCATACCATCCTATAAAGGTTGTTAGTCAAAAGATGAAGACTATGACATGACAACCTTGCAAATTGACCAGGGAGACCACATCTTGAACCGAAGTGACACACAAGTGAAAATTAATTTTACGACGAATGAGAAAAAAGGTAAGTATGAACATTGAGTTTCATATGGGTACAAGAATTAACTATTTTTGGGGGTAATGGGCATACTTTGGTTATGAGAGAACACCACAATCTCTAATAAAAAAATAGATTAGTGTCTTATTTGTGGACAATAGAGTCAAGCCTCTCCTAACACCTAAACAGAAAACTATTCTAAACACATTACAAGAAAGGGGAAACACAGTATTGAAAAACATTCACACGCTGAAAATATGATGAGCCCAACTGGCTCTCTCTCAAACCCCTGTGTTAAATTGCTTATCTTTTTGTGTTTAAAGTTTTTTAGAGAATTTCTAGACAGAAGTAGAAGGGGCGTACCACATATAAATGAAGATTGAAGTAAAATGCTTGAAATAATTGCTTAACTGGTACTGTAAATTATCATTGGCAATACATACAATGAATTTACAAACAACAAACGTACCCGAAATGCTCTAGATTATTTTAATAAGAAAATGTGAAGTTTACCACGCAACAATGGCTGGAAACAACATGCATGCACACCAGGGCTATAGAACTAAGTTCTCTTGCAGAATAACTGGAGAAGAATGACTGAGAGAATGGGACGCCCAATATGCAATACAGAAACCAGCAAAAAGCAAGCCGTTTTTCTTCAACAGGAAGGATGCCTCTTTTGGGGAAGCAAGCCAATCAATGCTGAAAAGGTATGGCCTCTGGCAATTGAACACTCTAAAGCTGGTAATGGCAGAAGGTAGGCGTTGTCCAAAGGAAACCCTCTCCTGCAAGCTGAATACTAAATAGCTAAACAAAGATGTATTGATTTGGCCCAGAAGAACTTTTGATTGAAGCTCTCATCAATGGCAATCATTCAGCTGGTATTTCACAGCCTCACAATCACAGCCAGTGAAGATTTTTCGTTCTTCAATGGAGTTTTCTTGCAACCCTTGTCCTCAGAAAAATCACAGAGAAAGAATTTTGCAAGTCAAATGATAAACAAATATTAGGTTGATTTGCAAAAAAATGCCTTATAGCCATCAAAAAAGGCACGAATTCCCAAAAGGGTACGATTCTTTCTCTTTTAAAATACATTTAAATGTATTTTAATTCCTTTCCATAGTTTGGGTCTAAGTCACCAGGTTCGAATTCGAATTCGAGTTCGGCAACATTGAAATTCGAATGAAATTTGGCAAGGAAAAAATTCGAAAATTAAGAAATTCGAATTAAATTCGTCTTATATAATTTTGATTTTTTTAAAATATAAGTAATAAACTTAAAATAAATAAATAAATAATATTGATATACTAATATGTTTAAATATATTAATAAAGCTAAACACAAAACAAAATAAATAATAAATATGTTTAAAACTATACTTTAAATATTATTAATATATAAATAATAAATAAATTAAATTATATATTAAATAATAAAATTTTAATTTATTTAGTTTAAAATATTAAATTTTAACACCATAAATAAAAAATAAAACTAAATAACAAATGAACATAAATAAAAATAATATTACATATAAAATAATATTAAAATATATGAAAACATAACATAAATAAATAATATTAAAAAAATATAAAAACATAACAAAAGAATGATATTAATAAATCGAAGCAGCCGCAACTTTAGAAGCCTTGCAAACCCACCGGTCCCTGAGACTTGCACAAATCCATTTGCAGTCCAGCTCCACCTCCAGTCGTTGGTCAAGTGCCCGATGGCTGAGTGAATGCGTTTGCCGTGAATGCGTCTGCCACTCGAAAATACTTTGTGGAGCCCTGCAAAACAGCTCACGCGGGATAAACAGAGAAAGATAAAACCTCCTAGTAAAATGTGGAAGAAAAAACCTTAAAAAACGTTTTTAGATTATATTTTAATAAAATCACAGTGCCCTCACGAATTTCAACGAATTTTTGCTAATATTTTGAATTTTTTTAATGTAAATTTTTTGACCGTACGAATTTATTCGAATATGAACGAATTTCAATTTTTTTTTAAATTCGACGAATTTCGAATTTCAAGTTGATATTCGGCCGAATATGGTGACTTAGGTTTGGGTGCACTTTATATCACTTTATCATTTTTTATAAAGTAATACTTCATTACTCTATAATATATTTAAGTGGTTTTAATTTTATAAAGCCAATTTGACTTCATAATAATAACCCATTTAAGTTAAATATTAATATTTAACTTAACCACAAAATATTTCACAACTTCCTCCAACCTCAGTATCTTTTTGTGCCGTCAGAAGCTGGCGAACACTAAACTCCACATGCTCGTACCGAATCCCATACTGAAGCTGAAGGGGTGAGAATGACAAACCCACCAAATGGCCACTGACCCTCTAGCCAGATCCTGTCAGCTTACAAGGATCCAAGAGATAGGCTAGCTCCACTGCTCCTGAGAACTGACTAGAGAGGGGACATCACAGTCCGCCCTCCCCGAATTTGCTTGTCCACAAGAAAACTCAAAGCTAGATGTTGTAGAATACTGTCACCCTCCCAAGTAGCATCCTCTGCCTATAAATTTTTCCACTTCACCAGATATTCCCTGACAACCCGCCTCCGAAGATGACGCTCTTTGAACTCCAGAATGGCCTCAGGTATCAAAATCAACTTCCCCTCATCATCTAGGGGTGGTAGATCTGTAGAAGGAATCACCTGTTGTCCTAATGCCTTTTTAAGGTGCGACACATGGAATACATTGTGAACCTTACTGTCCACTGGTAGATCCAACTCATAAGCCACTTCACCGACATGTCTGACAACCCTGAAAGGTCCATAGTATCGTGGCTTGAGTTTCTCAGCGCCCTTCTTACGAAGGGTGTGTTGACGTGCCTTTTGTGACAGCGCCAGCACAGAATAAAGTTGCCCAACGGTCACTCTATTCTCTCTTGATCAAAGTGTCCCACATGCTAAGATTGCTTGAAAGTTCATGTGTTCGACTCCAAGGTTCCTTTTATCGCGAATAGACTCAGTTGGTTGATGTGTTTGTATGCGTCGTGTTGACGGTATGAACGTGTTGTGTCATAGTTTGAACATTTTCTCATCCTTTGAAGATTGCACCAACTTTGTCGGAGTTGTTCGAAAGGAGACAAAGCAAAGTTTGGTTTGAAGATTGTTTAAGTCGATCTTCGTCCTCCACCCTTTAGAAGTAGATCTGTAGAATCCCTATCCCTATCCCCTTTTAATTTTGCATTTTCCGAGTCAGTTTAGATACCAGAACATATTGCCAAATCATTCATGTCCTAATTGCTTCACAAGATTGAACAACTACGTAAGTCCCCTTGAAATAACCAGCAAAACACATCAACCAACTGAGTCTATTCGCGATAAAAGGAACCTTGGAGTCGAACACATGAACTTTCAAGCAATCTTAGCATGTGGGACACTTTGATCAAGAGAGAATAGAGTGACCGTTGGGCAACTTTATTCTGTGCTGGCGCTGTCACAAAAGGCACGTCAACAGAATTGGCGCTAGAAGGAGGGCTACTTTTATAGTGAAGCAAAGAAATTATAAAAGTGTAATGTACCAAGATGGTGCTACCTCATAGAGGGATATCTCCGCGGCTACAGCCAAATTTGGGATTCAACGACGACCAAGAAGATATTCTTTCAGGATTGAACAACCTCGCGTGGAGAACAAAGAGAAGTGCAGCTGAGTACATGCGAACGAGCTTGGTGTTGCGAGAAGAAGAAGAAAAAGCTATCGAGATCCAAGTTGCTATTGAGAGAGATTTATTGAATCAAAGACAGCCACTTGCTCCCGTGCCTCGCCGGTGAAAGAAGCAGCTTCATCCTGGATCGCATCAGTTCTTTCTCGCCGGATAAGTTGAAGAGGATTTTGAGGTCTGCACCCAGTTCAACCAAGGAACTTGTAGAGCTAGAGCTACCTACTAGAACAAGGAAAAAGAAAGGTACCCGATCGGACGGGGAAGTTCCCTCAAGTGAAGAAATTTTATCAAACGAAGAAGCTCAATCAAGTGAAGAAGCAGTAAGCGGTGAAGAGGTCTCGAGCTTATTCAGAACTCCGCCTAGCATTTCAAGGTTTGCCCAGCAAGGACCCACTCGAGATACCATTCCAATAGCAATCCAGCAGCAGCAACGAACAACTCCAACAGCTGTATATCGGCGAAGGCAAGCAATGGCTCAGCCAGTTGCAAATGGTGCTACCTGGTTGGTTACCAACCCATCTCCGCTGGAGTTTGCCGACTATCATGACATGCCAAAGAATCCAGAGAGCTTTTGCTCCAAGTTCCACGTCCACGACGTAAACCGCACTGCTGAGGATCACATCAAAATGTTTGAAGACCACCTACGCAATAGGCAGATTGCATACGCAGATGTAGCTTGCAGGTTGTTCCCCTATTCTTTGGGGGAAGAGGCCCACTATTGGTTCATACATTTGCCAGTCGGTTCAATCAGAACATGGGAACAGATGAAGACGGCCTTCATCGGAAAGTTTGGTATTCCCATCACTCCCGCAGAATTGTTCAGACAGTTTGTAGAAGTAAGGAGGCAGGAAAAAGAGCCCATTCATGTGTTTAACAATAGATTCCAGAAGGCTCTCACAAGATTACGAACTCCTTACACTATCACGGATGCTAGAGAAAGCTACTACGCCGCATTGGACCCCTTAACTGCAATGTTTGTGAGAGAAGCTCACCCCGCTCCCGCCGATATGAACTTAGCTTATGCTAAAGCAGTTGAAGTGAGCCAAAACATGGGACAAAATACAACTGGCCCCTCACTATACACTGGCTTAAGTTCTACGAGCGGTCAGATACAAACCTGGAATCAGCAAATTCCAGCATTGAATCCAGTTCCACAACCATCTTACCAGGCAACCGCGCCATCAAATCGGTTGGTTCTCCACCCTGGAGTGCCTTCATCTCAAGCGCCAGTCGCACAGCCAGTCTATCTGCAAAACACCGTACCATCGACACAGACTCAAGAGGAAAAAGATGAAATAAAAGGTCTGGTGGAACAAGTAAAGAAGCTGTCAACTGAGGTGACATACCTCAGAAATCAAAATAATCAGATTCAAGCCATGCAAAGGATCAATCAAGCACACCAAGGTGCTAACCGAGGATATCAGAGTAATCCTCCGAATCATCACCATGATGCTCATCAAGGATACAATCAGGAGAACAATCATGGGTATAGAAATAACAATCAAGGATTCCAGAAGAGATCCTGGAATACGGGACCCAACAATGGAGGTGTTCCTACACCGCTGGATAACCCACCGCCTCCTGAGAACCGGTAGACAGAGTATACCTGGCGGAGGCCGCCTTGTCAGGATGGTGTAGATTGCACAACACTAGTCAGCACTCTGAGTTGCAATGCCACGAGTTCCAAGTCGCTGCTGACATCTTCAGAGGAGAAGTGAAAAATACAGAACTAGTGGAGAATCCTCCAATCACGGGGTATGAAATAGTTCCAACACCCCGGTATGATCAAGCCCTGATCTTGGAAGACTTCAAGTTTCCACCCGAATTCCAAAGTTATACACCTCCGTCGGTTAATCAGAGGTTTCCACCAGCTTCGGCAAATGGTCCCGTGGGGACGCCAGAGGCTCAAACGCCTTCAGAGGCTCATGTCACGTACGCATCACCAGATGAGCCCCTAAGCAGAGACGGCTATAGTTTCCCGCCTCTTAACAACAATGTCTTGGTAGAAGGAATCAGGGAAGTGCAAGCTCTCCAGACTACTGATGGTGGGCCCCCTAAAGTGTATCAAAGAGGTTATCCTCAAAGGGAACCATTGAC
>CM021103.1:482347539-482403275 GCA_007115665.2 Sequoiadendron giganteum | reverse complement strand
TTTAGTGAATCCAACCGTCAGCCCTCAGGGTTTGTCAAATGCCCGTGGATGAAGAATCAACGGAAAATACTGAAGAATGAAAACAAGCAGAAAAATGGCTAAGTGTGGAATTTTCATACTCCCTTGAAAAAGGTGCCCTTCTATTGGAGGTCTTAGAAGCAGTTTTCTCACTTCGTCACCTCCACGAACATCTCTTCCAAGTTGTTCCAGCTTTGCAATGAGATCAACGACACGCATATCGGAGCAATCTAGCTCCCAATAGCGAGGGTCAAAGTACAGTGTTCAGTTGAAAGTTACAATTTGTAAACTCAGTCAAAAATGCATTTTGCTCCCTTGCAGGTCAAGGGCGTCCTTGCCTTTGAGGGCCTTAAACTAACTCACATGTTGCACATACAGTCATTCTTTGCGGAATTCTTCTAGCTACGTGATGGATCCAACATCTAGTCGACGAGAGTCATCATTCACCAGCAACGGTATATTGAAGCAGGAAATGGCAAAACAAAAAAATTATTTGTCTGGTGTCGTGTGCACTTTTTTTTTTTAGAAGGGCTCCCTTCTTTTTGAGGTACCAGACTCAGTTTTTAGCACTCGTAGCTCCCAACAGACATTTCATCAAAGTTATTCTAGGTACGCAATGGATGTGTTAGCTCAGCTCCAGGATCAACCACACACCCGAAAATCAGAGTTCAACAGAGGTTGTGGTGACATTTTCAATGAGCTACAAAATAGGAACTTAGCTAAAAAACTCAAATTTTGAAGGACGCCTAGAAAGTCAAACTTTGGCTTTTTGGAATTAGCATACAATTATAAGCCAACCCAGAAGGGTGGAATTTAGTTAACTCAATTAAATAATAATAAAATCTTCAGTTTCACAAGTTAGTTTTTGCTTAGGGCGTATTTCTTCAATATTTTAAAGGTGGCGCCTATTTCTAACTCCAAGTCAGTTTCTGTTAAACAAAGTGAGGTCCAATCAGTTAATTCCTTTGCCAAATCAGGGTTTTTACTTGTAGTTGGCACTTAAACCCTCAAAATTATTTATTTATTTCATTAGGCATCCATTTCTCTGACAACAGGTTGAGTGCAATGAGTTTTCTCTTGTGCAAACAATATTTGAAGGCGCTACAAGTATTATTTTTCAAAATTCCCTTACGGATATAGGTCCAAATTAATCAATAGACTTCAGTCAAGAATATGGCAATTTTTTTAGAAGCAAAAACATAAACTTCTATCTTTTGTCTTAAATTCTTCTATTCTTATCTTAGGTTTTCTCTCGCATGTCCAAGAATTCGGCGACTTTTGACAATTTTCATCATCTGGGTTTATTGTGTATGGCTTTCTCTACAAAACCCATGTGTTAGAATTTTTCAGAGAAAATTGCCTTGTAGCTTCACTTCTCGAAGCTCTGCTTTCTTTTCGAAAATTCCTTTGCATGGTACAGTAAAAGTTAGTATTTTTCAAAACAAAGGATCTAGGTTTGCTTAGAATCATCTTCTACATAAGACCCATGTTCTAGATTTTTCAAAAACAACTACCCCCCTAGCCCCTACTACCCCTAGTTGCTTTTTTCGGAAAAGTCTTTACATGTCAAGCTAAAAGGCATTATTTTGGATTTCTGATGTTGCGGGTTTGGTTAGAATTATTTTTTGCACAAAACCCACGTCTCAAATTTTTTTCATGCAAATTGCCCTCCGACGGGCTATTTTTTAGCCTCATCAAGAGTATTCAGCTTTCCGAAGAAAGTTGTCAGAACATAGTTGTGTTTACAGTCAACAAGCGAGTTTTACAGAATGCAATATACACAGACCGAATTCAAGACCAAGTCGGTCTTATTTCATGATTTCATCGGAACAGCTGATATAGATTTGCATAAGGTGAATCCAAAAGTTGACTTCAAAGGGTCAAAAATAAGTTCAAATACACTTCAAAGCATCGTAGAATCTGGGTTGCTAGAGGCATCTTTACTCCCTACTTCAATTCATTGCATGGAATTCGTGATGTCTTTTGTACAGCATTACAATTCTACTACCCGAGAAATTCAATCAGCAGATGGACGGGTGATTTGCAATCTCAAGCTCCAGGACATTGAGAGGTGTTTTGGTATTCCTCAGCATCCGAATAGTTTGGTCATTACCATGGATCAGTGTGAAAAGGAATTCAATGCAGATAAGGACATGTGTCAGAGCAAAATGGCAAAAAGATGGCTAAAATAGAAGAAAGTTAAATTGCCAAACAATGTGGGTCGCGGAGAATTCATCGATGAGTACACGATTTTGATCACTCTTCTTAATTGTGTTTCCGGTCATGTAAATGCTCACAAATTTCAGCCTTGGATGTACTACATCATCGCTCAGATTATTTCCAGGCGAGAGCATTACGACTAGGGATCTTTGATCAGTGATGTTCTCCACAAGCAGATTACCAGTTTCCTAGTTGCCCACAAGTTTCACATGTGTTTGTATCTCGTATACTTGATTGCTTACCAAGGTTAGTTTAAAGGGTTGAACACAATGGGGATTCCCAGTGTACAGAAAGTTCATCAATATTATGACCAGCTTGACTTCACAAAGTCCGAGTGACATTTCAAGCATGTGCAGGAAGCGTTCTTGATGCACATAGTGAGGAACCTAGACCGGGAATTGCATGTTCGTATCTCAACGGTTGCCAAAGAAGCAATGATAGAATGGGCGGATTGGTTCATTCAGTTCCCTACCTATACCTACATTCACGTCTACGAATATGCAGGAAGTCCAGCCATGCTACCTCGTTATCCTCGGATAAGACAGTTTTCATGGAATTTATGAGGCAATTACATGATGTTCATTCACATCTATGCCACAAGTGCAAGCCAGCTGCCAATTTTCCATTGCAAATGGGAATCTACAGGTGCAAAACAACAATTGACACCAAGGCTGTGGACCATGAATTAGTGAGACTTAATCTTAAGTACCTCGTTGACACACGCTCATATGACCCTTGGGGTTATTACTCAGCACGCCTTGGCAGTCGCTCTTACCAAAAGCCTTCTATGGAGGTGTTGTACCCAAACCAAAATTTTTTGCTTCATTAAGGCATTTTGCTTAAAATGGTCTAAACCTTGTAAAAGTGGGGTCAAAACTCAATTTTTGGGCAAATAAAGTATGGGCTTTTAGTCAGTGTGATGCCAGGGAGATACTGGCAAAATTTGAAAATTTTGAAAATTAGGGTTTCTGAAATCTATTTTTAGCCCGAAACCCTAAAAAATAAGAACTTGTCAAAATTGGCTGAAATTAATTTTGATTGGCTTATTTCACATCACGATCACAGTGGTGAAGTCAGTTTCAGTTAAAAGTCAGTTTAAGGCTGGTGGGTAGTTATAACTTTTTCAGGAGAAAAGTTAGGACCTCTGAGGTCATTAATGGCAGTTGGCCAGTACCAGGTGTTAATATCTAAGCCTGAAACTCAAAGAAGAACACTCTACGATGAAAGATGTTGAAAATTATGCTTTTTGACGGAGGAGATTTTCAACGAGGTAAAAGTACTGTGAAATTGGCTAAGTCTGGATTGAAAATATTCTAAGTCTGGAGGTCAAAAGCGCCACTCTCAGCTAGGGGCGCCCATCATTATGGAAGCTGTATTCAACTTTTTGTGAGATTTTCTACCAAGATGATTTCTTCAGTTTCCTGATAGCTTCGCAATGAGCTAGCCAGCCAGTCCGACGGAGGAGTAAAACGCCTGAAAACAAAAATTCAATACAGAACGAGGGAAATGCAAAGTAGATGACTTTGAAGAGAAAAAGCGCCCCTGGAGGCCAGGGGCGCCCATCTTTTGGAAGATTCAAATGAAGTCTTTTGATCAAGTGACACCCAGGAAGTTTGTTTTTATTTTTGGTCCAGCTCCGCGACGCATCTGTCAGCAGGTGAATCTGAGTTGCCGAGTTGCCGCCATCAGTGGTCAAACTTGAGGTTCCAGACTTGATCAGAAACTATTCAGAAAGGACAAAAGCGCCCCTGGCCAAGGTTTTAAGACCTTTAATGAAATCTGTTTGATGATTTCAGATACTCATCTCGTTCGTGTCAGCTTCAGCTTTCCGTTCCCTGTCTCAGCCGGTTCAGAAGATGTCTTGGCAATCCGCAGTCGGAAGTTGAGTAATTTTTGCCAGTTACAGTAATGGATGACATTGGTTGGGAAAAGCGCCCCTGGAGGCCAGGGGCGCCCATGATTTAGGAAGGTTAAAGATGTTTTTATACAAAGTGTTCATCAGGAGCCTTTGCTTAGAATTCAGTCTGCTCCGCAGTGAGCCAGTCGGCACGTTCTGAAGTTTTGTCAAATACCGGGAAACGTCAAGTGAAATATGGTCAAGTTATCAGTGAAAATGATGAAAATGCCTGAAAATATTCTAACACTGAGGTCAAAAGCGCCCCTGGAGGCCAGGGGCGCCCATCTTTTTGAAGCCTCAGATGGTTGAATTTTGAATTGCCACCTCAAGGAATCTTCTTGTCAGATTTGGTCCTGCTCTTCATCGAGATTGTCAGCCAGTTGATCCGACGTGACAGTCAACCAGAATCAGTGATCGAACATGAGCTTCGTTTGAGGTTTTAGATTCTAAATTTTCAAAAAATGTCTAAGGAAGGACGCCTAAAGTCAAAGGTTGACTTTTTTGAAATTCAAAAGTAGAAGTGCGCATGAAGAGAGTTTTCAATTTACCAAATTTAGATCTTCAGTTAAACTCTTTGCATGTCGACTTCTATTTTACCTATTTTTAGTCATAACTGGCAAAAACTAGTTTGCATGCATTAGTTAACAGAATCTTTCAAGGTGGCGCCCTAATTTGGGGTTGTTCTACATCCAGTTAACTGAGTTTGAAGCCAAATATAGGCCATGCGTGAGTTTTGAAGCACCAGTTGTACTTCAAGCGCCATTTCCAATGCTTGACATGCATTTCACACGCCTTAGAAGATATTTTGCTATATATTTTGCTAATGGCGTCCATTATTCTTCATCAGAGTTGACAAGAAACATCTTTCTTGAGCATAAAATTGATCTGCAGGTGCTACAGGTGTCAGATTTCAGTATTCTTCGTAGCTACAGATTCAGATTGTTCAAGGGAAGATTATTTCAGACTTGGTTTCTATTTTGCATGCAGGTGTTATCAGTTCTACTTCAAGCATAGGCGAATTTTTACAGAAGAAGAGAGAAAACAAAAAATAAAACTTCTATTCTTCTGTCTTACTTTCTTCTATTCTCGTCTTAGGTTTTCTTCGCATGTCAAAGAAAACGGCAGATTTTTCAGAAAAGCATCATCTGGGTTCGAGTATTTCAGCATCAACAACAATACCCATGTCTTAGATTATTTTGTGAAAATTGCCCCGCTGCCTCTTTTCTAGAAGCACTGTGCTTTTTTCCAGAATTCTCTTTGCATGTGGGCCTAAATCATGTTTTTTCGCAAATCTGTTGATCTGGGTTGTTTTAGGATCCATTTCTACACAAAACCCATGTTCCAGATTTTCGCGGGAAAAATTGCCCCCAGTGCCCCTAACTGCCAGTTCAAATCTCAACCGAAAACCTTTTGCATGCAAGCCTAAATCCCATTTTTTCGAAATTCTGACATTCTGGGTTGCATTAGAATTTGATTCTGCACAAAACCCATATCTTAGAATTTGTTCGAAAAAATTCACTTCCCCTTGCTATTTTTAGCCTATCCCCGAGCTTTTTCAGTTTTTCCAAAATTGTCCAAACATACCCGACTTTACAGTCAAAAGTCTAGTTTTTCAGAATGCAGTATAATCCCATAGATTATAAGGCCAAACAGGTCTTTCTTCATAACTTTCTGAAAACTACCGATACCGACTTAAGTCATGTTTTTCCCATCGTCAATCTGAACTCATTGGAGGGTATCAGCAGTACTACAATCAAAAATCTTGAATGTTCAGGGATATTTGCAACAACGTCCATTCCTATCTCAGTCTTTGATCTTGAGTTCGTACTTGCTTGTGTCAAGCATTATGACTCATCTACCAGACAAATCAGATCGACAGATGGAAGGATTATTTGTAGCCTTAAGCCGAGGGATGTAGAAAAATGTTTTTCTATTCCTCCACGTTCAGATCATTTCGCTGTATCCATTTCAGATTGTGACAGAATATGGGAGGAGGACAAGGATAGATCACAGAAGAAAGTAGCTCAACGGTGGTTGAAAATTCAGAAAACCAACATGCCAAGGAAGATTGCACGTGGGGATTTCAAGGACGAGATTGCTATTTTGATAACTTTCCTTAACCGGTTAGCAGGTTCTGAAGACGCAAGCGTTTTCCGAACATGGATGTTCTACCTCATCTCACGAGTTATTGATAAAAAAGAAACATTTGACTGGGCCATGTTTATCAGCGAGTGTCTTCACCAGCAGATTACAGAGTTCCTAAAGATTCACGAATTCCATATGGTAACTTTTCTGGTTTACTTAGTTGCATTTCAAGGCAGCTTTAAATTATTAAAGACCGATGGAGTTCTGGGTGTTCAGCGAGTGTACGAATACTACCCTCAGTTGGAGTTTTCGAAAGCTGAACAGGACTTTACAGCAGTGAATGATCACTTTCTTATGAGAACAGTCAGAAATTTAGATAACGAGATGCATATGAGGATTTCTACAGAGGCACAATCAGCAATGGAGAGTTGGGCAGATTGGTTTATCCAATTTCCTACTTTCACATATATTCGTGTATATGGATATACAGGAGAGCCTCTGATGCTACCGAGGTACCCATCGGATAAGGTTCTTTTCATGGAGTTCATGAGACAGGCACATGAGGTTCACACTTTTCTTCGCAATCGACATAAGCCAGCTTTCACCTTTCCGTTTGAGTTAGGTATTTACAAATGCAAAACAGCTGCTGATTGCAAGTTAATGGCACACGAGTTAGAGAAACTTCAGCTTGGGTGTTTTCCTCAGAAGCGTGCCTATGATCCGTTGGGTCATTATTCAACAAGGTTGGAGCGAAATGTTTCACATTCGGCAGCGCTTGAGGACTTTTGGGTCAATTGTGAGGATGAATTTGAGGTGCGTCGTCGTCATTATTGTAGGCTTACTGTTCCACAGATTGCTGATTTCTTGTCAGAGGATGTGGAAGGTTTGTCTGATGATGATGGCGAGATACTACTTCATTCATTCATTAGAGACCAAGTTGCTCGCCAGCCACTTCGCCAACCTGATTGGTATGTTCCATTGAACACTTCAGTGAAAGACTTATCCAGGTCTGTTATCAAAACCACCATGTACTTCCTTGAGAGCAAGCGGAAGCGAAGGGTGATCCCAGTTACAGAGCTGCCAATAGTGGTAGTTTCTTCTTTACCTTCTACTTCTAGAGCTAAACCTCGAGTCAAGGTTACTATGAGGCCGCCTGAAGGGGTTAAGATGGGAATTAATTTAAAAGGAAAAAGCATCACCAAAAGGAAACAGGTTAAGCAGGAGCCAACACTTCCAGTTACAGAGACAGTACTTCTAGAGCCAGTTATTTCATCGGAACCAGTTATTCAGACTGAGGCCGGTTTATCATCTCCAGGTTCACCTTTTTCAGCGCACTCATCTCCCATAGATATTGATTCGGAGCCTGAGATTTCGATACATGAGACCTGCATACCAGTTGATTTCCCAGCAGCTGATACAGTAGAAACGACTCCACCTCGAGAGGACAATATTCCTTGTTCATCTTGGCTTGAGAAGTCATTGGAGAGGGAGAGGCGTATGCCTTCATATAATCTTGATTTATCTGAGTTTGGTGAGCTTTATCAGAACAGGTTGAATAAGAGGGCCAGAAAGCAGATAAATATTGAGAAGAATCTTGAGGCAGAGATCGTCATAGAGGTTGCTATTCCTCCAAAAGACAAATACTTGGATGAAGTTGATGTTGGTGATTTTACCTTCGTCAAAACTAATCTGGGTAAGAATACTCGACACACCGACGTGAATCTATTCAGAGTCGTCGTGAGTAATCTAGAGGAGTGCGTCATGAAAGATGGTGAGGATAAGGCAGTTCTCAAGGCTGAAATCAGACAACTTCGCAGGTACATCTCGGGTTTGCTTCATGGCAACGAGGGGCAAGCACCTTTACTTCCACAACTTCGAGAAACCGCCGCAGAGCAGCAGAGGATTCAACACTTGGTTAATCGAGGAAAGCTACTGGATACCTGGATTGAAGACTTTATCATTGCTGGTCGACACCTCCTCATAGAGCTATATCAGTTGAGGGTTGACGCACATAGTCTTCGCCAGAGAATTCAGGAGCTCGAGATTTGCATAGCCGAGCGTAAGCCGAAGGACCTGATTTTGATATCACAGCTTGCAGGAATCTATGACGCCATTGAAGCAGATGGAGATCAGAAGAAGGTCTTCACTTGGAGAGAATTATATCTTTGCAGGGTGGAGACATATGACAGGATTTCTGCTAAGATGAGCATGATTCAGGAAAAGGTTGTTGCAGCTCTTCGTTTCATCAGCGAGTACATCACTCAGATCCCATGTCATTATCGGCATGAGGATGGTACCTACGCCGAGTTAGAGGCAGTTCAAGCTGAGTTCGAAGAGTTAGTTCATGATAACCTATGTGGAGGGCCAGAGGCGTCCAAGATGGAGGAGTTTACAATGCTGACTATCAGTTTCAAAAAGGTGACCACAGAGGTTAGAGATAGTCAGAGGGAGATCCGAGATGGAGACAAAGAGTTGGACAAGCAGTTAATCATCGTGGACAGCGTCAAAGTGCCAGATGATGATACTATTGATAAATTCCTGGAGGAGATGATAAACTTGGAGTAGATGTTCAGTTAGACCATGCAGTTGCTTACAATGATGAGTCATCAGAAGTAGTTAACTCGAGGCTTCTTTCCGAGTTAACTTGCTGTTATACATTGCATGCATGTCTTTCTTGGAAACATCTACATATACTTGGAGATTAGATTAGATTTTTCAGTTGACTAATGATAGCATTCCAGTTGACTTGCTTTCAATAAGGACGTGCATGTTGCACCTTGTCCATTTAGATTAGATGTTTCAGTTAACTGATGATAGTTTCCCAGTTAACTGTATAGTTTCATTCAATTAGGGTTTAGGAATAAGATCTTGCATGCATTGCAAGACTTTAGTTGACTCAAGGTGATTTTAGGGTTGCCTACACCTTGAAGTCTATAAATAAGAGCTTTAAGCTCATTTGTAATTTAACTTTTGCTTGATAGCATACATGCTGCGCCTACCTTGCCTGTAGTATTGCTATTATTGTATCTGTTCAAAGAGTAATTGCTGTTATAATAAATTGCTGCGCCTACCTTGCCTTCATGTTATTGTCATGGTGTTTATTCGATCTTAGTTAAATGGGGTTGCTGGTTTGATCGTTATTGCATGCGTGTTGCGTCTATACAATCTACTGTCCCAGTTGCTTACCTTTGTTTTGTTTATTATAAGCCTATTCAGAAGAGCAAATAGTTGCGCCTACCTTGCCTTCATGTTGCAAAACTGTACTTAAAGCTTATCGTTTGATGTGTGTGATAGTAGACTCATTCAGCCAAGCAGATAGTTGCGCCTACCTTGCCTTCATGTTGTGAAGCTGTACCAGGTTTACCGTTTATTTGTTTGTTTTAATAAACTTCTTCCCGGATTAGCAAATAGTTGCGCCTCCCTTGCCTTCATGTTGTGAGCCCGCACCTGGAGTTTATCGTACAATACATTCCTGCTCCATTTCCTCATGCTCTGTTTCTTGAGGAAATTGGATAGATATTAAAGAAGTTAGCTTAGTTGTAGTTATATGATCTGCGAAACCAGAAAATACTTAGCTGCAACGTTCTAGGTTTTCTTAACCTTGTGCCTCTACCAGCTGAGAACAAAAAGATAGGACATTAGTTTAGTTTTCTATTTCATGCATTCCAGCACAACGAGGGAGCTTCCCCTCCTAATTTGAAGAGCACTCATTACGTAGTGTGCATAGCTGTCCGTACAAACTTACACTCCAAAGGTGCTAGTTCTTACGCCAACAGGAGGATTATTGGGTCAACTGTGAGGATGATTTTGAGGTGCGTCAGCGCAGTTACAACAAGTTCACCCTCTCACATATATCTATCTTCATGTCAGATGATGATGGGGATACATTTCCTCAAATATTTAGAGAACAGGTTGATATGCAACCACTTCCAACTAATGATTGGTTTGCCAAGGAATACTCATTTGTCAAAGAGAGATCAAGTAGAGTTATTCAGAATAGTATACTCTACTTGGATAGCAAGAAGACAAGGAGGGCAATCATGCCAAGTACAGAGCCACCACCGATGCAATCTTCATTGCCATCCTCGTCAAAACCAAAACAAAACAAAAGGAACAATCCTCCTAAAGGAAAAAAAGTGTCTGATAATTCAAAAGGGAAGGCACTTGTTATAGAAATACGTGTGGAGATAGCCACAAATACAGTTTGGAGCATGCCAGAGCCAAAGCTACAGCCTCCTTTGTCATCACCAACACCACAACAGTCTCCAGTTCCGGTTCGCATTGACTTGGAACTAGACTCGCCACCACATAGCAATACCTCTACACATTCCCACTCATCAGGTTTTCCTATGACTACCACCGACCCTTCTAGTGAGATTAGTCGAGACTCATCTTGGCTTGAGAATCAGCTAGGTAGGAAGAGGAGGCAGCCATCCTACAAACTAGACTTCTCAGATTTTGATCATATCTACCAAGACAACACTAGATAAGAGAATAAGAAGCAGGTTCATGTAGAGAGGAATGTTGACAAGGAGATCATAATAAAGACCGTTGCACCCCCAGAGGACAAGAACTTGAATGAGGTAGAAGTTGAAGACTTCGGTGTGATAAAGGTCAACCTTGGTAAAATCACATGCCAAACGGAGGTTGATTTCCTTTAGGTTGCAACAGATAGCATAAAGGATAGATTCATGAAGAACAGATAAGACAAAGCAGCCCTCAAGGCTGAAATCCAGCAGCTTCATCAGTATATCTCTAACCTTATGCATAGCACTGAGAACATCACTTCCTTGCTCCCGCAAATGCTAGAGCTACCAGCAAAGCAAAATCAGCTTAATCAACTGATTGTATACGGGAAGCGCCTGAAAGACTGGGAGGAAGATTTCATCACAAGGGGTCGCTTTATACTTGAATTTTATCAGTTGAGGTATAATGCCTACGAAATCCAGGAGACAATGGCAAAAATACAGGAGACAATGGCTTCAGAGTTGGCCAAGAGCAGAGAACACGCGACTAGTGAACTTCAATACGTGAGAACTTTCGTGTCCCAACTTCCTTGCCAGTATCAGTGTGAGGGTGGTGAGTACATCGAGCTCACCGACATTCAGTCACAGTTGCAGGTGCTCATCCATGGTATTTTCAATGGATATTCCGTTGGTTGTAAGTTAGATCAACTTACACTCATGTCAGCGTTATTTGATGAGGCAGTTAAGAGTAGAGGAGGCAGAGTCTATCAATGCGGTGAGAATGCTGCAAAGACATAGTGTGTTGTAGAGATGTATCAATGCCCCAAATAGTGATGTAGTCAACAACCTTGTGGTGGGGTTACTTGCTCGAGATCGCGGCTAGTGTACTTCAAATCAGGACATCCCACCTTTTCAAGATAGACATTATACCCAACAGTTAACGCAATGCCTCTTTCCGAGTTAGCTTGTTGTTCCACATCTCATGCACGTCTATTTTGGAATTTCCTATGTACAAATGGAGTTTTCATTTAGTTTTCATTCTTCGTTAACTGATGTTAGTTATCAGTTCACGTGCATATCAATAAGGACTTGCATGTTGTAGATGTCCATTTGATTTAGTTTGTTCCGGTTAGTTGATGGTAGCTTTCCAATTAACTGTATAGTTGTATACAATTAAGTTTAGCAATAAAATCTCACATGCTTGCGAGATTGTAGTGACTCAAGGTGATTTTAGGATTCCCTACACCTTTGATGTCTATAAATAAGAGCTCTTTGCTCATTTGTAATTAAATTTTGCATGCAATAGTAATATATGCTAAGCCACCTTGCTTTAAATATTGTTGTTTTGTATCTGTTCACGAGCTTTTATTGTGATAATAAATAGTTGTGCCACCTTGCCTAAATGTTATTATTATGATACTTGCTCATCTTAGTTAAATATAGTTGCTAGTTTGATCGTTTATTGTATGCATGTCTCGCTGATGCAATTTGTTGTCCTAGTTTACTATCTTATGTTGTGATTAATAGTTGTTCTTTCATATCTACACCTCGTATAGGGGTTCCTCCTTGGAAATTTGAAAAGAAGAATTATCTTTTAAGTGTTGTTGCCAATAAGCTTGTTGCATATCTACGCCTCGGATAGGGGTTCCTCCTCCTTGGAAATTTAGTAATTGAGCTTATCGTTTGGTGTCGTGCCTAATAAAATTCATATCAGCCTATGCCTCGGAAAGGGGTTCCTCCTTGGAAATCCTGTTGTAAAGTTTATCATATATCACATTCCTGCTCCTAATTCCTCATGCTCTATTTTTCTTGATGGAATAGGATAGATTAAAGCATTTAGTTAGTTGTAGTTAAGATCTACAAAACCAGAGAAAACCCTTAGCTGCAACGTTCTTGGTTTCCTTAACCTTATGCCTCTTCCAACTGAGTCAAAAAGATAGGATTTTAGAATACTTTACTTTTACGCATATCAGCAAAAGAGGGAGTTTCCCCTCATAGTTTGAAGAGCGGTCATTATGCACTGTGCATAGTTGTCAGTACCAACTCACACTTCAGAGGTGCTAATTGTTATGACAACACCTAGTAATATCCAAAACTGATCCAAATTAAATCATGAAATAAGCTGAGTGTGAGTCACTTAGGCCACTAAACTCACTAATTAGTCGAGACTCAAAATAACAAAGGCAACTTGAAATACTCTCACTACTAATAATATTAAATAATTCACAAGAAAAAATTATGCAATATAGTGTAGAAAGGTCCTAAGGTGTAAGGATCTATAGAGGTTGTAGAAAGGTCCTAAGGTGTTCCTAAGATGTTCCAAGCACAGGTCATAAACATTTGAAGAAGGTTCTTGAAAAGAGAGAATAAAAGAAAACTTCACAAGGGGTGGCAATTTCATTTCTTTCATGGCAATTTCATTTCTGTGAAGGTGGTTTCATTTGTGACATAGCATTTATGTTTGTCACAGCAGTAGTTACAATGCCATGGCATTAGATATGTTGCAAGGTGGTTTTGACTTGATGTCCATTGCAATTTCACACAAGTCAAATAAAAAAGAAAATAATAGCCCAAAACAGTGTATTTTCATGATCACCATTTGGACTTCTTGTTTGATTCATTCTTCCTGAATTTCATTATACACATTAGAAGGTTCTTTCTTATCATTCATTTAATTTTGTTTGTGTGTTTATGGGATTTGTAGATATTCTATTGGCCAGACATGTGCAAAGACATGGAAGCTCACGTCAAGTCTTAAGTCCCATCCAACATTGCCAACCAACTAATTGCTATATGGACTTGGATATACCTCTTCCAGTTCTGTTCAAACCATTGGAATCTCTCAAATTTGATTTTTTGCATGCCTTGTTGAGGAGAAAACATTAACACAACTCCATGTTCATTGTTTTTGGTCATTTCCCAAAGACAACAGGCATGGTTGCATGCAAGGAAGACAATCAACACACTTGAAACAACCAAAATCTTTCTTCCCGCATGTTTGTGCATACTTTGGGGCTCCTCCCTCTGTTGTATCTAATCAAGTTCCCATTTTTTTTCATCGTTTATAGTAATACTTGTGGGAAATGTTATCTACCTAACTAGATAAGTCAACAACATTCCATCCTAAAAATAGATGGACAAACTAAAGTAGTCAATCACACAATTGTCGAATTACTTGTATTGTATAATAGTCCTCATCTTCAAACTTATAATAACTTGGTATACATTCAACATGTCTTCAATAAGGCTAATCAAAACTCTACAAAATAAAGTTCATTGCAAGCATGTTATGGGTTCCAACCTCTGGCACCTCTTGACATTGCTTTTGGCACCTCAAGGCTTCTAGAAACTAACGCAAAGGCCATGAAATTGGATAAGAGGAGAAGCTTCTCATGCACTTTCAAGAAGTGCGTCAAAAGGTTACAAGATATTTTGTCTTGCCGAAATAGAAGTACAAGGAACATCATCATTCACATTGGAAACCACACTTTTCAGATTGGTGAAAAGTTTGGTTGCACTGGTAGAAAGGGCAATTTGCTATCCTTGTTCCAAATTTAAACCATTTCAATATTGTCCTTACACCATGCTTCAAACAAATGGTGAGAACATATTCATCCTAGATCTTCCTTTGTGCTTGGGCGTGTATCTATTATTCAGTGTTAAGCTTCTAAATCCATACATCACCTTCACTTTGAAGTTTGAACTTAAGCATTCTATCATCAATCTGATATGGATCCTACATGTTTGAGTCCAACAAAGAAGATAAATCATCTACACATCTTCAACCTGCATTTGCAATGGCACTAAACTGTTACCCAAGTTGTGAAGAATGGGCAGCATATAGATCAAGCAAAGTGGTACAACATTTTTACAGCTCCATCTTTAGTTTCCACAATCATCCATTCATACGATGGGAATCATTGTTTTGTAAAAAAAGGAAAATGATCTGAGCAGCACAAGCACTTTACAATTGCGTTCATAATTCCCCAAGGCATATTTGCACATTATGAAATTTTTAATTTGTGCACTTTGTAACACTATGTTAGGTTTTAATGTCTCTTATGAGGCAACACAAAACAGAACAGCAGAAGAGGATTAACTTATCTTTGAATTAGTAGGGGAAGCTCCTTAAAAACTAAACACTACTACAAAACCTAAAGCTATGAAGAAAGATTTACATCTGCTTGCACTTTACAAGATCATCAATGGAGTTTTCTGATGGTCAGACAAAGCTTGGCATGCACTACAGATGGTTTTAGGCTTTTAGCCATTCTTTTCTATCTTGGGCAGAAGATTTTGATAGCTATGACAAGCTTAAAGCCCACATATGTTATTTTGAGCAGAGATTTTTGTCATGTTCGCCACCTTTCTCTTTGTAGATTTAATTGATAGTTAAAACCAAGAAAAATTGCACCCAACCTCATTGCTCATATCCCATGCAGATGTTTGAGTGGAGTTAACCATCACTTAAACCCAATTTGCAAGTCTAAGGTGGAAGATTCAAACTAGCTTTTCCACCTAAATAGTGTGCCCAACTTCATAAGTGATGGTGGAAATCTGAACTATCTTCTCCAACCTTCCCAAATACCTAGTGGAATAAATTGCCACTTAAACCAATTTTCATGTTTTAGGTAGAATCCTTTAGTGACATCATCAAGGTGAAAGCTAGAGCTGATCTAGCCATCTTGTTCTTTCCCCATTGCTAATGCCTTTACCATTATCTCGAACATCATGAGTTTTATTTTATGACTTGTGGCACTCACCATCATCATACCATCCTATAAAGGTTGTTAGTCAAAAGATGAAGACTATGACATGACAACCTTGCAAATTGACCAGGGAGACCACATCTTGAACCGAAGTGACACACAAGTGAAAATTAATTTTACGACGAATGAGAAAAAAGGTAAGTATGAACATTGAGTTTCATATGGGTACAAGAATTAACTATTTTTGGGGGTAATGGGCATACTTTGGTTATGAGAGAACACCACAATCTCTAATAAAAAAATAGATTAGTGTCTTATTTGTGGACAATAGAGTCAAGCCTCTCCTAACACCTAAACAGAAAACTATTCTAAACACATTACAAGAAAGGGGAAACACAGTATTGAAAAACATTCACACGCTGAAAATATGATGAGCCCAACTGGCTCTCTCTCAAACCCCTGTGTTAAATTGCTTATCTTTTTGTGTTTAAAGTTTTTTAGAGAATTTCTAGACAGAAGTAGAAGGGGCGTACCACATATAAATGAAGATTGAAGTAAAATGCTTGAAATAATTGCTTAACTGGTACTGTAAATTATCATTGGCAATACATACAATGAATTTACAAACAACAAACGTACCCGAAATGCTCTAGATTATTTTAATAAGAAAATGTGAAGTTTACCACGCAACAATGGCTGGAAACAACATGCATGCACACCAGGGCTATAGAACTAAGTTCTCTTGCAGAATAACTGGAGAAGAATGACTGAGAGAATGGGACGCCCAATATGCAATACAGAAACCAGCAAAAAGCAAGCCGTTTTTCTTCAACAGGAAGGATGCCTCTTTTGGGGAAGCAAGCCAATCAATGCTGAAAAGGTATGGCCTCTGGCAATTGAACACTCTAAAGCTGGTAATGGCAGAAGGTAGGCGTTGTCCAAAGGAAACCCTCTCCTGCAAGCTGAATACTAAATAGCTAAACAAAGATGTATTGATTTGGCCCAGAAGAACTTTTGATTGAAGCTCTCATCAATGGCAATCATTCAGCTGGTATTTCACAGCCTCACAATCACAGCCAGTGAAGATTTTTCGTTCTTCAATGGAGTTTTCTTGCAACCCTTGTCCTCAGAAAAATCACAGAGAAAGAATTTTGCAAGTCAAATGATAAACAAATATTAGGTTGATTTGCAAAAAAATGCCTTATAGCCATCAAAAAAGGCACGAATTCCCAAAAGGGTACGATTCTTTCTCTTTTAAAATACATTTAAATGTATTTTAATTCCTTTCCATAGTTTGGGTCTAAGTCACCAGGTTCGAATTCGAATTCGAGTTCGGCAACATTGAAATTCGAATGAAATTTGGCAAGGAAAAAATTCGAAAATTAAGAAATTCGAATTAAATTCGTCTTATATAATTTTGATTTTTTTAAAATATAAGTAATAAACTTAAAATAAATAAATAAATAATATTGATATACTAATATGTTTAAATATATTAATAAAGCTAAACACAAAACAAAATAAATAATAAATATGTTTAAAACTATACTTTAAATATTATTAATATATAAATAATAAATAAATTAAATTATATATTAAATAATAAAATTTTAATTTATTTAGTTTAAAATATTAAATTTTAACACCATAAATAAAAAATAAAACTAAATAACAAATGAACATAAATAAAAATAATATTACATATAAAATAATATTAAAATATATGAAAACATAACATAAATAAATAATATTAAAAAAATATAAAAACATAACAAAAGAATGATATTAATAAATCGAAGCAGCCGCAACTTTAGAAGCCTTGCAAACCCACCGGTCCCTGAGACTTGCACAAATCCATTTGCAGTCCAGCTCCACCTCCAGTCGTTGGTCAAGTGCCCGATGGCTGAGTGAATGCGTTTGCCGTGAATGCGTCTGCCACTCGAAAATACTTTGTGGAGCCCTGCAAAACAGCTCACGCGGGATAAACAGAGAAAGATAAAACCTCCTAGTAAAATGTGGAAGAAAAAACCTTAAAAAACGTTTTTAGATTATATTTTAATAAAATCACAGTGCCCTCACGAATTTCAACGAATTTTTGCTAATATTTTGAATTTTTTTAATGTAAATTTTTTGACCGTACGAATTTATTCGAATATGAACGAATTTCAATTTTTTTTTAAATTCGACGAATTTCGAATTTCAAGTTGATATTCGGCCGAATATGGTGACTTAGGTTTGGGTGCACTTTATATCACTTTATCATTTTTTATAAAGTAATACTTCATTACTCTATAATATATTTAAGTGGTTTTAATTTTATAAAGCCAATTTGACTTCATAATAATAACCCATTTAAGTTAAATATTAATATTTAACTTAACCACAAAATATTTCACAACTTCCTCCAACCTCAGTATCTTTTTGTGCCGTCAGAAGCTGGCGAACACTAAACTCCACATGCTCGTACCGAATCCCATACTGAAGCTGAAGGGGTGAGAATGACAAACCCACCAAATGGCCACTGACCCTCTAGCCAGATCCTGTCAGCTTACAAGGATCCAAGAGATAGGCTAGCTCCACTGCTCCTGAGAACTGACTAGAGAGGGGACATCACAGTCCGCCCTCCCCGAATTTGCTTGTCCACAAGAAAACTCAAAGCTAGATGTTGTAGAATACTGTCACCCTCCCAAGTAGCATCCTCTGCCTATAAATTTTTCCACTTCACCAGATATTCCCTGACAACCCGCCTCCGAAGATGACGCTCTTTGAACTCCAGAATGGCCTCAGGTATCAAAATCAACTTCCCCTCATCATCTAGGGGTGGTAGATCTGTAGAAGGAATCACCTGTTGTCCTAATGCCTTTTTAAGGTGCGACACATGGAATACATTGTGAACCTTACTGTCCACTGGTAGATCCAACTCATAAGCCACTTCACCGACATGTCTGACAACCCTGAAAGGTCCATAGTATCGTGGCTTGAGTTTCTCAGCGCCCTTCTTCGAAGGTGGATTGCCTATAAGGTTGTAGCATCAAATACACCAAATCATCAATCTCGAAATATCGCTCCACTCGTCGTTGATCAACATATTGCTTTTGCTGATTTTGAGTCTTTTGAATGTTCTCTCTGAGTGCTCTCATAATGTCCCGGTTCTCTTGTAATAGATCCCCAGCCCTAGGTACTCTGTTGTCACTCAACAACAAATCTAGAAAAATCGGAGCATCATATCCATATAACGCTCGGTATGGTGTCATCTGAATACTCATGTGATGAGTGGTATTGTAGCAATACTCACAAAATTATAACCACTTCACCCATGCCTTTTTTTGCCCTGAACTGTAATTCCTCAAGTATCCCTCCACCCATTTGTTGACTATCTCAGTCTGCCCATCTGTTTGTGGGTGGTAGCTGGTGCTCGGAGTGAGTTCTGTCCTGCAAAGTTTGAATAACTCCTACCAGAAGTTACTCAAAAACCTGCTATCTCTGTCACTGACTATGCTCTGAGGCAAATCATGCAATCTAAATACCTCGTAGAAAAACAAGTCCGCCACCTGTGTAGCCATGTGAATAGTAGTGATTGGGAAGAAATGAGCATACCTCGTCAATCTATCTACTACCACAAAAATGTTGTCCTTCCCTTGAGCTTTCGGCAAGCCCGTAATGAAGTCCATCGACAAGAATTCTCACTTCCTCTCAGGAATAGGAAGCGGTTGTAGTAATCTTGCAGGGTATGTATGGTCTTTCTTGTTCTGCTGACAAACAAGGCATTCCCTGGCGTACTGAAGAACAAAAGACTTGAGACCTTTCCAAGAGAATCTCTCTCATACCTTCCTATAGGTGTTAAAGTAACCGAGATGTCCTACCATAGGTGAATCATGAAATTATCTCAATACCATGCCCCTCATCTCAGAACCTAGGACTAGAAATATCCTCCCTTTGTAAATGATAAGATCATCTACAAGTGAGTATCTATCATCCTGTACTGTCCCATCCACTATGCTAGAAGCCCATGGGTTCTTAACATATTCTGCTACTATCATGTGTCTCCAATCCTCAACAATCTCTGTAATGGAACTCAAGTGTGGACGGCGAGATAATGCGTCAGCAACCACATTTTGTGTACCCTGGACATAGGAGATGTCAAAATCATAGGATTGAAGCTTACTTACCCATTTCTATTGTCTTTCATTCGAATCTCGCTGTCCTAGGAAATGTTTTAGACTATTGTGATCGGTTTTAACACAAAATTTACTACCAGCCAAATATTGCCTGAACTTGGCCATGGCATGCATGATGGCCAACATCTCCTTATCGTAGATGTTGAAACTCCTCTCAGGACCTCTCAACTTCCTGCTCTCGAAAGCTATAGGGTGTCAATCTTGCATAATGACTACACCGAGACCCTCACCACTGGCATCATAGTGTAGCTCAAACGGCTTGGTGAAATTTGGCAATGCTAATACTGGACATGTAGTCATGAGAAGTTTAAACTTCTCAAAGCACGCCTGTGCCAAAGGTGTCCACATAAAGGCTCCCTTCTTTGTCAAATATGTTAGCAGCGTAGCATGTCGCGAGAATCCACTAATGAACCGACGGTAGAAGGCGCATAATCCTACAAACCCCCTAAGCTGTGTCAACGTCTCAGGTGTAGGCCAATCAATGATAGCACGAACCTTTTTTGGATCCATACTAGCTCCCTCTCTGCTCATGATGTGACCTAGGTACAAAATTTCTATTTCTGCCAAGCCCAAAGCACACTTGGAATCCTTGGCATACAATGACTCCCTGTCAAGTATACTCATACTGCATCGAGGTGGGCTATGTGTTCCTCCCAAGACCTGTTGTAAACCAGTATGTCGTCGAAGGACACTAAAACAAATTTCCTCAAGTGGGGATGGAAAACCCTGTTCATCGTGGACTGAAACGTGGATGGAGCGTTGGTTAAACCGAATGGCATTACCAAGAAGTCATAATGTCTATAGTGACATCTAAAAGTGGTTTTCTCAATATCCTCCTCTCGGACTCTAATCTGATGGTACCCTATCCTCAAATCAATCTTTGAGATATAGCAAGCTCCATGTAGCTCATCTATTAACTCGTCAATTCGTGGTATGGGATACTTGTTTTTGATAGTCTTCCTATTTAGCATCTTGTAGTCGATACACATTCTGAGTGTACCATCCTTTTTCTTCACCAAAACAATTGATGAAGCAAAGGGATACTTACTCAGCCTGATGTGCCCCATGGCTAAAATTTCTTTGATAGTCTTTTCAATTTCATCTTTAAAATGCTTGGGGTGCCGGTAAGGAGTGATTATGATAGGTTTTGTGTCCTCATCCAACTCTATAATATGCTCAATACCTCTATCAGGAGGTCTACCTGGTGGTATAGCCCTAAAAACCTTCGCGTGCTTGACTCGGAGTGCTTGAACATCTGGATGATAAGGAGATTCTTGTTGCTCCTTTTGTGAAGGCATTATCTTGCATTCAGCTGCCCAATCCACCATGTCATGCCGAATCAATCTTTCCATTCTTCTGAGTGAAATTTCTTTTACATTGTTGTCCTTGATGGCTTTCAGAACATGATTTGTGCCATCAACTTTAAATTTCATCTCCATGTCTCGTAAATTAAGTGTGAACTCTCCTATCGCGTGAAGCCACTTCATGTCAAGAACTACATCTGTACCTCCCATGTTCACAACATAGAAATCTGCCTTAAACTCAAAATTGTTGAGTTTCATTGGCAGATCCGAAATCATCCTCTCACAATTGAGAGTCTACCCAACTACAACCTTCACTCTAATGCCTTCAAACTGCTTAGTTTGAATGCCTCTTTTCTCAACCAAACGTGAACCAATAAAATTATGGGTTGCACCTGTATCCAGAAGGGATATCATTCTTTGACTAGCTAGTATCCCACGAAGTCGGAAAGAACCTTTTCTCTGCATACTGGACATATGAGCTTCCTGCAGCTCAACTTCAACCTCCTTTTCGGCCTCATTTTCTGATTTTTCCTCATCTATATCATAAATTGCAGCTTGCTGGTCCAAAAAATCAGTCATCTCTTCTCCCTCAAAGTACCACTCCATATGCCTATTTTTTCCTTTAGGCTTGAGGGGGCAGTCATGGTTGATGTCATATGGGCCCTTGCAATAAAAGTAGAGCTTCCTCCTACGTAGATCGTTAATTGTTTCACGATCCAATGGTGCTGCAATTTTTTTCTTTTGATCAGCATTTTCAAACTTGTTTGGATTAGGTTAGTATCATTGTAGGAAGTGAATGGTTTTGAGCCCGAAACATAATGAAAAGGAAATTACTCCATCCCCGAAGGAATGAAGTGCTTCAAAAATTGCCCATTGTATGGCAATGGGAATGGATTACAACGATGCCACTTCTGCCTGAAAGGCTTCACTTCTCGTCTGATGGGTATTGCAGGAGAAATTCTTCTGGGATTGTTGGCGTTACAATTCGCACCTCTGGAGTGCATATTGGCTACGGATAGCTATGCACAGTTTTAACTGCTCTTCAAATTGGGAGGGGAAGCTCCCTCTTTTGCTGATATGCATAAAAAGTAAAGTATTCTAAATTCCTATCTTTTTGACTCAACTTGTAGAGGCACAAGGTTATAAAACAAAGAACATTGCAGCTAAGCTTTTCTCTGGTTTCCGCAAATCTTAACTACAACTAGGATAATGCTAAAACTATCCTATCTCCTCTAGAAAAACAGAGCAAGAGGAATTAGGAGCAAGTGGGAATGGTTGATGATAAACTCTATCTCAGGATTCCCAAGGAGGTGGAACACCTATCTGAGGTGTAGGCTGAAATGAAGGTTATTGGAAACAACATCAAACGGCAAGCTAGTTCTCAGGATTCCCAAGGAGGTGGAACTCCTATTCGAGGTATAGGCTGAAAGTAGATTACTGGAAACAAACACTAAACGAAAATATTTATTTCTAAATTCCCAAGCAGGTGGAACACCTATCCGAGGTGTAGATATGAAAGACAAACTATCAAAAACAACATCAAATGATAATCTCTATTTCTAAATTCCCAAGGAGGTGGAACACCTATCCGAGGTGTAGATATGAAAGAAAGATTATTATAACACTAATAAATCTGGGACAACAAATTGCATAATGAGACACACCCACAATGAATGATCAAACCAGCTTTATATTAAAAAAAGTGAACCAATACAGCATAGCAATATTGCACGGCAAGGTGGGCACAATAATTTGTTCTCATAGTAAAAGTTCAAGTACAAATGAGCAAGGATGCTCTTATTTATAGAACCTCAAAGGAGTAGGGAACCCTAAAATCTCCTTGAGTTAACATCAGTCTTGCAAGCATGCAAGATTTATTGTTAGGTCTAAATGTATGCAACTTAACGGTTAACTAGAAAAACTATCTCAGTTAACTGATTCTAAACTATATTGATTGGACTTTGCAACATGCAAGTCTTATTGATATGAGATTCAACTGATAACCTACATCAATTAACTGAAATCTAACTCTAAATGCACATAGGTGACTCCAAAATAGACATGCAATGATATGTGGGACAGCGAGTTAACTTGGAAAGAAACATCAATTTAACTACTGTGTCTAATGTCTATCCTAAAAAAGGTGAGATGTCCTGATCTGGAGTTCACTGGCCGTGATCTCGAGCAATTAACCCCTCTAGGAGGTTGTTGATTGCATCACCATCTGGAGCACTGATACTTCTCTGCAATACTCGGTGTCTTCGCAACATCTCTTCACCGTCTGTGATTTGACTCTGCAATTCTCTTCCATTCTATATATCACTTCCTATATCATTATCTTTCTATCTCTCCATCTCCCCCTCTTTATATATCACTTCTTATATCTTTATCTTTCTATCTCTCCATCTCCCACTCTCTCATTGTCTCCCTCTTTATATCTCTATTTCTCCCTCTCCCCCTCTCTTCCCATCTCTCCCTCTATTTATTTATCTTCTCACCCCCTCCATCTTTCCCAAGTTATATCTATCTCTCCTTTCTATCCCTATCTCTCCCACTTTCTATATCTCTCTACTTCTCTCTACTCCCTCTATTTATCTCCCTCTCTCTCCCTCCCTCTCTTTATTTATATGTATCTATCTCCCTCTTTATCTCTCCATATCTCTCTCACTCACACACACACACCTTGTTTCTCCCTCCTTTTATCTCTATCTCTCTCTCTTTCCCCCTCTCTATCTCTCTCCCCCTCTATACCTCTCTTTCTATTACTTGTCTCTATCACCTTTCTCTCTTTCTTTCCCTCTCTCTCCCCATCTCTCCCTCCTCTTTATCTATATCTCATTATCTCTACCTTTCTCTCTTATTTACCCCATCTCTCTTGCTCTATATCTCTTTATCTATCTCCCTCTTACTCCCCTCTCTATCTCTTTCTATCCATATCTCTACCTCTATCTCCATCTCTCCCTCTATCTCTCCTAATGTATATCTCTATCTCTATTTATCTCTCTATATCCATCACTCCTCTCTATATCTCTTTCTATCCATATGTTTATCTACCTCTATCTCTCTATCTATTTCCCTAGCCCTCTCTATCTCTCTCTCCCTCTCCCTCTCTATATATTGAGCTATCTTTCCTCTCCCCCTCTTCTCTCTCGCCGTCCTCTACCTATCTCTTTCCTTCCCCCCCTCTTCCCCCCTCTTCTCACATATCTCTCTCCCTTTCTCTCCCTTTTTTTCTCTATATCTTCCCATCTCTCCCTCCCTCACTCCCTCCCTTTCCCCAATCTATCTCTCTCTATCTATCTCTCAACCCCTTTCCCTTCCCATATATCTCTCTCTCCCTCTCTCTATCTCCCCCTATTTCTCTCCCCTCTCTCCATCTCTATTTGTCTATCTCTACTTCTCTCTATTTTTTTCTCTTTATCACTCTATCTTACAATCTATATACCTCTCTGTCTCTCCCTCTTCCACTTCCTCTATATCTCTCTACCTCTCCCTCTCTATTTTCTTATCTCTTTATCATTATCTCTCCCTCTATCTCTCTATCTATTTGTCTCCCTCTTCCTCTCTCGCTCTATCATCTGTACCTCTATCTTCCTCTCTCCCCCTCTATCTCTAGACTTGTCTCCCCCTCTCTCTCCCTCTCCCTCTTCCTAGACCTCTATATCTATATCTCTTTGCCTTGCTATCTCTATCTCTCCATATTGCTTCTTTCATCTCTCTCACTATCTCTATCTCGTTATCTCTCCATCTCTCTCTACCCCTATATCTCTCCCTCTCTCATTCTCTCCTTCTCTCCCCCTCTCTATATATTTATCTCTTCCATCTCTATATATCCCTCCCCCCTCTCTCTCTTTATCTCTTCCTCTCCTCTCCATATCCCTCTCCTCCATCTCCATCTCCATCTCCATCTCTATCTTCTTCTCTATCTCTATCTCGCTCGTCCCCCTTCTATGTCCCCCTCTTTCCATCCTTGTGTCTCCCTCTCTCCCGATTGCAAACATAAGATGAACCTATTGGTAATGGAGGCTAATTATCTTCCCGATTCAAAGGTTTTATTTCAGTCATGTTTGGATCTTTAAAGTGGATTCTTAGTTTATTTGAAGCTATCACTTCTCCATTGAAACCTTTGTTGCACAAACAACATCATTTACTAAATGGCCCACCAATTGACCTCATGTACTACACAAATGTATGCAAAAAATAAACCAAAGTTTTCCCTAATTGACCTTCCATGCCTCTTTGGCGTACCCATTGTACACCAAGGTGTGATTGCTAGTATAATTTGTTTAGGCATTAGGTGAAAAATAAATTGCTTTCATTCTATAACTTAAGTACTTAAAATAATTAAAATTTTAGTTTTTAGTTAAAAAATTAATTTAATAATTAAAATTTTAACTTATAACTAAAAAATTGTTTAAATTTAAGAAATAAATTTATAAATTTATTTTAATTTTAAGAGTGTCATATAGGATTTTATATAATAGAAATCTATAACTTAATTATTTAAGGTCACTTATATAGATTTTTTTTTAAGGAACATTTTATATAAGCATTTTAAAACTTTAGTATTTAGTTTTCACTTCCTCGTGTACTAGCCCTGAATTGTATTTAGACCTTGAATTGGATAATCAAATATTTAATTATATAATATAAATATATTCATAAAAACCTAATTTTAATTTTGTTGTAATTATAAGGTTTTGAATAAAAAGTTTCTTTCAAGAATTATGTAGTTATAGTTTTAAGGAAGAAGATAAAATTATACTAAATTTGAATAAAGCTTATAGTGTATTAGAATTTATATTGGATTTTTTTAATTTTAATTTAATTTTTGGCAAACAAACAACACCTTAAAGGTGGCTACGATACCATGTTAGAGTTATTAATTCTTTCGGAGAGATAATTAAATTATGTGTACAATATAATGAATAATAAACTATAAATATGCAAAGGAAAGAATTAAATTAAACAAAAACACATGAACACCATACGTCTATTGTAGAGTGAATATTTCAATATTCACTATTTCAAATTCTCTCCTAATAATTTATTTCTAGTAGGAATCCCTTAAATAAAGAGAAATAGGGTAGATAGCACCCTTCTAGGAAGTTATCGTACCTTTTACAAACAACATTAGTATTAATTAATATAGAAAAAAATCTTTTAATATCAATAAACTTACTATTTAATTAATATTCTTTGTAATATACTAAAAACATATTTATATTATAAAGTTGTATACCCTATATTAAAGCTTTACAATTGTTTATTTTAGGCCTTTTATCAATATAGAGACCCATAATAAACATTATACTCTAACAGTTGTAATCTAATTAAATCATGAAATGAGTGAGTTCAGATCAACTAGGCTACTCATCTCAATTACCATTCAAAACCACTTAAGTACGGCATCTTGAAACATTCTCAATATTCCTAACATGACATATCTCATAAAGGAACAAAGCATATAAGACAATGCACGAATCTATAAATATTTCAAATAGCTTATAAGGTGATATGTACACATTGGACCAATAAACAATTGAAGAAAATTCTTTGAAGATAGAGAATAAGCAGAAAACAATTTTCACAATGACAAGACCATCATATATAGCAAGGTTGCAGTTCTATTTTTGTCAGGGTGGCTCCAACTGTATAGAGTTGGTTACATTGGTGGCATGAAAGTTGTTTTTGTGTCACAGTATTTATACCATTTTTGTGGCAGTTGTGGAGGTTACATGGTGGTTATAGTGAATTCACATGAGTCAAACAGGAAAAAAAAAAAAAAAAACTAGAAATGATGTATCTTTAGCTTTTCATCATTTCAATCATTTGATTCACACTAGTTGAGTTTGGTAGTATTCAACCCAAAAGGGTATTTCTATTCATTGATTGATTCTTAGTAAATTGCTTGTAGGAGTTGTAGGATGGATCTACAGAATAGGAGAGTGTGAATTGAAGCAAGCTAAGGATAATAAGCAGTAAGAGTAGTGCTGATATCATGCCATTTCAAAGGCCTCAAGGAGGCATTAGGCTTGTAATAAAGAAAGGAAATAGTGGGAAGAGTAGGCAATGCTTTCTTTGGTCTTATTGTTTTCCCAATTTGGGTTTCTCTAAGTCACAATCCCTTATGTTGGGCTTTGACTACAGTTCTTTTCTTTATTCATTTCACACACATAACAAACGACATAAGTTTTTCATAGCTTGTGATAGTAGCTTTCATTTCATATATCATAATTACTGGTTTCAATTAATATCTTGTCCCACCAATATTTTCCTTTTCAGACGTTATCATTACTTCAACCATAAAATTTCCTTAATGAATACAAATAAGTTTTACTTATTTTTTCTTGAATTCTACTTTGACATGTTGCTTTCAACTGCATTGTAAAAAGATGGAGACGGGATGACCTGTTTTGTTGTCAATATGTTTGCACCCTTGATATCTCTATGGATAACACCTTGCTCATGAAGATATGCCAATCCTTCTAACACCTGAAAAAATTATTAACAACCCAAATAGGTATAAAAATAATAGTACAAATCATAATAAGAAATTCACGATAACATAGGAGACATAAAATCTCATTCACAATAAAGGAATGAATTTCTACATAGACACATCATTGCAAATAAGGGTGATTTTTAACATGGAACAGGCAAAAATTAAGCATAAATTTGTGCTCAACACAAACCTGTGAAATGTAGACTGCCACAAGAGATTCTGGAAAAGCTCCAAATTTGTTGGGCTTGACCATGCTTGCAAGCGATCCACTTTCAACATATCTACAACATAACCCATCATTAAAGCAAATAGGATGCAAAGTAAATTCCCCAAAAGATAAAGACGGACAAGTAGCAATTCTCTAAACTATACACAAGATAGACAGCTGACCATGAAATCGATTATATCGTAAAACAAAAACTTTAAAGACAAAAACACAAACCAAACTTGACGGAAGGCAAGAACATTCAGGAATCATAATAAAAAAAATAACAACAAAAATTATAAAAGGATATGCTCAACTTCATATATAATTCGCAAGGTCAATATTAGTATGAACAACATGGCCATTAATATTATTTTTCCGATAAATATGCCTTTGTGTCAACCATGCAAAATGCTGATTGAACTATAATAATTTATGCTACAGTATGAGATATTCAGATGAAGCTATGTATAAAAAGCTTAATTCTTTGTTAATGCGCAATAGAAATGTTGCATGTTCCATGTTTAGAAATATGCAAGTTTCATGTTTTGCATGAACACATGGCTCTGGTAGTCATAAAGGCCTATTTAAGTATAAAATCTAGCATTACATATGATAAGTTGCTTTTGAATTTTCTAATTAGCCTAAACCTCAAATTTCAAAGAATGTGAATAATTTTCCACTCCCTAGGGGCATCAATAAAGAAAATGTTTGACTAATGCTTATTGATTTGTTGCCTGAAATATGCTCTCTCAATTTTTTTAATTTTTAAATGAACATTTACAATGTAACAAAGCACCCGTTAAGGTTAGCATAACTCAAAACGTGCATGAAAGAACTCTAACCAAGAATGCGCCCTAAAATCACTTAAGGAGGAGGGGCGAGCATATGGTCAAAGGATCCCTAGGATCTACTGAATCAAAGAGTACAAGATTACACTGAAAGAGAGAGATTAAACTCGACACCAAGAATGTGCACTCAAGATCCTTTGACAAGCGAGGTGCTAACATATGGTGGAGTACTACTATTGAATTGAAATGAAACAAAGGCGGATAACTGGCCAAAGAACTTTCCACACTACCACCAAACAGTGGGGGGAAAAGATTACAAAATTAATTACTTCTTCTGCTGCGGCAGGCATCCACTGAGGAGTGGGAATTCACCACTTGAAAGTGGATATGAAAGAGATTACAAATCAGTTTATCCTCACTGGCGGTATACCATCTAGGGGTGTTTAATGTGAAGTTAATTAAATAATGCAGCAAATGCTAAAACTAACAATACTACTGTTAACAGTTTGTACAAAGAAGAGAGCTGCAAATTACACTGCTTTTCACCATTTTTCAAAGCACCACGTTATACATTGTTTCCATGTCAGAACATAATGAGAAAAGAAGAAGAAAGATGGAAATAGTAAATGATTTAATTTTGTTTCAGCAAACTGTAATTCTGGAAATGTCAAATCAGCAACTACAAAAAATTATCAAATGCTCATAACTCAACTGAATTACCTCTGAATTGCATGATTCCAAGTGCATTGATCAACTAGAAGATAGGCGCCCTACTGAGATGAAGAAATAGCCTCAAAACACTAACTATTATTTATGGCACAATTCCCAATGCAAACTGAAATGTATGACCCTCCTTGAAGGGCGATTTTGACATATAAAATCAAAGGCTCCAAACTAAAATCTGCAAACTGGTAGGAAGGGTAGCCCCAAGCAGAGAATTCCTCTGGTCAAATACCCATCACCAAAATAAAATCACTCTCCAAGCTGTAAATAGAAATGTCCTTCAGCCATGAAAGGATCAGCAAACACAAATTCTGGAAATAACATCAATTTCTCCAACACTGAAGCTCAATATGTACTTCTGAATGAAGCACACTATCAATCCATCATCTAGGGAACCATAGTTTCAGGCCCGAAGAGTGGAATAGAATTGCTAAGCTTTCCCTTAGCCGGATTCTGGATTTCAAACCAGCAACATAACTTTACTTTCCAAAACATAACATCATCAACTCTCCATAATGTAGCAATATATATAAATCATTAAATGCTCAACATGACCCCTTAATTTCCCCTCTTCAAAACAACATGAAGTTATTACTCCTAGGCGTGGGGGTACAACTTAAAACATGAAATTGACTAAGTATAACACTTAGTCCAAGGAGATAACCAAAACCAATGCCAATACTGAAACTGAATGATTACCACAAATAGCATGATGACCTGAGTTGAACTGCAGATGATGATACTACCAAAATTAGACTTACTAAAAATAGCCACTGCCAAAAATAGTAAATTCACTTCAACTCAATAGAAAGCCAAACTGATCGGCCACACTGAACTGCAAAAGATTGAGTTGCTGCTAGAGTGATACTGCTATAAATATACTTACCAAAAATAGCATATTGCTATAAATAGTAAGTTTGCCAAAACCACATCTGTATGCCAACTGAGCAGTATCATGACTTACTAAAAATAGTAAGTGTTCCCATTTTGCTTAGCCTACGAGTTTCTGAAAATAGGTTAAATCCAATTGTAGAGCGTAGGGCTAAATCGGAGACATTACATTGCCCTGACACAAATTGAAACCTGTTCAAAAGTTGCTTATGTCATGTCCCCAAAATAGCAATACCATAAAGACCAAGTGTTAAAATACAAATAAATTAATAAATAAACTAAATAGCAATATTAATATTAAATATAAAATAAATACGTACCATATCAATATAAAAATATATAAATATGAAATAACAAATATAATAATAATACATAGGCGAATTATTGTTATTACATTCTAGTATTAAATAACTTAATATTAAAAATAATAATAATAAATAAATAATATAATCATTACACATCAAAGATTGTAATACATTAGAATAAAATAATAATAAGATATTACAAAATTGGTTTTATTATTATACATTAATGTTAAAATATGTTCAATAAAATATCAAAATAAAATAATTAAATAAGTATATAATCTGCCATTTTAAAAAATAGATATTATTGTGATAATAAGCCTTTAAAAGCAGCAATTAAATCTAACAAAGGGATATATTTTATGAAAAGTCACCTCTTTCACCAAACAATACATTCCCCCCATGAGTCACCTACTTTTAATGGTATAAATAGAAAGAAGGAAAATAAGGAAGAGGGAAAAACATTGAGAAATAGAACAGCAGCAACAATGATTGTTATGCATTGGAATATAGAGTCATTTAATATATATGTATATATATATATATATATATTAATAGGCATACAAGTATATATGCATAGATATAGATAAATTTTATAATGAATAAAGAATATATATGAATAAAAAAAGAATAATTGTATAAACATATATATATTATATATATAAATACTAATGGATATAAATAAAAGAATAATTATATATATATATATATATACATACACGATTATGCAATAATGATACTTGTAAGCAATGATTACTCTTTAATATAAACATAAGCAAATTATGTATATTTATGAATTGTCCTCATCCTATGATCAATTCAATATAAGGTTGAAAGAGGCGAGTAAGAAAACATGGAGAGATATAGCAACTCAAGTGATGTACTCACTTAGCAATAATATTTAGCATATTTTGAATATAAGAAATCGATATTGCTAATTTGATTATTGATATAATGTTTTCTTTAATCTTATCATAATGAGAATTATTTTAGGAAATGATGAACTTAAAGAACCGTTGATAAATGAAGATATATTTGATTATAGGCATGAAATAAATCTTGGAAGAATGCAAATATAGCTGGTTGTGTAAAGATTGTCTTCTTTGAACTTGTAATTTTATCAGGAAGGGTGAACATGGTTTAAGTAGATTGTCTAAAACCCCACTTTCAGCCCCTTAGGCCCTGGACAAGGGATTGGGCCTTGCATCCCCTTAGGCCCTTAACTAGGGATTGGGTTATAGAAGGTTGGGGGTCCCACCTAGGCTTCTGCCCCTTAGGCCCTAGACAAGGGATTGGGCCTTGTAGCCCCTTAGGCCCTTAACTAGGGATTGGGTGAATAGGAGGTGGTAGACCTTAGGCTACTTAAGGATTCCATGATTTCCTCTCCCCCTGATAGGATGAGTGTCTTCGAGGTGTTGCCATGAGTAGAGTATGCAGGTACTAAGCCACTAGGCAAGAAGGGTTGTGATCGACAACCTCTTGAGCTTTATTTGAAGGCTTCAGGGCGGATTCACCCACGGCACTCCTTTTGCTTGTTAAATTGCATTTATGATTATGCTTATATTTTGGATATCTAGATATTAATGCTAACAAATATATATGTGTGTGGAAATGTTGTTAATATGGTGAATGCAAATTTCAAATCAAGATTACTTAATTAAAAGAACATTCATTTGGAAAGAAGAAACCTTAAACCTAATCAACAAGTGAATTCTAGGGCAAACCGGGTAAGTGACATTATAGCTTAATTTGCTTATTTATCAAACAATAGAGGTAGACGGAAGTAGGATATCGTCAAAAAAATTAAAATTGTTGAACCTCTCTGCACCATATAGAGTCATCGTTTGTTAGGTTGGGTCCATCACCTACACAAGAGCTCTACCATAGGCCCATAAGTATGAATAGGTAAGGGCTTAGGGGGTTTCCTTGGCTTAGATCACTTGTTGAAGTAAAAGGTTTCTCAATAGCTCAATTTAAAGCAATGGATAATGTGCAAGATGGTGCAAATGTTGATCTAATCAACTAACTATTTCCTGAAACAAAAATCTAACAATGTTTGCCCAATTAGATTACAGTTAAAAAAATTCAAAGTTGTAGACATGTGTAATGTCCACTTTTTAGCTCGTTCCAGTCTCTCATTGGTTTAGCCTATTAGCTCACCCTCATAGGCTAATGCAGATGGTTAGAGGGTCTCATTTGGCAAATATCAGAGTGGATTCTTCTCCAGAGCTTTGGGTGGTTCAGGATTGGCCTTCGTTTGGTGATTCAAGACTCAGTTTCACACACTTACTATTTATAGTAAGTCAGCAGGTCAGCAGAGTCCAGTATTTCTATTTATAGTAAGGCACCTGGACGTGTGATGATTTCAGTGTTGATCCCAGTTTTCAGTTGACCTGGCGAAATAAGGATTAATGTGGAAGTTATATTATTTAATTATTATTAAAGGTGACATTAATAATAATTAATCATTAAAAGTATATTATAACTTTATGTCTAAAGGGACCATTTAATGACTTAAGCACATTAAATGATTAATTAAATATGTACCCACTTTGAGGAATTAGTTTATAAAGTTTAACTGCACATTAATATTATTTTAATGGATTGAAAAAGAAGCTTCTAGTGGGTCGACCTCTTCTTGAGAGATTATAAAAGGGATCAACCAAGGTTATTATTATTAAGTCATGATTTTGATATTTAGCTTTTGAAGAGTTTTATTGTGGAGAAGAAGAAACCTAGGGTTTATGCAATTTCTACATTTTTTTGCATTGGAGAGCGTAGCTTCTTCATTGTATCAGCTACCTGAGAGTGTGAAAGACCATCTGAAGGCTGCTTGTGAATTGGCTTCATCCAGAACTCAACATTGGGCATCATTGGAGGATTTCTCGAGGGTTTCAAAGGATAAACATTTGTAGATCAAAAGTTCATATTCAAGTATGATCAATCTTATTGTAAATTCAAAGCAATAAATAATCAAAGTTGATCATTTGATATTTTAGTTTTCAACACTTCTCTCTTTGCATTTGCTTTGCAATTTTATGCATTTCTTGGTAAGTATTTTGAAAACTTCAAACACAAAAAAATTAGATCAGCAGTTGCAAAGAATTTTATATTGGGAGGAACAAGGGTTCTTACAATGGTATCAAAGCAGTTATCTTGCCATCCTATGTTGGAAGTAAATTTTCATGGGTAAAAAGAAATTTATAAGTTGCTAGGGTTTGTATGTAAACTCTAGATTTTGCAATTGCATTTGTATTTACAAGGGAAAGGCTTGAATATCTATTTATATCTGTAGTTTGAATATCAATAATCTTTTAGCTGCAATTTATTTAAATTTCCCTAATCGATCTATTTGTCAGTTCTATGGATAAAAGTTAATATATTATTGAAAGCTAACGCTACAAACAAACAATGGTTATCAGTATATGATCTCTGATCTGCCACATAAGGTGGCGCAACAACAAATAGGGAGCCTTCCGTTAATATTAAAATAATCAGCTCATATTTGGGAGAAGTATTATAGAGGAATCGACTATACCAAGGGGATCGCTAAAGACAATTTTGGTCAGAATTTTGTTTTGTAGCGGGTGATATGGAGTTAAGAAAAATTTGATGAATGAGTTTCAAATAAGGAGCCGGATATACATTTCGGAAAGGCACGATTGGTTTGGGAAAATTGTAAAAGACAAATTTATTATATTATTGAAGAATCACATTCACAAGAGGCCCAATAATTGTTGAAAATATCAAAGATATTATCTGGTGGAGATTCAATTCTCTCATGGTCGACATCTATTGACCAATATAAAAGACAAATTCATATTGGTTGCATAGATTTGGATTCTTCCAAATTATTTCCGCCGTTTATTTTCAGGAGTCCATATTGCTTGAAAAGGCCGATATAACATTCTTTGATGAGTCCGATAATCTCATCGTTCCACCAGTCACTACTGAGAATGCCCGATACTCAAAAGACAAAACTAAAAGGATCATTGTCTCTTCCAAATTCCTGACCGCCAAGTCAAGGAATCGTATTCATTAGGAGCTGCTATTACATCCGGCCACCATGTCTTAAAGCTATGTTGGCAAGGGAGTCTTTAAATAGAGATTATTACCATTTATGATTGTTATTTATAAAGCCAACAATAGAAATTATTGAATGCCGCCATTTACCATATTGGTTGCATACTAAATAAAGTTTCTAGCATATCACCTGTTGCTGAATGCACTTCGGGCCACCGACTGCTTCTAGAATAAGACATTTAGAGAAGATACATTGTATTACAGCCTTGGTATTGAATGAAGATGGGATTTTGAGCTAGTCACGTTACTTCATTACATATTGCTTCCCATATCCTGGGAATATACTTATATCAGTAAACATTCAGCTTCTCAAGTTACTTGCATTAACCTCTACAAACATCAGATAGTTGCATGCCAATCATTTGACAAAATGATAATATGTCAAATGAAATAACCAAAAATATCGAACGAGAATTTGTAGGGGTTATTGCACACCATGATCTGAAGTACAGAGGCTACGATTGCAAGTCAGTGATTAGTTTGTCACTGCAACTCATAGCTGCAGAATTAGTTGTTGTAATCGTTGGTCTAAGAAAGAGCTTGTATAAGTCTAAGATTCAAATCAAGACAAAAACAGAAAAATACAAACTTGATTGAAGCGGCGAAAAGGTTACTTCAATGGCTTCCTATAGCAGGTGTAGAATTAAGGATAGAAGATTACTCACCATCAAAGAAGAAGAAGCCTGGTTTGGAGAAACAAATGGAAGACATCTTGAATGATCTTCAACGAAAACTTATGCTTTCACAACAACGATTAACTCGTAGCTTGCAGCAGTATGAAGATTCCATTTCAAGACGAACATCATCACAAAGCAAAAATGAGAGGCTTGGTGTATCTACAAGTGAGGTATCCAAAAGTCTCTATGATGAGTTTGCTTTAAAAAGTGATAAGTCAGCAAATAATGTTTTTCAACCTATAGGTGAACATGAGGTTAAAACTGAATTGGTTGTTAATAAGGAAATTTTACAACATGAAAATAGTATGGTGGAGCCCCAAAATAATACTCACAACACTCAAAAAGTTGTTATCAGCACTGACAACAGTTATGATTTTCATGACAACAGTGAAAATCCTTTGCATCAGAATGAGACAACAACTATTTCACGTGAGGTGATGGTTCTGTGATGTTGTCAAAGGAAAATACTCAAGGTTTGAGTATTACTGATGCATTTTGTGTTGAAGATTCATGCCACAATGAAATAAATCGAGCAATTTTATCAATTTTTCATAACTAAGTTCACCTATTAACATTAATGAAATCTCAATCCAACTGAAGGGAACCCTTTCTTCTTATCAACCTAGATCCCAATGCAGGCAAGGTTGAGAGCATACTCGAAAGGGGATCGTTAGCACAACTAAAACTGTTGGAAAGTAATAAAAAGAAGATACAATCAACTCTACCACTTATTCAGCGGGAGGACTGAAATGGAAAGTACATTATTGAATTTAAAGGTTGCAACTCAACCACTTATTCAGCGGGAGTATGTTGACGGCTCAACCGATCAACAATATCATGAATAATGCAATACAGTAAACAAATAGGCGGCAAGCTAGCCTCTTCCACTTCTTCAGCGGGTGATGCAAGAAAAGGAAACTTGAAGCTATAGACTAAATTGAGGCCAGTCTCTTCCACAATCGTGGGAATTTCAAGAGCTAGATAAGAGAGGAGAATTGTTGATAGTACTACTGTTCAACTTACAATGTGATAGAGAGCCTGTCAAGAACACATGATTAGAAATCATACAATGCTGCAATAACGTAAAGAAATTCCCCCATACTCAATCTTGACTCCCTAGACTCAAGCCCACTCAAGAGATGACTTCTCATAATCTGATATGACTGTGACAGTGACTGAAATTGCACAAACCAGCAACCTGTAACCTCACTATATCGCTCATAACTTGCTCAAAACCCAACCAATTGACATGAGATAAGATGCATAATGCTCTAGCATGGATGGCAACCAAGACAAGACACAAAAACCAACTCAAACAACCCCTATTTATTTTGCACGGAAATCAAAGCACCTACAGAAAAGTACGACCCTCTAAGAAGGGTGATTTTGCCTTTTAAAATTCCACACTTGTTAATAAATTCTGAGATTTGACATGAAGGGTCGCCCCCAGCAAGGGAACCAATAGGCACAACACCCAGAACCACACTATTTTTATTTTGCAAGATGTGATTAAAAACTACAATCAGCTGAGCAGAATCAATAACTCTGTAAAATTGGTTAAATGCAAAAACACCAACTACAATTCCACACTTGTTAATAAATTCTGAGATTTGACATGAAGGGTCGCCCCCAGCAAGGGCACCAATAGGCACAACACCCAGAACCACACTATTTTTATTTTGCAAGATGTGATTAAAAACTACAGTCAGCTGAGCAGAATCAGCAACTCTGTAAAATTGGTAAAATGCAAAAACACCAAATACAATATGCTCAATACTCAACTCAAAGACCATGGACAATCCTATCTTAACTAATTGCTATCTTTCAAGAAAGAAGTCAAGCCAAGCTAGGAGGTATGCCTTCCCCGAAGCACTCAGTCACCATTCCGACAGCATAACTTTGCAATAAATTCAAAATGAAAAACATGAAGAGAAGCAACTCCTTTTATAACTTGTGAGGAGCTCCTAGAAGCTTCTAGAAGGTACGCCAAAACAAAGGAGTCAACATATTTTGAATTTCCAAGTTGATTCACCTTCTCACAAAGTTGGCGTCCCTTTTCTTTTAATGAAATATTTCATTATTTTAAAATAATTCACCTTCCTCAAGTTGGCATGCCTTTCCTCCTTAGTCCACTTTATCATTTTTGGAAATATTTCACTTAACCCCTTGATGAGGCATCCACCCATGAAGACCCCCTTTTAAAACAACTTAAAAGTAATTAGACTAGGCCAAGGGACATAATATTAAAATATAACATTATTAAAATAACTTCTCTCTCCCAGAAAAGCATCCCAAAGCCAAATCGAATTCTGCCAACTAAACTGTTTGAAGAGGAAAGCCAAGAGTACTGATGCCAATACGGTCACTGCCAGAAATATAATTTACTAAAAATACTAAATTCAAGAAGTTGCTCAGAACAACATGCCAGCTATACCGTTGTGAAGCTCTCAGAAAACCCAGAAAGAATCCACAAACAAAACTTCAGAATTCCAAGGGCAATCTTCTGAAAAAAGATAAACAACCTCCACCAGAATAGGAAACCCTAATTTCCACATCCGAGCAGCCTACAGGTGTCAAAAATAGGCTAACGGTCATCACCAAGATCACTATTCCGAGGGGGACATTACAATCTGCCCTTCCGAAAATTGCTTGTCCACAAGCAATTGCAAACCAGGATGCTGCAAAATCTCCTCATTCTCCCAAGTGGCATCCTCTAATGGCAATTTTTTCCATTTCACCAAGTACTCTTTGATTGTCCTCCTCAAGGAATGCTCTCTGGAATTGATAATCTCTTCAGGAACTAGCACCAACTGCCCCTCCTCATCCAAAGGGGGTAAATTAGATGAAGTAACAACATTATGTCCCAATGCCTTCTTGAGGTGAGATACATGAAAGACATTGTTTACCTTACTACTAGCTGGTAATTCAAACTCATAGGCCACTGCTCCAATCCTTTTGATGACCCTAAATGGCCCATAGAAATGGGGTTTGAGCTTCTCAACTCCACTCTTTTTGAGAGTAGACTGTCTATAAGGCTGCAGACGAAGATAAACAATGTCCCCCACCTCGAAAGAGCGCTCAACACGTCGCTGATCAGCGTACAACTTCTACTGATTCTGTGCTATCTAAATGTTGTTCTTCAATGATTTCAAAATATCCTGACTCCGCTGCAACATATCTTTGGCTTGAGGTGCCTTACTATCCCCAAACACCAAATCTGCAAAGCTGATAGCTTCATAACCATATAGGGCTTTGAATGGAGACATCCTAATAGACATGTGATAGGATGAATTATAGCAGTATTCCCCCAAATGTAGCCATCTGACCCAAGCCTTTTGTTGTTCTGAAACATAGTTCCTGAGATAACCTCCCAACCACTTGTTCACAATTTTTGTTTGCCCATCGGTTTGAGGATGATAACTAGTGCTTGGGGTAAGCACTGTACCACTCATCCTGAAAACTTCTTGCCAAAAGGTGCTTAGGAACTTGTTGTCCCTATCACTCACAATGTTTTTTGGCAAACCATGCAACCGAAACCTCATGAAAAAATAACTCAGCAACCCGGGTTGTTGTAAATGAGCTAGTGATGGCAAAGAAATGAAGAAATTTCGTTAATCTATCCACCACCACGTAGATACAATCTTTCCCTTGTGTTTTGGGCAACCCCATGATGAAGTCCATTGAGATGTTTTTCCATTTTTGATTGGGAATGGGTAGGGGTTGCAACAGCCCAACGGGATATGTGTGCTCATTCTTGTTCATTTGGCAAGTATGACATTCTTTATGTAGCTCAAAACCTCATTCTTCAACCCCTTCCATGAAAACCTTTCACGGATCTGCCGGTAAGTCTTAAAGTACCCATGGTGACCGGCAAGTGGGATGTCATGGAAAGTCTGCAAAATTCTCTTCTTGATCTTAAAATCAGCCACCAAGAAGATCCTCTCTTTTTAATGTATCAATCCATCAACCAATTTGTATTTTTCATCATGAAAAGTACCTTCAATAATGCTGGTTGCAAAGTGATTTTTGGCATAATCAGCAAGCAACAACTCTCTCCAATCAACAGTAAGCTCACACAATGAGCTCAAATGAGGCCTCCGAGATAAGGCATCAACCACAACGTTATTCTTCCCCTTGACATACTTAATGTCAAAATCGTAAGCCTGAAGCTTACTCACCCACTTTTGTTGTCTTTCGTTCAAGTCCTTCTCATGCATGAAGTGTTTGAGACTATTGTGATCAGTCTTGACAACAAACTTACTTCTCACCAAGTATTGTCTGAACTTGGCTAATGCATGCATGATTGCAAGCATTTCCTTGTCATAGATAGAGTATATCCTTTCAATGCCTCTTAACATTCTGCTTTTGAACACAATGGGGTGCTTTTCTTGCATCAAAACAGCACCAACTCCTTCTCCCGAAGCATCGCATTGTAGCTCAGATGGCTTGGAGAAATCTAGTATGGCCAAAACTGGACAAAAACTCATGATCCTTTTGAACTTATCAAAAACAACTTGTGCCTTTTCTGACTACAAGAATGCCCCCTATTTGGTTAGATCAGTAAGAGGAGTCGCACTCAAAGAGTAGCCCTTCACAAAGCTCTTATAAAAACCGCATAGACCCAAGAACCCTCTCAAATGAGTTAGATTTTCTGGAGTTGGCCAATCCACGATTGCCCTAATCTTTTTTGGATCAACTCTTACTCTTTCTGCACTGATGATGTGGCCAAGGTAGAGCAGCTCTCCCATACCGAATTCACACTTGGATTCTTTCGCAAAGAAGCTTTCTGTCTCAAGGATACTAAGCACTTCCTCCAAGTGCTTGAGGTGTTCCTCCCAAGTCTTGTTGTAAATTAGGATGTTGTCAAAGAATATCAACACAAACTTCCTTAATTGTTTCTGGAAAGTTTTGTTCATACAAGACTAAAAGGTGGTCGGAGAATTAGTCAGCCCAAATGGCATGACTAAGAACTCAAAGTGACTATAGTGACCTCGGAAAGCCATCTTCTCAACATCTGACCCCCTCATCTGAATCTGATAATACCCTGACCTCAAGTCAATTTTTGAGAAAAACTTCGCACCATGCAGCTCATCTATTCTGGGAATGGGGTACCAATTCTTGATGGTACTTTGGTTCAAGGCACGTTAATCTACACACATGCGGATGGTGCCATCCTTCTTCTTCACAAGGACTACTACTGAAGCGAAGGGACTTTTGCTTGGGCGAATGAAACCCATCTCCAAAAGTTCTCTTATGTTCTTCTCAATTTCACTTTTTTGTTTCTTAGGATATTTGTACGGTGTTGTGATAACTGGTTTGGCCCCTTCCTTCTGCTCAATGACATGCTCAAACCCCCTATCCGGAGGTGGTCCCGAGGGTAGATCAGCAAACACCTTACTTCTTTTTGTGAGCAAGGATTGAATATTGGGTGGATAATCCCTCTTTGTTTCAACTGGACTAGCTGGAAGAACCATACACTCCGCAACCCACTCAACTGCATCATGTCGGATCAACATTTCCATTCTCTTGAAGGAGACAATCTGAAGACCCCCATTTCACATTCCCCTTAGCACAACTTTCTTCCCATCGGATTGAAATTTGAGTTCCATGGTTTGTAGGTTCAGAGAAATCTCTCCAAGAGATTGCAGCCATTGAATGCCAAGAACTGCATTCATGTCTCAAATGCTAACAACATAGAAGTCGTCTTTGACTTCATGGTTACCCAACTGCAAGGACATGTTGGTTACTTTGTGAGTGCAAGAAATGTGGAACCCATCAACAACCATAACTTTGAAGCCTTCAAATTCTTCTGTCTTGAGTTCCCTCTTTGCAACCACTCCTTCATCAATGACGTTGTCCGTTGCTCCCGTATCAATCAAGGCAACTACACGATACTTCCCAATCAAGCCATGAACTTTGAAAGACTCGTTCTTTTGGAAACTTGAGAGTTGGGCAAAGGTGGCCTCACCCCCTTGCTCTTCTTCCACCTCTTTTGGCTCTCGTTCTTCATCACTTTAAGCAAATTCTAAGTGCTTCTCTAAGTGATCAAATTCTGATTCGGAATTAGAATAGGCCTCCATATGGTTAGAACGGCCTCTTCCATAGCATTTGTGTCCCTTTGACCAAGGTTCTTTGCATGTGTAACATTTGCCTTCCCTCCTAAGCTTTTCTCGAGCATCATCATCCAACCTAGGAGGAAACTTCTTATGCTGATTTGAAGGATGCCTTTTGTCTTGTCTATGAGGAAAAGGCTTGGACGAAAACTTGGGCCTAGGTGCGGAGAGCTCCATGTTTCTAGCCTTCTTCATGGATTCTTCAAGGCTCGGTGGGTCAAATTCCTTTACCCATCCCTTCAATGGTTCCATCAGTCCTTAAAAAAATAGCACCACTAATCTTCTTTCGGTGATGTTGGGCACCATCACGGAAAGCCTTTGGAAATCTCCAATGTATGATTTGTTTCAGCTAAGCAAGCTCCCTGAATTTCACCTCAGGATCCTGTTGACGAGTATTTTATGAGCGCACCAACACAGAATAAAGTTTCCAACGGATACTCTATCCTTTCTTGATCAAAGTGTCTTGTATGCTAAAATTGTGTGAAAGATCATGCGTTCAACTCCAAAGTTCCTTATGCAAAGGGATAGCCTCAGTTGGTTTGATGTGAATATGCTGGGTATTCCAAGGGGACTTACGCAATTGTTCAACTTTTGAAGCAGATGAAAGATTTGGCTATAATGCTTTGATTCCTAGACTAACCGGGAAAATGCTGAATTTAAAAGAGATAAGGGTAGGGATTCTATAGTCTACTCCTAACGAGGATCAACTTTAATAGGCTTCAAACCAGACTTTGCTTCACCTCCCTTCGGACAACTTCTACAAAATTGGTGCAATCTTCAAAGGATGAGAAAGGTGTTCAAATTATGACACAACATACACATACCATCACAACGATGCATATGCACATATAAATCACACTCGAAGTTAAGTACCAAGGCTCCACTTGACCACGCAGGGTGAACTCACCATCAGCAAGCCCGCTAGTGGTGTGGATGAAAGAAGACTTGCTCAAATCAAACGCTGCATTCCACAGTTACCAACTACTTGCATAAAATAAAATCTACTCTACTCCATCTACTTTGAATTGGAAAGATGAAAAGGCCTCGCTAGCTGCTCATAAAAAAAGAAGAAATCACCAAGCAATGAAGCTCTTTATATTATGAAAAGTGTTCACAACAACTATTTACAAAACTTTCAAAGGGAAAGTTTTCTTTCCTCTCCAACCTAAGCTAACTTCTAACTATTCACTAAATGCCTCTTCTAGTCTCTAGCTCAACTCTATCTCTAATTTTGTCAAACTATTATACAAATGAGGGGGGATACCCCTTTTATATCAGGCCCAGTCCAGTGGACGACTTAGATTCAAATACAATGAAGGGCTCAGATTGAGCCACATATGCCTTGATTAGGGTCTCTGCCCTAAAAACCGCCACTGAAAGGAGTGGGGTAATGAATGCATAGAAGATTCTCCACTCCTCTGCAAGAACCACTATTGGCAATCAATGCACATCATCCCCTTCCAGAAGATCATCATCCAGAAGGGTGTTTCCTTTCTCCTTTTCCCTCGCTGCAAAATCAACAAACCTGGTCAAGACAGCTTCAACTTCCCGATTTGAAATGGGAGAGATATGATCCAACTGAAATTCCAACACTGCAACTATTTGCCCATGTCAGGCACAAGATTTCTTCCAAGCGACTAGGGTATCTTGGGTATTCTGAATAATGTTGGAGAAGGTGGAGGTGTTCTCAAAATCATCCTGGACAAAGGCCTTCACCTTCGAAAAGAATGGTGCCAATCTACTCTTCAAACCATCTGCAATTACCTCCTCAAAAGTCAGCCTCCTAGCGAAGATAGCCTCTAGCGTATTGAGGACTCCATCAAAAATATTTGTCATGACCTTTCTAACCCTGACCGAATCTACCAGTGATGCATCATAGAATCCTCGGCCCATGACCACCGAAGAGTACCAGCCGACAAAGTCATATCTATCACCTTCCCAAATCACGCCTCCTTCAACCAAAGTCTGTAGAGGTGTGTGAATCAAAGCTCCTAGGCGGAAAACAACTCTCGTCTAATAGATATGAGCCTCACCCCAAGCTTGATTAACTGCCTCCATCCTTGCTGTAATGTTCGAGGCTTGCCAATAGGCATGTGCAAGATCCTCCATAAAAATTTTTGTCTCAACACGAACATTGGCAACCCACTTATCTGCCTCTTGTGCCATTCTTTTCAAATCTTCTAAACCACTGATTGACTCTCTAGGAAATTCGTCTGTGAGCTCAATTGCCGGATTCTCTTGCCCACAACGACAAGACAAGTTTTGTACATAGCCAATCAATGTTTTGTGCTCCACCTTCAATCTTTTGTATTTGCCTTCAATGTAGAGCAATCTGTCCTTGAGTGCCTGATATGAATTGTCGCACTCCTCAATCACCTGTGCTCCAGTAGGGCAGCCAAGTTCCATAGTAGTGATCACATAATTCTCCAGAACAGCCTCGTCCGATCACATTCTACCCTAGGCAATACCATATGCAACGTCTGAGAGCCATCCTCATCAGTTGAAATTTTAGAGAACTTTTTGGCCTTCTTCGTTGGAGGTGCACTGATCCTACTCAACAATTCCTCCATCCCAGCTGCTGGATCAGTCTCATCAATAGGATCAAGCCTCATCCTATCTGTTGTGACCTTTTCACACATCACCCCATCCAAGATGGAGACCCCCCTAATTTTTGCTCCATTCAAGTCTTTTGGCTTTGCGTCTCTCTCTAGTCCTTTCGGGGATGTCCCGTCGTTTGGCCTAGGTTGAAATATTGGTTAAGTCTGTGGAATTAGGGTTTTCTATCATTCATGCTTTTTAAAGGTCAAACTGAGTTATCAAATTGGAATCTGAGCTTAGTACTGCAATCACAAGGCTTCCAGTAGAGTCCCACTGAAGTTTTATTGAATTCTAACTTACTATTTTTACTAAGTACTCAATCTAGGACCGTTTCATCAGGATTTTGGAATTCTGACTATTCCATCACATTCAGGGTACTTCTAGGATACTTGCACGCAAAATTTGGGCAGATTTAGACAACTTGCTATTTTTAGCAGTTCAGGCTTCAAGAGCCATTTTCAGGATTTTCACATGTGCTTTTCAAATGCATGTCTGGAGGATGTTTCAGGGTTTTTCAAGACCTTCGCAGTGATGTAGCATGCAAACCGAGATGATGAATTTCAGAGTTCAGCCTTCAAAGGCTATTTTAGGGTTTGCATGTAGACTTTTTCAGTGCATGTCTGGATATTCCTTATGGGTTTTTTGAGAGCTTCGCAACAACGATATGACATGCAAGCGGAAGGGATCAATTTTCAAGGACTTACTATTTTTAGCTAGTGCGTGCATGCAGAAAATTTTTTTGGGTTTTTTGATATTCCACAGGCAATATGACATGCAAATTCATCTGGCAATGGATTGGTCACTTTCTAGGCAGTTTCTATTTTTAGCAGGTACACTCTGGCAGCCACCCGACACTTCAGGTCAGCAATCAGAACGACATGCAGCGAAAAGAAAGTCAAATGGAAACCATTGAGGGTACATGCAAGTCAAAATTAGGGTTTCCACTTTTATAGGGGGTAAAATCCAAAAATTGCCAAAGTGAAGTACCCCCACCAAGATCAGTATCATTCAAGCAACCTATTGGAAAAATTTGAACAAAATCGAAGAACTTACTATTTTTAGTAAGTCATTTCAAGGCTATAAATCGCAGGTTTGTGACAGAGGTAGGTGTGAACAAGCCACTTGAGTCATCAGGATCACGCTCTGCAAGTTTCAAGTCAAACAGGGCTGCAAAAGTCAAGGAAATCAGGAGCTTACTAAAAATAGCAGGTGGCTATAAATAGCAGGTCAGATCAAGGGACAGGCAAAAACAAGTTCATCAAACTACAAGGATCATGTGGTGAAATTTTCAGGCAAAACGGAGCTAAGGAAGTCAAAAAATCAAGGGCTTACTAAAAATAGCAGGACTTACTAGAAATAGAAGGTGATGACAGGCGGAGGAAGTCGAAAATGTTCTAAGTATAAAACGAAGGCTTCACCTTCAAAAGGCGCCCTCAAGTCAAAATGGAAGGTTGACTGGCAAAACACGCCCAAGGAGAAATAAGTGGACATCAAAATCTTCTAAGGCAAAAATAGAAGTGGGCATGTGAAAATGCGCCTAAGGTTATGAGGCCCGATCAAAATTTCTTAAGTGTTAAAAATCAAAGCTCACCTAGTAAAATGCGCCCACCTTGATGAGTCTTCAAAAATGCCCAAGGCATGAAAACAAAAGTGCAACCTCCCAAATGGGTAGTGTTGACGTGCTTTTTATGACAGCGCCAGCACAGAATAAAGTTGTCCAATGGTCACTCTATTCTCTCTTGATCAAAGTGTCCCACATGCTAAGATTGCTTGAAAGTTCATGTGTTCGACTCCAAGGTTCCTTTTATCGCGAATAGACTCAGTTGGTTGATGTGTTTTGCTGGTTATTTCAAGGGGACTTACGTAGTTGTTCGATTCTGTGAAGCAATTAGGACATGAATGATTTGGCAATATTGTTCTGGTATCTAGACTGACTCGGAAAATGCAGAATTTAAAGGGGATAGGGATAGGAATTCTACAATCTACTCCTAAAGGGTGGAATGTAAAGATCAATTCGAACAATCTTCAAACCAGACTCCGCTTTGCCTCCCTCCGGACAACTTCCACAAAGTTGGTGCAATCTTCAAAGGATGAGAAAATATTCAAACCATGACACAACATGTTCATACCATCACAACGATGCATATGGACATATGAGTCACAATCGAAGTTAAGCGCTATTACTCCAGTTGACCACGCAAGGCGAACTCACCGTCAGCCAGTCTGCTAGTGGTATGGACGAGAAGACTTGCTCAAATGAAACACCACATTCCACAGCTAACAACTACTTGCATGAAATAAAAATCTATTTTACTCTATCTACCTTGAATTGGAAAGACGAAATGGCCTTGCTAGCTACTCATAACAAAGAAGAAATCACCAATCAATGAAACTCTTTGTATTATGAAAAGTGTTCACAACAACCTTTTACAAAACTTTCAAAGGAAAGTTTTTTTCCCTCCTCAATCTAAAGCTAACTTCTAAGCTAAATGCTATATGCCTTCTACTCTCTAGCTTTGATCCAATTCCAATTCTAATCTCTATCTAATATGTTACAAATGAGGGGGGATGCCCCTTTTATAATAAGTCCAATTCAGTGGACGGTTTAGATCAAATTACAATGAAGGGCTCAGATTGAGCCACCTATGCCCTGATTAGGGTTTCTGCCCTAAAAACCGCCACAGAGAGGAGTGGGCAATGAATGCACAGAATATTCTCCACTCCCCTGCAGGAATCATAATGAGCAATTAATGCCCACTACCATCATCAAGAAGATCCTCATCCAGAGCGTTCCCACTGGCCTTCTCCCGGATAGCAAACTCGATCAACCGGGCCAATACTGCTTCAACCTCCTGTGTAGAGATCGATGGAATATGGTTGAGCTGGAACTCCAAGACTGCTACCGTCTGTCCGTATCTGGTGTAAGATTTCCTCCATGTCACTAAAGTCTGAATTGCTCATCGATGTGGTTGCTAATCATCCTAGCCCAATCGACACACTCCTTTCCCTCCAAGATAATCTCGATGAAGTAGAACATCCAAGGCTCGAAAATGTAAGCCTGTGCACTCCCATTTACCCGGCTCAACATCATTATCAAATCACAGTATTCTTGTTTCACGTCCTCGGCAATTATCTGCTTTGGGAGCTTAGTGCGGGGTGGCCTCGGCTTCTGCATCCAAACTCTGTTGATGACTGCAGTGACTCTTTTGAAAGAGGAAGAGTACATCTTATCTGCCCTCTTATTTGTCCTGTATAACATCTCCTCAGCAGTCGGAATCCCAAATGCCTCTCCGATGGCATCCGGTGTGAAGTTGGCGAGCAGTTTACCATCCGGAGAGACAATCGTCCTACGTTCTGGCTTGTAGTGATTGGCGCACTCCATAATTAGCTCCGGACACTGAATTGCTGGCGGAAAACCAGCAGCTGCGTAGATTCCACTCTTCATTATATTATGTGCCGTGACTGATGGTTGATGGCCCCCTAGCCCGAACATCCTCGATTTGAGTGCATTTAGATTAAATGAACCAAGGTTGGTGTCATTTAATCCCGCCAACTTTGAAACTATTGCTGACTTTGGGAGAAATGGCTTAGCGAGCCTTTTAATCATTGCCTGCCGGGATGAGCCAGCCTTGCCTGCTTCAGTGTTTGCAGCTCTGCCTGCGGCTCTGCTTGTTCCTGCAACATCCTTTGCTCCGGCCATCTGCAAAATAAAATAGAATAGCAATAAGCTAGGCTGCAGATTTTTTAAATAAAATGAAGTAACCTCCGAGACGGCTGCGAACGTGGAGTTAGCTTTTTGAAAATAAAAACTCTCAACATAAATTACTAACTCCAAACCTCGTACTGTATAAAAAACTTCAAGCTTATAAAGAAGCTTTCAACGACTGCACTTCCGACTGGCGAAGAAAATTGCAGCCAACTACCAACTTTCAGCAATGTGGATACTTTCTCAGCACAAAATGAATTAAATCCTTTGTCTCGACTTCGTCAACCTCAGCAACTTTCAACTTCTAGCAGCTCGAATAAGTAAAATCTGCAGCAAGCTTCAACTTTCGTGCAACTTCAATACTCAGCAATTTCGAAATAAATCCCCAGCACAATATAAATTTCTGCAACTCAACACTTTGCAGCAATTCAACACTCCGAAACTCTCAAAGAAATTCTCTCCTCAACAACTTCGAAAATATTTCAAGAACTTCTTCAGCAACTTCAACTTCAAAAAAAAAGTGAGGAGAAATGAGAGAAGAGATTGTTTAAATAATTCTTCTCGGAGAATCCTGCTAAGTAGTGCTGGGGCTATTTTTAGCACCTTCATCAATTTTCCACTCTCTTCGTTCGGAATCTTCTAATTCAAGCGCAGTAGTGGGCTAGTCGTCAGCCGGTCATTATGGCAGTTGCCATTAATAATGATTCCTTCCTTGTAAAAATTCGAATTCTTCCTCTTAGTCTGCCAGTTAACTCTTGGCGATTTAAACAACTCGCGAGAAAAAAAATCACTTGACTTGATTTAAAATTCCATTTTAAAATCTCGCAGTGTTTAAATAAATTCAACTCGAAAAAATTTCGTGGGAGTTGTAAATTTATTTCCAACTTTTAAAATGTCTGTCATTTAAATCCTCGATTTCATAAAATTTGCCTTAGACATTTTAAATTCTCTCATTAAAATGTTCAACTCCGGGTGATTAAAAATTATTTGCCTGCTCGAAATAATTCATCCTCTGAGATTTAATTTCCGTTAGGAAAATAATCTAGGCAAAACGAAATTCCTCTGAAAATATTAAAATTTCCCTTAGGAAATTAATTTTAAAATTCTGTCAATTCACGGGTGCCGTTTAAAGAGGTTCATTTAATTTTCCATTTGACCCATGGAAAATATTCATCAATATTAAATCTTCCCCTTGAAAAATATTCGTCAACCTTCAACTGCCTTTGGAAAATTTTAAAATTCATCAAATCATCCTTCCATGCCAAGGGCGTATTTTTCCCTAGTGAAATGTTATCTCACTTAGAAAAATTTTCTAACATTTTCTCTGTTGGCGTACTTGACCCTTGGTATATTTTTTATCTGATTAAAAAATCTCCATGCCTTGTGAAAATTTTTTTAAAAAAATCTCATCCTCCCTTAGGCGTATATTTTTTTGTGTGGAGTCCACATTTAAATTCCCACGCCTTAGTTTATTTTCCCAACCTCTCAACACTTCAAGGGCGGATTTCTTTCCTTGGCACTTTATTTTATTCAAATTTAAAAAAATTTCCATGCCTTAGCATTATTTCTCCACCCTCTTGACCCCTTGGGCGCATTTAGACACATGAGCTTTTAATCTTCATCATGGGCGCATTTAGCCCCTCCAACTTTTATTTCCTTGCCTTAGAAAATTTCAAGGCTTCTAACTTGATTTTCCTTTTACCTTGGGGGCGCAAATATGTGTGCTAGCTTTTATTTTCAAACACTTAGGCGTTTTCAAGGCCTCATCACAAGGTGGGCGCAAATGAGGTGATGTGCTTTCATTCTAAATGCCTTAGACAATTTTCAAACACCTCTATAACCTTGGGCGCATTTCCACTAGGCAACTTTTGTTTCATGCCTTAGAAATTTTTTTTATAAAATCATCTTGGCTGGGCGCATTTCATAGGCTACATTTTCATGTGAGGGCGCATTTTGACCTTGAAGCTTTTGTTTTTGCCTTAGGCGTTTTCCTTTTACTTAACCCCTTGGGCGCATTTTGAGGTATGAGCTTCCATTTGAGGGCGCCTTTTGCTAGGTGGGCTTTCAATTCCATACTTAGCCGCTTTTACTTAACCTCTTGTTCCTTAGGCGCATATTAGGGGTCTTACTTCCATTTTTGCCTTAGAATTAAAACTCTTGCAAGGTGGGCGCATTTACTAGGCCAAGCTTTCAACTTGGGCGCATTTCTCATGTTGGACTTTCAATTATGCCTTAGGCGTTTTTAGCCTCTTGACCCCTTGACTTGGGCGCATTTCCTAGCTGGAGATGGGCGCATTTTGCAGCTTCAACTTTTATTCCCTTGCCTTAGGAATTTTCAACTTGAGGGCGCACTTGGAGGGGTCAACTTTCGTTTTGTGCCTTAGAACTTTTTTCAACATTTTCAACAACTTGAGGGTGAGGGCGCATTTGAGGGGTGCCACTTCCGTTTTAGACTTAGAAAATTTTAAAGCTACCAATCTTGAAGGTGGGCGCATTCTAGAGCCTCTACTTTCAATTCCAACACTTAGAATATTTCAAGAGTTTGATCAAGGTGGGCGCATTTTCTCTGCTCAACTTTGAATTTTGTACTTAGAAAATTTCCAGATTTCATTCTTGAGGTGGGCGCCTTTTAGAGCTCTTGCTTTCATTTTCCCATACTTAGAAAAATTTTCATGTCTCTGCTTGCTATTGCTTTTGCATTCTATTTTTAGCAAGTTGTGCTATTTTTAGCAAGTCCCTTGATTTTCAACCTCTAAGGCTCCGTTTTGCCTGAAAATTTCATCATATGATCTTCTTCACCTTGTGAACCTGTTTTGCCAGTCCTCTGCCCTGACCTGCTATTTATAGCCACCTGCTATTTATAGTAAGTTTTGACTTTCTGACTTCAGTAGCTCCGTTTTGCCTGAAAGTTGCAACGCTTGATCTTGATAGCTTGAGTGTCACTCTGATGCCAACCTCGGGTGCAGACCTGCTATTTATAGCCGTGCCCTGACTTACTAAAAATAGTAAGTTCTCCGATTTCGCTCAAATTTTGCCAGCAGGTACCTTGAAGTGTGCTGACATTGGTGGGGTGCTTCGTTTCGGCTATTTTTGGATTTTACCCCCTATAAAAGTGGAAACCCTAATTTGACTTGTATGTATCCCGAACGGTCTCCGTTTGACTTCGTTCCTTCTGCATGTCGTTCTGTTTGCTGAACTGGAGTGTTGGGGGCGGCTGCCAGAGTGTACCCGCTAAAAATAGAAACTGCCTGAAAAAGTGACTCATCCACTGCCGGATGGTTTTGCATGTCATATTGCCCGTGGGATCTCAAGAAACCCAGAAAAACCCAAAAAACTGGTCTGCATGCATGCACTGGCTAAAAATAGTAAGTCCTCAAAACTCGATCTTCTCCGCTTGCATGTCACACTGTTGCGAAGCTCTTGAAAAACCCAGAAGGAAAAACCCGACATGCGTTGAAAAACACTGCATGCGAACCCTAAAAATAGCCTCCGAAGGCTGAACTCTGAAAGTGATCGTCTCGGTTTGCATATTACATCACTGCGAAGGTTTTGGAAAACCCAGAAGGATTCTCCAGACATGCATCTGAAAAGCTCATGTGGAAACCCTGAAAATGGCTCTTGAAGCCTGAACTACCAAAAATAGCAAGTCGTCTGATCTGCTCAAAATTTACGTGTAGGCAGCTTGATGTTACCCGGATGCAGTGGAACTAACAGAATTCCAAAATCTCAATAAAATAGTCCCAAATTGAATACTTACTAAAAATAGTAAGTTGCCGGAATACAGTGAAAATTTAGGGGGACTCTGCTGGAAGTCTTCTGACTGCTGTACTAAGCTTAGATTTCAATTTCGTGACTCAGTTTGACCCTTAAAAGCCTAGATGGCGGGAAACCCTAATTTCACAGATTTGAACAATACTTTAACCTGGGTCAAACGACAGGACATCCCTGGAAGGACCAGAGACCAGAGAGAGAGCGAACCAAAGCCAAAAGACCAGAATGGAGCAAAATTTAGGGGGTCCCCATCTTGATGGGGTGATGTGTGAAAAAGGTCACAACAGGTAGGATGAAGCCTTGATAAATCCTAAGACATTGAAACTAGAAGCTCAACATGCCAAATCAAAGCCCATTTTAATTGAAGATGCTGAAAATGTCTAAGAGGCGTGGAAAATGTCAGTAACCCATGTCATCGCCCTCACCTTGAGAAGGATGGTGAAAGCTTTGAAAATTTCTAAGTGTTAAAAGTAAAAGCATGGCACTCAAAATGCGCCTTCACTTGGAACCTCACCATGTCATATGCGCCCAATGGGGAGGATGTTTGGTGAGAATATACTAAGGCATGAATAAAACTCACCCCTCTCAAATGCACCCCTAGATGAAAGTTGTCTACCCAAAATGCGCCCAAGGAATAGGCTAAAAACGCCTAAGGCAAAAGTGGAAGTAAGAGCTCTAATTTGCGCCCAAGGTAGGTGAGGAGTTGAAAATGCCTAATTGTCAAAATAAAGTGGCTACCTCTAAATGTGCCCCAAATGAAAGCTCTCATATACATATGCGCCCATCTAAGAGGAGAAATTTTCTAAGGCAGAAAATAAAAGCAAGGAGGTAGTAAATGCGCCCAGCAGGTGTTGAGAGGTTGGCAAAATAAACCAAGGCATTGAAAGGAAAAGCAAGGAGTCTCAAATGTGCCCAGCTTACATGATGAAATCTAAAATATTCTAAGGCACGAAAATAAAAGTAGACCCTCTCATTTGCGCCCAAGAAGAGTTAAGAGGTTGCTGAAAAAGACTAAGGCACGAAAATAAAAGTAGCACATGTGACAAACACCTAAGTGTTGGAAATCAAGGTATGCACTCCAAAATGCGCCCTCAACTTGAAGTTGCAAGGGTAAGATGCGCCCATCTCAAGCAATGAAATGTCTATGGCATGGAGATAATGCTAAGGCATGGAAGATTAAGAGCACACTGTAACATATGCGTCTAGGATTTAGAAGAAATTTTAAAATTTTCTAAGTCAGGAAATAAAACTCTAGGTATTAAATGCGCCCTTGGTTGAAAGGAGAATGTGTGGAAATTTTTCTAAGGCATTAAAATGGAAGTGCCAAGGTGAGAATGCGCCATTGAAGAGATTGATGAAATTGAAAACTCTCTAAGTGTGGAAAATAAGTATAACACAGGCAAAGTGCGCCCATCAAGTGTTGGAGCCTTGGGAAAAGTCAAGGGCGTGGGAAATTGAAGTTTGCCTGGCTAAAACGCGCTCATGGAATGGCTTGGATTAATTCTCTAAGTCATAAAAAAATAAAATATCAAAGGGGGGAAAATGTTAAGAAATTTTCTAAGTGAAATAAATATCTCACTAGAGAAAAATACGCCTTGATATGGATGAATATGAAAATTTTCTAGAGGCATTTAAATGAGGTTGGCGACTTGGTGAATATTTTTCAAAGGGGAGAATCAAAGTTGATGAATATTTTTCCATGGGTTAAATGGAAAAAAAATAAATGAACCTCTTTAAAATACACCCATGGGTCGAGAAGTTTTAAAATTATTTTCCTAAGGGAGATTTTGATATTTTCAGAAGGAAAATTATTTTGCCTAGATTATTTTCCTAAGGGAAATTAAATTTCGAGGGTGGTTGAATTTGAGCGAGCAAGTGATTTTAAATCAACAGAGTCGAATATTTTAAAGGGAGGATTTAAAATGTCTAAGGCAAATTTCATAAAGTCGATGATTTAAATGGCAGATGTTTTAACACGTCGGAAATAAATTTAAATCTCCCATGAATTTTTTTCGGGTTGAATTTAATTAAACATTGCGAGGATTTTAAAGTGGAATTTTCAAATCAAGTCAGAGTAATTTTCTTGCAAGTTGTTTAATTACCGGGAGTGAACTGGCAGACTGGGGGGGAAAATTCGAATTTTGTAGGGAAAGAATCTTCATTAATGGCAAATGCCATGATAACTGGCCGATGACTAGCCCACTACTGTGCTAAAATTAGAAGATTCTAAGTGGAGAGAGTGGCGAATTGATGAAGGTGCTAAAAATAACTCCAACACTACTTGGCTGGATTCTTTGTGAAGGATTATTTAAGCAACCATTTCTCTCATTTCTTCTCACATTTCTAAGTGCTGAGAGTTGCTGAAGTAGAGAAATTTCTTGAGAGATTGAAGTATTTTCGAAGTTGCTAAAAGAGAAGTTGGGAATTTTATTGTCTAAGTGCGAAGTTGTTGGAGAATTTATTTCTTCTTACTCTTGAGAGTTGAAGTTGCTGCAAATTTCGAAATTGCATGCCGGAGTTGCTGGAGAATGTATTTTCAAATTGCTGAGAGTTGAAGTTGCTGCAGAATTGCTGAAGTTGCAGACAATTTCTTATTTGCTGAAGATCTTATTCTCGGAGTGCTGGAGAAGTCATTTCTTGAAGTTGCAGAAGACTTCCTGAAGTTGCTGGGGAATTTATATTCAAACTGCTGAAAGTTAATTGCTGTAGGAGTTGAGAAGAAATTCGAAATTCCATACTGCAGTTATCTCTTTATTCTTCTAATTGCTGAAGTTGACAAGTTGAAGTCAAAAGTTCGAATTATCTATGCCGAGGAAGTTAACTCACTTGCTGAAAGTCGTTAGTTTGCTGCAAATTTTCTTCACCAGTCAGAAGTGAAGTTGCTGAAAGTTCTCTCTAAGCTCAGACGATTTTATAGTTTGAGGTTTGGAGTTAGAAATTTATGCTAAGGGATTTTATTTTCAAAGCTAACTCCGTATTCGCAGCCATCTCGGGAATTATTTTATTTTATTAAAAATTTGTATTCTAACTGAGTATTTTATTTTTTGCAGATGGCTGGAGCAAAAGATGTTGCAGGAACAAGTAGAGCTACAAGCAGAGCTGCAAATACTGAAGCGGGCAAGGCAAGCTCATCCTGACAAGCAATGATCAAAAAGCTCGCCAAGCCATTTCTTCCGAAGTCAGTGATTACTTCAAAGTTGGCGGGATTAAATGACACCAACCTTGGTTCATTTAATCTGGGTGCACTCAAATGAAGGATGTACGGAGTGGGAGGTCATCAACCGTCAGTCATAGCACACAATATAATGAAAAGTGGAATCTACGCAGCTGCTGGTTTTCCACCAGCAATACAGTGTTCGGAATTAATCATGGAGTGCGCGAATTGCTACAAGCTGGAACGCAAAACGATTCTCTCCAGATGGAAAATTGTTTGCCAACTTCACGCCAGATGCTATTGGAGAGGCATTTGGGATTCCCATTTCCGAAAGAATGCTGTACAGGACAAAGGACAGAGCAAATAGGATGTATGCCTCCTCCTTCGAGAGGTGTGCCGCTGTGATCAACAAAGTCTAGATGCAAAGACCAAAGCCACCCCGCACTAAAATCCCGAAGCAGATAATTGCCGAAGATGTGAAACAAGAATACTGTGACCTGATAATGATGCTAAGTCGAGTAAACAGGAGTTCACAAGCATATATCTTCGAGCCTTGGATGTTTTATTACATCGAGATCATTCTGGAGGGAAAAGAATGTGTTGATTGGGCTAAGATGATTAGCGACAACATTGATGAACAGTTCAGGAGCCTGAGGAGGACGAAGACCTTTTATATGAGCTCGTACGTGATGTACATGCTGGCTTGGATGACCAAGTACCGGGGGATCACGTACAAGGAGCCGATTGGCTGTGCCCCTAACTGGTTCAAGATCCACAAGGCCTGCACACAATTACATTTGACTAACACTGCCAACTACAAGCGGGCGAATGATGCATTTACAATGCATATTGCAAGGACCCTTCAGCAGAGAACGCAACAAAGAATATCAAAGGAAGCACAGGCGTTGATCAAGGAATATGGATGTTGGCTCATCCAATTTCCAAAATTCACATACATTAGGCTGTAGGGGTTCACCTCGTATCCATACCGGTTGCCGAGGTACCCCATTGATCATATAGTAATGCTAGAAGTATCTAGGCAACTCATTGCCTATGATAAAATTCAAAAGAAGAAGAGGAAGAAGGGACTGGATTTTCCTATCGCCATGGGGAATTCCAGTGAGGTATGTCCCTCCTTGCAGGCAGCTCGAGATGCAGAGGATGAGCTGCAATTCTTTCATCTCTCATATCACACAGGCAGGCAAGATTTCGATCCTTATAGAAACATCCGAGTGGTGCAGAATGTTGAGTACAGGCACAAGGCTCACATAGAGGATTTTTGGGAAAATGTTGTGGATGAGGCCGAGATAAGGAGGATGTTTACTAGGCTCCCTCTC
>CM021103.1:482307573-482347439 GCA_007115665.2 Sequoiadendron giganteum | reverse complement strand
CAAGTGGAGTGATCTTTTAGAAATTTTTTTGTTGGTAGTTGAGATTGATTGGAGACAAGCAATTTCAGGGAGGGCGAACTATAATGTCCCCTTTTTAGCTTGTTTCAGTTTCTCGTTGATTTAGCCTATTAGTTGACCCTCGTAGGCTAATGCAAATGGTTAGAGGGTCTTGTTTGGCTGATATGTGAGTGGTTTCTTCTCCAAAGCTTTGGGTGGTTCAGGATTGGCCTTCGTTTGGTGATCAGCACTCAATTTCACACACGTACTATAAATAGTAAGTCAGTAGGTCAAGAGAGTCCAGTATTTCTATTTATAGTAAGGCACTTGGAAGTGTGATGATTTTAGTGTTGATCCCAATTTTCAGTTGGCCTGGCGAAATAAGGATTAATGTGCAAGTTATATTATTTAATTATTATTAAAGGTGACTTTAATAATAATTAATCATTAAAAGTATATTATAGCTTTATGTCTAAAGGGGTCATTTAATGACTTAAAGTACATTAAAGGATTAATTAAATGTGCACCCACTTTGAGGAATTATTGTATAAAGTTTAAATGCACATTTAATATTATTTTAGTGGATTCAAAAAGAAGCTTCTAGTGGGTCGACCTCTTCTTGAGAGATTATAAGAGGGATCAACCAAGGTTATTATTATTAATTCATGATTTTGATATTTAGCTTTTGAAGAATTTTGCTATGGAGAAGAAGAAACCTAGGGTTTCTGCAATTTCTGCATATTTTGGTATTGGAGAGCATAGCTTCTTCATTGTATCAACTACCTGAGGGTGTGAAAAACCATCTGAAGGCTTCTTTTGGATTGGCTTCATCCAAGAGTCAACATTGGACATCATTGGAGGATTTCTCAAGGGTTTCGAAGGATAAACATTTGCAGATCAGAAGTTGATATTCAGGTATGATCAATCTTATTGTAAATTCAAAGCAATAAATAATCAAAGTTGATCATTTGATATTTTAGTTTTCAACACTTCTCTCTTTGCATTTGCTTTGCAATTTTATGCATTTCTTGGTAAATATTTTGAAAACTTCAAACACAAAAAAATCAGAACAGCAGTTGCAAAGAATTTTATATTGAGGAGAACAAGGGTTCTTACCACATGTCTAATTTATTCTTCAATTTTGTGATTGAAGTTCCAAGGAAGAAAATATTAGCTTTTTAATTTGTACCTTTTAGTGTGATACAAAATAGAACAAATGTGTGGTAAAACCTATATTAGCGGTTCGTAGCCATAAGCCCCAGGTTCTTGTCCAGTACGACCCGGGTTCAAGGTCCGGATCCAGTCCCCTATGGGTTTGGACAAGGTCCAACCCAGTGCCTATGGGTCCGATCCAGACGAATCCAAGTGAACCCAAGAAGAATTTGGGCTCGTCCCACCTAAAGTCAGCAAATTTCAGCTTTATTTAATTTTTTTGACTTTCTATTACTCCAAAAAGTGTCATTTGCCCTAGTAACCTTAAAATGTGACATACAAAACATCCAAAAGGAAAAAGCATACTCATTTTTCATATTGTGAATGAAACACAAAAATATTGTCCTCCATTGTTGAACTTATTTTCTTGCTTTCCATTGCACGAATAGAGTTGAAGATTGATTGTTGAATGCTCCAAGCTAGTTGTTGTGCTATTCCGACATATTTGCAAGATTGATTTGTAGTTGTTGTCAAGAAGATTGTAGAGGAAAATTTCTTCAAAAGAGGTAGGTTTTTTGAAGTTTTTTGGGTTTTTTTACATTTTTTTTTACAAATGAACTCTCTTTTGTTTCGAAGTTTTTGGTTTGTTTTCATTCTTCTAGGTATCTACAACACATGATTAATTTTTTTAAATGAATTAACTATTATGTTGTATTTATTATTTTATATATTTTTGTTTTCAAATTTCATTTGTTTCAATTCTTTGAATGTGTTGTTTATTTAACTTGTTGTCTTAGGTATTACAATGGCAACCATTTCTAGCTCTATGAGCCAATCCCACTTCAAAACAAACTCGAACTCTCTCCTTCAGAAATATGTTGAAATGGTACAACTTCCAAGTGGTGGAGGTTATGTTTAGATCTGTGGTCATTGTAAAGTTAGATATTCGAGCTCATATGTAATGAAATAACTTGCACAATAGAAGACTATGATATGAAATATGCTGCAAATACTTCATTGTAACTGAGAATAACAAGCCACTTTGAGACGGCAAATATCTCCAATAGGAACACAATTCACAATATGATGATGAAATAAGACTCACAACCTCCTATATATAACTATTTATGCCTAGGATATCACCGAAGACGACTTAGATAACCCTATATAAGCCCTAGGCCGACCTATTTAGCTAAATAACAATATAATATTGATAACATGACTTAATTAGGAGTTAAGATAGCCACAAGCCAACTATTCATAACTCGATGTACTCTAATATTAAGGGCGTAGCATGCCCCCCTCTTCAGATAAGCATTGCCCTCAATACTAGGCAATTTTGGATGCTTTTGAATGAACTCCTCACCCTCCCATAGGGCATCTTCAATTGGTAAATTCTTCCATTTGATGAGATACTAAGTGAGTGTTCTGGTCCTTAGCTTCCTTGTGCATTTCTGAAGAATACATTTTGGTTCCAATATGATTCTTCCTCCTTCATCAAGCTCTAGTAATATTGTCTAAGTAGGGATATTATTCCCAATTACCTTCTCCAAACAAGAAACATGAAAAACTGGATGTATCTTCGTTGTTGATGGCAATTCAAGCTTGTAGGCAACACTACCTATCTTCTGCATGATTTGATATGGGCCATAATATTTTGGAGACAACTTGTTATTCTTTGACAGTTGCTTCAGTGACATTTTCTTGTAAGGTTGCAATTTAAAGAAAACCCAATCCCCAACATCAAAGCTTCTTTCACTACGATGCTAGTATGCTTGCTGCTTCATTCGGTTTTGTGCCATGGATAGATTCTCTTTAAGTCCTAAAAGTACTTTTTGATGAATCATGTGGTCCTCCACAGCGTGAACTCTTGGTGACACCTTCAAAGATGATGTGATTGAAGGAGGATGATATCCATACAATGCCATAAATGGAGACATTTTTTATGAACTATGCAAGGAAGTGTTATACCACCATTCTGCTAGTGGTAGCCAAACTACCCATTGAGATTGTTTATCTAAAGTGAAACAACGTAGATATCCTTCCAAACACTTATTAACAAACTTTGTTTGCCCATCAGATTGCGGATGGTATGAAGAACTATGAGCCAATTGAGTACCCAAACATTTGAATAAATTTGTCCAAAAGTTACTAGTAAAGATAGGATCATTGTCACTAACAATAACCCTAGGTATACCATGTAGCTTTTGAATATTCTCCAAAAATGCCTTTGCCACTTGTTGACGGGTGTTTTATGACCACACCAACACAAAATAAAATGTCCAACGGTCACTCTATTCTCTCTTGATCGAAGTATTCTGCATGCTAAGATTGCGTCAAAGATCATGCGTTCAACTCCAAGGTTCCTTATGTCGCGAATAGGCTCAGTTGGTTGATGTGAATATGTTGGGTATTCCAAGGGGACTTACACAATTTGCTCAAATTTGTGAAGCAATTAAGACACGAATGATTTGACGATGATGCTCTGATTCCTATGTTAACTGGGAAAATGCTGAATTTAGAAGGAATAGGGGTAGGGATTCTACAATCTACTTCTAAAGGGTGGAATGTGAGGATCAACTTCAACAATCTTCAAACCAGACTTTGCTTCGCCTCCCTTCGAACAACCTCCACAAAATCGGTGCAATCTTCAAGGGATGAGAAAGATGTTCAAATTGTGATACAACATGTACATACCATCACAACGATGCATATGGACACATGAATCACAACCAAAGTTAAGTGTTGATACTCTAGTCGACCACGTAGGGCGAACTCACCATCAGCGAGCCCGCTAGTGGTATGGATGAAAGAAGACTTGCTTAAATCAAACACCACATTCCACAATTAACGACTACTTGCATGGAATTAAATCTACTTTACTCTATCTACTTAAATCGGAAAGCCGAAAAAGCCTTTTCAACCACACAACGAAAGAAAGAATCACCAATCAATGAAGTTCTTTATATTATGAGAGTTCTCCACAACAACCTTTTACAAAAACTTTCAAAGGGAAAGCTTTTCTTTCCTTTTGAAACTAAGCTAACCTCTAGCTCTACTCTCTATTCTAATTTCTATCTCTGATTCTGTCCAACTCTTAATTTCTTATCTAACATATTACAAATGGGGGGGGGATAGCCCTTTTATATCAAGCCCAGTCCAGTGGACAGCTTAGATTCAAATACAATGGAAGGCTCAAATTGAGCCACATAAGCCCTAATTAGGGTTCTAGCCCTAAAAACCGCCACTGAGAGGAGTGACGCGAATGCACTGGAGATTCTCCACTCCTCTGCAGGAACCACTATCTGCAATCAATGCACATCATCCCCTTCCAAAAGATCATCATCCAGAAGGGCATTTCCTTTCTCCTTTTCCCTGGTTGCAAACTCGATGAATCTGGTCAACACCGCCTCAACTTCCTGATCGGAAATGGGAGCAATATGATCCAACTGAAACTCCAACACTGTGACTATTTTCCCATGTCGGGCACAAGATTTCTTCCAAGCAACTAGAGCATCCTGGGTATTCTGAATAATGCTAGAGAATGTAGAGGTGTTCTCGAAGTCATCCTGGACAAAGGCCTTCACCTCGGAAAAGAATGGTGTTCATCTACTCTTCAAATCATCTGCAGTTACCTCCTCAGAAGTTAGCCTCTTGGCAAAGATAGCCTCCAACGTATTGAGGACTCCATCAAAGATGTTTGTCATGGCCTTTCGGACTCTAACCGAATCTGCCTGTGATGCATCATAGAACCCTCGGCCCCTGACCACTGAAGAGTACTAGCCGGTGAAGTCATATCTATCTCCTTCCTGAATCACACCTCCCTCAACCAAAACGTGTAGAGGTGTGTACATCAAAACTCCTAAGCCACTGATTGACTCTCTGGGCAATTCGGTTGGGAGCTCAATTGCCGGATTTTTTTTCCCAGAAGGACGAGACAAGTGTTGCACATAGCTAATCAGTGTCTTGTGCTCTACCTTCAATCTCTTATATTTTCCCTCGATATGGAACAATCTATCTTTGAGTGCCTGATATGAATTGTCGCACTCCTCAACCACCTGTGCTCCAGTAGGGCGGCCAAGTTCCATAGTTGTAATCACATAATTTTTTGGAATGGCCTCATCCCAATCACACTCCACTCTAGGCACTGCCACATGCAATGTCCAACAGCCATCCTCATCTGTTGAGATTTTGAAGAATTTTTTGGCCTTCTTTGTTGGAGGTGCATTGATCCTACTCAACAATTCTTCCATCTCCGCTGCAGGATTAGTCTCATTAACAAGATCATGTCTCATCCTGTCCCTTAGCCATTCTGGTACCTCTTGCCATATGTCTAAAATAACGAAAGGCTGCTCAACGTAGGCCTCCACCTCATTAACTTCCTCCATGCCCTGTGCTGACGAGGCTCATCGTCGTCTATAGGCTCAGTATCTCCTGAGCTCTGGGCATCTTGATCTGAAGTAGCATCATCCTCAAGAGTTGCCTCAATCTCATGCTGAAATTGAGTGTCAGTGGCCATCCCTTCATCTGTCTCTTGCTGATTTTCTCCCCTAGGCATGTTGATGCTTTGGCCCACTGACTCTCTGCGAGGTGGCTGACTTGCCACTTGCACTACTTGTTCTGCATTTAATCTCTCTTTGATCAGAAAACAGTGATACTTCCTGCATACTCGGAGAATGTGCCCGTGATAGTGTATGCGTGGATTCTTCAATTCTTAGAGGTTCAGGTCGGACTGTTTCCTTTCCTCGTGGCTCTGGAGCTTGAGCAATCTGCCTTCCCTGCCTCGCATCCAGTGATCTGTGATCTCCCATCAGATTGTAGGTAAGTGGAATTGATCTACCCTTAAGTCATCTCACATGTCTCTCTACCCACTCCGTGTGAACGTCAAGACTAGGATGCAAAGCGTATCCAAGTCTATAATCTCTGGTTCAGACCAATCCGAGAGTGGGAGTGGTGTATCCCTCACTGTCTCCTAATCAGTTTGTACAACATTTATTTCTTCAATCTTGTATGGCACTAGGACAATCTCGCATTCCCTAATCATCCCCAGGGGTACCTGTGAAAACAACCTCCTCCTAACCTCGATCTCATCCACTGCACTTGCCCAGAAGTCTTCAATCTGTGCCTTATGCCTAAACTCTTCGGACAGTATCCATCTGATATTCCTGTGGGGATTGTAGTGCTGCCTGCTGGTGTGGTAGGAGAGGTGGAAGAATTGGAGTTCATTTTTTGCCTCCCTAGCTACTTGTAGTGATGGACAGACTTCGTTAGAATTCCCCATGGTAACTGGGAATCCAAGTCCACCTTTCTTCTTCTTCTTTTGAATCTTGTCATAGGCAATAAGGTGCCTAGATATCTCCAACATCACAATTTTGTTTGTGAAATACAGGGGCAATCTGTATGGATAAGAGGAGAATCCTTGCAGCCTGATGTAGGTGAACTTCGGAAACTGGATAAACCAACATCCGAACTTTTCAATCAACTCCTATGCCTCTCTAAATATTCTATGATGAGTCCTTTGTTGCGAGGTCCTCATTATGTGAATTGTGAAGGCGTCATTGACCCTCTTGTAGTTGGAGGTACTTGTCAAATGTAACTGCGGACAAGCCTCATGTATTTTAAACTGATGGGAGCCACACCCGATTGGTTCCTTATACGAAATACCTCTATACTTTGTCATTCGGGCCAACATGTAGACAATGTAAGAGCTCATGTAGAATGTTTTTGTCCTCCTCAAACTCCGGAGTTCCTCATGTAGGTTGTCACTGATCATCAATGCCCAGTCTACGTAATCCTTGCCTTCCAACACCAAGTTGGTATAATAGAACATCCAAGGTTCAAAGATGAATGCTTGGGGGCACCATCCAACTCTGTTCAGCATCATTATCAGGTCACAAAACTCCTGCCTCAAATCTTCTGAAATTATCTGCTTAGGTAGCTTCGTGCGAGTTGGTTTTTGGCTTGTTCATCCACCTGGAATTTATCAAGTCAGCACATCAATCAAACGTGGACGAATACATCTTTTCAGCCCTCTCCCTTGTTTTGTAGATCATCTTTTCATGGACTGGAATTCCAAATGCCTCCCCAATTGCCTCCGGCATAAGGTTGGCCAATATCTTGCCATCTGGCGAAATAATAGTCCTCTGCTCAGTGTTGTAATAGTTGGCACATTCCATGATCAGTTCTGGACACCGGATTGCTGGAGGAAAACTAGCTACATAAAGTCCGCTCCTTACAATATTATGCGAAGTAACTAACGGATGATGACCTCCATTTCCCATTATTCGCCTCTTGAAAGTCTCCAAGCTGAATGAGCCAAGGTTTGTGTCACTCAGTTTTCCCAACTTTGAAGAAAACTTAGACTCTGGCAAGAAGGATTTGCTCAATTTCTTTATTACTGCCTATCTTGATGTGCTTGCTCTTGTGGACTCAGCATGATTTCCTCTTCCTGCAGCTCTTCTGCTTCATTCAGCCATTCTCAACTGCACCCGTTCACTTGAACACTTTGAAGTTTCTCTACTTGCAGCAACACAATGTCAAATGCTTGGAAATATTTGTTTGCAGCGATTCTCTTCAGCAACTTGAAACTTCTTCACAAGATTGTACTTCAGCACTCTTTAAACTTGCACTTTCAGCAATCTCAAACTTTTCAACTCAAATTCGTACTTCTCAGCAATTTCACCTCTCTTCACAAATTCGCCCCTTTCAGTAATTTAAAACTTCTCCTTGCAAATTGCACTTCTCAGCATTCAGCAACTTGGGACTTAGAAGTTCGCACTTTCAGCAACTTCACTCTTCAAATTCACAATTCAGCAATTTCAAAACCTCTTCACAAATTCACTCCTTTCAGCAATTCAAGACCTCTCCTTGCAAACTCATACTTCTCAGCAACTCAAGAATGTTATGCACCACTTCATGCTCCAGCAACTTGAAACTTTTCAACTCAAGTTCACACCTTTCAGCAACTTAGAACATCTTTCTCAAATCGTACTTTTCAGCCTCAGAGAATACTTTGCACTTAGCAACCTATGAGAAATATGAAAAGAACTTGAAATCTTATAGCCAGGTCGAACTCTAGGAGAGGCTAAACTTAGCAAACTTTCGAATTCCATTTTCCCTCCTTTGCCAGTTGCAACACTTGTCATTCGGAGCATTAGAATCTTTAACTTCTAGAATTTTAAAATGTCATCACTCCTGCACATGCCTGCTTCATCCTATTTGCATCTTAAAATATTCAATCAATATCCTCTGTGAACAATTTCATTTCATCTGGCTAAGTCATTTTATTTCATGCTTGCTTCGGCAAAATTATTCCAGTTGTTCAGTTCTCTTTTCAAGCTAAAACATTTTGTGAAAACATTCATCTCATTTGCCTTAGATAGATTTTAAATTTGCCTTAGGAAATTCATCAAAACAAGCACCGGGTGAAATTCTTTGTTAAAACGACATGAGCGAGGTGTGGAACAAGTTCAAACCATCTCCCAGTTGGAAATGTCCAATACCCAAAAGAATATTCCCTTCAGAATTCATCGTTTTTATGTGTATCCGAACGAAGGGGTAAGTTTAATTTTTATTATTTTGAAAAAAAATAATAAAATTGCTAAGGTTCACTCATTTTTGTTCTGGACGTACTCCACACCAACAATCTTCATTTTTCCTGCATTGGTATTTTCCTGAAAAATTTCCTTCCTCTGGGTGCATTTCACCTTGCCTTAGGAAAATTTTATCATCACCCCTAGGCGTATTTCTCACCCTTAGAAAATAATAAATTTTAATTCACCTATAAGGGGCACATTTGAAGGTATGAGCTTCCATTTATCCTCTTCATTTTTCCATGCCTTAGCAATTTCGTCTTACACTTAGCAATTTTCCTCCTCAAGTCCTAACTCCTTTGGACGCATTGGACATGGTGAGAAGGAACTTGTTCAATCCTTAGGCGCATTTCACCTAGTATGAAGGAATTTCCATTATACTTAAAATATTTTTCAAAATCACGCCCTCCTTGTAGCCACCTTGGGCGCATTTGACATATGAAGAGGAAACCTTTGAGCGCATTTCACCCTTGCCACTTCCACATGAGGGCGCATTTCACCTAGCGTGAAGGAACTCGCTTAACCGTTGAGCGCATTTGCTATGTGGAGCTTCCATTTGAAGGCGCATTCCCACGCCTTAGTAACTTTTCACCTCCCTTTCAATCTTTGTAGGCACAAATAGCATGTGAAGAGGGAACTCATGGGCGCATTTCACATGCGGTAAGGAAACTCTCTTGCCTTAGCGTATTTTAAATACCTTCCTCACTTGTGGGAGCATTTTACCCATGCTCAAGGAACTTTTGGGTGCAAATAGCATAGGCTACTTCCATTTTCAACCCTTGAGGGCGCATTTGAGGGGTGGTGAAGGAAATTGTGGGCGCATATGGGATAGTGTGAGGGAATTTCATTGTGCCTTAGCATTTTTCTCTTTTCACCACATTTTCCTTGTAGCCACCTTAGGCGCATTTGACATGAGGTGAAGGAAATTGTTTGAACTTGAGGGCGCATTTCACTGTATGAGGAGGAATTCCAACACTTAGCATTTCTTAGCAGCACCATCACCTTCCCTGGGCGCATTTCATGTGTCTTCATGCCAGTTTTCATTCATAAATTTCCAACATCTTAGCCATACCTTGCCCTTCTATTTTTAGTAAATCTAGAGAAGTGTGGATCCTTATGCATTTTTCATCTGTTCTGAGCTAGAGCAAGCGTAGCTATGCCTCTACAGACTTTGCCACCTCGTTTATACCCTCTGTCCACACTAGTATGCTATTTTTAGCCATTTGCTATATTTAGCAAACCCTAAAATTGACTGATCTTTGTAGCTCCGTTTGACCTAAAATTCGCTCCACTGGATCTTGGTGACCCAAGTGTCCTGTTCACACCTGCCTCTGGCACAAACGTGCTATTTATAGCCATGAAGTGACTTACTAAAAATAGTAAATGCTCAGATTTTGTTCAAATTTTGCCAGTAGGCAACCTGAAAGATGCTGATCATGGTGGTGTACCTCGTTTCGACAACTCTGTATTTCGTTCCCCCATTTTTAAGCCTAACAGTGGAAACCCTAATTTGACTTGTATGTGCTCTGAACTGTTTTCGTTTGACTTGATTTTTGTTGCCTGTCGTTTTGCTTGCTAGACTGAAGTGTCAGGTAGCTATTGGAGTGAAACTGCTATTTATAGTAAGTGTCCGGAAAGTGATCAATTTGATGTCGGATGAGTTTGCATATTAAATTGCCCATGGGATCTCAAAAAACCCAGAAAAACCCAGAAAACTGGTCAGCATGCGGGCACCGGCTAAAACAGTAAGTCTCTGAAAGGTGATCCATTTTGCTTGCCAGACGCACCACTGCGAAGCTCTCACAAAACCCATAAGGAATATCCGGACATGCATTGAAAAACTCTGCATGCAAACCCTAAAAATAGCCTTTGAAGGCTATACCACTGAAAGTCAATATCTCGGCTTGCATGTCACTTCACTGCGAAGGTTTTGAAAAACCCAGATATATTCTCCAATCATGCATTGGAAAATCATATGTTCAAACCCTAAAAATGGCTCTTGAAGCCTGAATTGCTAAAAATAGCAAGTTGTCAGAATCTGTTCAAATTTCTCGTGCAAGCACCCTGAAGTTACTTGGAAGTGTTGATGCAGTCAGAATCCCGAAATCTTGAGGAAAAAGCCTCATATTAGGTACTTACTAAAAATAGTAAGTTATCAGATTTTAGTAAAAATTTAGTGGTATCCTGCCTTGAGCCTTCTGATTGTATTGCTGCACTCATATTTTACTTTGATAACCTTATTTGACCCTAGACAAGCCTGAAGGATAGAAAACCCTAATTTCACAGACTCAACCAACATTTCAACCTAGGTCAAACGATGGGACATCCCCAGAAGGACAAAAGATCAAAGAGAGAGAGAACCACGGCCAAAAGACCAGAATGGAGCAAAATTTAGGGGGTCCCCATCTTGGATGGGGTGATGTGTGAAAAAGGTCACAACACCACTATACTTGCTCCATGATGGGTAAACGATAATTATCCATTAGTGATGATTGGTTGAGATTCTTGAAGTCTATGCAGATCCGGATTTCTTCATTCTTCTTGCACACAGGAACGATGATAGACACCCAAGTAGAATGATGGATGGGGAATATGATCTTTGCGTCCACCATATTTTGCACCTCCCCGTAGATCGTATCTTGGACACACGGATTGCAGTGTCTCTGCTTCTGTTTAAAAGGCTTGATATCTGACTTGAGTGGAATTGTGTGTGACAATTCCTTCTACGTGAAGACTTTCAAATCTTCATAGGTCTAGGCAAAGACGTCTCAGTACTGTTTGAACAAGGAGATAAAGTTGTTGCTTTCGTCTGTAATGCAAAACTTTCCCAAGTTAACAAGTCGGGGCTTGTCTTCGGTGCCAATGTTGACTTGACAGTAATTGGCAGATGTTTTGTTGGCCAAATTTCTTTGATCCTATACATTCCTTGCATGTCTATCAAATATGTCTTCCAAGGATACTAGACCCTTGGGGATATTGTTGCCTCTTAACTGGATGATGCTTGATTTCGTTGCTTCGGAATCTTCCGCTATGGATTCTTTGAAAGGAGAAGCACTACCCTCAAAGAATAACTCTTGATAATTGTCCCCCATGCAGAGGAACTTTTTGATGTCATCATCATCATCAAAGATCTACCAACTGTCGCAATTGTCACGGACAGTCGGCCTGTACACGAGCTCAATGGCGAAGGCATTCCAATGAAAGTCGGAATGGGTCATGAAGAGAGAAGTCAATACTGCTAGGGCATCCGCTCTGCTATTGTGCACGGAATGTATCTGATGTTGAATGCCTCGAACCAATTGATCCCATTCCACACCCTTTGTCAATAAGACAGAAGGCGACTTTTTCTTACTTGGTAGCGCTCTCTGATCTATTGGACAATCAGCTTTGTGTCGCCTTCGACTTGGAGGTATTTTATACCCATATCCCTTGCATTCTTGAGGCCTAATATGAGTGCCTCGTATTCTGCAATGTCATTTGTATTATCAAACTGCAAGCGAGAAGAAAATGGGTACAAAGTACCTTCGGGAGAAGTGATGTCAACTCTTGCTCCCGAACCTATTGAGCAACTTCCATCGAATTGCATTGTCCACATCTTTGAACTTTCTTTTGATGTGCTCGTGGCAAATGCAACCTTCTTTTCTTCAATTACTTCAAACAACATGGCATATGTGTTGGGACCCCCGTACTTTGATGTAGACTTGTGATTCGGGGTCCTAGGACCTCACCACTATGTATCTAGACTTAGCCTCAAGTTCCAACTTGAAGCTACCTTTCTTTAATGGGATTGTCGCATATGACCAATCCAATTGAATCTTCCCACTGAGATCTTTATAGAAGCTCCTGCTCAGTAGCATCCCATAGCTTGTCAGAATATCAGCTATCAGGATAGTCATCATGATCTTTTTCTCTGGACAGAACGCCAATCTTACATGAGCATCGTTCAGTTGGCCGACTAACGACACCGGTTTGGATTCAAGTGAGTAACGCTTGTCATGGGTTTCAGTGCACGATAGTTCCAACGAGTTCATGATCTGCAAAGGCATGACGTTGTCCAATGCTCCTGAGTCTATTATATAGTTGTTGATTTTGTACCCTCCCATATACAGAGATATGTAGAAAGGTTTCGGCTTTTCTTCCGTTGGTACAGAAGACTCAAGCAACGTGGGCTAGATTACAGCCTACTTCTTTACTACCTTGAGAATCTGATCCAGTTGGTCTAGATGGTCTTGAAGATACTCCAATTGTGATATATGTACCTTCATCTTCATCATAGACATCATGATGTCAAAGTTCTTCAAAGACGGATCTTGAGCATTTGGCGTGGTGTTCTCCTGTGAAGACTTCGAATTGGAAGTGGCAGGCACTTCTTTTTCCTTTTCATTAGATTTTTGTCTTTCTTCCTCTTCCCTTTGTGCTTTGAAGTGTTGGGCACGTGTGAACACAGGCATAGAGATATTCTCATGGTGTACAACGAGAGAATATTGACGGTACTCTTCTTCTTCTTGATTTATGGGTTCATTGTTGAAGTATCCCATTGCGGAGTCACCATCGAAGTTGTTCGTTTGTGGTGTGTTGTACCCAAACCAAATTTTTTGCTTCATTAAGACATTTTGCTTAGAATGGTCTAAACCTTGTGAAAATGATGTCAAAACATAGTTTTTGGGAAAATCAAATATGGACTTTGAGTTAGAGTGATATCAGGAAGATAACGGAAAATTTTAAAAATTTTGAAAATTAGGGTTTTTGGTCCCCTATTTTTAGGTCAAAAACCCTAAAAATTCAAACTTGTTAGAATTGGCTGAAATTTGTTTTGATTGGCTTATTTTTCTTCACAATCATAATGGTGAAGTCAGACTTAGTTTAAGTCTGGTGGGTAGTTTTCGTTTTTTCAAATGAAAAGTTAGGTTCTTTGAGCTCAACAATGGCAGATGGCTAGGTACCATGTGTCAAAAGCTAAGCTCAAAATGCTTCGGTGATGTTTCTAACAAGTTTTGTCTGGAAAGATGCTTCGTCTCGAAGGGGATTTTTGACAAGGTAAAATGCTTGGAAATTTTCTAACCCTGGAGCAAAAGCACACCTAGAGGCCAGGGGTGCCCTTGATTCTGGAGGCCAAGATCAACTTTTTCAGACTCCTCTCTTCCAAGATGTCTTCTCCGGAATCTTGTTAGCTTCATGATGAGCCAGCCAGTTAGTCCAACGGATCTGTTTATCACCTGAAACTGGAGATTGTACGCAAAACAAGGGAAAATAAAAATAACTGAGTCTGGAGTGAAAAGCGCGCCTCTTAGCCAGGGGTGCCCATCTTTTTGAGGCTCCAGATGAAGTTTTCTAATCAAGTGACACCTAGGAGGTTTCTTTTCGTCTTGATACAGCTTCGCAACACATCCGTTAGCGAGTGAATCAGAGTTGCTGAGTTGCCAATGTCAAAGGTCAAACTTCAGGTTCTAACCATGATCAAAAATATCCATAAATGGCAAAAGCACCCCTGAAGGCCAGGCGTGCCCTGCTTTTTGAGGCCTCAGATGGATGAATTAGGGTTTGTCACCTCAAGGAGTCTTTTGTTAGATTTGATCTTGCTCTTCAACGAAAAATGTCAGCCAATCAATCTGACATGTCAGTCAATCAAAATCAGTGGTTAAACGTGAGCTCTGGTGAGGTTTTCGAATCCAAATTTTCAAGAAAATGACAGTTTGGAAAAGGACTCCTAAAGTCAAAGGTTGACTTTTTGAACTCAAGAGAAGTGGTGCGCATGAAAGGTGGTTTCAGTTAACTAAAAATAACTCTTTAGTTAACTCTTTTCAAGTTGACTTCTTGACTTCTTTCTGCTTGTAACTAAGCGTGTGCCTTTTGCATGTGCCAGTTAACTAAATTGTTGAAGGTGGCACCCCAATTAGGGCATATTTTTCATTCACTTAACTGCTTTGAGAGCCAATCAGAGGCTATGCGTGTATTTTGAAGGTCCAGTTAGAGTTCAAGCGTATTTTCCAAGGTTGTGCATGCATTTGACACGCCTTTGCTGATAAATTCTTATTTATTATACATATGGCGTCCATTATTTCTCATTCTGAGTTGATAAAACACGCCTTTCTTGAACATTTTTTAATCTGAAAGGGCTACAGGTGTTAGAATTCAGCAATCTTTGTAGCTACAGATTAAGAATGTTCAAAGAAAGGATATTTCAGACTTCATTTTCCATTTGCATGCAGGTTTCACCAAATCCATTTCAAGCATACGCGAATTTCTACAGAAGAAGAGAAAACAAACAAACAAAAAACTTCTATCTTCTGTCTTATTTTCCTCTATTCTCATCTTAGGTATTCTTCGCATGTCAAAGAAAACGGCAAAATTTTCAAAAACAGAGCATCTGGGTTCGCATATTTCAGCATCAACGACCATACCCATGTCTTAGATTATTTTGTGAAAATTGCCCCGCTACCTCTATTCTAGAGCACTGTGCTTTTTTCCAGAATTCTCTTTGCATGTGGGCTTAAAACACATTTTTTCCAAAATCTATCGATCTAGGTCATCTTAGAATTTAGTTCCGCATAAAACCCATGTTCCAAATTATCAGGGAAAAAATTGCCCCTAGTGCCCTTAACTGCCAATTCAAATCTCAGTTGAAAACCCTTTCCATGTGGCCTTGTTGACATGCTTTTATGACAACGCCAAAGACAGAATAAAATGTCCAACGGTCACTCTATTCTCTCTTGATCAAAGTATTCCGCATGCTAAGATTGCGTGAAAGATCATGCGCTCAACTCCAAGGTTCCTTTTATCGCGAATAGACTCAGTTGGTTGATGTGTATATGCTGGTTATTTCAAGGGGACTTACGTAGTTGTTCAATCATAGTGAAGCAAATGAATGATTTTGACGATATTGCTCTGATGTCTGGGTCGATCAGGAAATACTGAATTAAAAGGGGATAGAGATAGGAATCCTACAATCTATCTCTAAGGATGGAAGGCAAAACTAACTTTAACAATCTCCAAACCAAACTTTGTATCGTCTCCTCTTCGGACAACTCTGACAAAGCTGATGCAATCTTCAAAGGATAGGTAGATATTCAGATCGAGATTCAACATGCACACCCCTTCACCACGAAGCAAGTGGACACACAAATCGCAACCGAAGTTAAGTGTTGAAATTCCAGTTGACCACGCAGGGCAGACTTACCGTCAGCAAGCCTGCTAGTGGTATGGATATAGGGAGATATGCTCAAACCAATGTTGCATTCCACAATTAATGCTACTTGCATGGAAACAAAATCTATTCTACTTTACTCTATTCGAATTGGAAAGACAAACAAGCCTTGCTAGCTACTCACAATAGAAGATAGAACCACCAAACAATGATAAATCTTTATATTATGAGAGTGTTCACAACAACTTCTTACAAAGTCTTCAATGGGAAAACTTCCTTTCCTCCTCAATCTAAGCTAACTTCTAAGCTAAATGCTATATACCTTCTATTCTCTAGCTCAACTCTATCTCTGATTCAATTCTAGTTCTAATGCATTACAAATGAGGGGGGATACCCCTTTTATAATAAACCTAGTCCAGTGGACGGTTCAAATCTGATTACAATAGAGGGCTCGGATTGAGCCACCCATGCCCTAATTAGGGTTTATGCCCTAAAAACCGCCACTGAGAGGAGTGGGGCAATGAATGTGCAGAATATTCTCCACTCCTCTGCAGGTCCACTACCTGCAATCAATGCACATCATCCTCCTGCAGCAGATCGTCATCCAGAAGAGCGTTTCCTTTCTCCTTCTCACTGGCTGCAAATCTGGTGAATCTGGCTAATACTTCCTCAACTTCCTGATCGGAGATAGGAGGAATGTGATCCAACTGAAACTCTAAAACTGCAACTGTTTGCCCATGCCGGGCACATGATTTCTTCCAGGCAACAAGGGCATCCTGCGTGTTCTGTATGATACTAGAGAACGTGGCAGTGTTCTCGAAATCATCCTGAGTGAAGGTTTTCACCTCAGAGAAGAATGGCGCCAATCTGTCCTTTAGTCCATCTGCAGTTATCTCTTCAGAAGTCAACCTCCTGGCAAAGATTGCCTCCAATGTGTTGAGAACTCCATCCAAGATGTTCGTCATGGCCTTCCTGACCCTGACCGAATCTGCTTGTGATGCATCATAGAATCCCCGGCCTGTGACTACTGAAGAATACCATCTGGCAAATTCGTATCTATCTCCTTGCTGGATAACACCTCCCTCAACCAAAGTGTGTTGAGGTATGCTCATCAAAGCCCCTAGACGGAGAACAACTCTCGTCTGATAGATGCGAGCCTCACCCCAAGCATGGTTAACTGCCTCCACTCTAGCCATAATATCGAAAGCTTGCCCATAGGCATGTGCAAGATCTTCCATAAACTTTCTTGTCTCTGTATGCACACTGGCAACCCACGTGTCCGCCTGCTGTGCCATTCTCCTTAAATCTTCTAATCCACTGATTGACTCCCTGGAAAACTCAGTTGGGAGCTCGATTGCAGGATTTTCTTGCCCACAAGGACGGGACAAGTGCTGCACGTAGCCAATCAGTGTCCGATGCTCTACCTTCAACCTCTTGTACTTGCTCTCAACATGGGACAATCTGTCCTTGAGTGCCCGATAGGAATTATTGCACTCCTCTACCACCTGTGCCCCAGTAGGGCGGCCTAGTTCCATGGTTGTCACAATATAGTTCTCAAGAACGGCCTTGTCTCTATCACATTCCTCCTGTGGAATTGCCATATGCAAGGTTCGGGATCCATCCTCATCTATGGATATTCTGGAAAACTTCCTAGCCTTCTTCTTCGTGGGAGGTGCATTGATCCTTTGCAGCAATTCCTCCATCTCGACTGCAGGATCGCTCTCATCCACAGGATCACGCCTCATCCTATCCCTCAGCCAGTCTGGCACTTCCTGTCGTGTGTCTGCTATGATGAAAGGCTGCTCTACCTCGGCCTCTACTTCATGGCCCTCGTTCCGACGAGGCTCATCATCATCTATGGGCTCAGTGTCTCCTGATCTCTGGGCATCTCGATCGGAAGCAGCATCATCCTCGAGAGCTACCTCAATCTCATGCTGAAACTGAGTATCTGTGGCAGTGCCTTCATCGGTCTCCTGCCGGTTCTCCTGTTGATTATCCTCTCGGGGGCACGTTGATGCTCTGGCCCACGGACTCCCTACGAAGTGGCTGGCTCTCTATTTGTACTGCCCGCTCTGCCTGTTCTACCTGCAACCTCTCCCTCTCATCAGCAAATAGAGACACTTCCTGTATGCTTGGAGAATGTGTTCGAGCCGGCATGTGCAAGGATTCCTCAACTATCACGGGCTCCGGTCGAACTAGCTCTTTTCCCCTAGGCTCTGGAGTTGGATTACTCCGTCTCCTCGGATCAGTTGTCTGCAATCTGCTGTCTCCCATCAAATTATATGTGAGGGAAATTGACCCTCCCTTCAGTCGGCTGACATGTCTCTCTATCCAACCCCGTGTAAATGTCAGGACTGGGATACAAAGTGTATCCAAGTCGGTGATCTCTGGCTCTGACCAATCTGGGAGTGGCAAGGGCGTGTTTCTTACTGTGTCGTAATCAACCTGTACAAAGTTTATGTCCTCCTCAATCTGATCTAGTACAGGAATAATCTCGCACTCTCTGATCATTGCCAATGGTATCCAGGAAAACATCCTCTTTCTGACTTCGACCTCATCCACTGCACTTGCCCAAAAATCTTCTATTTGTGCCTTGTGTCTAAACTCCTCTGTCAATATCCACCTAATATTTCTATGAGGATCGTAGTAGTGTCTGCTGGAATGGTAAGAAAGCTGAAAGAACTGGAGCTCCGCCTCTGCCTCCCTTGCTGCCTGCAGTGATGGGCATACTTCGTCTGAATTTCCCATAGCAATCGGGAACCCAAGTCCGCCCTTCTTCTTCTTCTTTTGGATCTTATCATAGGCAATTAGTTTCCTAGAAACTTTCAGCATCACTACCCTGTTCATGGGATATCGGGGCAACCTGTATGGGTAGGAAGAGAATCCCTGCAGCCTTATGTAAGTGAATTTTGGGAATTGGATAAACCAACATCCAAATTTCTCAATCATTTCTTATGCCTCCCTCGATATTCTGTGATGGGTCCTTTGCTGCAAGGTCCTCGTGATGTGCATAGTAAAGGCATCGTTGACTCTTTTGTAATTAGTAGTGCTTGTCAAATGCAACTGCGGACAAGCCTCGAATATTTTGAATTGCTGAGAACCGCAACCAATTGGTTCTTTGTAAGAGATTCCCCTATATCTTGTCATGCGAGCCAGCATATAGACGAGGTAAGAGCCCATATAAAATGTTTTAGTCCTCCTCACATTGCGGAGCTGCTCATGTAGACCATCACTGATTAACAGTGCCCAATCCATGAAATCCTTGCCCTCTAGTACCAAGTTGACAAAGTAAAACATCCAAGGTTCGAAGACGAACGCTTGGGGACACCCTCCAACTCTACTCAACATCATAATCAGGTCGCCAAACTCTTGCTTCAAGTCTTCGGAGATTATTTGTTTGGGCAACTTCGTACGAGTTGGTTTGGGCTTGATCATCCACCTAGTGTTTATCACATCAGCACACCGGTCTGTTGTGGATGAATACATTCTGTCAGCCCTGTCCTTCGTTTTGTAAATCATTTTCTCGTGGGCGAGGATCCCGAATGCCTCTCCGATTGCTTGTGGTGTCAGGTTAGCCAGCACCTTGCCATTTGGCGCAACGATCGTCCTCTTCTCTGAATCGTAGTGGTGAGAGCATTCCATAATGAGCTCCGGGCACCGGATGGCTGGTGGAAAATTTGCAGCTGCATATAATCCACTTCTGACAATGCTATGTGAAGTCACTGATGGGCGATGGCCTCCAGTCACCATTATCCTTCTTTTGAACGCCTCTAGGTTAAACGAGCCCAGGTTTGTGTCTGCCAGCCTGCCCAACTTTGATGTGAATTTTGATTCTGGCAGGAAAGACTTGCTTAATTTCTTGATTATTGCCTGTCTAGACTCAGCATGGACGTTCTTGCCTGCAGCTCTTCTGCTTGACTCGGCCATTCTGCAAAAAGGGTAAGATAGTCAGCAAACAAGATTTTTTAAAATAAAATAATAACCATCATTGAGGATGTCAGCAGATTTTTCTTTTAATTGACAAAGGCTGCAACACTTCTTGATGTTTTCAACTGCAAACTTCAACTATTGCTTGTTTACTTCAACGTTCTTAGGAGTTTCCTTTGGGTTACAGCAACACAATGCCCAATACTTGGAAATGTTTGCCTGCAGCAATTTAATTTTAACAAATTTGAAACCTCCTCTTTGAAGTTCGCACTTTTCCTTCTAACTTAGCAACTTTCAGCAACTTAAAACTTTCTTCTCAAGTCGCACTTAGGCATTCAGCAGCTTCACTTTGGTAAATTCGAACCTCCTCACAATTGCAGCAATTTAGAAACTGACTTCTCAGCAACTTGAAATCTTGATAAGGTAGGTCGCACTTCTCCAGCAAGTTTGTGACTTCAGCAATTCGTGCTTCAGCAACTCCAGTCCTTCAGGGATTCGAAATCCTCAACCTCCAGCTCTCTAAAAATTCGAAATCCTCAGCAACTTTCAACTCTTCTCACAAATTCGAACTTCTCACTTTCAGCTCTTCAGCAACTTGCGAGAGAAAAATGAAGAGAACTTCAAAACTTATAGCTTGGGCGAATTCTTGCAGAGGCTAAACTTAGCAAATATTTTGAATTCATTTTCCCTCTCTTTTCCAGTCGCAACACTTGTCGTCTGAAGCACCGGAATCTCAAACTTCTAGAATTATGAATTCATCACCTCTGCATAGGCCTGCCTCGTTGCGTTTGATTTCTTAAAACATTAAATCGTTTACTTCTTTGAACAATTTCGAAAAGTTTGGCTAAGGCATTCTGGCAAAATTATCAAGTTCAAACTCTTTAGCGAAATTTCTCATCCATTTTATTCATTTGCCTTAGAGAAATTTCTCAATTTTACCTTAGGAATTTTATTAAAATAGGTATCAGGCATTATATCCATCGAAACGATGTGAGTGAGGCGTGGAGTAACTTTGAATCACTTCCGAATTGCAAACGTTTAATACCCAGAAGAAAAATCTTCCTGAAATCCATCGTTTTCATGTATATCCAGGCAAAGGGGTACGTTTAATTTTTATTATTTAAAATAATAAAAATGGCTAATGTTTATTTCTCCCCTTTCGGATGTCTTTCACTCCTGCAATTTCAATCTTCTCGGCCTTGGCAAATTATCTTGATTTTCCCTGAAGAATTTTCCTCTGAAGATTTTTATAACTCTGGAAATTTGGCACCATCCTCTAGGCGTATTCTTCATTTTCCCTTAAGAAAATGCCTTAGGAATTTTTTTAAAATTAAAATTTTATCTCTAGAAGGCGCATTTGAACATGTCATGAGTTTCATTTTATTCCTTAGGCAATTCCACGCCTAGACTTTCTTTCTCATACTTAGCAATTTTTCATTTCATTTTTCATAAATCCCCACTCACTAGGCGTGCTTCATATAATGAAGAGGAAAAAGAAAATAAAAGAAATCCTTGGTCTTTTAAAAATCACGCCCTCTTGACATTATTCCCCCTTTGGCGTATTTCACAAAGTGACCCCTCATCTCCTTCTAGCGCATTTAGCCTTGTGGACTTCCACCTCCAAGCGCATTTGACATTTGCAAAGGAAAAGGTCACTACCTTGTGACCCTTCAGCTCCTTTAGGCGCATTTAGGCCAAGCAACTTCCACTCTCAAGCGCATTTCATTGTGGTCAAGGAAAACCCACGCCTTTCAAGTGTCTCTTCACCTCCTTTAGGCGCATATGGGGGGGGGGGTAGACTTCTATTTCATCCTTGAGCGTATTTCCTCATGTGAGATGGAAAACCCACACCTAGAACATGACTCTTGACCTTCCTTGGGCGCATTTGCTAGTGCTAGGAGGAAACTTCTTTATCTTAGGCGCATATTGGCTTGTGAGGAGGAAAATGCTATGCCTTAGTGAATTTTTTCACATTTTTGGTGACCTTTTAGCTTCTCTAGGCGCATATAGCCCATGATACTTCCATCTTAGGCGCATTTACTATGTGGTCAAGGAATTCTGCCCTCTGTGAGTGACTCTTCAGCTCCTTTAGGCGCATTTTGCCTTGCTCAGGGAAATTCTCACACTTAGAGAATTTTTTTGAATCTTTCCTTCCTCCTGGGCGCATATGAGAGTGTTTGCCTGTCAGCTATGTTTGTAAAATTTCCAACGCCCTTTATGCCCTAGCCTTCTATTTTTAGTAAGTTCGGAGGAGTCAGGGTTTCTTTGCATTTCATCCTGTTCCGAGCTGGAAGTGGCATGGCTGTGCCCTCGTTGACCTGTATCACCTCGTTTATACCTGATTTGGCACAATACATGCTATTTTTAGCCATTTGCTATTTTTAGCAAACCCTAGAATTGACCAATTTTGTATCTCTGTTTGCTTTGAAGTTTGTTCCACTTGTACTTGATGCTGCAAGATACTCGTTCGCACATTTTCCCTGACGAGGACGTGCTATTTTTAGCCATGAGGTGACTTGCTAAAAATAGTAAGTATTCAGATCGTGTTCAAATTTTACCAGCAGGTAGCCTGAAGGATGCTGATTCCGGTGGCGTGCTTCATTCTGTCATTTCTGCATTTTGCTTCATCTATTTTTAGACGTGGCAGGGGAAACCCTAATCTGACTTGCATGCGCTCTGATTTGTTCCTGATTGTCCCTGATCGTGCCTGATTGCACCTGATTGCTGGACTGAAGTGGTGGGTAGCTGCTGGGATGATACTGCTATTTATAGTAAGTGTCTGGAAAGTGGTCATCCGGATGTCGGACGAGTTTGCATGTCACAGTGCCCGTGGGATCTCAAAAAACCCAGAAAAACCCAGAAAACTGGTCAAAGTTTTGGCACTGGCTAAAAATAGTAAGTCCTTGAAAACTGACCCGATCCATCTGCATGTTATATCATTGCGAAGGCCTCGCAAAACCCACATGGAATATCTGGACATGTACTGAAAATTCTTGCATTCAAACCCTAAAAATAGCCTCGGGAGGCTGAACTCTGAAAGTCACCATCTCACCTTGCATGCTACATCATTGCGAAGGTCTTCGAAAACCCAGATCAATTCCCCCGTCACTCACCGGAGAATTGCTCGTTTAAATCCTGAAAATAGCCTCTGAAGGCTGAACTGCTAAAAATAGCCAGTTGTCGGAATCCATTCAAATTTCGCGCGTAGGCATTCTGAAGCTGCCTGATTGTGGTGGAACTGACAGAATTCCAAAATCTCGATAAAATAGTCCCAAATTGAATACTTACTAAAAATAGTAAGTTGTCGGAATACAGTGAAAATTTAGTGGGACCCTGCTGGAAGTCTTCTGACTGCTGTACTAAGCTCGAATTTCAATTTTATAACTCAGTTTGACCTTTAATAAGCCTGACTAATGAAAACCCTAATTTCACAGACTTGAACAATACTTCAACCCAGGTCAAACGACGGGACATCCCCGGAAGGACCAGAGATAGAGAGGCAGCACTAACCAAAGCCAAGGCCAGAATGGAGAGAAAAAGTTAGGGGTCCCCATCACGGGATGGTGATGTGTGAAAAAAGGTCTAGCGGGCCTAAAACTCAAATTTTTAACAAATGGAGGATCTGGGTCTTTTCAGCTCACCAGCGCCTAAAATACCCATATGCCAGTTTTTTCTCGCGGATAATTTTCCCGAGAACCCCCTACGGCCATTAAAGCTCTCAACCGAAAAGCTCTTGCATGCCAAGGCAAAAGGTGTTTTTTCGAATTTCTGACGTTGTGGGTTTGCTTAGAATGATTTTCTCTACAAAACCCACATCTCAAAAAAAATCGTGAAAATTGCCTGTTAATAGGCTATTTTTAGCCTTATCATGAGCTATTTTTAGTTTTCCGAAAAAAGTTGTTAGAACATAGCTATGTTTACAGTCAACAGGCGAGTTTTCCATAAGGCAGTTTACTCAAACTGAATTCAAGATTAAATTGGTCTTAATCCATAATTTCATAAGAAAAGCTGACACTGTTTTGCATCAAGCACATCCGAAGGGTTGATACCGTTGGAATTCTGCATGTGCGGTGAGTTCGTGTGCATTTCTCACAACCAGAGTGTTCGTGGTCAAACTCCGCAGTTTCGTCATGCAACACTCTTCCATTGAGAGGAATCAAGAAAAGCGTTAGAGGCGTCAAATTGTAGAAGGAACAAAGATCATCACTCCATTTATGGAGCTGCCAAAGTCACTCAGATCTCGTGCCATTATCTTCATGAAAATGGTGTGTATGTTGAGCTTGATCCAATGTAGACTGAGTACGAGGAACTGGTTCGTGATAACCTAGGTGGAGATCTTGAGGCATCCAAGTTGGATGATTTCTTTGTGATGACTACCAGTTTCAAAAAGGCAACTGCAGAAGTCAGAGACAGTCAAAGGGCGATCAAGGATGCAGAGGAGTTGAACAGGCAATTCATCATCGTGGAAAGCGTCAAAGTGCCAGATGATGACATGATCGAAAAATTCCTGGACGAGGTGATAAACAGAGAGGGCTTGTAGTAGACGCCCAGTTGGATCCTGCAATTATTTACGAGGATGAGTCAGAAGCAACAATTAACTCAACGTCATTTCTTGAGTTTTCCTTGTTGATATAAGGCATGCCTATCTCATTCTTGGAGATATCTTCACAGGAGGATGGACTTTTAGATAGTTTCAATTGACTAATGGTAGTTATCAGTTAGTTTTCCTTTCAATAAGGATGTGCATGTTGCACATGTCCATTTAGTCTTGTTTGTATCGGTTAACAGATGGTAGCTTTCTAGTTAACTATATAGTTTCTTTCATTTAGACTTAGATGAATAAAATCTCGCATGTTGCGAGACTGTAGTTGACTCAAGGTGATTTTAGGGTTGCCTACACCTTTGATGTCTATAAATAAGAGCATTCAGCTCATTTGTAGATAACTTTTGCTTGTGATAGAGAATTGTTGCACTGTCGACAACATGCCTATTCTCAAGATTAGTTCACCCTTGTAAATAGAACTTTTGCACGAGAGATTATTATGTGTTGTGCTGCCTTGCCTGTAATATTGCCTATTTTGTATTTGTTCACAAGTATTTATTATGATGACAAATTGTTATGCCACTCGGGTTTCATGCAGTTATTATGGTAAATGCTTATCTTAGTTAAATATAGTGGCTAGCTTGATCGTGGATTGTACGCGTGTCTCGCCTATGCAATTTACTGTCCTAGTTGGATATCCTTTATGTTTTGTTATTAAGAAGCCTATTCAGATTGAGCAAATTGTTGTGCCAACATGCTTTCATGTTGAGAGTTTGTACCTAAAGCTTATCGTGTGATGTGTGTGTTAATAAACCTATTCAACCAAGCAAATTTTTGTGCCACCTTGCCTTCACGTTGTGAATCTGTACCTGGTTTATCGTATAAAAACATTCCTGCTTCGTTTCCTCATGCTTTGTTTTCTTGAGGAGATTGGATAGTTTAAAGCTTTTAGTTTTTTAGTTGTAGTTAAAGACCTACGAAACCAAAGAAAATCCTTAGCTGCAACGTCCTTGGTTTTCTTAACCTTGTGCCTCTTCCAGCTGAGTCAAAAAGATAGGATTTAGTTATTTTACTTTTAGAACGCATATCAGCAAACGAGGGAGCTTCCCCTCCTAATTTGAAGAGCACTCATTACGTAGTGTGCATAGCTATCTGTACCAACTTGCACTCTAGAGGTGCTAATTGTTACGCCAACATGGTGAGACAACATTCGCATTTCTTGAAGGTACGGAACTTGAGCTTGGTGCAGCTTCACCATATCCAATTATTTGATTCATCCTCTGATTCTCAGTGCATGTGGATCTAGTGTTCTCATTTGTCTCATGGAAACAACAAAACACATTAGATTTCTTGGCCTCTTATTGTCTTGGCAGAGGTCCTAGATATCTGGGCTTGTAGTTATTGAAAGGTTGGAAATTAATCCTCTTTGGCTGATAAGGCTGCTAAGGCTGATACTGTTGTTGTTGTTGATATTGTGGTGGTGTGGGCAGTGCTTGCTGCCCTTGATTGGGTGACTCTCTTCAGGATAGTCACCTCATTTGCTACCTTTTGTAGCAGTGGATCCGCTTGTACTTGGACTAGCGGTCTAATAGCATCATCTTTCATCTTCCTAGATGTGATCATATTGTCCTCAAGCTCAGTAGCCCTTTCTTGTGCAGCTAGCAAGTCCACTTCGTGGTTTCCTTTTATGAAACGCTATCTCCAAGGGAAGGTCGTTGATGCAGCTGCTCATCAGAATCTCGTCTGACGGATTGAGCGTACGAGAGAGACATGTAACAAGGCGATTAAACCTTGCTACAAACTCTCCCATTAGTTTAGTGGGCTCCATCTTTGAGTTTGATAATCAGGCAAATAGCTAATGGCTATCTTCGACAAGTTTGAACCTTGCCAAGAACTTTTCACTCATGACCTCCCAGCTTGTGATGATACTTGGTTGTAGATGGTTGAACCAGTCGACAGCATTTGCCTCAAAAGTTTCAACAAACAGTCAAACGGCGATATCTTCGTGAGGCACAAACAAAATGGAGCAAGCCGTTGTGAATGTTGAGATATGCTCATCGGGGTGTTGAAGCCCGTCGTCGTAGAATCTTAGGAAATGCTTTCAATCCTTTGGGAAGTTCATGGTGTCCATATAAGGCCAGTGGGCCTATGTCATTGCCCCATGGCAATGGTGTTGGACGTCTTACATTTCTTGCATTACGGCCATTGTCATTGTTGTTGACATTGTCGTTGTTGATACGATTGTCGGCCATTGCTTGAGCTGGAGGTTCTTGTTGTTGTCTTTTAGAAAATGCTCCGGAACCTCTTCAAAGAGTTGCTCTATGTTAGGCGCCTTTTCAAAGTCTTCTTCTTGAAATAGAGGATTGGTTCTCCTCCTTATTTATACTTGACGAGCCAGGGTATTTATTGCCACATAGGACATGGTAATACTGGCCTTTCGGCTGCAAGATCAACCTTCTCTTCTTCCTCATCCAGAGTAATAGGTACGGCTTTCCACTGAGCGGGTGATGTATTTTCCTTCAAGATGAAACTGTGTAGCCTACTAATGATGTTTGATTGCTCTCCTTCAATGATTGTGAAATTCGGCTAAAGAATCGAGGGTGTGAGACTCGATTGTTCAACAGGAGCCCAAGGATGCCAGATGGCCATTCCCATGACGTAAAAGCGTTATCTTTTTCTAGAAGTTTTATGCCTCGTTGCCCCATGGTTGGCACTAGAAAACTGTTGACATTTCAATTAGCACGTTTGGAGTGCAAATTGGAAACGAATAGCTATGCACAATGCATGATGACTGCTCTTCAAATTATGGAGGGGAAGCTCCCTCTTGTTTACTGATGTTTGTGTAAAAGTAAAATGGACTAAATGTTCCTATCTTTTTTACTCAACGGCAGGACAGAAGGGTGCATAAACACAATGCGTTGCAGCTAAGGTTTTCTCTGGTTTCTGCAGATCTTAACTACAACTAGGCTAACTTTTAATCTATCATGTCTCCTCTAGATAAACAAAGCAAGAGAATATAGGCGCAAGAATGGTATGGTTGGATTACTTGGGCTGACCATCTCTCAGAACCCATCCAAACGCTCTGAACTCTTCTGATCTATGCTAGAATAGGGTCTTATGCAAGAAAACGCTCTTCCAGTAAGCCGAATCTCAAGATTTTCAAGGAGGAGGAACCCCTGTCCAAGGTGTAGGCTAGGATGCAAGTTACTAGAAACAAGGGACAATGAACTGGATAACAGGATTCTTGAGGAGGTGACAACACCTATCCAAAGTGTAGGCTGAAAAACAGATCATTACACAACATCAAACAATAACCATTAACATCAAAATTCCCAAGGAGGTGACGACACCTATCCAAGGGGTAGATTGAGACAATAAATTATAAGAACAAGACGTTAATAGGACTTGAAACTTTGGATCAAATTGCATGTGCCTTTTGATTTATTTCTTCAAACTTTCTCAATGAATTCCAAAGATTTGGGATAGAAAAGGTACGAAATCATACACAATTGCAATCAAACCAAACAACTCTCATCCAAGAGTGAACAAATATAGACTTGCAAGCATGTCGGCACAATGGCATAGCAATTTTGTGTAGTAAATAAAGGTTACAAAATAATGAGCAAAGGCTCTTATTTATAGAATCTCAAAGGAGTAGGCAACCCTAAAATCTCCTTGAGTTAACAAATAGTTCTTGCCAATCTGCAAGATTTATTCCTATGTCTAAATGTAGGTGACCTAGCAGTTAACTGGAAAGCTACTTCGGTTAACTGAAACTAAACGAAAAGTGAACTCCAATGTAAAAACTGCCTCCAAAATAGAGATCCACAATTAGTGGATATAGACATGCGTGATCAATGCGACGATGAGTTAACTTGGAAAGAGGCATCAAGTTAACTCCTATTTGTCATTAATGTTATTTTGGAGGGTAGGATGTCCAAACTGGTTTTTTCACACCACATCAACACTAGTCAACAGTTTCTCTAACCAGTCGTTGACTTCTTCAACCTCTGGACAACAAATGTTTCGTAGGATGATGATGTGTCACTTCAGCATCTCTTCACCATTTGCAATCTACTGCTGATATTCAATGGTCTTGGCAGTTGCATCATCTAGTTTGGCCGACATAGTTGCAATCTTACTCAACTGTTGGGTTCCCTTGTTCACCTAGATGCACAAGATTTCGCACATATCCTATCAAAGTCTTGTGCTCCTTCTTTAACTTCTTATATTTCCCTTCCGTGTGGAGCAACTTATCTTTCAATGCCTGATAGGAGTTGTCGCACTCCTCAATTATTTGGGCCCCCGTAGGACGACCCAACTCCACAGTGGTGATCACATAATTTTCCTGCCTCTCCTCAGCTCGATCACACTCCTCCCTCGGGACAACAACCTGGAGGGTACGAGAACCGGATTCGTCAGTTGTAATGTCCCTTTTTGGAACATTTTTGACTTCATGATTTATTGATACTTTTGCCTCCAAAACTCCTCTATACTTCATTTATTCCTTTATTTTATACCTCCACCACTCAACGAAAAGAAGTGTCTCTCCCCAGGGGGTTCTTGTTTCCAAGAACACCCTTCAATAACAGATCGATGCATTGTTGATCATTTATTAATTATTACTTAATTTATGAGCGATGGTGTCAACACTTCTCAGGCTATGTGTATGGGATCTCACTGCTTTCCATGGTCTTGACCGGGTGTCAACTATGGTTCATTTGCTGGTCGTTGCATAGGAATGACAATGTCCTTGATATTCTCCTTACACCATCACCGATTTCCCTTAAATAAGTTCGCTGCTTCTAGCTGCACGATCATCCTTCCTATTTGATGCTTCTTTAGTTGGGGCAATAGATGATAGGGCCCGAACAACCTCCTCTTAGTGCACTCGATCCCACAGCTATTCCTCACAGATGATAGTTGCATAAGTATATGCGTTGCTATTCATTGAAGAGTAACTCACAGAATTGGGACGGAAGACTTTCGATGAGTTTAGTCGACTTCCCCTCATTGACCCTGTAGAGCTAGAAGACGTTCTTAGCCCTGATATATTATACTTCACCCCCTCGTTTGGAAGATCATACAGTGTCTCTTAAATACCCACGACCTTGGAAGGGAGTTGTGTCGGTTCCCAGGACAGTCGTGGCTTCTCACCATTTCGGGAGTTCACTATTTAATCATCTTTGATTTGTAATTGTTTTACGGTTATTAATATTTATGTTAATATAGATATTGTATGCTTTACTTAATAAATTGATTTAATTAATTTATATTAATTTTATATACTTTAATACTCAGTATATTAATGATTATAATATTGTCAGAGACAATTATAATCATAACAATAATTGGTTAATGATTTCAAATATCAATTTTATATATTTTAATATTTATAATATTATATTTGGTATTTATAATTATAAAATTATTATAGTAATTACATTTTAATATGTATTTTACTAGTAATGTTATTTATTTGTATTCTAACGTTTAATCTCTTAGTGTTACAAAATCGGGGACATGACACAATCTACTGCTGATATTCAATGGTCTTGGCAATTGCATCATCTAGTTTGGCCGACATAGTTGTAATCTTACTCAACTGTTGGGTTCCCTTGTTCCCCTGGATGCGCAAGATTTTGCACATATCCTATCAAAGTCTTGTGCTCCTTCTTTAACTTCTTATATTTCCCTTCCGTATGGAGCAACTTATCTTTCAATGCCTGATAGGAGTTGTCGCACTCCTCAATAATTAGGGCCCCCGTAGGACGACCCAACTCCATAGTGGTGATCACATAATTTTCCAGCCTCTCCTCAGCTCGATCACACTCCTCCCTCAGGACAACAACCTGGAGGGTACGAGAACCGGATTCGTCAATTGAAATCTTCAAAACATTCCTAGCTCTCCTCTTTTTCGGTGGTGCACTAATCCTCAGGGCCCCTTCTCATTCTATCTGTAAACCAATCCGACACCGCCTGTTGTGGATTGCAAACGACGATGGGCTGCTCCTCTGTTGCCTCCTCCTCTTCCTGTTGGCTTCTTCCTCTGGGTGCACTGACACTTAGGCTGTCTAACTCCCTGATGTTGGGCCGATCTATTTCTTCAAGTCCCCGCTCTTCATTCAATTTTGCCCGTTGATCAGCAAATAATGAAATTTCTCTCAAACTCGAAGACTGAGTTTGTGTCTGTGTGGGTGATGCCTGCTCCATTCTCAAAGGCATCGGCTGGGTCGGTACCTCTTCTTGTCTTTCCGCCGTTTGGGCAATTTTCTTCCCTCTCCTCGCTGATAGTGGCCTTTGATTGCCCATGAGGTTATAAGAGCAATCGACCTACTCTTAAGTTTGCTCACGTGTCTCTCGACGCAAGTCCTTGTGAAATTCAATACTGGAATAGATAGTGTGTCCAAGTCCGTGATTTCGGGCTCAGACCAATCAGGTGGTGGGATTGGCGTGTTTCTTATTGACTCATAGTCAGGTTGTATGACGTTGACATCCTCGTCCACCTAATCGGGAACTGGAATGACTTCACATTCTCTGATTAACTTGAGGGGTAACCTGGTGAGCATCCTTCTCCTTATTTCAGCCTCATCAACCGCATTTGCCCAAAAGTTCTCTATCTGAGCCTTATGCCTGTACTCAACATTCTGCACCACTCAGATGTTATTATAAGGATCGAAATCTTGCCTGCCCGTGTGATATGACAGATGAAAGAACTGCAGCTCATCCTCAACCTCCCGAGCTACTTCCAAGGAGGGACATACTTCACTGGAATTTCCTATGGTGATAGGAAAATCCAATCCCTTCTTTCTCTTCTTCTTCTGAATTTTATCGTAGGCAATGAGTTGCCTAGATACTTCTAGCATTATTATATGGTCAGTGGGGTACCTCGGCAACCGGTATGGATACGAGGTGAACCCTTGCAACCTAATGTATGTGAATCTTGGAAATTGGATGAGCCAATATCCATACTCTTCAATCAGCGACTGTGCTTCCTTTGAAATCCTCTGCTGCGTTCTCTGCTGAAGGGTCCTTGCAATGTGCATTGTAAATGCATCGTTCACCCGCTTGTAGCTGGCAGGGTTAGTCAAGTGCATTTGTGGGCAAGGTTCGTGGATTTTGAACTAATCAGGGCCACAGCCGATCGGCTCCTTGTACGTTATCCCCCAGTACTTAGTCATCTGATCCAACATATACATCAAGTATGAGCTCATGTAAAAATTCTTCATCCTCCTCAGGCTCTTGAACTATTCATCTATGTTGTCACTAATCATCCTAGCCCAATCAACACATTCTTTTCCCTCCAAAATGATCTCGATGTAATAAAACATCCAAGGCTCGAAGATGTATGCCTGCGAACTCTCGTTCACCCGGCTAAGCATCATTATCAGGTCGCAATATTCTTGTTTCACATCCTTAGCAATTATCTATTTCGGGAGCTTAGTGCAGGGTGCCTTTGACCTTTGCATCTAGACTCTGTTGATTACAGCGGGACACCTTTCGAAGGAGGAGTAATACATTTTATCTGCTCTGTCCTTCGTTCTATACAACATTCTTTGGGAAGTGGGAATCCCAAATGCCTCTCCAATAGCATCCGACGTGAAGTTGGCAAACAATTTGCCATCTGGAGAGACAATAGTTTTGCGTTCCGGCTTGTAGCAATTCGCGCACTCCATGATCAATTTTGGACACTGTATTGCTGGAGGAAAACTAGTAGCTGCATAAATCCCACTTTTCATTATATTGTGCGTTGTGACTGACAGTGATGACCTCCCAACCCGTACATCCTTGATTTGAGTGCACCCAGATTAAATGAACCAAGGTTGGTGTCATTTAATCCCGCCAACTTTGAAGTGATCATGGACTTCGGAAGAAATAGCTTGGCAAGCATTTTGATCACTGCCTATTGAGATGAGCTTGCCTTGCCCACTTCGATATTTGCAGCTTTGCCTGTAGCTCTGCTTGTTCCTGCAACATCTTTTGCTCTAGCCATCTGCAAAAATAAAATAATAAGTTAGACTGCAGATTTTAATAAAATAAAACAACCTCGAGATGGCTGCAATATGGACTTAGCTCTGAAAATAATATCCTTTAGCATAAACTTCTAACTCCAAACCTCAAACTCTTAAAATCTTTCGAGCTCAGAAAGAAATTTCAGCAACTTCACTTCCGGAGAAATTTGCAGCAACTAACAACTTTCAGCAAGTAGTTAACTTCTCCAGCATAAAAATTCGAATCCTTGACTGCAACTTGTCATTTTTCAGCCTTTAATTTTTCAGCAGCTAGAAGAATAAAAAGTCACCAGCAGTTGCAAGAACTCGACTCTCAGCAACTAACTTTTCTGCACTTTGGAAATAAAGATCTCCAGCAAAATAAGAAATCTTCTGCAACTTCAAGAATTTAACTCTCAGCAGTTCGAAAATAAACTCCCAGCTCTCCAGCATAGAAGTTCAAAATTCATAACAACTTCAACTATCAACAGCCTTGAGAAAAGAAATCTCCAGCAACTTCAACACTTAGAAAAATAAAACTCTCAACTCCACTTTCAACAACTTCGAAAAAATTTCCTCTCACCAATATTTCAATCTCTCAAATAATTTCTTTCACTTCAGCAACTCTCAACTTCGAAATGTGAGAAGAAATGAGAAACACGGTTGCTTAAATAATTCTTCTCGAAGAATCTTGCCAATTAATGCTGGAGTTATTTTTAGTACCTTGATCAATTCCCCACTCTCTCCACTTAGAATCTTCCAATTTAGGCGCAGTAGTGGGCTAGTCATTGGCCAGTCATCATGGCATTTGCCATTAATGAAGATTCTTTCTTCTGCAAAATTCGAATTTTTCCCTCCAGTCTGCCAGTTAACTCCCGGTAATTAAACAACCTGTGAGAAAATCACTCTGACTTGATTTGAAAATTCCACTTTAAAATTCTCGCAATGTTTAATTAAATTCAACTTGAAAAAAAAATCATGGGAGATTTAATTTTATTTCCAACCTGTTATAACATCCGCCATTTAAATCATCAACTTCATGAACTTGCCTTAGATAATTTAAATCCTCATCAAAATAATTCAACCCACTTGCTAAATCAAAATCCAGGCACTTAGAAAATAATTCTCCTCTGAAAATAAAATATTCCCTTAGGAAAATAATTCCAAACTTTACTAACTCATGGGTGCACTTTAAAGGGATTCATTTAATTTCCACTTGACCCATGGAAAAATATTCATTTTAATTCTCCCCTTGAAAAATATTTCATCAAGTTGCCAACTCCATTTAAATGTCTTTTGAAAATTTGAAATTCATCCAATTAACTTTCCATGCCAAGGGCGTATTTTATCTAGTGAAAATTTTATTTCCCTTAGGAAAATTGCTTGATCATTTTCTTCCCTGGCGCATTTGACCCTCTTCACCTTTAAATCCCCGTGCCTTAGGAATTTTCTGACATCTTCACACACCTTGGGCGCATTTTATATGCCAAGATTTCACTTTGCCTTAGACGTTTTTTATCCTCCTTCCAGCCAAGGGCGTATTTTATATGCCAAGCTTTCACTTTTATTTTTCACGCCTTAGGATGTTTCATTGCTTCTCCTTGAGGTGAGCACATTCAACATGCGGCACTCTCATTTGTAATGCCTTAGAAAATTTTACGTCTTCCATTTACCTTTTCTAGAGGTGGGCACATTTTGCCTTCTCAACCTTTATTTTCAATGCCTTAGAAACTTTTTGAAGTTCTCAACTTTGCTTGGGCGCATTTCTATGTGCTAGCTACCATCTTGGGGCACAAATGGCATGTGGAGCTTTATTTTCCTTGAGGGCGCATTCTACATAGCCTACTCCCATTTCGTGCCTTAGAAATTTTCTAAGTCAACTTACCTTGAGGGCACAAATAGCTTAGGGAGCTTTTGTTTTAAGGTGTATTTTCAGTGCCATGCTTTTGTTTTTGCCTAAGGAAATTTCTAAACGCCTTTAATACTCTTTCAAGGTGAGGGCGCATTTCACTAGGGGAGCATTCATTTTTGACTTAGGCAAAATCTTATGTATCAACCCCCTTTATACTCATGGGCGCATTTTGCCCCTCAAGCTTTTGTTTTCACCACTTAGAGATTTTGTGCTTGGCTTTACAAGGTGGGCGCATTTGTGAGGTGATACTTCCATGTTAAGGCGCAAATGGCATGTGGAGCTTTCATTCCAACACTTATAAACTTTTCAAAGTGGCTTCACAAGTGTTGGCGTAAGAACTAACACCTCTGGAGTGTGAGTTTGTACGGACAGCTATGCACACTACGTAATGAGTGCTCTTCAAATTAGGAGGGGAAGCTCCCTCGTTGTGCTGGAATGCATGAAATAGAAAACTAAACTAATGTCCTATCTTTTTGTTCTCAGCTGATAGAGGCACAAGGTTAAGAAAACCTAGAACGTTGCAGCTAAGTATTTTCTGGTTTCGCAGATCATCTAACTACAACTAAGCTAACTTCTTTAAATCTATCCAGTTTCCTCAAGAAACAGAGCATGAGGAAATGGAGCAGGAATGTATTGTACGATAAACTCCAGGTGCGGGCTCACAACATGAAGGCAAGGTAGGCGCAACTATTTGCTAATCCGGGAAGAAGTTTATTAAAACAAACAAATGAACGGTAAACCTGGTACAGCTTTACATCATAAAGGCAAGGTAGGCGCAACTATCTGCTTGGCTGAATGAGTCTACTATAACACACATCATACAATAAGCTTTGAGTACAGTTTCGCAACATGAAGGCAAGGTAGGCGCAACTATTTGCTCTTCTAAATAGGCTTATAATAAACAAAACAAAAGGTAAGCAACTAGGATAGTAGATTGTATAGACGGAACACGCATGCAATAACGATCAAACCAGCAACCCCATTTAACTAAGGTCGAATAAACACCATGACAATAACATGAAGGCAAGGTAGGCGCAACAATTTATTATAACAGCAATTACTCTTTGAACAGATACAATAATAGCAATACTACAGTCAAGGTAGGCGCAGCATGTATGCTATCAAGCAAAAGTTAAATTACAAATGAGCTTAAAGCTCTTATTTATAGACTTCAAGGTGTAGGCAACCCTAAAATCACCTTGAGTCAACTAAAGTCTTGCAATGTATGCAAGATCTTATTCCTAAACCCTAATTGAATGAAACTATACAGTTAACTGGGAAACTATCATCAGTTAACTGAAACATCTAAACTAAATGGACAAGGTGCAACATGCACGTCCTTATTGAAAGCAAGTCAACTGGAATGCTATCATCAGTTGACTGAAAGATCTAATCTAAACTCCAAGTGTTTGTAGATATTTCCAAGAAAGACATGGCATGCAATGTGTAACAACCAGTTAACTTGGAAAGAAGCCTCGAGTTTAACTCCTGTGTCTAATGTCTATCTTGGAAAAGGTGGGACGCCTTTAACTGAAGTCTACTGGCCCTGATCTTGAGAAATTAACCCATCTACGAGGTCGTTGACTGCATCTCCATCTGGGGAACTGAAGCTCTGGCGAAGAATCATATGTCTGTGCAACATGTCTTCTCCATTAGTCATCTGACACTGGAACTCACCCTTTCTCCTGATTGCCTCATCAAACAATGTTGACATGGCTGTAAGCTGATTCATCTTACAGCCAACGGTCTCACCACTGAAAATACCATGAATAAGTGCTCGGAGCTCTAACTGGATGTCAGCAAGCTCAACATAGTCACAACCCACACGCTGATATACACATGGTAATTGAGACACAAAGTCTCTTATATAGCGGAGTGCACTAGTAACATGCTCTCTGCTCTCAGCCACCTCAGATACGATCTTTCCTTCTATCTCTACCTTGAAGATCAACTGTGTTCTCCAAATGTAGACCTCTTCTTTATCTTTTGCCTCTGTCACTGAATCAAATGACATTCCCAAATTGGCAATCAGAATCTCATCCCTGGGTCTACTAATGGCCAAATCACGTTCCTCATCTTGAAGTCGTAGACGAAGCTCGCGTGCATTATACCGCAATTGATACAATTTTGTAAGTACAAGGCGGCCTCTAGCAACAAACTCCTCCTCCCATTCCTCCAATCGCCTACCATATGCAACCAAGAGATCAATCTGACCCTGCTCTGTTGGTGGTTCTAACATATGTGGAAGCGCGGTGACAACATCCCCTGTCCTGTGTACAAGGCTAGAAATGTACTGGCGAAGCTGCTGTATTTCAGCCTTGAGAGCTGATTTATCTTCACCATCTTTCACCATCCTATCCTTGACGCTATTTGTAGCAACCTGTAGGAGATCAATATCTGTCTGACGAGTACTCTTACCGAAATGAGCTGTGATAACTTCGAAGTCTTGAGCTTCCATCTCGTCTAGGCTCTTATCTTCTGGACGTGCAGCAGTCTCAACAATGAATTCCTTATCTGCACTTCTCCCAATATGTATCTGTTTCTTGATCCTCTTTTCAGGCACATCTTGATGGTCATGATCGAAATCTGAATGATCAAGTATGTAAGATGGTTGTCTCCTTTTTCTTCCCAGTTGACTCTCAAGCCAAGATGAATCCCGACTAATCCCACTGGAATGATCTGTACTAGTCGCAGGAGGATCTGATGAATGTGAATGTGTAAACGAATCGCTGCGAGGAGGTGAATCCATGTCCAAATCAATGTGAATTGGAATGGGAGGCTGCTCTAATGGTGTCGGTGACGGCATACGAGGCTGAACCTCAAGCTGCGGAGAAGTTTGAATAACTTCTCTGACTGGCTCTACATGTGGAATCGCAACAGATGCTTTTCCCTTCGAGTTACTAGGTGTTGGATTCTTTTTAGGAGGACTGCTCCTCTTCTTCTGCTTAGGTTTTGAAGAAGAAGGCAATACAAGTCCTTCTGGTGGCGGCTCTGCTCTAGGCATAGATGCCTTTCTCAACCTTCTGCTTTCTAAATAAAGCGTACTATTTTGGATGACCCTTCTCGATCTCTCCTTTACTGATGCGAACTCTTTGGCATACCAGTTCACTAACGGCAGTGGTTGTCCATCAACCTGCTCTCTGTAAAATTGAGGAAGTGTATCTCCCTCATCCTCTGTCAATCCTTCCACATCTTCTGCCAAGAAAACAGAAACTTGTGGAAGAGAGAACCTACTATAGCTACGTCTGCGAACCTCGAAATCATCCTCACAATTCACCCAATAATCTTCCATCGTAGGTTTGTGATAAGAGAGATTACCCAGGCGAGCTGCGTAATGACCCCAAGGATCATATGTGCGTATATCCACCAGGTACTTGAGTTTGCAATTTTCTAACTCTTGACCTGCGGTCTTAGCATCAACTGTCGTCCTACACCAATACATCCCGAATTGCAAAGGAAACTCGGCAGCTGGTTTACGCTTGATGCGCAAACGTTTGTGAACTTCATATAGCTGCCTCAGGAACTCCATGAATATTGTTTTATCCAAAGGATAACGTGGTAACATAGCTGGTTTTCCTGTGTATCCATAGACACGGATATAGGTGTATGTAGGGAACTGAATGTACCAATCTGCCCAATGCTTCATTGCTGCTCTGGCAACTGTCGAGATGCGAATATGCAACTCCCGGTCCAAGTTTCTCACTGTATAAGTCAAGAAAGCCTCTTGTACACGCTTAAAATGACTTTCAGCCTTCGTGAACTCAAGCTGGTCATAGTAACGATATACTTTCTGTACACTGAGTATGCCCACCGTATTCAAACCATTAAACTGATTCTGATAAGCAATCAAGTACACCAGGTAAAAACACATATGAAATTGATGCGCAGCTAGGAAACCGGTTATTTGCTCGTGAATAGCATCGCTGATGAAGGATGCCCAGTCATAATACTCTTGCCCCGAGATGATTCTACCAATGATATAATACATCCACGGGTGAAATTTGTTTGCATCTGCATGACCTGAGACACGATTAAGCAGTGTAATCAAAATATTGTATTCATCCTTACACTCACCACGACCCAAGTTGGTTGGCAACTTGCTTTTCTTTTGTTTCAGCCATCTCTCTATCATCTTGTTCTGACACTTATCCAGTCCAGCATTGAATGCCTGCTCGCTCTGACTCATGGAAATAACCATCCCATCCGAATGTTGAGGAATATCCAGACTTCGCTCGATATCAAGGGGTTTGAGACTACATGTAACACGTCCATCTATTGACCGTATCTCTCGTGTAGCGGAATTGTAATGCTTGATGCAAGATATTACAAACTCCACGCAATGCACCGAAATAGGTATGGAAGCGGCCTCAAGTAACCCGGATTCCTGAATATTCTTGATAACTGAATCCCTGATTTTGAGTGGATCCAAAACTACCTCCGGCAACACCTTATGTAGATCTGTATCAACCGTTCCGATGAAGTCATGGGTTAAAACCGATTTGGTCTTGAATTCGAGCTGAGTGAAATGCATTCTGAAAAACTTGCCTGTTGACTGTGCACACGGCTATATTCTGACAACTTTTCTGGAAAGCCAAAAATAGCCTGCTGAGGCTAAAAATAGCTTGTCGGATGAGAATTTTTACAAAAAAAAATCTGAGATATGGGTTTTGTCCAAAAAATGATTCTAAGACAACCTAGAATGTCAGAAATGCAAAAATTTACCCTTTACTCAGCCATGCAAAAGAATTTCGGTTGAGAAAATTAAAGCTTCAAGAACAGATGTTCTGGAACAAATTTTCCTGAAAAATTCTGGCACATGGGTTTTGCTGAGAAAGCTCTTCTGAATCAATCCAGATATTTTGTTTTGCCAAAATCTGCCAACACTTCGAACATGCAAGAGAATTTAAGACGAGAAGATGGAAGAAATATAGAGAAGAAGAAAGATGTTTTTTTTAATTTTTATTTATTTATTATCTTCTTTTGTCAAAATCGCCACTCTGCCTTGAATTTGATGCTGAATCTGAACTTGTACCTGCAAAAGAATATTTTATCACCTTCGAACTTGATCCTTTGATGAAAATTCGCAAATCTCTTTGAAGAAATTCGAACTTTCAAAGCTGTGTGAATGATGAAAGGCGCCATGCTTGGTTAAATAAACAATTCGTACCATCATGCATGCATAATGCAACCCTAATTTAGAAAAAAGAAATTCGATTGGCTTCTCTCCAGTTGAACTGCCACTGTCTCTGAGTCTTCAAACTAAAAAATAATATCTTAATTTTAAAACATGCAAAAACTAAAAATGGCGCCAATATCTATCTTTGAAGAAATTCGTCACTTTTCAATGCTCTGCATGCAAAAAAATTTATTTTTATTTTTGCCAAAAATAGCATCTTGCTGTGTTCAACCCACTTCCCTGATTCTAAAAAGTCAAATTTTGATCTTTTAGGCTTCCATTTGCAAGAGTTATGAGATTTTTGAGAATCTCCTATTTTGTAGCTGACTGCAAAGTTACAACTGACCCTGTTCAACTTTGATTTCCGGATGATTGAATGATCCTGCGACCGTGCTGAGATATCCACCGCGAAGCTTGCATGGCAAGGATGAA
>CM021103.1:482276574-482307473 GCA_007115665.2 Sequoiadendron giganteum | reverse complement strand
TCTCAACAATGAATTCCTTATCTGCACTTCTCCCAATATGTATCTGTTTCTTGATCCTCTTTTCAGGCACATCTTGATGGTCATGATCGAAATCTGAATGATCAAGTATGTAAGATGGTTGTCTCCTTTTTCTTCCTAGTTGACTCTCAAGCCAAGATGAATCCCGACTAATCCCATTGGAATGATCTGTACTAGTCGCAGGAGGATCTGATGAATGTGAATGTGTAAACGAATCGCTGCGAGGAGGTGAATCCATGTCCAAATCAATGTGAATTGGAATGGGAGGCTGCTCTAATGGTGTCGGTGACGGCATACGAGGCTGAACCTCAAGCTGCGGAGAAGTTTGAATAACTTCTCTGACTGGCTCTACATGTGGAATCGCAACAGATGCTTTTCCCTTCGAGTTACTAGGTGTTGGATTCTTTTTAGGAGGACTGCTCCTCTTCTTCTGCTTAGGTTTTGAAGAAGAAGGCAATACAAGTCCTTCTGGTGGCGGCTCTGCTCTAGGCATAGATGCCTTTCTCAACCTTCTGCTTTCTAAATAAAGCGTACTATTTTGGATGACCCTTCTCGATCTCTCCTTTACTGATGCGAACTCTTTGGCATACCAGTTCACTAACGGCAGTGGTTGTCCATCAACCTGCTCTCTGTAAAATTGAGGAAGTGTATCTCCCTCATCCTCTGTCAATCCTTCCACATCTTCTGCCAAGAAAACAGAAACTTGTGGAAGAGAGAACCTGCTATAGCTACGTTTGCGAACTTCGAAATCATCCTCACAATTCACCCAATAATCTTCCATCATAGGTTTGTGATAAGAGAGATTACCCAGGCGAGCTGCGTAATGACCCCAAGGATCATATGTGCGTGTATCCACCAGGTACTTGAGTTTGCAATTTTCTAACTCTTGACCGGCGGTCTTAGCATCAACTGCCGTCCTACACCAATACATCCCGAATTGCAAAGGAAACTCGGCAGCTGGTTTACGCTTGATGCGCAAACGTTTGTGAACTTCATATAACTGCCTCAGGAACTCCATGAATATTGTTTTATCCGAAGGATAACGTGGTAACATAGCTGGTTTTCTTGTGTATCCATAGACACGGATATAGGTGTATGTAGGGAACTGAATGTACCAATCTGCCCAATTCTTCATTGCTGCTCTGGCAACTGTCGAGATGCGAATATGCAACTCCCGGTCCAAGTTTCTCACTGTATAAGTCAAGAAAGCCTCTTGTACACGTTTAAAATGACTTTCAGCCTTCGTGAACTCAAGCTGGTCATAGTAACGATATACTTTCTGTACACTGAGTATGCCCACCGTATTCAAACCATTAAACTGATTCTGATAAGCAATCAAGTACACCAGGTAAAAACACATATGAAATTGATGCGCAGCTAGGAAACCGGTTATTTGCTCGTGAATAGCATCGCTGATGAAGGATGCCCAGTCATAATACTCTTGCCCCGAGATGATTCTACCAATGATATAATACATCCACGGGTGAAATTTGTTTGCATCTGCATGACCTGAGACACGATTAAGCAGTGTAATCAAAATATTGTATTCATCCTTACACTCACCACGACCCAAGTTGGTTGGCAACTTGCTTTTCTTTTGTTTCAGCCATCTCTCTATCATCTTGTTCTGACACTTATCCAGTCCAGCATTGAATGCCTGCTCGCTCTGACTCATGGAAATAACCATCCCATCCGAATGTTGAGGAATATCCAGACTTCGCTCGATATCAAGGGGTTTGAGACTGCATATGACACGTCCATCTATTGACCGTATCTCTCGTGTAGCGGAATTGTAATGCTTGATGCAAGATATTACAAACTCCACGCAATGCACCGAAATAGGTATGGAAGCGGCCTCAAGTAACCCGGATTGCTGAATATTCTTGATAACTGAATCCCTGATTTTGAGTGGATCCAAAACTACCTCCGGCAACACCTTATGTAGATCTGTATCAACTGTTCCGATGAAGTCGTGGGTTAAGACGATTTGGTCTTGAATTCGAGCTGAGTGAACTGCATTCTGAAAAACTTGCCTGTTGACTGTGCACACGGCTATATTCTGACAACTTTTCTGGAAAGCCAAAAATAGCCTGCTGAGGCTAAAAATAGCTTGTCGGATGAGAATTTTTACGAAAAAATCTGAGATATGGGTTTTGTCCAGAAAATGATTCTAAGACAACCCAGAACGTCAGAAATGCAAAAATTTACCCTTTACTCAAGCCATGCAAAAGAATTTCGGTTGAGAAAATTAAAGCTTCAAGAACAGATGTTCTGGAACAAATTTTCCTGAAAAATTCTGGCACATGGGTTTTGCTGAGAAAGCTCTTCTGAATCAACCCAGATATTTTGTTTTGCCAAAATCTGCCAACACTTCGAACATGCAAGAGAATTTAAGACGAGAAGATGGAAGAAATATAGAGAAGAAGAAAGATGTTTTTTTTAAATTTTATTTATTTATTTATTATCTTCTTCTGTCAAAATCGCCACTCTGCCTTGAATCTGATGTTGAATCTGAACTTGTACCTACAAAAGAATATTTTATCACCTTCGAACTTGATCCTTTGATGAAAATTCGCCAATCTCTTTGAAGAAATTCGAACTTTCAAAGCTGTGTGAATGATAAAAGGCGCCATGCTTGTATAAATAAACAATTCGTACCATCATGCGTGCATAATGCAACCCTAATTTAGAAAAAGGAAAATCCGATTGGCTTCTCTCCAATTGAACTGCCACTGTCTCTGAGTCTTCAAACTAAAAATAATATCTTAATTGCAAAAACTAAAAATGGCGCCAATATCTGTCTTTGAAGAAATTCGTCACTTTTCAATGCTCTGCATGCAAAAATATTTTTTTTTCATTTTTTGCCAAAAATAGAATCTTGCTGTATTCAACACACTTCCCTGATTCCAAAAAGTCAAATTTTGATCTTTTAGGCTTCCATTTGCAAGAGTTATGAGATTTTTGAGAGTCTCCTATTTTGTAGCTGACTGCAAAGTTACAACTGACCCTGTTCAACTCTGATTTCCGGATGATTGAATGATCCTGTGACCGTGCTGAGATATCCACCACGAAGCGTACATGACAAGGATGAAATGTCTGCTGGGAGCAACGACTGCTAAAATCATCATTTGATACCTTAGAAAATTAGGCGCCTCTGATTAAATTGATGTTTTGACTCCAGACTTGGCCATTTCTTCATATTGCCTTCTGATGCTTCAAATTGCCGCTGACAATGAATAATGAACCCCACTGACTGAATAATGGATTCATTGCGTGACTAGAAGTACTCTGCATCCAATGACAGTATATGAGGGATCTGAAAATTGTATTAGGAACCCCAAAAGCATGAGCGCCCCTATTCTGTGATAGCTCAAACACCATTTTGAGAAAAGTGTGATTTTCATCTGAACACCATACTTTGACCCTTGATACCGGGAACTGGAATGTTCCGATACGCGTGCCGTCTGTCTTGCTGTATAGTTTGGTCAACTTGCAAGAGATGTTCTTGGAGACGACGAAGCCAAAAAATTGCTTTTAAGGCCTCTAAAAGAAAATCGCCTTTTTCAAAGAATATAATATTCTTACACTTAGTCATTTTTTGAACTGCCTTCAATCAGCTCTTCTTCACAGCATTATCATCTTGACCTCACACGTACGAGCATTCGCCAAATCCCGGAGGTTGTCGGCTAGACTCGTTGGATAGCTTGAGTAATTGCACACAAGTCTTGTGAAGACTATAATTGCAAATAACCCCGTCTGGCAGGCCTAAAGGAGAATCGCCCCTAGCCTACAGCTGTGCAGCTTTGTGTAGCTACGCTTCACCATCCTCTGTTTTACGTGCTCGGTAGGACCTCTGTCACAGTTACTCAGAATATCGGATCGTCTTGTGAACGGATACACTGCAAAACTGAACTGAGCTGGAAGAGATCTCAGGAAGACCTCAATTGCAAATTCATCCATCAAACCAATCATATTCAGGATCGCCCCTGGGCTACAGGGGAGCGGATTTGCATTTCTAGAAACCTCATCTGACATGTATCTTGCTTGCAATTTCCACTTCTACCGCTGATAACCGGATTTCTGTACTGGATACGCTTCCGCTTGATAGCTCGTTGAAAAGCTAAACTAATTTTGCAAAGACCGAAACCATCAAAACACACATGCATCTAGATCTGGGCCTTCAAAAAGAAAATCGCCCTTGGGCTAGAAGGGAGCGGATTTGCATCTCTAGACTGCCTCCGTGATGAAAACACTCTTCGCAACCTCTGCTTCTGTCTTCGTTTGCCGGAGTTCTGTAACTCGGATAATCTTGCTTCATGGCTAATCGGAAAGCTGACTGAAAACTGAACATAATGAATGTATCCTTTATCCAAAACACTCAAATCTTGACCTTCAAATGGAAGGGCGCCCCTAGGCTACAGGGGAGCGGATTTGTTTTGAATTCATTGATTTTCACCATTTTATGCTTTGCAAACGCTGTATCCATCCCTGCGGTTGACCATGTCGAAGCGTTGTGACTGCTGAGGTGTGTGGATGACTATACTTCATCATTTTCACATGTACGGACACTATAAAGTTGATTTGCATGTTGATTGCGCAAGTGTCTACTACGTTACATAGTGAAAAGTTCCCAGACTTAGAATATTTTAGCACTTTTTGCCAATCTGAAAATCCCCTCCATCAAAAAGCATTATTTCCAACATATTTTATCGTAGAGCGTTCCTCTTTGAGTTTCAAGCTTAGATATTGATACCTGGTACTGGCCAACTGCCATTGATGACCCCGAAGATCCTAACTTTTCTCCTGAAAAAGTGAAAACTACCCACCAGCCTTAAACTGACTTTTAACTGAAACCGACTTCACCACTGTGATTGTGATGTGAAATACGCCAATCAAAATTAATTTCAGCCAATTCTGACAAGTTCCTATTTTTTAGGGTTTCGGGCTAAAAATAGATTTCAAAAACCCTAATTTTCAAAATTTTCAAATTTTGCTAGTATCTTCCTGGCATCACACTGACTAAAAGCCCATACTTTATTTTGCCCAAAAACTGAGTTTTGACCCCACTTTTACAAGGTTTAGACCATTTTAAGCAAAATGCCTTAATGAAGCAAAAATTTCGGTTTGGGTACAACAACAAGGTTGGGCGCATTTGAGGTGAGGAACTTTCATTTGAGGGCGCCTTTACATGGTGAGGCTTTCATTTCATGCCTTAGATTTTTCAAGGCTCTCATCAACTTGTCTTGGGCGCATTCTGATGGGCATACTTCCATGTTATGCCTTAGAAGAATTTTGAAGGCACTTCATCCTTGGGCGCATTTTGCTTGTCCAGCTTCAACATTCCTCATGAGGGTGCCACTTGAAGGTGAAGTTTTGATTTTACTCTTAGAATATTTTGACCTCTTCGGTCTGCCTTCACATTCTATTTTTAGTAAGTGTCAGAGGCTTGTGGCTTTTCATGGATTTTTAACTATTTTGAATCGGAAGCTAGTGGGTGTGATCTTTGTGGCCTGATTAGCATGTTTATACCTGTCATCCATGCTCACCTGCTATTTTTAGTCCACCTGCTATTTTTAGTAAGCCCTTGATTTCCTTGACTTTTGCAGCTCCGTTTAGCCTGAAATTTTCACCATGTGATCCTCATGAATTGTTTGACCTGTTCACACCTGCCAATTGTGTTGACTTGCTATTTATAGCCCTGTTCTAGAGACGACTTACTATAAATAGTAAGTTCTCGGATCGCTCCCAAATTTTACTAGTGGATTGCCTGAAGGGTACTGATCGTGATGGGATATCTTCATTTTTAGAAATTTTGACTTTTTACCCACCTTTTTAGGCACCAAAGTAGGAAACCCTAATCTGATATGTATGTGCCCTGAACGGTCTCCGTTTGACTTTGATTTTTGCTGTATGCTGCTTTGACTGTTGGACTAAAGTGTCAGGTGGTTGTTGGGGTGAACCTGCTAAAAATAGAAACTGCTTGAAAAAGTGATCAATTCATTGCCTGATGAGTTTGCATGTCACCACGCCCAAAGGATCTCAGAAAACCCAGAAAACTGGTCTGCATGCGGCTACTGGCTAAAAATAGTGAGTTTCTGAGACATGATCCATTCTGCTTGCATGTCATATCGTTGCGAAGCTCTCGAAAAACCCATAAGGAGTATCCAGACATGCGTTGAAAAACTCTACATGCAAACCCTAAAATTGGCTCCTGAAGCCTGAAATGTTGACAGTCATGGTCTCGATTTGCATGTTACACCATTGCGAAGGTCTTGGAAAACCCAAATACATTCTCCAGACATACACTTGAAAAGCACATGTGCGGGCCCTGAAAACGGTGTCTGAAGCCGAAACTGCTAAAAATAGCCAGTTGTCAGAATCTGTTCAAATTTTACGTGCAGGCACCTTGAAGCACTGTGAATGTGATGGAATAGTTAGAATTCCAAAACCCTGATAAAACAGTCCCAGATTGAATACTTACTAAAAATAGTAAGTTGTCGAAACTCAGTGAAAATTCAGTGGGACTCTACCTGAAGCGTTGCGATTGCAATACTAAGCTCAGATTCCAATTTGATAACTCAGTTTGACCTTTGAAAAGCCTGAAAAGTGAAAACCCTAATTTCAAAGACTTAGCCAATATTTCAACCTAGGTCAAACAACGGGACACCCCCGAAAGGACGGGAAAACCAGAGAGAGACGCAAAACCAAAGCCAAAAGACCAGAATAGAGAAAAAATTAGGGGGGTCTCCATCTGGAATGGGGTGATGTGTGAAAAGGTCACAACAGAACTCTCCAAGAGAAAGACTGCTATCACCGTGCTCATCTGACATAAGAGTACTCCAACCATAAGTTGCCAACATCTGTCGAGCAACATCAAAATGCTCCAAGGCTGTAACAATCATATTATCACTAACCTTCAACTGCCCCGTCAAATGGTGATGCCCCTGTGACTCATCATTTCCACCCAAATCTGCACTATAGTAAGAGGTTGAGTCCTCATCACTCACCTCATGATCAGCAACATCATGTGCGCTATCCTCAATGCACACATCAACAACTAAGGTACTACTGCTATGTACCTCAACGGATGGCTCATCGAGTAAGGTAGAAACTGCTGATATTACAATATCTTCACACACTTCCTCTTCCAATGTAACTATATCACCATCCAAGTCACGATCCTGTGGTTCTATGTCAACACATGATTCATCAACCTTGTTCTCTAAGGCCTGATCTGGAAAATCAGACTCACCATGACATGAATCCACGCCAAATACTGCACCATTAGTACTCAATTCCTGAGTACTTTCATGTAACAACTCAATAGTAGCATCTTGCACATGTGTAGCCACCGTTGTTTCATGTTGTTGCAGGCTACAAGCTAATCTTCGTTGTGAAAGCGTGATTTTTCGCTGGGTATTATTCAAGATGCTCTCAACCCTGATCCTAACTCCACCATACCATAAGTGGTGAAGCAATACATTGGGACCTCTCCAAACGGCAGTGCTAACTCTACCTCCACCTGGATCCCAACTCAGTAAACCCTGCCAATTCCAAACACTATGCTGATAGACCTCAGGTATCATACTTGAGTCGCACTGATAAATTGAAAATCTATCAACCTCAACAGCATCTGACTTCAACGGCGCCACTCAAATATACCCTTTTTCCAAATTGCAACAAGTCTCCAATTCTTGAATCAAATGATAATCAGTATGGAAGAATAAAGCAGAGGACTTGCTAAACCCGAAATTGTCATCTGAAGTCGGAGACAAGTCATACCAAAGCTGACTAGCACACTCCTTATTCCACCCACCTCTTTGTGCCATCAAAGTCATCATCAAATCTGGTGTATGTGGGATGAAAATGAGTTGATGAGCATACCTCATGCTGCAATCGAGGTGAAACTCTCCTGACTATGCTAATTGAGTGCTCACCAAAGAACCCTTAACGTCCTCAAGCTCTAGAGAGAGCTTATCAGCTTCCTCTTCTTCCCTCATCAAGGAATCTGAATAGATCCCAACAAGGCTAAGTAGGGTGTCTCTGTCTGAAAGAAGGTTCAAATAATTCGTCTTCATTGTTTCCATACCTTCTTTGACAATCTGCAAAGCATCATAAGAAGATCCGGCTCCAGTCCTTTCTTGTCTTATCTCTAACTGGACTGCCCAAAGATGATCCTCAATTAATTTGTGCATCCTGTCAAGATGAGATAATGCCATAATAATCTCATCCTCCTTCACTTTCAACTTAGTCTCCAAGCTACGAACAACTCCTGCACCATATGATGAAGCCTCTAACTGTTCTTGCTTACCCATGACTGGAATCTTCACCAAGTTCTTCAATTGCCCAAGCTTACCAACCTCATCACTGTCATTAGAACGAAGTGCATCCCTTCTCTGCGTAAGGAGTCCTCTAAGGTTATCTATTCCCTTTTGTCTTGCTATGCTGATGAGATTGACTTTATCTTTTACCTTTTGAAGGTGTTGTCTCGCATTGGCAGCCACTAATCTAGCCTCCTTGGCTTTTTACAACCATCCTTTGTTCAACTTTTTGGACCTCTTTACCTCTTCGCTGCCAAAATATACAAAACCAGCCCTCACATGCTTGATATCTTCATGTCTACCAAATGGTGTAGGCAAAACACTAGTGGCTACTCCACTAAGTAGAAGATCAATTTTCACATTCTCCTCAATATCTTGGGCCTTCAATGGACTTTCATATGTGTGAATAACATCCACCGAACCACAATCCAATTCCTTGTCATGATAGGCTGAAGTAATGCTAGACTCATATACTGAGGTATCACAAGAAATCTTACCTTCATGTTGCTGCTCTAATGTAACTAATTTAACTTCAACCAACTTTTTCTTTTCTTCAACCTTGACATCATCATGAAGTGTCATGTGATCCAAATCCTCCTCTTGGCAAATCTGTTTAATACTCTCCTTAGGATCATTAGTAGGTTGATCACTAACTGTTGCAAATTCATTGTAGAAATTTCTAGAAGTTTCTCCTATGGATGCCTCTTCTCTCTCCTTTTTGTTTTGTGATATAGACCTGAAGAAGGATTATAGGTACTGCTCTGAATTTGGGTCTGAAAGCATTTTATTCATCCTTTTTGAAATCTGACTTGACTCCTTCGCTACGGTATCCAACTACTTTAATATGACATTCCATTGATTTTCGTGAGTAGCCATGAAGCACAACTAAAACTTTTGCAACTGAAACTCATTCAATAGGTTGGCAGAAAACCGCTCTGATACCACTGTAGTGTTCCACCACTCTGCTGATTTGTTTTTCACAGAGTTTATAGGTCTGATTTTGTTTCAGTTTAATAGTTCTCTTTCTTGTCTTTGAGTTTGTTTGCCAATAATGTTAAAATGATGCCACGAAGCATATGCATACAATGAAAAACTTCTAATAAACTAATCTACTGAAAATAACTCAAGTAATTACTCAATTTAAGAGCCAAAGATGCTTTCTTCATTACATAATAGTTCACATAAGATAGATGGCTTACATTAGATTTAAAGTTAACCATGTCTTATATCATATTTTGACTTACAGCCATACAACACTGTGAATAGTAACTTGCTACAGTACCCGCCCCCAAAGAAGTGCACACAACTCTCGAATAACGAACTTCTCCCACCAAAAACCAGCATGGGATGACTTCTAGGATAAGGGCGCCCCCTTCAGGAAAGATAGCAGCCACATAAGAGAGATGTTTTATTTTCTTTTGCTGATTCAAACCCTCATGAAAGTGCGGCTGGCTGTAGCTTTCCAAAACAGCTCCAAAACTCCATGAAAAGTAAGCAGCCCCTGTGCTAACGCGATTGGAATCTATGGCAGTCAAAACCACTCAAAAACAAGCTCAAAATAACCTGCAAACAGCAACACAGGTCTCCAACTGAACCAACAATAACTGATCAGCAAACTTAAGGTGGTGTTTCACACCCTCAAGCAGCTCAAAAACAAAGAACTAAGCCCCACCAAGCTTACCCATAGCAAGAAATCAGGAAACCCTAGCCTCCTTCCTCCAAAGTGTAACGACCCCATCCTTGGGTAATTAAAAATTTTCTAACATTTTATTCCAAACATATAAAAGTAATAAGTAACAAAGACAGTGCAATAAAATTCTTCCTTTCTTTATTGATAAATACATGCAAGTTACAATATATATTTCCACATGAATTCCATTTTCATTGTAAATATAAATCAGAGTAGAAAAGTAAAACAAATTACATACATAGCTCGTAAGCTTTTGCACAAATAGTAGTAAGACGGTCCAGGTTCCCTTCCTTTCAAATCTTGGTGTATCCGTCGCCTGCGGTGGAGGAGAAACATCACTCAGGCGCTTTTCCGCCAACCACGGACTATTAATGCGGTCCCCCGCACATCTATCATTCGACAGATGGCCCTCCCTTCGAACGAAGAGATTGGTAAAGTAACCGGCTGCGACAACCCAACTGAGCATAGTGTTGTGTCCTATACATCTAGAACTTGCTATTTCACAATCCCGAACTAGCATGATGGATCACAATGAACTGACAGTGTAGTCTCGACTATCTCACATCTAAGTGGATGTCGTACCTTCCACTACTTTGGCCAAAGTATTCTCATTCAGTACTTCGAATGAAGGTCATCTATCATATACACTACTCAGGGCCAATTTGACTTAAGGCTATCTTACACTACGCGTAGGCTAAGTCCTTCACTGGATTGTCAATCATCCCAGACTATCCTACATCAATCTAATTCAAGACAACAATTATAGGTTCAAGTCCTTCACTGGATTATCTTTCATCCCAGACCAACCTACGACATTCTAACTTACTAGAAATAATCCAGCTTGACAAGTAATTCATTCCTTCTCTCCTGTTTCGGAAATCTTTATCCTAGGAGTTCCTTAGCCTATCTCAGTTAATCCAAAACTCTAAGCTGCTTGATTAGACTTGACCCCTGTCCTCATTCCAATCCTAGCATATATTAACTAGTGCAGACATAGTCTCCTCATATGGAGTTCATTCAATAATGCAATCACGCAATATGCAATTTCTAGATTCTAGAATGCTTTATTTACCCTTTTTACAATCCTTTATACATTTACCCTTAAAATGCATTGCTTATGAGAGTTTTAACAAGCAGAGCTATTTATCTTTATCTATTTGCAAACAACAATCATAAGACCAAGAGAATGCATCATATCAAACAAAGAGACAATAAAATAGATTCATGCCTGGTATTTGGAAGCTTCTTTTCCCAGCACTGCTCTTCTTGACACTCCTTCAGCAAACTTTCAAAATCTTAAAAAAAAAGGGCTTCTATGCAAGTTTTTCAAACTGTGGTGATCTCTCAAATAACTTCTCACAAATTGGCTCTTCTAATAAAGCTTTTTCAACTATGGCTTCTCTTCACTCAAATTCCAAAAGGATTTAACACAATAATTTGATAAATGTTGGTAAAAGTTTACACTCAACATTTAGGAAATTGCAGCAACTAAGGAGAACACAGCTACTTAAAGGATTGGATATGGGAGCTCTTAAAATTGCAAGACTTAGATTGCATAATGATGATCTTAACAAAGAAAGGCTGGCATCTATTTATAGGCCCGAAATTGCAACAAATTCCACCATTCAGGGCATGTAACATGACAGAACTAACCTTTGATTAATTCAAAATGAAATGTGGCAGCTATTTGATACTTACTCAGCAAAGAGGAAGATGATTCGACCTATTTTATGAAGAACTTTTCAAACTTCACATGGCAAATTCGTGAAGCATCCACGTACAGGCGTATCACTAAAAATGCCCTCAAAAATGGCGGACTGTATGAACAAATGGCGTTTGAAGTTCCCTGTTGAAAACGTCAAGGTTAATACGCAGACATTTATGGCCTCCTTCCGCCCACGCGTCCAGAATAATGGCGTTTCAACATGTGCGACCAGGTCTAAGTCATGCGAGTTGGGCGCGGGATTCATCCTTGCCATCTTCCATGGTTTTCTGGTTCTCACAGTCGCGCGATTTCTTCCCGTGAAGAAATCCGCGATTTTTAGCTTATTCAAACATTTACTTTAAATCTTTTAAAAGTCTATAGTTTCAAACATTCATATTTCCTTTAATATTTTCCAATATATTTCCAAATGGCTTTAAATTTCGAAATTCCTTTATTCCATATGGTAAATGCAATTAACTACCAAATGACTATAAAAGTCCATTTCAAATATTTCCAAGGCAAAGTCATTTTAATATATAATTTAAAATGTTATAAATACATTTAACACTATATTTAATATAAACCATTATAGTTTTTATTTCACCTTTATTAAAATATATGAATATATCTATATAATATCCAAATATTAATATAGATATACCAATATATTTCATTATCGATTTAAACTATAATAACGTCTATATTAAATATATTTATAAATATATCCACATTTACATTTAAATATATCTATACATGTTTATTTCCAATTATCCAATTACGTGTATTATAGGCCAGTCAGAGCACCTTTAATATACGTAATTGCACAAACATGTATATATACATTTAACTGTAAATTCCAGGCATCAGTATAACTTATTAGTTCACATTTCACATTCAAGGTTCACAGAACAGAAGTCAATCAATCAAGTAACACCACTCATAAAGCGTAAAGAAGTAATCATAAACTCCTAAGCCTAAGGATGACTTATCACGACCATTCAAACTGACTCAGATCCCAAAACTCTCAGTGAAGTGTGTGTATGCTCAACTTGATCAACTTTACTGGTTACTTGACCAAGCCCCTCTCCCGAGTGATGTCTCCCCTCCGCCTGGAGGAATAGTTCCTGTTCCTGCATCCACAGACATACAATCTCGGCAGTTACTTGTTCATAACATCAACAGTATACAAAACATCTAAGTTAGAATATTCTCAATTCAATACTATGCATGCAACATTTATCAAGGATAACATCGATAGAAGTATCAATCAGATGAAACAATCATTTAAATAGAACTCATTCATTTTGATAACAAAACATGTTTTATTCATCACAACGATTCAAACATTACACTCAATTGCCCTATGCAATAGTAGCTATACAATCGGGGTGTAACACAAAGCAACACTTCCAAGTTTCATCAAACAAAATCATCCATTCATGAAGAGGGTCGAACTTTCTCACTTGCTATTTATAATTTTACAAAGAAAACACTATTCATTAAAGTGAGCACTATTCACTTAAGTTATAACATTTTCCATTTTAGCAATGAATAGTAACTGAAAAATATAAAGTGACCCCTTCCTTTTGAAGACACATGGTCCCTAGGCCAAGAATGGTGAAATTAAAGGTGAGTATCATTAATTTAAGCATAAGTATCGTGCCAAACACCACAATTCACCCTGCCACCATACTCCGAAGATCCACACTGCAAATTGATGACCAAGTGTCCATCCAAGAAACCCTATATCCAGAACTATTAGCCTACGAGGGTCAAGAAAATAGGCTAATCCCCCAACTCTGATGCTCGTGAAAAAGGAGACATTACATAGATGTATTTATTATTATTTGTTGTAACCATAAGATATCTAGAAAAAGGTTAATAGATGTATTTTTATTTTGTGTTTAATTTATAATATGATCAGAAATTTATAAGAATAGATTTGATATTTACTTAAGAATCAATGATAAATGCAAATGTATTTGATTGCTTAAAGATTGTCTTCTAAGTGTTTGCAAACCTACTAGGGAGGAAGGGCCTGAGCAAGGTGGTGCCTAAAAACCCCACTCAAAATTCCACCCTCAAAACCCAAGGCAAGGATGGGCCATGGAGGGGTGGGAATTCCACTTAAGATTCCGCCTAGTCCAAATGCATGGGTGGGCCATGTAGGGGTGGGGGTCCCACTCAAGATCCATCGAGGCCATGGAGGGGTGGTACGCCTAGACCACTTATAAGCTCCGCTAGCTTCCCCCAATAGATCAAGTGTCTTCTGAGGTGATGACATGGGTAGAGAAAGCAGGTACAAGTGTATCCACTAAGCACGCCACTCTGAGGGTGGAATTGTCTTGGTTTGGATGTTCCTGCCGCTCGGGGCCAAGGGATGGGTTGTCCTGGTCGAATGCTTGTGCTCTTGGGCTTAGATGGATAGCTTCAAGCGGATCTACCCATGCCACTCCTCTTATGTCTTCATAGTTGCATTTATGATTATGTTTTATTTGGATATCTAGATATTAATGCTAACAGACATATGTATATGTAGAAACATTGTTCATGTGGTGAATGCAAGATTCCAATCCAAGATTTCTTCATTTAAGAGATTTATTTAGGAAAGTGAAACCCTAACCCTAATTGGCAAACAATAAGAGAAGTCTAGGGAAAATTAGGATAGGGGACATTACATTGGTGAAGATTTCCAATTTGATTTCAATTATGGTTTCCTTTGATGTCTTTTAGTTGCTTTTGGTGTGATTTTCTAACTTGTTGGGTGTTTGGAATGAGATTTCATGAGGTTATGCTTTCTGGGCTGTACCATTTCTTGCATAGGTTGTACCTCATTTTTGATGTTGCAGATTCAAGCACTGAGAGATTCGTTCTGGGTAATGGTTCAACCTTTTCCTTGGCATTGGGCAACCAATTTTGCAAGTTGGTAGATTTTTTGATGGAGAATCTGAATTTTAAGAGCAAATCACCCTCCTAGCTGGCCGTACACCTTGTGGAAAGGGGGACGTGAGGGTTTTGGAAGAATTTGTCTGCATTTTGCAGCTGTTTCAAATCCTATTGGGGTGCCTAGTCCTTACTAGGGTATTGTGTTTCATTCTATGGAGATTGGTGGTGGTTAGGAGACCTTCTTGGAGTGTGTGCCTTGATTCTACTTGCTGATTTGAGGCTTTCAGATCTGCTGTATGTGAGTATATCAGACCTGAAAATTATCCTTTCAGTCCACTTGAGTGAGCTGTGGAGTTATTGGAGTGGTATACATTCAAACCTTGCATTGGAGTGGATCCTTGTCATGTTTGGTGTGCACAATGAGTGATTTGATTGGCTGGTTGTAGCTTAACAGCGCTGCAACTTCCATATCAGACCTGATACAATTGCATTTCAAACCTTATTCAGACTCTTGGGTGCCAACGTTGAGGTATACTTGTTCATTACTTTCAAGGGGTAACTCATTCATGTTGTTGGGTTTCATTTTGGGAATCTCAATTCAATTGGGTTGATTGTATTTGGGGTGTTATTTCATAGTTTTATCTCATGAGCAGCTGGATTGTAATTGTTAGTATCATTTGTACTGAGCTTTCATTGTATCACTAATTTGGTAGTACCATTCAGTGATTTAGCTCTTACTTGGATTTGATACTAACCCCGCTGAATAAGTGGCATCTCTATCTTAACCACTGAATAAGTGGTGTGATTTCATATTCCACTAAAGAAGTGTCTGCTAGCACTTACCCCGCTGCATAAGTGGTCTTTGTTGCACTCACTGCTGAAAAGCGGAAGAGTTCTTTACTTTCATTTGTACCCACTGCACAAGTGGTTTCTTTCAATACTACTCACCCCACTGAACAAGTGGTTTATTTCTAGCATTGCAATGTAAACCTTGCCACCGTATGCTCTCACCTTGCCCACATTGGGATTTAGGTGATCGGAAAGTAGAAGGTAATTGATTATAGTTGCTTATATTTGCTTATTATGTTATCACTTGCAATGTAAACCTTGCCACCGTATGCACTCACCTTGCCCACATCGGGATCTAGGTGATCAGAAAGTGGAAGGTAGTTGATTACAGTTGATTATCTTTGCTTATTTGCTAACGCTAACAAGTTGCAAATTTGAAAAAGATAAGGGTGGGTTATTACAGATGAGTTTTTGGATAACAAGCAACACTTGCTTGAAGAATAGGGAATTATCATAGGCAATTGATGATGTGAGCTTCTAACAATGCCTTTTACTTTTAAGAAAGCATTTACTACAAACAATAAACAAGTTTTGAAGAGTATTTTTTAGTTCAAATAATTCTCACAGTTGAATCACATTAAATGTGGGTGTAGGAAATATATGTCTGAAACTTGAAACTAATGTGGAGTTCTTAGCAAAATCTTTTAAATAAACTGGAATGTTGTAAAATTGAATATGATATTTAGCAAACAAATTAAATCAAAACCCACAAATATATCTAAATTATACTATGAGTGACTTCTCTTTAGGTATCAAAGGAGCACTCAATGGCCTACGTAGCAAGCCCTCATGACTCCTATGTGACTTGCATCCATCTATGAGTTAGCGTATAAAATGAGCATGAAAGTGAGTGAATCCAAGATCTGGTTGGATTATCTTGAGAATAGTGTAGAATGGTCAAAAACAACATTATAAAACCAAACAACATGACATGAATCAACTAAAAGTGTTTAACAAAGAGATCAACTTACTCAAGAATAATGTACAAGTATGTGTTAGCCTTGAAGGAGCCTTGATACTTGACAATATTCTTATGGTTCAGATTCTGTTAAAAGAAGAAAGAACACAATTTCTCAGAATTGCAAAAACTCCCCAAAACATCAAATGGTTGTAATGAATAAATTATTCCACTTATCTTTTTTTAATAAAGAGATAATTATATTACTGAGTGGAAGGTAATACAAGAAAGCCTTTTTCCTACAACAGAAAAATTGCAAGGACCAAAAGACAACCATAGAACCCTCGGGCTTTACAAGAGAAGCAGCTATATCAGTTTTTTGAATAATAGATAAACTTATAACAAAGAGCAGAAATCAAAACATAGCTATATTAATATTTTACATAATTCCCATTAATGAAAAGTCTACTAAAATCCTTGATAAAGATAGATCAGTGGTTAAATATTCAGTCCTCTAGAAAGGCTATTAAATAGGTTGTGATGACTGCTAATATGCTTCTTTCCCCTGTGGCCATATAGTCTTCTACTAAGGAGCCCATTGGGTGACTGAGTTAATATGAATTAACTTCTGAAGAGAGTGAGTTTGATGTGATCACCAACAACTCAAGATGATAGAGAAGATAATATTTAGAGGTTTGAGCATTCTGGTGCATCACTTCTAAGAGCCCTTTTCTGTTCTCAGTCATGAAAGCTGCTCTATTGTTATAGTTGTTCTACGGAGGAAATTGAAATTATGAGTCAAATACTAAGGAATTCATTTTGAGTTTGGACATATTCCTGCAATGTCTTGATATATTAACTTTGTTGTTGATAGAATTGAAAAGGACAGTATTTCCATTTTCCAGCAAGGCGAGCATCTATGGTTTTCTGGATTTAAGTTTCTTTGCAACACACTGAAGACTACCAGTAATAGTTTAAAGCGCTTCAATAGAATCACAACTACCAGTAATAGTTTCAAGGGCTTCAATAGAATCACTTTCTTTAGACTCTTCAGCAGTGATCAAAGTGCCACTCTCCTGCTCATTCATGGTGGTGGGAGTTCAGTTGCAAAGAGAATGCAAACAGGGAGATTGTTCCAATAGCCCATGAGATTTAAAAGATGGCAGTAGGTTAGGAGGGAAAAGAAGGAAGAGGTGCAGTGTGGGCTAAAAAATTGGGTTTAAGGAAGTAGGAATTAAAGAGGGAAATGGGATTTCAGGATTGAGTTGGAGGACATAAGTCTGCATTTGCAAGGGAAACAATCTTTTGAAGTGGAGCAGAGTTGGACCAAAAAGAGGGCAGGCAAACCCAGTGCTCATGAAAGGGAAGGGTGAGAGAACACAGAGAAAAATCCTCTAAATGCTGAACAGGAGTCTCTCATACAGTGACTAGAGGTAGACCCTCCTAATCATCAAAATGGTGATAGGTTGTTCCTTGTGGAGAGATGAATTGGGAGCAGCCATACTTCGCTGGAACAAAAATTTGATATTTTTCTTTCTAATTCTGTTCTCATTCCTCTTTCTCTAATAGACATACCAAGGTGTATGTGGCATGTGAAGGCACTGCATTTGCAGTAGACAAAAGGCTCTTTATAAATTTTTCTAAGAGAAAATAACCTAGAAATGGTGTTGGATTTGGGGAGATTTATTTCATAGATGAGTAAATCATCAGCAACATACCTTCTAGTGGGGTTTCTCTGTTTAATATCCTTGTGATTAGCCATGTTGATCTGCAAATTAAAATCCAATAACTGTTCCGTAAATGACACTGTAGTGGAATTTATTAGGAGTAAATGCATAAAGGGGTGATCGAGTTGTGTAAGGGGAATAAATGAAGGTGGAGCAGATTCAACATTTTGAGATAATGGAGAGAGGGCAACATAGAGAGGTGTTAGTGTTGAGAAAAAGAGATAAAGAATAAAAACGGGTTTACAAAAAATCCTTAGATAAAAGGTATACATTATAAAAAGGGGAAGAAAAGCAAACAAACATATTTAAATGCAACAAAGTACGAAAAAGAGGGTGTGATGGGGATGTGCAACAGTAAGATACAAAAGAGGGTAAGCTTGGAACACATAAAAGAGGGGGATGGACTTAGCTAAAACATGAAGTAAAAAAGACAAGTGCTGGAAAACATACAACATTAGAGGGCTTGAAGGGAAGGTAGAAGAGGACACTAAGTGACACAAGAAAACCACTTTTTCTTAGGATTATGTGGAATCATTTTGTTCTTGGGTAAGTTTCATTTGAATTCTTAGCAGAACTGCACTTCTTTCATGGTAGCTACAATGGCGTCATGTGCAACTGCCAACTAAGATATGAGTATCAAGTCTTTCGGCTTGCGTTCTGCTATGAATATCTCGAGCTGTTGAATATTCTGACGAAGCTCATGTGCCCCATACCTCAACTGATATAACTCTATGAGGAGGTACCGACGTGCAACAATGAAGTCTTCAATCCAATTGTCCAAGAGCTTCCCGCGATTGACCAAATGACCAAGTCTCTGCTGATCTGCAACTGTCTCTCGAAGCTATGGGAGCATAGGTGCTTGTCCTATGTTTCCATGAAGTAAATCCGAGATGTACCTGTTGAAGCTGCCTGATTTCAGCCTTGAGGGCTGCCTTATCTTCTCCGTCCTTCATGACACGCTCTTCCAGATTACTCATGACGACCTTGAAAAGTCTCACGTCCACGTGCCAAGTGCTCCTACCAAGATTTGCTTTGACGAAGGTGAAATCACCAGCCTCAACTTCATCAAGGCTCTTACCCTCTGGTGGTGTAGCAACTTCAACAATGATCTCTACTTCAGGAGTCTTCTCAATGTGCACCTTCTTCTTCACTCTCTTGTTCGACCTACCCTGATAAGGATCGCCAAACTCGGACAAATCAAGCTGATATGAAGGCCTACGCCTCTGTCTTCCAAAAGACCTCTCAAGCCAATACGAATAATCAATGTTGTCTTCTCGAGGAGAAACTGCTCTTGCTGCATCAACCACTGGTGGATCAACTAGAATGAAAGTGTCATGGATTGGTGATTTTGGCTCTGAGTCGATATCAATAAGAGACGATCGTGGAGAAAATGGTGGACCAGGAGATGATGAATCGGCCTCAGCTTGTACCACTGGTTCCACTAGCATTTCCAGTGCTTTCTCAACCTTCTTCTGCTTTGTGATGCTTTTCCCCTTCGAGTTTCCACTAACTTTGACCCCTTCAGCCAGCTTCAAGACAACTTTAACTTGAGGCCTTGACCTAGAAGTGGAAGGTAGTGAAGAAAACCTTGATAGAGGCTCTATAGTTGGAACTGTCCTTCACTTCCTCTTGCCCTCCAAGAAGTACATGCTTGTCTTAATAATTGATTTGGACAGGTCCTCAATTGAAGTATTCTCCTTGACATAGCAATCAAGTTGGCGAAGTGGCTGGCAAGCAACTTGGTCTTTAACGAATGAATTAAGAAGCACCTCGCCATCATCATCCAACAAACCCTCAATATCTTTTGATAGGAAATCAGCAAGTTGTGGAAGATTAAGTCTGCAATAATGACGTTGGCGCACCTCAAACTCGTCTTCAGAGTTGACCCAAAAATCCACAAGCGCTACCCTATGTGAACTACTTCGCTCCAATCGTGTTGAGTAATGACCCAAAGGATCATAAGTACACCTCTGAGTGAGACACTTGAGCTGGAATTTTTCTAACTCGTTCATCATTAACTTGCAATCAGCAGTAGACTTGCACTTGTATATACCCAATCCGAACGGAAAGGTGAATGATGACTTATGTCAATTGCGAAGAAAAGAGTGAACCTCTTGAGCTTGTCTCATAAACTCCATGAATAGGACCTTGTTTGACGGATACCTCAGTAGCATCAAAGGCTCTCAAGTGTAACCATACACTTGGATATATGTGAAAGTAGGGAATTGAATGAACCAATCTTCCCAACTCTCCATCGCTAATTTTTCCTCTGGTGAAACTTGATATGGATCTCGCTATCGAGGTCTCTAACTGTCTTCATGAGAAAGTGATCATTCACCACCTTAAAATCCTATTCAACCTTTGAAAACTTCAACTATGAGTAATATTCGTGAACGCGCTGAATGCCAAGAGTTCCATTGGTCTTCAAAGTTCTAAAATTGCCTTGAAACGCAATTAAATAGACCAGAAAAGACACCATGTGAAACTCATGGATTTTGAGCAACTTTGTGATTTGTTGGTGAAGACACTCGTTGATCAACATCGCCTAGTCAAAGCTTTCCTTCTTGTCAATAATCCGAGAGATGATATAGAACATCCACGATCGGAAAATATTTGCTTCCTCTTGATCTGTAACACGGTTAACCAAAGTTATTAAGATAACAACCTCATCCTTGAATTCACCACACCCAACTTTCTTCGGCATGTTGGTCTTTTGAATTTTCAACCATCTCTGAGCAACTTTTCTCTGTGATCTTTCTTTGTCCTCTTCCCATATCTTGTTGCAATCTGGAATGGATACGGCAAAATTGTCTGAGCGAGGAGGAATAGCAAAGCACTTCTCAACATCCCTCGACTTGAGGCTGCAAACGACCCTCCCATCAGTTGATCTAATTTGTCTTGTAGACGAGTCATAATGCTTAATGCAAGCAATCACAAACTCAAGAACGAAAACCGTGAAAGGAATAGACGCTACTGCCAACCTAGAATGCTCAAGATTTTTGACTGTGTTGCTGCTAGTGCCTTCCAACGTGCTCAGATTGACCACCGAATATACGTGACCCAAGTCTATATCGCCAGTTTTCAAAAATTCATGAATCAAGACCGATTTGGCTTTGTAATCTATGGGGTTGAATTGCATTTTTTAAATCTGGATTTTTTACTGTAAAGTTGGGTATGTTAGGAAAACTTTTAGAAAACGCTGAAAAAAGCTCTTGGATAGGCTAAAAATAGCCGATTGGGGTAAAAAAATTCGGAAACATTCTAAGAGATGGGTTTTGTAGAGAATTAGATTCTAAGCAAACCCAGATCGACATAAATTCAAAAAAGTGAGTTTTAGCAAGGCATGCAAAAGGTTTTCAGTCGAGAACTGTAGGGGCTGTAGCAGCCCTAGGGGCACTTTTTTTCCGAGAAAATCTAAAACATGAGTTTTGCAGGCAATGGAATTTGAAGCCAACCTAGATGATTCAATTTTGGAAAAAATGAGTTCTTGGCCCACATGCGAAGAAATCTTCAGAAAAAAGCACAGTGCTCCAGAATGGAAGCAGCGGGGCAATTTTCTTGAAAAAATCTAAGACATGGGTTTTGCTGCTAAAGCTTAAATATGTGAAACTTAATGATCTATTTTTGAAAATTTCACCGTTTACTTTGACATGCGAGAGAAAACCCAAGACAAGAATAGAAGAATTTTAGAGAGAGAAATAGAAGTTTTTTTGTTCTATCTCTGAAAAAGTTGCCTATGCTTGAAGTGGATTTGATGTAGTCTACATGCAATCGAAAAATGAAATCTGGAAAATGCTTCCTCTGAACATTCTGGACCTAGTGCTGCGAAGAACACTTAAATTTTGATACCTGTAGCACCTTCAGATCTTTATTTGCTCAAGAAAGACATGTTTTCTCTCACTTGTAATGAAAAATAATGGACGCCATTGCCTTAATAAATAATAATTTATCACCAAAGGCGTCTCAAATGCATGCATTTGGCTTAAAATGCTGCTAGCTTGTAACTAAGCCTCAAAACAGTTAACTGGTTTAGAAATATGCCCTAATTAGGGTGCCACCTCTAAATACTTCAGTTAACTGGTGCATCCAAAAAGAAGTCGCCTAGTTACAAGCAAAATGAAGTCAAGAAGAAGTTGACTTAAAGAGTTGAACTAGAGAGTTAATTTCAGTTAATTGCTTCCACCTTTATAGGGCGCCGCTTCTCTTGAGTTCAAAAAGTCAACCTTTGACTTTAGGTGTCACTTTCCAAACAGCCAAATTTTTGAAAATTTGAATTTGCAAATGTCACCGGAAACCATGTTCGATCACTGATTCTGATTGACTGACATGTCGGATTGACTAGCAGACAATTTCATTGAAGAGCGGGATCAAAACTAACAAGAATCTCCTTCAAGTTGCAAACCCCGATTCTAACATCTTAGGCCTCAAAATTCAAGGCACGCCTGGCCTTTAGGGGCACTTTTGACCTCAGACTTAGAAAAAAATTCATACATTTTCATCATTTTGAAGGTGATTTTGATCTTACTCCTGATTCTGGCAGTTCAACATCTCGAATTCACCCACTAACAAATGCGTTGCAAAGCCAAACCTAGTCTGAAACAAACATCCCAAGTGTCATTTGGTCAGAAACCTCCATCTAGTGCTTCAAAAAGATGGGCGCCCCTGGCTAAGAGGCGTGTTTTTCTCTCCAGTGTATTTTTGCATCTCCCTCATTTCGTGTTCCATCTCCAATTTCAAGTGCTAGACATATCTTTCGGACAAGCTAGCAGGCTCATCGCGAAGCTGACAGGATTCTGGAGAAGTCCTATTGGAAGTGAAAAAACTCAAAAATTTGATTTGGGTCTCCAAAATCAAGGGCGCCCCTGGCTACCAGGTGCGCTTTTGCTCTAGAGTTAGAAAAAATTTCAACATTTTCACCTCGACAAAAAATCCCCTCTGAGACAAAGCATCATTCGAACATAACTCGCCATGGAATCTTCACCATAGCATTTCAAGCTTATATTTCGACACCTGGCACCTAGCCATCTGCCATTGTTGACTTCGGAGATCCTAACTTTTCACTTGAAAAAGCGAAAACTACCCACCAAACTTAAACTAAGTTTTAACTAAATCTGACTTCACCATTGTGATTGTGAAGCAAAATAAGCCAATCAAAACAATTTTCAATCAATTTTGAAAAGTTTCAATTTTAAGGGTTTTTTTACCTAAAATCAGGGGTTCAAAAACCCTAATTTTCAATTTTTTCAAATTTTCCCAATATCTTCTTGTCATCACACTGACACAAAGTGCATACTTGATTTTCCCAAAAACTATGTTTTGACATCATTTTCACAAGGTTTAGACCATTTTAAGCAAAATGCCTTAATGAAGCAAAAAAATTGGTTTGGGTACAACATTAGGCTCTGTCTGGTGACCATGTCGGATACCTACAACATAGGAGAATCTGGGAATCTCTGAGTTTTTGTAGACCAGTGACTTAACAATTGGGCATTGGAGTCAAAACTTTCTTCCTAATCACCTAACACTTCGACTTTTCCTAAAAATCACGTAAAACAAGACTGCCTAAATCACCTAAAACATGACATAGCTTCACAGAACGGGGAAACACATTATGACATAACGAAAAAGCATAAACAAATTATATACAAAAATTTAGTCCTCCCCCGTAGGGATGAAGTGCTTGAGATATTGCCCGTTGTATGGCAACGAGAGAAGCCTTCCATCTTGATGTGAGAGAATGAATGTGTTCTCTCCCCTTGATTCATAGATCTGGAAGGTCCCTAGCCACAAGGAATCAAATTTCCCATGCATTCCTTTAGGCTCATGCCTTTTGTCCCATAACAGGACTTGATCTCCAATCTCAAAGTCTCACTGACGAGCCTTCTTATCAAAAAAAAAATTCACTCGCTCTTGATGCTGAGTGATTCTATCAACGACCTCCACCCTCTCCTCTTCTAGCTTCATCAGGTGCAAAATCCTCTTCTCGATTGGATCTTTGAACTCTCCATCCTCCACCATGGATGCCAACTACAAGGCGGACAACTCCAATGTAATGGGTAACATTGCTTTTGTATCATACAAAAGTGTAAAAGGCGAAGTGTCGATGGCTCTTTTAGGAGTGATTCTATCTGCCCAAAGAGCATCATATGTCTTTCCGTGCCAAGCTTTCTGATTTGAGTCAACCAACTTACGCACAATTGTGACTATGTTCTTCTTTGAAGATTCAGCCTGTCCATTACCTTGAGGGTAATAATCAGATGAATGTGACAGCATGATGCCATGATCAAAACAAAAATTAAGTAATTCCTTTGACGAGAAACATGTTGCATTATTAGCCACAATTTTGCAAGGCACCCTGAAGTGCGAAATGATGTTCTACTTAAAAAATTCACAAACAACTTTTGAAGTAGCTCGCTTAGTAGGAACAAATTCAACCCATTTTGTAAAATAATCAGTCGCTGTAAGGACATAAACATGCCCCTTTCTGGAATGCGGGTTGATGGGACCTATGAAATCCATACCCCATTGCTGAAATGGAGCATCGATAATCACTGGCCTGACTGGAGTAGCTGTCAATTTGATTTTACCAACAAACTGCTGACACATTTGACACCTATACACCCATTCATTTGCGTTGCGAAACATGGTTGGCCAATAAAACCATGCTCGCAGGATCTTGAGTGCAGTGACTCTCGATGAGAAGTGACCACCGCACGCTTGACTATGAAAAGCATCCAACAATCTCTATTGCTAGTCTCTGCCGACGCATAATAGGAAAGTTTCGTCAAGGTCATGCTTGTACAGAACGTTATTGACAAGCACAAAGTTTTATGCTTTCAGCTTCAAAGTTCTCTTTTGTTGTTTGTCCATGTGACGTGGACATTCTCCATAAGTTGAATAATACCACAAAGTTGTGTACCATTCCTCCGCAAAATCAACTAATAGGACCAAAGGAAGGTCCTCTTCAGGTTCAGTTTCAATTCGACCATTGCTTTTATACTTTTGATCTCCATCTTCTGCCAAATACTGACAAAGACCTTGCCCACGGATGAGCTTGGTCGGCTTGATCTCCAGATCATATTCTTGAAATTTTGCAATCCGGTTTCCTCTTTTCGTGCCCATCTCCTATTGAGTCAGCACACTTTTTATTGTTGGATCGGTGACAAACACCATTGTATGACAATTCAAGATATAGAATCTGAAATCCTTAACAGCTCTGACGACAACATACGCATTCTTCTCAATTTGAGAATAACGCGATTCACTATCTTTAAAACTGGTGCTCATGAAAGCAATTGAAGATTCTCCTTCTTCACTGAGCTTCTAAGTCAATATAGTAGACAATGTATATTCTGACGCATAACAATAGAAGATAAAGTCCTTCTCAAAGTTAGGACGAACCAACGTTGGTGCGTTAGCAATAGCTTATTTGATTTTGATAAAATCTTGCTTGCCTTCTGTCCATATGAAAGTGGATGTCTTTTTCATCATAGCTGAGATCTCCTTCGTCAGCTTGAAGATCTGCTACAAACCTCCTCATAAAGTTGAATTTATTGAAAAACGAGTGCACTTGTGTTTTGTTCGTAGGAAGAGATAGGTTCTTAATTGAATCCACCCGATTCATGTCAATTTTAGTCCCCTCCTTGGAAACGATATGGCCAAGTAGCTTTCCCTCTGTCACCGCAAAGATAGTCTTCTTAGGATTAAATGAGATCTTGTGATACTTACATCTTTCGAACACCTTCGCGAGATGTGAAAAGTGCTCATCTCATTTATCTAAGAAAACGGTCAAGTCATCAAGAAAGACAACTATTATTTTATTCTTGAGATCCCCAAAAGCCAGATCCATGGCCCTTTGAAAAGTAGCACTAGCATTGATGAGGTCGAAAGGCATCCTCTCATAAGCAAACATTCCCCATGGTGTGGTGAAAGTTGTCTTGATCTAATCCTCCTCTGCCATTCCAATCTGATTGTATCCAAAGAAACCAACAAGAAGTGATAGCATCTCTGAACCGATGACTGTATGCAAGGTATGCTCCATGATTGGTAAGGAGTAATTGTCCTTCAAGGACGATTGATTCAAAATCCTAAAATCCACGCGAATTCTGATTTCACCGTTCTTTTTGTGCACAGAAACTATGTTAGACACCCAAGTAGAGTGATGAATTGGAAAAATTATCTTCAAGTCCACCATCTTCTAAGTCTCCGCGTAGATAGTATCTTGAATCCGCAGATTATAATGTCTCTGCTTTTGCCTGAAAGGCTTAACATCAGAATTTAGAGGAATTGTATGAGACAATTCGACGGGTGTGAAGACCTTCAAGTCTTCATAAGACCAGGCAAATACATCCTTGTATTGTTTGAACAGGGCGGTAAACTTCTCAGCTTCTTCTGGAGTACAACACTTGCCTAGATTAACAAGTTGAGGCTTGTCTTCAGTGTCGATGTTCACTTGGTAATGCTCAGCAGAAGTATTAACACCTGACATCTTTTGATCTTGGATATATCAGTCATGCCGATCAAAAATGTTCTCTAAAGACACCAAACCTTTGGGAATGTAATTTCCTTTTAGTTGAATGATCTCGGAATCTAGAGCTTCAGAGTCTTCTGTAAGTGATTCTTGGAAAGGAGTGGAACTTCCTTCAAAGAGCAACTCTTTGTAGTTCTTTCACATGACGAGAAACTCTTTGATGTCATCATCGTCATCAAAGACTTGCCAGTTGTCTGTATTATCTGGAACAGCTGGCCTATAGATCAGCTCAATAGAAAAAGAATTCTGACGAAAATCAGAATGCGGCATGAATAGAGCGGTTGATACCGTGAGGGCATCGGCTCTACTATTGTCTATACGTGGAATGTACTTGATGTCGAATGCATCAAACCAATCGATGGCATTCCACACTCTCTATCTATAGGATCGAAGGCGAGTATTTCTGACTTGGAAATGATCTTTGATCTGCTTGACGATCAACTTTGCATCTCCTTCGACTCTAAGTAACTTGATCCCTATATCCTTTGCATTCTTGAGACCTAGTAAAAGCGCCTCGTATTTCGCCGTATTGTTGGTGCATTCAAATTGCAATCGGTATGCAAATGGATATAGACGACCTTCGGGAGAAGCGATCACAACTCCCGCTCCTGAACCTGATGTTGAACAACTGTCGTCAAACTGCATCGTCCACACTTTTGATTCTTCATATGATGTATTTGTGGAAAGAGCAAATTTCTGATAGTCTTCGGTCACATCATATATCATAGCATATGTTCCCGGACCCGTGTCTTGATATAACACTTGTGCTTGTGGATCTTGGGACTTCACCACCGTGAACCTTGGCCTCTAGCTCCAGCTTAAAACTGCCCCTCTTCAAAGGGATTGTCGCGGATGACCAATCTGTTGTTAAACTGTGCCTCAAATTACTGGCTTGGAACCTCTTGAAGACTTGGCAAAATTGCCTTTTGATCATTCCTTTACCGCTGCACCGCTGGAAGCTTTCACAGGAGGTGCAGTTATGCGGTTTACCTCCTTACCGCAGGCCTCCTTTATCAATCGGGCGGTTGAGCAGTTTTACTGCCATACCGCGACAGAATCCTCACAACCCGGCGGTTGGGCGGTGGCACCGCCATACCGCGGAGATCCTTTCCTACCTTCGCGGTGATGCGGTGAAGGACGACGGTCAGGCAGATAGGCAACTACCTCCTTACCTCAGAGGACTTCAAACAGCCTGGCGGTTGGGCGGTGTTACCGCCTTACCGCAGAAGGCTTCTCCATGCACGGCAGTAGCACAGTGAAACTGTGTCAGTCGAAGTGGACAATTACCTTTGTACCGCGAGGTTGTTTGCAATGGCTAGCAGTCACGCGGTAGCACCGCCATACCGCTGAGGGTTGTCAACCTTGGAGCGGTATAGTGTTGACACCGCCATACCGCGGTGGTCTTTCGGCCATATCGAGATGGTGCGGTGGCACCGCCATACCACGAGTGCCTATGATGCTTGGCGCGCTAGCGCGGTAAAAGGAGCTCGTGGGCATAGTTTGACCGGTCTGACTTGACAGTCAAAGCGATGGACGAATGGCATTACAATACGTGGCGCAATTACATTCGTTGATTTTACATCATTGTTGTAAATCAACAATTATTGGCCGAATGTTTAAATCTATGAAAGCGGTATATGCATTAACTATAAGATCCGATTCGGTGGTTGACAGAATCTAGTTTAGGCAATTCTTTGTAACAAGATTAAATGCTGGGTCGGCTCGATGCGTGATTGCAAGGCGGTTTGATCAGAGATTGGATTGCTTGTCATGGAGGCGTGTAATTAAATACACCCCATTGGTTGTTGATTGTAACGTGTAATAGTCGAAAGATTGGTATAGTGACTAAGGTGACGGTGAGACAGAATTCATTGTATGTTGTAATAGCATTGTAATAGTGAGTGTATTCGAACTGAAGTCTCTTGTTGTGAACTAACGATCAGAGAGTGAGGTTTGTAATTTTGTATGTAATTTTTTGACTGTAATACAAAGTGACTTGACTTGGTGTGGTGGTTTTTTCTCCCGTAAGGGTTTTCCCACGTATATCTAGTGTTATCTTTGTGTATGTTTTATTTATGTTGCTCTTGTTATATTGTGTTTGTGCATCTTAAACACAAGAAAGTTTTAAATGATGGTTTTTTGCACTTCTCCTCTGAGATTTTAGCATTAGGAAAGCGTATTCCACACCTCTGCTTTTCCTTTCACAATCCAATTGAATTTCACCTTCGAGGTCTTTGCAGAAACTCCTACTGAGCACCATCCCGTAACTAGTTGGAAAGCTAGAGATCAAGATAGTCATCATAATTTTCTTTTCAGGACAAGACACTAGCCTTACTTGTGCAACCTTCAATTGACCGACCAACGGCACCAACTTTGACTCAAGTCACCTCCTATAACGGGGTTATAAATAGCAGGTCAGCACGAGGGGCAGGTGTGAACAAGTTCACCAAGAAATGAGAAGCACATGGAGAAAATTTCAAGTCAAGAGGAGTTGCAAAGGTCCGAAAATTGAAGGGTTACTAAAAATAGAAAATGAGGGCGAGCAAGCTGAAAAATTGGCTAAGTATTCGAGAGCCACCTCCAGAGGTCTCCTTGGCACTTTAGATGAAAAAACGAAGGCATGCAAGTTAAACTAGAAGGAGACCCCTTGAAATGCGCCCAAGCTCCAAGAAGATGAGTAAAAAATGTTCTAAGTCTTTGAAATTGAGAGCACACACCTCCATATGCGCCCAAGGTGGTAGAGGAGTTAGAGAAATTGTCTAAGGCAAGCTGAAATGAGAGCCCACCCTCCAAATGCACCCTTGAAGGAAGTGGAGATGGAAAAGTTTCCAAGTGTAAGAAACATGATACTAGAGGGGGTGGAAATCCACCCAAGCAAGGAGCATGACTTGAAGAAGTTTCTAAGTATTAAAAAATAGAAGCAACCACCCCTAGATGTGCCCTTAAAGGAGTATGAGGTAAAAAAATTCTAAGTATGTGGAACATGAAAGCACATGGCCTCAAATGTGCCCAAGGTTGAAAAGAGCAAGACTTGAAAATTTTCTAAGTCAAGAAAGTAAGAGCTCCCCCATCAAAATGCACCAAGCTTGTGATGGTGAGTTGAAAAACGCCTAAGGCATGTAAAGTGGAAGCACATGGCTCCAAATGCGCCCAAGGGAAAAGGGATAGCTAGAAAAAATCTTCTAAGTAAAAAAATGGGAGAACACACCCCTAAATGCGCCCAAGGCAAGACAAGGTAGCTTGTTGGTTGAAATTCTTCTAAGGCATTGAAAATAAAAGAGGGCAACCTCAAATGTGCCCTTGAATGAAGTGGAGGTAAAAATATTTCTAAGTGAAGTGTTGTGACCTTTTTCACACATCACCCCATCAAGATGGGGACCCCCTAAATTTTGCTCCATTCTGGTCTTTTGGCTTTGGTTCGCTCTTTCTCTGGTCTCTGGTCCTTCCGAGGATGTCCTGTCGTTTGGCCTAGGTTAAAGTATTAGTTAACTCTGTGTAATCAGGGTTTTCATCCTTCAGGCTTATTTAAGGTCAAACCGAGTCATAAAATTGAAATCTAAGCTTAGTGCAGCAGTCAGAAGACTTCCAGCAGAGTCCCCCTAAATTTTCACTGTATTCCGACAACTTACTATTTTAGTAAGTATTCAATTTGGGACTATTTTATTGAGATTTTGGAATTCTGTCAGTTCCACTGCATCCGGGTAACATCAAGCTGTCTACACGTAAATTTTGAGCCAGATCAGACGACTTGCTATTTTTGGCAGTTCAGGCTTCAAGAGCCATTTTCGGGGTTTCCACATGAGCTTTTCAGATGCATGCCTGGAGTTTCCTTCTGGGTTTTCCAAAACCTTCACAGTGATGTAACATGCAAACCGAGACGACCACTTCCAGAAGTCAGCCTTCGGAGGCTATTTTTAGGGTTCGCATGCAGTGTTTTTCAACGCATGTCAGATTTTTCTTTATGGGTTTTTCAAGAGCTTCACAACGATGTGACTTGCAAGCGGAGAAGGTCAAAGTTTAAGAACTTACTATTTTTAGCCAGTGCATGCATGCAGACCAGTTTTCTGGGTTTTTCTGGGTTTTTTGAGATCCCACGGGCAATATGACATGCGAAACCATCCGGCAGTGGATGAGTCACTTTTCAAGCGGTTTCTATTTTTAGCAGGTACACTCTGGCAGCCGCCCAACACTCCAGTCCAGCAAGCAGAACGACATGCAGAAGGAACGAAGTCAAACAAGACCGTTCGGGATACATGCAAGCCAAATTAGGGTTTC
>CM021103.1:482258957-482276474 GCA_007115665.2 Sequoiadendron giganteum | reverse complement strand
AGAAAACAAAGAACAAACAAACACTATGGGTCATGTATAAGTCTCTAGTGACTTATTACACACTATCCCTTATCAAGAAAATACCAGACAAAGGAAAAAAAGCTTATCCTTCTTCCTTCCTTGCCGTGTCTCTTCTCAGCATCATTTGATGAGCCCTTTTCACCTTTTCCTGTATAATATTGGTTATAAAATTTCTCTTGTAGGAACCAAAACTTTTGGTTAATTGGAAAATTTTGGTTCAAGTGATCCAAAACTAATTTTGGCATGATCTTAAATACTCTATCTTATAGAGTGATTTGTGAATATGTAAATATATAGATTGTTTTGATAAATGAGTAAATTTTTCTAAAATTAGAGAAAGGAAGGAAACCTAAAGATAAATATTCAAAAGAGAACACATATATTGACAGTCCTGGACTGACAGGTTATTAGGAAAAGCGAAGTCAAACAACAAATGAGCACTAAGGGGCGACTCTATGTCTCTAGTGACTTTTTATCTGATATCTCCTATCAAGGAAACATCAGACAAAAGATTTCAGAAAAAACTTATCTTACTTCCTCACTGCCATGTCCTTTTCCTTGCCATCATTTGGAGAGCCCTTCTCACCTTTCCTTTGTAATATTGGATATATATTTTCCTTGTAGGAAATGTAGAGATCCTTCAAGCCTATTTCAGCCATCCTAAGAGCTCCCCATGCCTCTTGGAATATATCTTTTGTGACATCCACCTGATAGATATCCTCTTCCATAACACAAGAGGGATTGACTACCCTACTCCTTGAGGTTTGGAGTCCAACATATTGGACACAAGGCCAATGGCCCTCTCTTTCAATCACACTTCTTGCTTTTCAACCTTCAATCAATTCCTTCACCCCAACTTTATCAACAAGATCAATCTATTGGAAATGCTGTGTGAGTTCCCACATCTGATTTAAGTCACTCAATGTGGGGCTGCAAATCTCCAAGGCCTTGAGTTTCTTGCACAGATTATTCAGAAGCTCTTTTTTTCCTTATTGTTCTCATTGTGTGTTGGCGTTTCAAATCGCACCTCTGGAATGCGTTATGGAAATGGACAGCTATGTGCAATAAACTGCTCTTCGAATTAGGAGGGGAAGCTCCCTCTTTTGCTGAATTGCATAAAGAAAGTAAACTAAACTTAATTTTGCCTATCTTTTTGGTTCAGCTGCGAGAACACAAGGTTATAGAACACTAGATGTTGCAGCTGAGGTTTTCCCTTAAAGGAAACTTGACAACTACAACTTAACCTACGCTTAAACGTTTCTACCCTCTCAAGTAAACGCAGAGCAAGAGAGTTTAGAAATGGACGAGTTTGATTTTTGACAAAGATACTTGAACAAACTTTTCTTCAACGTACATTTTAAGCAAGCTGAAAAAGAGATCATAAAAGTATTACGGAAATATGAGATTTTTATTTCAAGAGCAGCAAAGCAAGCTTTAGGGTTTTATTTCCTCGCACTTCTAACACAAAACAATAAACGAAAATTTGAGATATTTATATCGAGGGCAACAAAGCAAGCCTCAAGATTTTATTTACTCAAACTTCTGGAACAAAGATTACAATTTCGGGACAGCAAGTTGTAGCAACATGCGATCAACCTAATTATAATTGACACATAACACATGCAATAAACAAGGATTTGCAGCTAAGGAGACATGCAAACTTGCTCTTTACACAAAGTGAACAACATTGAATAACAAAGATAAGGCACTAAAGACACTTATGTCTTGTTATCACTAACATGGCTAAACTAAAATGAGCAAACACTGCTTTTACTTATAACTAAGCAGAGGAGTAGGGAACCCTAAGATCTCCTTGCTTTTACAACTAAGATTTGCCAACATGCAAGCTTTATTTCTAAACCTAAAACAAGATAAAACATCTAAAACCTAAGAAAGCATGTAAAATAGGAAATGCCAACTCATTACATTTGTTTTCCTTCTTCAAAGAATGGATAAGAATTGAGACAAGAATAGAAAGAAAGCGTGAGATAAGAATGGAAAAAAAGCTTGGAGAAAGCTTCTAGAAGATTGTTGCTTTAAATCTTTCTCACATCCACCAAAAATGGGAAACTGCCTCTCTATCAGGAGTGTTGATACTATCTATAGCCATATTCTGCTTTTCTAGGATCTTCTCCTCTTTTGCAATCAAACTTAGAGAATCTTTGACATCATCATCTTCTTTATGATTTTTGTTCTTGAAAAACATTGCCGCCTCAAAAGATGACTCACTGATTGATAACTTAGCTGCTCTGCAATTTTTGTGCATTCTGACACTTCTCTTGATTCTCCCATGGAAGAGTATTGCACAACTTTTTTTGACACTTGTCCTTTTGCTCATACTACTCCCTTTGCACATTCTTCAACTGAGATGATGACATTTTATGCCCATGATGGTACTGAAAAGTACTTCCCAACATCATCTGTTCAGATAATTATGATACAAAACTTGTTTGGCTCTGAATTCGAGGGGAGTGTACTCTATGCTGAAAAACATGAAGATTGACTGTAAACTTGACTATGTTCTCACAAGCTCAGCACAAACCCTAAAAATACCTTGCTGATTTTCTTCGTCAAACGGATGAATATTTTGGAATTTTTTCTGAGATATGGGTTTCGTTTAGAATTTCATTACAAGCAAACCTAGATCGTCCGTTTTTTGAAAATTCTAAATGGAGACTGAAAAAGAAGCAAACCCTAATTTTCTCCAAAAAAAGTTGAAAAAGTTGGCATCTGGGTATTGTTCTTGAGCATATTTTGAATGAACCCAGTTGATTAGATTTCGAAAACCCTGGCTTCTAACTGAAAAAACAACTTTAAGTTTCTCTGAAAAAGCTGTGATATGGGTTTTGTCCAGAAGGATATTTGAGATAGACCCAGAAGATTGGAAGTTGTAAAATTTGAAGTTTTCTCTGACATGCAAAATAAAAAGCAGCTACTGCAACCTTGAGAAAATGTTTCAAAAATAATCGAGAAAATCAAACTAGCATAAACTAGCTTGCTGAAAATTGAAAACAATGGCCTTCTTCTTCAAAGATTTGATGTTCTGGATGAAAAAAAATATGAAAAAGCAAGCCTTCTTGAGTGCTAATCTGAAAATTTTATTGAAAAACCAGCAAGTTAAACTCTTGAATCTTGAAAATAAGGGTTTGAAGTTGCTGCTCTGTTTCTCCTTGAAGACCACCTACAAGAAAATAATGAATAATAAAACACAAAGGTGCCTTAAATAAGCTTTGTCTTGAGTGAAACAACCTTCTCTTTAACCCTAATTCTTCAAACCCTAATTTGAGTTTATGCAATGAATGTGATCGTTTCCTCTTGATTCAAAAATTTGAAATCTTCAAAAATTTGACTAAGGCAAGTGAGGTTGGGCGCCCTTCTTGACTGGAGACACCTATCTCACCTAGACTTAGCCATTTTCTCAGCATTTTCAACTTTCACTCAATTTTCAACCTCAATTTCGTTCTGATTTCCGACCTCCAGATTGATCCGACGAACGTGCTGAATGATTCATCGCGGAGCTTGATCGATTTTGACAAAGTTTGTTTGGAGGAGACTTCTGATGAAAACTTCATTTGACCCTTCAAAAATTCAGGTGCCTCTCTCTAATAGGGGCGCCCACTTTCTCCAGTGTTAAGCCATTTTCATGATCTTCGAATTTATGCTTGTCGGCTGACCTTTAGATGAATTCATGATATCTAGCATTGTACTTGTCAGATTGATTGGCTGCTAGGTTCGCTGGATAGCTGAGAAGATTCTGGAAGGGGTCTCGAATACCTCATCTCTGAAAACTGACATTTGGTAGCCCAAAACCCTACGCACCTTTCTCCTTTAGGGGCGCCCATCTCTTCTAGAGAGTTTTTATTTCGAGTTTTTCGCTGTTGCTTGACTTTTGTCGTTTCATTCACTTTTCTTCCTCTGCTTAGCCCACGACATCTGATGACTGCCTGCTCTGACGGATGTGCTGATGATTGTGTTGGACAACTTGATCAAGTTTGACGAAGCTACGTGTTGTACCCAAACCAAAATTTTTGCTTCATTAAGGCATTTTGCTTAAAATGGTCTAAACCTTGTAAAAGTGGGGTCAAAACTCAGTTTTTGGGCAAATAAAGTATGGGCTTTTAGTCAGTGTGATGCCAGGAAGATACTGGCAAAATTTGAAAATTTTGAAAATTAGGGTTTTTGAAGTCTATTTTTAGCCCGAAACCCTAAAAAATAAGAACTTGTCAGAATTAGCTGAAATTAATTTTGATTGGCTTATTACACATCACGATCACAGTGGTGAAGTCAGTTTCAGTTAAAAGTCAGTTTAAGGCTGGTGGGTAGTTATAACTTTTTCAGGAGAAAAGTTAGGACCTCTAAGGTCATTAATGGCAGTTGGCCAGTACCAGGTGTTAATATCTAAGCCTGAAACTCAAAGAAGAACACTCTACGATGAAAGAGGTTGAAAATTATGCTTTTTGACGGAGGAGATTTTCAACGAGGTAAAAGTACTGTAAAATTGGCTAAGTCTAGATTGAAAATATTCTAAGTCTGGAGGTCAAAAGCGCCACTTTCAGCTAGGGGCGCCCATCATTATGGAAGCTGTATTCAACTTTTTGTGAGATTTTCTACCAAGATGATTTCTTCAGTTTCCTGATAGCTTCGCAATGAGCTAGCCAGCCAGTCCGACGGAGGAGTAAAACGCCTGAAAACGTAAATTCAGTACAGAATGAGGGAAATACAAAGTAGATGACTTTGAAGAGAAAAAGCGCCCCTGGAGGCCAGGGGAGCCCATCTTTTGGAAGATTCAAATGAAGTCTTTTGATCAAGTGACACCCAGGAACTTTGTTTTTATTTTTGGTCCAGCTCTGCGACGCATCTGTCAGCAGGTGAATCTGAGTTGCCGAGTTGCCGCCATCAGTGGTCAAACTTGAGGTTCCAGACTTGATCAGAAACTATTCAGAAAGGACAAAAGCGCCCTTGGAGGCCAGGGGCGCCCAAGGTTTTAAGACCTTTAATGAAATCTGTTCGATGATTTCAGATGTTCGTCTCGTTCGTGTCATCTTCAGCTTTCCGTTCCCTGTCTCAGCCAGTTCAGAAGATGTCTTGGCAATCCGTAGCCGGAAGTTAAGTAATTCTTGGTCAGTTACAGTAGTGGTTGACATTGGTTGGGAAAAGCGCCCCTGGAGGCCAGGGGCGCCCATGATTTAGGGAGGTTTAAAGATGTTTTTATACAAAGTGTTCATCAGGAGCCTTTGCTCAGAATTCAGTATGCTCCGCAGTGAGCCAGTCAGCGTGTTCTGAAGTTTTGTCAAATACCGGGAAACGTCAAGTGAAATATGGTCAAGTTATCAGTGAAAATGATGAAAATGCCTGAAAATATTCTAACACTGAGGTCAAAAGCGCCTTTGGAGGCCAGGGGCGCCCATCTTTTTGAAGCCTCAGATGGTTGAATTTTGAATTGCCACCTCAAGGAATCTTCTTGTCAGATTTGGTCCTGCTCTTCATCGAGATTGTCAGCCAGTTGATCCGACGTGACAGTCAACCAGAATCAGTGATCGAACATGAGTTTCGTTTGAGGTTTTAGATTCTAAATTTTCAGAAAATGTCTAAGTAAGGAAGGACGCCTAAAGTCAAAGGTTGATTTTTTTTGAAATTCAAAAGTAGAAGTGCGCATGAAGAGAGTTTTCAATTTACCAAATTTAGATCTTCAGTTAAACTCTTTGCATGTCGACTTCTATTTTACCTATTTTTAGTCATAACTGGCAAAAACTAGTTTGCATGCATTAGTTAACTAAGTCTTTCAAGGTGGCGCCCTAATTTGGGGTTGTTCTACATCCAGTTAACTGAGTTTGAAGCCAAATATAGGCCATGCGTGAGTTTTGAAACACCAGTTGTACTTCAAGCGCCATTTCCAATGCTTGACATGCATTTCACACGCCTTAGAAGATATTTTGCTATATATTTTGCTAATGGCGTCCATTATTCTTCATCAGAGTTGACAAGAAACATCTTTCTTGAGCATAAAATTGATCTGCAGGTGCTACAGGTGTCAGATTTCAGTATTCTTTGTAGCTACAGATTCAGATTGTTCAAGGGAAGATTATTTCAGACTTGGTTTCTATTTTGCATGCAGGTGTTATCAGTTCTACTTCAAGCATAGGCAAATTTTTACAGAAGAAGAGAGAAAACAAAAAATAAAACTTCTATTCTTCTGTCTTACTTTCTTCTATTCTCGTCTTAGGTTTTCTTCGCATGTCAAAGAAAACGGCAGATTTTTCAGAAAAGCATCATCTGGGTTCGAGTGTTTCAGCATCAACAACAATACCCATGTCTTAGATTATTTTGTGAAAATTGCCCCGTTGCCTTTTTTCTAGAAGCACTATGCTTTTTTCCAGAATTCTCTTTGCATGTGGGCTTAAATCACATTTTTTCGCAAATCTGTTGATCTGGGTTGTTTTAGGATCCATTTCTACACAAAACCCATGTTCCAGATTTTCGTGGGAAAAATTGCCCTCAGTGCCCCTAACTGCCAGTTCAAATCTCAACCGAAAACCTTTTGCATGCAAACCTAAATCCCATTTTTTCGAAATTTTGACATTCTTGGTTGCATTAGAATTTGATTCTGCACAAAACCCATATCTTAGAATTTGTCCGAAAAAATTCACTTCCCCTTGCTATTTTTAGCCTATCCCCGAGCTTTTTCAGTTTTTCCAAAGTTGTCCAAACATACCCGACTTTACAGTCAAAAGTCTAGTTTTTCAGAATGCAATATAATCCCATAGATTATAAGGCCAAACAGGTCTTTCTTCATAACTTTCTGAAAACTACCGATACCGACTTAAGTCATGTTTTTCCCATCGTCAATCTGAACTCATTGGAGGGTATCAGCAGTACTACAATCAAAAATCTTGAACGTTCAGGGATATTTGCAGCGGCGTCCATTCCTATCTCAGTCTTTGATCTTGAGTTCGTACTTGCTTGTGTCAAGCATTATGACTCATCTACCAGACAAATCAGATCGACAGATGGAAGGATTATTTGTAGCCTTAAGCCGAGGGATATAGAAAAATGTTTTTCTATTCCTCCACGTTCAGATCATTTCGCTGTATCCATTTCAGATTGTGATAGAATATGGGAGGAGGACAAGGATAGATCACAGAAGAAAGTAGCTCAACGGTGGTTGAAAATTCAGAAAACCAACATGCCAAGGAAGATTGCACGTGGAGATTTCAAGGATGAGATTGCTATTTTGATAACTTTCCTTAACCGGTTAGCAGGTTCTGAAGACGCAAGTGTTTTCCGAACATGGATGTTCTACCTCATCTCACGAGTTATTGATAAAAAAGAAACATTTGACTGGGCCATGTTTATCAGCGAGTGTCTTCACCAGCAGATTACAGAGTTCCTAAAGATTCATGAATTCCATATGGTAACTTTTCTGGTTTACTTAGTTGCATTTCAAGGCAGCTTTAAATTATTAAAGACCGATGGAGTTCTGGGTGTTCAGCGAGTGTACGAATACTACCCTCAGTTGGAGTTTTCAAAAGCTGAACAGGACTTTACAGTAGTGAATGATCATTTTCTTATGAGAACGGTCAGAAATTTAGATAACGAGATGCATGTGAGGATTTCTACAGAGGCACAATCAACAATGGAGAGTTGGGCAGATTGGTTTATCCAATTTCCTACTTTCACATATATTCGTGTATATGGATATACAGGAGAGCCTCTGATGCTACTGAGGTACCCATCGGATAAGGTTCTTTTCATGGAGTTCATGAGACAGGCACATGAGGTTCACACTTTTCTTCGCAATCGACATAAGCCAGCTTTCACCTTTCCGTTTGAGTTAGGTATTTACAAATGCAAAACAGCTGCTGATTGCAAGTTAATGGCACACGAGTTAGAGAAACTTCAGCTTGGGTGTTTTCCTCAGAAGCGTGCCTATGATCCGTTGGGTCATTATTCAGCAAGGTTGGAGCGAAATGTTTCACATTCAGCAGCGCTTGAGGACTTTTGGGTCAATTGTGAGGATGAATTTGAGGTGCGCCGTCGTCATTATTGTAGGCTTACTGTTCCACAGATTGCTGATTTCTTATCAGAGGATGTGGAAGGTTTGTCTGATGATGATGGCGAGATACTACTTCATTCATTCATTAGAGACCAAGTTGCTCGCCAGCCACTTCGCCAACCTGATTGGTATGTTCCATTGAACACTTCAGTGAAAGACTTATCCAGGTCTGTTATCAAAACCACCATGTACTTCCTTGAGAGCAAGCGGAAGCGAAGGGTGATCCCAGTTACAGAGCCGCCAGCAGTGGTAGTTTCTTCTTTACCTTCTACTTCCAGAGCTAAACCTCGAGTCAAGGTTACTATGAGGCCGCCTGAAGGGGTTAAGATGGGAATTAATTCAAAAGGAAAAAGCATCACCAAAAGGAAACAGGTTGAGAAAGAGCCAACACTTCCAGTTGTAGAGACAGTACCTCAAGAGCCAACACTTCCAGTTGCAGAGACAGTACTTCCAGAGCCAGTTATTCAGACTGAGGCCGGTTTGTCATCTCCAGGTTCACCTTTTTCAGCGCACTCATCTCCCATAGATATTGATTCGGAGCCTGAGATTTCGATACATGAGACCTGCATACCAGTGGATTTGCCAGCAGCTAATACAGTAGAAACGACTCCACCTCGAGAGGACAGTATTCCTTATTCATCTTGGCTCGATAAGTCATTAGAGAGGGAGAGGCGTATGCCTTCATATAATCTTGATTTGTCTGAGTTTGGTGAGCCCTATTAGAACAGGTTGAATAAGAGGGCCAGAAAGCAGATAAATATTGAGAAGAATCTTGAGGCAGAGATCGTCATAGAGGTTGCTACTCCTCCAAAAGACAAATACTTGGATGAAGTTGATGTTGGTGATTTTACCTTCGTCAAAACTAATCTGGGTAAGAATATTCGACACACCGACGTGAATCTATTCAGAGTCGTCGCGAGTAATCTAGAGGAGCGCATCATGAAAGATGGTGAGGATAAGGCGGTTCTCAAGGCTGAAATCAGACAACTTCGCAAGTACATCTCGGGTTTGCTTCATGGCAACGAGGGTCAAGCACCTTTACTTCCACAACTTCAGGAAACCGCCGCAGAACAGCAAAAGATTCAACACTTGGTTAATCGAGGAAAGCTACTGGATACCTGGATTGAAGACTTTATCATTGCTGGTCGACACCTCCTCATAGAGCTATATCAGTTGAGGGTTGACGCACATAGTCTTCACCAGAGAATTCAGGAGCTCGAGATTTGCATAGCCGAGCGTAAGCCGAAGGACCTGATTTTGATATCACAGCTTGCAGGAATCTATGACGCCATTGAAGCAGATGGAGATCAGAAGAAGGTCTTCACTTGGAGAGAATTATATCTTTGCAGGGTGGAGACATATGACAGGATTTCTGCTAAGATGAGCATGATTCAGGAAAAGGTTGTTGCAGCTCTTCGTTTCATCAGCGAGTACATCACTCAAATCCCATGTCATTATCGGCATGAGGATGGTACCTACGCCGAGTTAGAGGCAGTTCAAGCTGAGTTCGAAGAGTTAGTTCGTGATAACCTATGTGGAGGACTAGAGGCGTCCAAGATGGAGGAGTTTACAATGCTGACTATCAGTTTCAAAAAGGTGACCACAGAGGTTAGAGATAGTTAGAGGGAGATCCGAGATGGAGACAAAGAGTTGGACAAGCAGTTAATCATCGTGGACAGCGTCAAAGTGCCAGATGATGATACTATTGATAAATTCCTGGAGGAGATGATAAACTTGGAGTAGATGTTCAGTTAGACCATGTAGTTGCTTACAATGATGAGTCATCAGAAGTAGTTAACTCGAGGCTTCTTTCCGAGTTAACTTGCTGTTATACATTGTATGCATGTCTTTCTTGTAAACATCTACATATACTTGGAGATTAGATTAGATTTTTCAGTTGACTGATGATAGCATTCCAGTTGACTTGCTTTCAATAAGGACGTGCATGTTGCACCTTGTCCATTTAGATTAGATGTTTTAGTTAACTGATGATAGTTTCCCAGTTAACTGTATAGTTTCATTCAATTAGGGTTTAGGAATAAGATCTTGCATGCATTGCAAGACTTTAGTTGACTCAAGGTGATTTTAGGGTTGCCTACACCTTGAAGTCTATAAATAAGAGCTTTAAGCTCATTTGTAATTTAACTTTTGCTTGATAGCATACATGCTGCGCCTACCTTGCCTTCATGTTATTGTCATGGTGTTTATTCGACCTTAGTTAAATGGGGTTGCTGGTTTGATCGTTATTGCATGCATGTTGCGTCTATACAATCTACTGTCCCAGTTGCTTACCTTTCGTTTTGTTTATTATAAGCCTATTCAGAAGAGCAAATAGTTGCGCCTACCTTGCCTTCATGTTGCGAAACTGTACTTAAAGCTTATCGTTTGATGTGTGTTATAGTAGACTCATTCAGCCAAGCAAATAGTTGCGCCTACCTTGCCTTCATGTTGTGAAGCTGTACCAGGTTTACCGTCCATTTGTTTGTTTTAATAAACTTCTTCCCGGATTAGCAAATAGTTGCGCCTACCTTGCCTTCATGTTGTGAGCCCGCACCTGGAGTTTATCGTACAATACATTCCTGCTCCATTTCCTCATGCTCTGTTTCTTGAGGAAACTGGATAGATTTAAAGAAGTTAGCTTAGTTGTAGTTAGATGATCTGCGAAACCAGAAAATACTTAGCTGCAACATTCTAGGTTTTCTTAACCTTGTGCCTCTACCAGCTGAGAACAAAAAGATAGGACATTAGTTTAGTTTTCTATTTCATGCATTCCAGCACAACGAGGGAGCTTCCCCTCCTAATTTGAAGAGCACTCATTACGTAGTGTGCATAGCTGTCCGTACAAACTCACACTCCAGAGGTGTTAGTTCTTACGCCAACACTACGTTAGAGGCATCTTCTGCAAATTTCATCATTAAACCTCTTAAAATCTTGGGCGCCCTTTTTCTCCAGGGGCGCCCAGATTCACTAGACTTAGAATATTTTTCATCATCTTTCGTCTTCAGAGTTTTAACACTTCTTATGGCCCTTGTTCAATCTAGTTTTGCCGACGCTTGGGTGATCCAACAAGCTGACGGAGACATCCGTTGTGCAGCTGACGAGAAACTGAACAATGTTGCTTGGGAGAGCCAACCTCTGACTCCATCATCTGATGCTTTAAAAAGATGGGCGCCTATTCTCCTCAGGGGCGCCCATGTTTGGCAGACTTAGATTTTTTTTTGCAAATTTCAAAAATCTTCCACGTTTGACGTGTTTTCCTTGGCCTCGACTGCCAGATGCGAAAATTTTCTAAGGCATGGGAGTATGGGCGCCCTTCTTGACTGGAGCTGCCTGGATTCACCAGAGTTAGACAAGTTTTTGCATTTTTCAACTTTTTCAAATTCCTCCTTTCCTCGTTCCTTGTGCATGTTTGTCGTTGACAGCTTTTGTTTGACGCTTGGATGTCTGATTCTAACACCTGGCAGTTGAATGACTTCCATTGATGACCTTGGATCTCCCGAAACAACTTCCGAAAAAGTAGAATAGGCCCAGTAGGGTAAAACTGATCTTTTTGTAGGGTAAAATTGATCTTTTTGTGATTCTGACTGCACCAGCCTAATGAGGAAGTATTTTGAGCCAATCAAAATCAATCTTAACCCTAGAAGCCAAACTTTCTATTTTTAGAAAATTTTACAAGTATCCGTTTCAAAAGAAACCTAGAAAAAGTTTCTATTTTTAGAAAACTACTAAAAATAGAAATTTTCCTAAAATTTAGGGTTGAAAAACTGAAATCTGGGTATTGTTGATTTGGTCGCTCTGAGCCAACCCAAATTGTCAGATTTTGAAAATTACAAGGTTTTGACCCCCATGCAAGACATACAAACCCTAATTTTGACCTTTTTGATAGATTTAACAGTATTTGGACTCATTTCTTCAAAATGCCTAAGTGTAGCAAATTTTTTAATTTGGGGTACAACATTGTGCACATCTTTCCTTCTTTTACAATTGCACTCCCCACCAACAGGGGCCTCTCTTTTGCCAACTGAGGAGGTCAACTGCTTGGATGGGTAGCCAGCCACTTGCCTCTATTTGCAAAACAGTCTTTGATAGTTGAGTGTTTTGCTTTAGGAAGGCAAGTCATCTTTTCTCTTCTCTCGTTAGTTACTTTGTTGCAATCAAATTGATACTCCTGTTCATGATTGCACAACATTGTTCTTATCACATCCACACTTCATCAATTAGTACATACAACCTTTGAAGAGTTTGAGATACCAACTATTTGAAGAGGGTGAGTTATGAAGTCCAAAATCAGCAGAAATTAATGAACATCACACAAAATAAAAATGCAATGCACTCCTGTTAGAGTAATTATGCATTAGCTAATAATTAATTAATCTTTAGTTGATTATTAGTCTAATTTATTCTCATGCACTTAAACTAAACTTACGAGTTATTTATTATGTTAACTAAGTGCTTTTCTACGTTAACTGAAGTGAGCTATTATTAGATTGTCTTGTCTCATTGCATGTGATGTTGAAACTTGTCTTGATCTAATCCCTTTATTATTTAGGGTTGATCCTATATAGCACTCAACCCTCATTCTATGTAATGTCCCCATTTTTGTGAGCATCAGTTTTCAGAGGGATTAGCCTATTTCATGACCCTCGTAGGCTAATGGAGTTGTTCAAAGGGTCTTGTTTGGAAGATATCAGAGTTGTTTCTTCTCTAGGGCTTTGGGTGGTTCAGGTTTGGTCTTCATTTGGTGATTTAGGACTTAGTTTCACACACTTACTATTTATAGTAAGTCATCAAGTCATGTGAGTCCAGTGTTTCTATTTATAGCAAGGCACCTGGACATGTGGCAAGTTTAGCGTTGATCCCAGTTTCAGTTGGCTGGGCGAAATAAGGAGTAATGTGCAAGTTATACTATTTAATTATTATTAAAGGTGACTTTAATAATAATTAATCTTTAAAAAAAACATATTATATAACTTTATGTCTAAAGGGGGCCATTTAATAATTTAAAGTACATGGGTGCCTACTTTGAGGAATTATTTTATAAAGTGCACATTGATATTATTTAAAATGATTAAAAATGAGGCTTCTAGAGGATCGACCTCTTGAGAAATTATAAAAAGGGGATCAACCACAACTATTCAATCATCGAGGATTTTATATTTACCTTTTGTTTCTCTTTGGCATTTGGAGAAGGGAGCCCAAGGGTTTCTGCTTTTTCCAGAGCATATCGACATTGGAGAGTGTAGATTCTTCATTGTATCAGCATTTTGAGGTTGTGAAACTATCAATTGAAGATGCTTAACTGTTGGCTCCATCCAGAGGTCAAGTTTGTGCTGATTTGAGAAGTCTTTTTCAAGGGTTACAGGGAATAATCATTTGCAGATCAGAAGTTGATATTCGGGTATGATCAATCTTATTGTAAATTCAAAGCTATATATAATAAAGTTGATCATTTGATATTTTAGTTTCCAGCATTGCTCTCTTTGCATTTGCTTCACAATTTTATGCATTTCTTGGTAAATATTATGAAAACTTCAAAACACAAAAATCAGATTAGCAGCTGCAAAGAATTTTAGCTTGGGGAAGAACTAGGGTTCTTATAGTGGTATCAGAGCCTAAATCCTACCATCTTGTGTTGGTTCTAAAAAAAAGGGGGAGTTAGTTACATCATTAGCCATCAAACTCATTTGGGAGGCAAAGACAAAATTTGATTGTTTTATTGTTGAGATCGCTGACCTAGAGATATTACTATCACTCAAGACAAAATAGTGAAATCTAGAGGGAACGCGTTTTGAAGGATTCATCTGCTAAAAGGCAATCAAAAAGCGACAAAGAGTGATTGATGAAGACAAAGGTGAGAAAGGGAAGTTCGTATTTTAATCATCGACAACCGTTTGAATGAGATCGTGATTTCTTTGGAGGCATTGATATTATTTTTTTAAAAGGCCATCACTTCATTTTGAAAGGAGAATAAGAATAGAAATTCATCTGTAGAAAAGACAAATATCTGTGCCAAGTCAACAAGGAGACAAAGTCGTGTATTTCTGGAAGAATTGAGGTTGATGTGTCAAGTTTGGAAGAAGCGCTTCATGAAGAAGTCGATAATATTATTTAATGGTGATTTATTTTAATTCATATCGAGCCAAAGTATACATCGCCACTTTCACCTGTCGGGAGGTGCTCAAACGAAGCATATAGTGGATAAAACAATGGCGCGAACTTAGGGAGTAAGCGATTGATGTTGAGTCACTTTATCGTGTATTTTCTTTAGACTTAGAACTATTTTTACCTCCACTTCATGTTGACGTGCTTTTTATGACAGCGCCAGCACAGAATAAAGTTGCCCAACGGTCACTCTATTCTCTCTTGATCAAAGTGTCCCACATGCTAAGATTGCTTGAAAGTTCATGTGTTCGACTCCAAGGTTCCTTTTATCGCGAATAGACTCAGTTGGTTGATGTGTTTTGCTGGTTATTTCAAGGGGACTTACGTAGTTGTTCAACTCCGTGAAGCAATTAGGACATGAATGATTTGGCGATATTGTTCTGGTATCTAGACTGACTCGGAAATGCAGAATTTAAAGGGGATAGGGATAGGGATTCTACAAATCTACTTCTAAAGGGTGGAGGACGAGGATCGACTTAAACAATCTTCAAACCAAACTTTGCTTTGTCTTCTTTCGAACAACTCCGACAAAGTTGGTGCAATCTTCAAAGGATGAGAAAAGTGTTCAAACTATGACGCAACATGTTCATACCGTCAATACGACGCATACAAACATATGAACCATAATCGAAGTTAAGTGCTGATACTCCAGTTGACCACGCAAGGCGAACTTACCATCATTAAGCCCGCTAGTGGTATGGATGAAAGAAGATATGCTTAAATCACAACGCCACACTCCACAATTAACAACTACTTGCATGAAATAGAAATCTACTTTACTCTATCTACCTTGAATTGGAAAGACGAAATGGCCTTGCTAGCTACTCATAACAAAAAAGAAATCACCAATCAATGAAACTCTTTGTATTATGAAAAGTGTTCACAACAACCTTTTACAAAACTTTCAAAGGAAAGTTTTCCTCCCTCCTCAATCTAAAGCTAACTTCTAAGCTAAATGCCTTCTACTCTCTAGCTCTGATCCAATGCCAATTCTAATCTCTATCTCTAATTCTAATAGATTACAAATGAGGGGGGATGCCCCTTTTATAATAAGTCCAATTCAGTGGACGGTTCAGATCAACTTAAAATGAAGGGCTCAGATCGAGCCACCTATGCCCTGATTAGGGTTTCTGCCCTAAAAACCGCCACAGAGAGGAGTGGGCAATGAATGCACAGAATATTCTCCACTCCCCTGCAGGAATCATAATGAGCAATTAATGCCCATTACCATCATCAAGAAGATCCTCATCAAGCAGCGCGTTCCCACTGGCCTTCTCCCGGATAGCAAACTCGATCAATTGGGTCAATACTGCTTCAACCTCCTGTGTAGAGATCGGTGGAATATGGTTGAGTTGGAACTCCAAGACTGCTACCGTCTGTCCGTATCTGATGCAAGATTTTCTCCATGTCACCAAGGCGTCCTGGGTATGCTGAATTATACTAGAGAACGTGGAAACATTCTCAAAGTCATCCAGGACAAGTGACCTCGCAGCTGAGAAGAATGGAGGCAGTCTACTTTTCAAGCCATCAGCAGTTATTTCCTCTGGGACCAACTTTCTAGCAAATATGGCTTCTAATGTATTGAGGACTCCCCCCAAGATGTTGCCCATTGCTTTCTTCACTTTAGCTGAATCTGCCCTTGCTGCGTCGTGAAATCCACGGCCTATGACCACCGAGGAGTACCAACTGGTGAAATCATACCTATCACCTCTCTGAATTACACCTCCATCCACCAAGGTTTCTAGAGGTATATGCATCAAAGCCCCCAAACGAAGTACAGTCTTCGTTTGATAGATGCGAGTATCACCCCAGGCCTGATCTACTATATCCATCTGTGCCAAAATACTTGAGGCCTGTCGATAAGCATCGGCGAGGTCTTCCATGAATTTCCCTGTTTCAGTATGAACACGGCTAACCCACTTGTCTGCCTCCGTTTCCATTTTCTTCAAATCCTCTAAGGCAACAATTGACTCCTTCGGAAGCTCTGATGGACGTTCCACTGCTGGGTTTGCTGGTTCACCTGGACGTGCTAGATTTTGCATGTATCCTATCAAGTTTTTGTGCTCCTTCTTCAATTTCTTATACTTCCCCTCCGTGCGGAGCAACTGATCCTTCAATGCCTGATAGGAGTTATCGAACTCCTCGATAACTTGGGCTCTCGTAGGACGACCCAACTCTACTGTGGTGATCACGTAATTTTCAGGCCTCTCTCAGTTCGATCAATCTTCCCTCGGAATAACCACTGAGCGTCTTGAGAGCGACTCGTCCCATTCGAGATCTTTGAAACCTTTCGGGCCCTTTTCTTCTCTGGTGGCGCACTGATCCTCTTGAGGAACTCCTCCATCTCAATGGCCGGATCCGTATCATCCTCGGGTTCTCTCCTCATTCTGTCGGAAAGCCAATCAGGCACTGTCTGCTGTGGATTACAAATGACAAGGGGCTGTTCTTCTGTTGCCTCCATCTGGTGCACTTCCTCTCTTCTTGCACTGGTCTGCTCAGGCTCATCCTCCTCTATAAGCTGGGTATCTCCCGACCCTTGGGTCCCCTGTTCTGTGTTTTCTTCTTCTTCCAAAGCCGTGTCCAACATCTGCTGAAAATGGGTGTCGGCCATTGTTTCCTCTTCCTCCTCATGTTGGCCGCCCCTGGATAGACTGACACTAGCTGATTCCCGGGTGTTGGGCTGATCTACCTCCTCAAGTCCCCGCTCTTCCTCTAATCCTGCCCTCTGATCGGCAAATAATGAAACCACTCTCAAACTCGAAGACTGAGTTTGTGAGTGCACGGGTGATGCTTGTTCTATCCTCAACGATATCGGTTGGGTTGGCACTTCCACTTGTGCCCTCGATGTCTGAGCAATTTGTTTCCCTCTTTTTACCGATAACGGCCTTGGGTCACCCATCAAGTTGTAAGTAAGGGCGATCGACTTGCTCTTGAGTCTGCATACATGTCTGTCGACCCAAGTCTTGGTAAAAGTCATCACCGGGATAGAAAGAGTGTCCAAGTCCATGATCTCTGGCTCGGACCAATCAGGTGGTGGGACAGGAGTATCCCTAACTGACTCATAGTCGGGTTGCATGACGTTGACATCCTCCTCCACCTGATCGGGAACTGGAATAATCTCACATTCTCTAATGAACTTGAGAGGAAGTCTGGAAAACATCCTTCTTCTTATCTCAGCCTCATCTACTGCATTTGCCCAAAAGTCCTCCAGATGAGCTCTGTGCCGGTATTCAACGTTCTGTATCATCCGGATGTTCTTGTAAGGATCGAAATCTTGCCTG
>CM021103.1:482178930-482258857 GCA_007115665.2 Sequoiadendron giganteum | reverse complement strand
AAATTATTTCAATTTGTTGTGCCTTAGGTATTACAATGGCATCCAGTTCTTCCTCAGGCCAATCTCGTTTCAAAATAAATGCAACCTCTCCCCTTCGGAAATATGTAGAAATGGTTCAACAATGTCCAGGTGGTGGAGTATTTATTTGGATTTGTGGTCATTGCAAAGTTCAATATACGAGCTCATACAGTCGAGTGAGAGCCCACTTGTGTAAGATCCCTGATAATGCCATCAAACCTTGTCCAGGACCTCCTTCTGGTGATGGCAAAGGCCTTCCAGATGATGTAGTGTTGAAATATATTAATGAGCAAGAAAAATTAGTGCATACAGCTAGTAGTCTTAAAACAAGCCATCCTTTGAGGAAAGGATCTCGATCCATGAAACCCCCTACACCACCACCTACTTATATTCTGCCTACACAAAGCCATCCATTTATGAACATCCCTCAACAACAAACCGTGCCCTCATCAAATAAAAGATCTAAGGGACCATTGGAAGCTTCATTTCAGAATGAGGCAAGAGATATTGTTGATCAAGACATAGCAAGATGTGTCTATGCCAATGGATTGGCATTCAATGTTGTTCGTTCACCATATTGGCAAAAAATGGTGAAATCTATTAATGAGGCTCCAAAGGGGTATAAGGGCCCAAGTTTTGAGAAGGTGTGTTGCACCTTATTGGAGAAAGAGGTGAAACATGTAGCAGACTCATTGAAGCCCATAAGGGATTCATGGATCGAAACAGGGGTGACCATCGTTTCTGATGGATGGAGAGATGCGAAAAATCGCCCATTGATCAATGTTATTGCCGTGTCCCCTAAAGGGGCAATGTTTTTGAGAGCAATGGATTGTGAAGGACAAGTGAAAGATGGTCCATTTATTGCTAACATCCTTTGCCAAGCTATTGAAGAAGTGGGCCATCAAAATGTTGTGCAAGTTGTAACTGACAATGCCAAAAATTGTAGGGCTGCAGGGTTATTGATTGAGGAGAAGTATCCCCACATTTTTTGGACACCTTGTGCTGTCCACTCCCTCAATCTAATGCTACAAAAAATTGGATCCAAAATTGAGTGGATCAAACAGTTGTATGCTAAGGGCGAAGACATCCAAATGTTTGTCACCAACCACCATATGACACAAGGAATATTCAGACAATTCTCAAAATTGGAATTGTTGAAGGTAAGTTAATTCTCAATATTTTTAAATTTTAAATTTTCATTTGATTTTAAATTTTGATTTTGTAAAGTATTTATAAATTTAAATTATATTTTAATTTTAATTTTGATTTCCAAACAGGTTGCTGAGACCCGTTTTGCCTCCAACACAATTGTGTTGAGGCGACTTATAAAAGTTCATGAGGCACTTTGTACCATGGTAATCAGCCCTAATTGGTCCATATGGAGGCAATCTAGCAGTGAAAGGGCAAATAGGGTCAAGCAAAGGATCCTAGATGATAGTTGGTGGGATCGTGTTGAGTACCTAGTTAGTTTCACTGAGCCTATATTGAGCATGATCCGTTACACAGACATGGATAGACCTTGTTTGGGAGAAGTATATGATGGTATTGACTCAATGATTGAGAATATGAAAACCATCATCAATGCAAAAGAGGAAGATCCTGAAGAAAAATTCTTCAAAGAGCTACAGGAAATCATGGTTGATAGATGGAACAAAATGACCACTCCATTGCATCTTCTCGCTTTTGCATTGAGTCCCAAATATTATAGTCCTGAGATACTTTCTGCTTCACCAAGAGTTGCTCCATATAGGGATGTTGAAGTGGGTCAAGGGTACAAGGCAGCACTCCGTAGAATATTTAGTGATCGTGACCAACATGATCAAGTGAGGGCTGAGTTCATGGATTTTGCATGCTCCGGTACTGTTGATCAGAATATGGATGCTCTTCGAGACAAGTCCAGGGTGGATGCTCATAGTTGGTGGTACTTCCATGGGCAAGAATGCATGCACCTTGTTGGCGTAAGAACTAACACCTCTGGAGTGTGAGTTTGTACGGACAGCTATGCACACTACGTAATGAGTGCTCTTCAAATTAGGAGGGCAAGCTCCCTCGTTGTGCTGGAATGCATGAAATAGAAAACTAAACTAATATCCTATCTTTTTGTTCTCAGCTGGTAGAGGCACAAGGTTAAGAAAACCTAGAATGTTGCAGCTAAGTATTTTTTGGTTTCCCAAATCATCTAACTACAACTAAGCTAACTTCTTTAAATCTATCCAGTTTCCTCAAGAAACAGAGCATGAGGAAATGGAGCAGGAATGTATTATACGATAAACTCCAGGTGCGGACTCACAACATGAAGGCAAGGTAGGCGCAACTATTTGCTAATCCGGGAAGAAGTTTATTAAAACAAATAAAAGGACGGTAAACCTGGTACAGCTTCACAACATGAAGGCAAGGTAGGCGCAACTATCTGCTTGGCTGAATGAGTCTACTATAACACACATCAAACGATAAGCTTTAAGTACAGTTTATGTATATAGCAAGAGAGCAAAGGTAGTGCCAACTATTTGCTCTTCACAGATAGGCTTATGATAAACAAAAGCGAAAGAGTAGCAAGGACGATGGGTGTATAGGCACTTAGCTGCATGCAATAGCGATCAAACCCAGCAACATTTAACTAAATTAGAGATAAACACCATGAAACAATAACATGTATGAAAGGCAAGGTGAGCAGCAATTTATTATAACAACATTACTCTTTGAGCAGTCACAATAATAGCAATACTTCTGAGACGAATTGTTGTAGCATGTATGCTATCAAGCAAAAGTTAAATTACAAATGAGCTTAAAGCTCTTATTTATAGACTTCAAGGTGTAGGCAACCCTAAAATCACCTTGAATCAAGTAAAGTCTTGCAATGCATGCAAGATCTTATTCCTAAACCCTAATTGAATGAAACTATACAGTTAACTGGAAAACTATCATCAGTTAACTGAAACATCTAATCTAAATGGACAAGGTGCAACATGTACATGCTTATTGAAAGCAAGTCAACTGGAATGCTATCATCAGTCAACTGAAAAATCTAATCTAATCTCCAAGTATATGTAGATGTTTCCAAGAAAGACATGCATGCAATGTATAATAGCAAGTTAACTCGGAAAGAAGCCTCGAGTTTAACTCCTATTGACTCATCATTGTAAGCAACTGCATGATCTAATTGAACATCTACTCCAAGTTTATCATCTCCTCCAGGAATTTATCAATAGTATCATCATCTGGCACTTTGACGCCGTCCACGATGATTAACTGCTTGTCCAACTCTTTGTCTCCATCTCGGATCTCCCTCTGACTATCTCTAACCTCTGTGGTCACCTTCTTGAAACTGATAGTCAGCATTGTAAACTCCTCCATCTTGGACGCCTCTGGCCCTCCACATAGGTTATCACGAACTAACTCTTCGAACTCAGCTTGAACTGCCTCTAACTCGACGTAGGTACCATCCTCATGCCGATAATGACATGGGATTTAAGTGATGTACTCTCTGATAAAACGAAGAGCTGCAACAACCTTTTCCTGAATCATGCTCATCTTAGCAGAAATCCTATCATATGTCTCCACCCTGCAAAGATACAATTCTCTCCAAGTGAAGACCTTCTTCTGATCTCCATCTGCTTCAATGGCGTCATAGATTCCTGCAAGCTGTGATATCAAAATCAGGTCCTTTGGCTTACGCTCGGCTATGCAAATCTCGAGCTCCTGAATTCTCTGGCGAAGACTATGTGCGTCAACCCTCAACTGATATAGCTCTATGCGGAGGTGTCGACCAGCAATGATAAAGTCTTCAATCCAGGTATCCAGTAGCTTTCCTCGATTAACCAAGTGTTGAATCTTTTGCTGCTCTGCGGCGGTTTCTCGAAGTTGTGGAAGTAAAGGTGCTTGACCCTCGTTGCCATGAAGTAAACCCGAGATGTACCTGCGAAGTTGTCTGATTTCAGCCTTGAGAACTGCCTTATCCTCACCATCTTTCATGACACGCTCCTCTAGATTACTCGCGACGACTCTGAATAGATTCACGTCGGTGTGTCGAGTATTCTTACCTAGATTAGTTTTGACGAAGGTAAAATCACCAACATCAACTTCATCCAAGTATTTGTCTTTTGGAGGAGTAGCAACCTCTATGACGATCTCTGCCTCAAGATTCTTCTCAATATTTATCTGCTTTCTGGCCCTCTTATTCAACTTGTTCTGATAGGGCTCACCAAACTCAGACAAATCAAGATTATATGAAGGCATACGCCTCTCCCTCTCCAATGACTTCTCGAGCCAAGATGAATAAGGAATACTGTCCTCTCGAGGTGGAGTCGTTTCTACTGTATTAGCTGTTGGCAAATCCACTGGTATGCAGGTCTCATGTATCGAAATCTCAGGCTCCGAATCAATATCTATGGGAGATGAGTGCGCTGAAAAAGGTGAACCTGGAGATGACAAACCGACCTCAGTCTGAATAACTGGCTCTGGAAGTACTGTCTCTGCAACTGGAAGTGTTGGCTCTTTCTCAACCTGTTTCCTTTTGGTGATGCTTTTTCCTTTTGAATTAATTCCCATCTTAACCCCTTCAGGCGGCCTCATAGTAACCTTGACTCGAGGTTTAGCTCTAGAAGTAGAAGGTAAAGAAGAAGCTACCACTGCTGGCGGCTTTGTAACTGGGATCACCCTTCGCTTCCGCTTGCTCTCAAGGAAGTACATGGTGTTTTTGATAACAGACCTGGATAAGTCTTTCACTGAAGTGTTCAATGGAACATACCAATCAGGTTGGCGAAGTGGCTGGCGAGCAACTTGGTCTCTAATGAATGAATGAAGTAGTATCTCGCCATCATCATCAGACAAACCTTCCACATCCTCTGATAAGAAATCAGCAATCTGTGGAATAGTAAGCCTACAATAATGACGACGGCGCACCTCAAATTCATCCTCACAATTGACCCAAAAGTCCTCAAGCGCTGCCGAATGTGAAACATTTCGCTCCAACCTTGCTGAATAATGACCCAACGGATCATAGGCACGCTTCTGAGGAAAACACCCAAGCTGAAGTTTCTCTAGCTCGTGTGCCATTAACTTGCAATCAGCAGCTGTTTTGCATTTGTAGATACCTAACTCAAACGGAAAGGTGAAAGTTGGCTTATGTCGATTGCATAGAAAAGTGTGAACCTCATGTGCCTGTCTCATGAACTCCATGAAAAGAACCTTATCCGATGGGTACCTCGGTAGCATCAGAGGCTCTCCTGTATATCCATATACACGAATATATGTGAAAGTAGGAAATTGGATAAACCAATCTGCCCAACTCTCCATTGCTGATTGTGCCTCTGTAGAAATCCTCACATGCATCTCGTTATCTAAATTTCTGACCATTCTCATAAGAAAATGATCATTCACTGCTGTAAAGTCCTGTTCAGCTTTCGAAAACTCCAACTGAGGGTAGTATTCGTACACTCGCTGAACACCCAAAACTCCATCAGTCTTTAATAATTTAAAGCTGCCTTGAAATGCAACTAAGTAAACCAGAAAAGTTACCATATGGAATTCATGAATCTTTAGGAACTCTGTAATCTGCTGGTGAAGACACTCGCTGATAAACATGGCCCAGTCAAATGTTTCTTTTTTATCAATAACTCGTGAGATGAGGTAGAACATCCATGTTCGGAAAACACTTGCGTCTTCAGAACCTGCTAACCGGTTAAGGAAAGTTATCAAAATAGCAATCTCATCCTTGAAATCTCCACGTGCAATCTTCCTCGGCATGTTGGTTTTCTGAATTTTCAACCACCGTTGAGCTACTTTCTTCTGTGATCTATCCTTGTCCTCCTCCCATATTCTATCACAATCTGAAATGGATACAGCGAAATGATCTGAACGTGGAGGAATAGAAAAACATTTTTCTACATCCCTCGGCTTAAGGCTACAAATAATCCTTCCATCTGTCGATCTGATTTGTCTGGTAGACGAGTCATAATGCTTGACACAAGCAAGTACGAACTCAAGATCAAAGACTGAGATAGGAATGGACGCCGCTGCAAATATCCCTGAACGTTCAAGATTTTTTGATTGTAGTACTGCTGATACCCTCCAATGAGTTCAGATTGACGATGGGAAAAACATGACTTAAGTCGGTATCGGTAGTTTTCAGAAAGTTATGAAGAAAGACTTGTTTGGCCTTATAATCTATGGGATTATACTGCATTCTGAAAAACTAGACTTTTGACTGTAAAGTCGGGTATGTTTGGACAACTTTGGAAAAACTGAAAAAGCTCGGGGATAGGCTAAAAATAGCAAGGGGAAGTGAATTTTTTCGGACAAATTCTAAGATATGGGTTTTGTGCAGAATCAAATTCTAATGCAACCAAGAATGTCAAAATTTCGAAAAAATGGGATTTAGGTTTGCATGCAAAAGGTTTTCGGTTGAGATTTGAACTGGCAGTTAGGGGCACTGAGGGCAATTTTTCCCACGAAAATCTGGAACATGGGTTTTGTGTAGAAATGGATCCTAAAACAACCCAGATCAACAGATTTGCGAAAAAATGTGATTTAAGCCCACATGCAAAGAGAATTCTGGAAAAAAGCATAGTGCTTCTAGAAAAAAGGCAACGGGGCAATTTTCACAAAATAATCTAAGACATGGGTATTGTTGTTGATGCTGAAACACTCGAACCCAGATGATGCTTTTCTGAAAAATCTGCCGTTTTCTTTGACATGCGAAGAAAACCTAAGACGAGAATAGAAGAAAGTAAGACAGAAGAATAGAAGTTTTATTTTTTGTTTTCTCTCTTCTTCTGTAAAAATTCGCCTATGCTTGAAGTAGAACTGATAACACCTGCATGCAAAATAGAAACCAAGTCTGAAATAATCTTCCCTTGAACAATCTGAATCTGTAGCTATGAAGAATACTGAAATCTGACACCTGTAGCACCTGCAGATCAATTTTATGCTCAAGAAAGATGTTTCTTGTCAACTCTGATGAAGAATAATGGACGCCATTAGCAAAATATATAGCAAAATATCTTCTAAGGCGTGTGAAATGCATGTCAAGCATTGGAAATGGCGCTTGAAGTACAACTGGTGCTTCAAAACTCACGCATGGCCTATATTTGGCTTCAAACTCAGTTAACTGGATGTAGAACAACCCCAAATTAGGGCTCCACCTTGAAAGACTCAGTTAACTAATGCATGCAAACTAGTTTTTGCCAGTTATGACTAAAAATAGGTAAAATAGAAGTCGACATGCAAAGAGTTTAACTGAAGATCTAAATTTGGTAAATTGAAAACTCTCTTCATGCGCACTTCTACTTTTGAATTTCAAAAAAAATCAACCTTTGACTTTAGGCGTCCTTCCTTACTTAGACATTTTCTGAAAATTTAGAATCTAAAACCTCAAACGAAACTCATGTTCGATCACTGATTCTGGTTGACTGTCACGTCGGATCAACTGGCTGACAATCTCGATGAAGAGCAGGACCAAATCTGACAAGAAGATTCCTTGAGGTGGCAATTCAAAATTCAACCATCTGAGGCTTCAAAAAGATGGGCGCCCCTGGCCTCCAGGGGCGCTTTTGACCTCAGTGTTAGAATATTTTCAGGCATTTTCATCATTTTCACTGATAACTTGACCATATTTCACTTGACGTTTCCCGGTATTTGACAAAACTTCAGAACACGCTGACTGGCTCACTGCGGAGCATACTGAATTCTGAGCAAAGGCTCCTGATGAACACTTTGTATAAAAACATCTTTAAACCTCCCTAAATCATGGGCGCCCCTGGCCTCCAGGGGCGCTTTTCCCAACCAATGTCAACCACTACTGTAACTGACCAAGAATTACTTAACTTCCGGCTACGGATTGCCAAGACATCTTCTGAACTGGCTGAGACAGGGAACGGAAAGCTGAAGATGACACGAACGAGACGAACATCTGAAATCATCGAACAGATTTCATTAAAGGTCTTAAAACCTTGGGCGCCCCTGGCCTCCAAGGGCGCTTTTGTCCTTTCTGAATAGTTTCTGATCAAGTCTGGAACCTCAAGTTTGACCACTGATGGCGGCAACTCGGCAACTCAGATTCACCTGCTGACAGATGCGTCGCAGAGCTGGACCAAAAATAAAAACAAAGTTCCTGGGTGTCACTTGATCAAAAGACTTCATTTGAATCTTCCAAAAGATGGGCTCCCCTGGCCTCCAGGGGCGCTTTTTCTCTTCAAAGTCATCTACTTTGTATTTCCCTCATTCTGTACTGAATTTACGTTTTCAGGCGTTTTACTCCTCCGTCGGACTGGCTGGCTAGCTCATTGCGAAGCTATCAGGAAACTGAAGAAATCATCTTGGTAGAAAATCTCACAAAAAGTTGAATACAGCTTCCATAATGATGGGCGCCCCTAGCTGAAAGTGGCGCTTTTGACCTCCAGACTTAGAATATTTTCAATCTAGACTTAGCCAATTTCACAGTACTTTTACCTCGTTGAAAATCTCCTCCGTCAAAAAGCATAATTTTCAACATCTTTCATCGTAGAGTGTTCTTCTTTGAGTTTCAGGCTTAGATATTAACACCTGGTACTGGCCAACTGCCATTAATGACCTTAGAGGTCCTAACTTTTCTCCTGAAAAAGTTATAACTACCCACCAGCCTTAAACTGACTTTTAACTGAAACTGACTTCACCACTGTGATCGTGATGTGTAATAAGCCAATCAAAATTAATTTCAGCTAATTCTGACAAGTTCTTATTTTTTAGGGTTTCGGGCTAAAAATAGACTTCAAAAACCCTAATTTTCAAAATTTTCAAATTTTGCCAGTATCTTCCTGGCATCACACTGACTAAAAGCCCATACTTTATTTGCCCAAAAACTGAGTTTTGACCCCACTTTTACAAGGTTTAGACCATTTTAAGCAAAATGCCTTAATGAAGCAAAAATTTTGGTTTGGGTACAACACGTAGCTTCGTCAAACTTGATCAAGTTGTCCAACACAATCATCAGCACATCCGTCAGAGCAGGCAGTCATCAGATGTCGTGGGCTAAGCAGAGGAAGAAAAGTGAATGAAACGACAAAAGTCAAGCAACAGCGAAAAACTCGAAATAAAAACTCTCTAGAAGAGATGGGCGCCCCTAAAGGAGAAAGGTGCGTAGGGTTTTGGGCTACCAAATGTCAGTTTTCAGAGATGAGGTATTCGAGACCCCTTCCAGAATCTTCTCAGCTATCCAGCGAACCTAGCAGCCAATCAATCTGACAAGTACAATGCTAGATATCATGAATTCATCTAAAGGTCAGCCGACAAGCATAAATTCGAAGATCATGAAAATGGCTTAACACTGGAGAAAGTGGGCGCCCCTATTAGAGAGAGGCACCTGAATTTTTGAAGGGTCAAATGAAGTTTTCATCAGAAGTCTCCTCCAAACAAACTTTGTCAAAATCGATCAAGCTCCGCGATGAATCATTCAGCACGTTCGTCGGATCAATCTGGAGGTCGGAAATCAGAACGAAATTGAGGTTGAAAATTGAGTGAAAGTTGAAAATGCTGAGAAAATGGCTAAGTCTAGGTGAGATAGGTGTCTCCAGTCAAGAAGGGCGCCCAACCTCACTTGCCTTAGTCAAATTTTTGAAGATTTCAAATTTTTGAATCAAGAGGAAACGATCACATTCATTGCATAAACTCAAATTAGGGTTTGAAGAATTAGGGTTAAAGAGAAGGTTGTTTCACTCAAGACAAAGCTTATTTAAGGCACCTTTGTGTTTTATTATTCATTATTTTCTTGTAGGTGGTCTTCAAGGAGAAACAGAGCAGCAACTTCAAACCCTTATTTTCAAGATTCAAGAGTTTAACTTGCTGGTTTTTCAATAAAATTTTCAGATTAGCACTCAAGAAGGCTTGCTTTTTCATATTTTTTTTCATCCAGAACATCAAATCTTTGAAGAAGAAGGCCATTGTTTTCAATTTTCAGCAAGCTAGTTTATGCTAGTTTGATTTTCTCGATTATTTTTGAAACATTTTCTCAAGGTTGCAGTAGCTGCTTTTTATTTTGCATGTCAGAGAAAACTTCAAATTTTACAACTTCCAATCTTCTGGGTCTATCTCAAATATCCTTCTGGACAAAACCCATATCACAGCTTTTTCAGAGAAACTTAAAGTTGTTTTTTCAGTTAGAAGCCAGGGTTTTCGAAATCTAATCAACTGGGTTCATTCAAAATATGCTCAAGAACAATACCCAGATGCCAACTTTTTCAACTTTTTTTGGAGAAAATTAGGGTTTGCTTCTTTTTCAGTCTCCATTTAGAATTTTCAAAAAACGGACGATCTAGGTTTGCTTGTAATGAAATTCTAAACGAAACCCATATCTCAGAAAAAATTCCAAAATATTCATCCGTTTGACGAAGAAAATCAGCAAGGTATTTTTAGGGTTTGTGCTGAGCTTGTGAGAACATAGTCAAGTTTACAGTCAATCTTCATGTTTTTCAGCATAGAGTACACTCCCCTCGAATTCAGAGCCAAACAAGTTTTGTATCATAATTATCTGAACAGATGATGTTGGGAAGTACTTTTCAGTACCATCATGGGCATAAAATGTCATCATCTCAGTTGAAGAATGTGCAAAGGGAGTAGTATGAGCAAAAGGACAAGTGTCAAAAAAAGTTGTGCAATACTCTTCCATGGGAGAATCAAGAGAAGTGTCAGAATGCACAAAAATTGCAGAGCAGCTAAGTTATCAATCAGTGAGTCATCTTTTGAGGCGGCAATGTTTTTCAAGAACAAAAATCATAAAGAAGATGATGATGTCAAAGATTCTCTAAGTTTGATTGCAAAAGAGGAGAAGATCCTAGAAAAGCAGAATATGGCTATAGATAGTATCAACACTCCTGATAGAGAGGCAGTTTCCCATTTTTGGTGGATGTGAGAAAGATTTAAAGCAACAATCTTCTAGAAGCTTTCTCCAAGCTTTTTTTCCATTCTTATCTCACGCTTTCTTTCTATTCTTGTCTCAATTCTTATCCATTCTTTGAAGAAGGAAAACAAATGTAATGAGTTGGCATTTCCTATTTTACATGCTTTCTTAGGTTTTAGATGTTTTATCTTGTTTTAGGTTTAGAAATAAAGCTTGCATGTTGGCAAATCTTAGTTGTAAAAGCAAGGAGATCTTAGGGTTCCCTACTCCTCTGCTTAGTTATAAGTAAAAGCAGTGTTTGCTCATTTTAGTTTAGCCATGTTAGTGATAACAAGACATAAGTGTCTTTAGTGCCTTATCTTTGTTATTCAATGTTGTTCACTTTGTGTAAAGAGCAAGTTTGCATGTCTCCTTAGCTGCAAATCCTTGTTTATTGCATGTGTTATGTGTCAATTATAATTAGGTTGATCGCATGTTGCTACAACTTGCTGTCCCGAAATTGTAATCTTTGTTCCAGAAGTTTGAGTAAATAAAATCTTGAGGCTTGCTTTGTTGCCCTCGATATAAATATCTCAAATTTTCGTTTATTGTTTTGTGTTAGAAGTGCGAGGAAATAAAACCCTAAAGCTTGCTTTGCTGCTCTTGAAATAAAAATCTCATATTTCCGTAATACTTTTATGATCTCTTTTTCAGCTTGCTTAAAATGTACGTTGAAGAAAAGTTTGTTCAAGTATCTTTGTCAAAAATCAAACTCGTCCATTTCTAAACTCTCTTGCTCTGCGTTTACTTGAGAGGGTAGAAACGTTTAAGCGTAGGTTAAGTTGTAGTTGTCAAGTTTCCTTTAAGGGAAAACCTCAGCTGCAACATCTAGTGTTCTATAACCTTGTGTTCTCGCAGCTGAACCAAAAAGATAGGCAAAATTAAGTTTAGTTTACTTTCTTTATGCAATTCAGCAAAAGAGGGAGCTTCCCCTCCTAATTCGAAGAGCAGTTTATTGCACATAGCTGTCCATTTCCATAACGCATTCCAGAGGTGCGATTTGAAACGCCAACACACAATGAGAACAATAAGGAAAAAAAGAGCTTCTGAATAATCTGTGCAAGAAACTCAAGGCCTTGGAGATTTGCAGCCCCACATTGAGTGACTTAAATCAGATGTGGGAACTCACACAGCATTTCCAATAGATTGATCTTGTTGATAAAGTTGGGGTGAAGGAATTGATTGAAGGTTGAAAAGCAAGAAGTGTGATTGAAAGAGAGGGCCATTGGCCTTGTGTCCAATATGTTGGACTCCAAACCTCAAGGAGTAGGGTAGTCAATCCCTCTTGTGTTATGGAAGAGGATATCTATCAGGTGGATGTCACAAAAGATATATTCCAAGAGGCATGGGGAGCTCTTAGGATGGCTGAAATAGGCTTGAAGGATCTCTACATTTCCTACAAGGAAAATATATATCCAATATTACAAAGGAAAGGTGAGAAGGGCTCTCCAAATGATGGCAAGGAAAAGGACATGGCAGTGAGGAAGTAAGATAAGTTTTTTCTGAAATCTTTTGTCTGATGTTTCCTTGATAGGAGATATCAGATAAAAAGTCACTAGAGACATAGAGTCGCCCCTTAGTGCTCATTTGTTGTTTGACTTCGCTTTTCCTAATAACCTGTCAGTCCAGGACTGTCAATATATGTGTTCTCTTTTGAATATTTATCTTTAGGTTTCCTTCCTTTCTCTAATTTTAGAAAAATTTACTCATTTATCAAAACAATCTATATATTTACATATTCACAAATCACTCTATAAGATAGAGTATTTAAGATCATGCCAAAATTAGTTTTGGATCACTTGAACCAAAATTTTCCAATTAACCAAAAGTTTTGGTTCCTACAAGAGAAATTTTATAACCAATATTATACAGGAAAAGGTGAAAAGGGCTCATCAAATGATGCTGAGAAGAGACACGGCAAGGAAGGAAGAAGGATAAGCTTTTTTTCCTTTGTCTGGTATTTTCTTGATAAGGGATAGTGTGTAATAAGTCACTAGAGACTTATACATGACCCATAGTGTTTGTTTGTTCTTTGTTTTCTCTTTTCCTGGTATCCTGGCAATCTAGGACTGTCAATAGATATGTTCTCTTCTGAATCTCTGTGTTTGGGTTTCTACCCTTTTTATTTGAATTAAATTTTCTCTTTTAGTAAAACAATATATATATTTAAGGCAATGCAATCCATAAAATAGAGTTGTTAAGATCATGTCAAAATAGCTTAGGATCAACTGAATCAAAATTTTCCCAATTAAGAAAGTAAGGGCCACTTCAGTGTATTAATAGAGTAAACTTTCAGTTTACAGAAATTTTTAAATTCTAATCTGACAGAAAAAAAAAAAAAAGCCAGTTTAGAGAAATTTCACTTCTAGTGCCAAGTGGCCAGTTATGTCCAAGTAAATTCAAGCAACAATGGCACCAAGATAAAAAATCAAATTCATTCATTCATTGTATTAAAGATGGTGTAGAATAAGTTAATGACTACAATACCTTTAAGAGGTCAATCTCTTGCTGCAGCCGACGAATAAGTAGCAACAATGAAAACAGATTGCCAAAACAATTACAATAAAATCAGCATATTTTCAAATCAATCAAATAAATTGGAAAAATTACCATGGATGAACTATTTAAATGAACTGAGGCAATTCCTGGAAAAAAGAATGTAATGCAAGATATATATTTAATATGTTCAAATATGATTTTAAAAAAGGCAAAAATTCAAATTTAAGTGCAAAAGAATTCATCTTATTAATCAAATGAAGTCGCACTTGATTACTCTTATTTCCTCTATCCAGATGAATTATTTGAAAAGAATAAAATTATTCATAAAAGCTAAATAAAACAGTATCTATCCAAATGCAATAAACTCATAAAAATATCAAGTGAAATACACAAGAATTATTTTTATATGATGACTCATGAAACAGCAAGATTATTAATAAATTTTAAACCCGAGTGAAGTATTTAAATAACTAAAGTCATTCCTGGAAGAAAGACCATAAAGCACGCTAAAAAAAATAAAAAATTCTAAATGCATTAAAATCAGAAAACAGTTTAGATAAGTGCTTGACAATTTATTATACTGCTAAAACATTTAACAGAGTTACTATTGGTTTGGAAAGGAGGATAGATTATTTATACAAACTAATTCTATTCATAGAATAAATTGAATCCTTCCTCTAAGAAAAACCATAAAGCAAGCTAAACAAGAAAATATTTCTAAATATAATAATTTAACATATCTACTAACATTCCTTAAACAAAGTCTCTAAAGCAAGGTAAATAACAAAATATTTTGAGTTTTTCAAATGCAACAGGATTAGCAAAAATTCAAATAAGCTGCGGATTTGCTTTACTAAAATAGTTAGACAAATTACTCTTGATTTCAAAAGCCGTGCTTTATTTATATAAGCTAAGTCATTCTTATAAATGAAGTAAAGTCATTCCTGAAAGAAAGACTGTAAACCAAACCAAACAACAAAAATTATGAAATTCATGAAAGCCAGTAAAAATTTAAATTTAGAAATGCAAATAAATCAGCAAAATTACCTCCCTACTTAAGGGGGGCTACCAAAGGTGAAAGGAAGGCTGTAAAGCAAGCCAAACAACAAAAATTATGAAATTCAAGAAAGCTGGTAGAAATCTTAATCTAGAAAGGCAAATAATTTCAGCGAAATTACCTCCCTATTTTGGGGGCCTGCCAAAGGTTACACACAAAGATATGGTTAAATGGTATCCACCTACAAATAGCTGCCTCAAGTTAAATTTTGATGGAGCAGCCAAGGATAATGATTGGCAAACAAGTTGACTGGGGGTAATTATAAGGCTAAAGTTTTGTGGGTGCGATCTGCCATCTCTCTTGGAGAGATTTCCTTTCATGAAACACTTTCTGCCATATCTGTTAGCCAAGGTTTTTCTTTAGCCAGCCTCATGGACCATTTGATCAAGGGGAAACCCTTGTTGCAAATACTAATAGCAGGTTTGCTAAGACTGATGTTATGGAAAACACAAGGAGCAATGGGCATTTAGTAAAGTATTCATTTCTGGATGATATACACCAAAATCTACTACTCACTAATAGAGGATATTGATCTTGAAAAGCAAGTGAACAATTTCAATAAAACAGAAGAATTGTAAAGCAAGATAACTGACAAAGAATTAGAAATTATAATTGTTTGAGCCTACCTAACCTCATATAACTATGAAGAGTTATAAAATATGAAGAGCTCTAATTTGCATGATGGTTGACCATGCATGACCCAAAACATTGATTATAAAAAATTAGGTGTTACAAAAAAAACTACTAAAATATTTTTTCAATTATCAATCAAGGTGTTACAAATTGTTTTACTAAAATATTTTTTCAATTATCTATCACTACAGAAACCTAAAGTCTCCAAAAGTAAAAAAAAAAAATTAAGATGGAATGATTTATGTAAAACTAGATTCATTGCCATTACTGCAAAAAAAATAATGTAAATCAAGATAAACAATAAAATATTTTCCAAACCATAATGTTGTTGAGTTCGTCTTGTGGAATGTTTTCGAGGGAAACTTGCTTAATGGCGACAAAATCACCATTTTCCAGGTCCAGACCCTTGTATACCTTGCCATAAGCTCCCTTCCCAATCTCATCTCCCACCAGCTACAAAACATTGGAATCAAAACCAAAGTAATTTTTATGGGATTTTATTTGTGCAAATTGGTAAATTTTCAAAAACAAGCTCACTTTTTAAATTCAACATTTAACAAATTTTATAAAAGCATATTTGCTTAGATTTGATATAAATTTATATAAAGTTATAAGAATTGCCAAACAATAGAAAATACATTGCTTTTCCCCATTGAGGAAGAAACATTTGCCAACAAGTATAAGAAGATTTGCATGCCATTCTATATTTATTCTATATTTTTCAATCCTTAAACTTTCTCTAGATAAAAGCTACAAAAACTCAAATCACTATAAATAGATTTTCTTACATTCTATACTTGAGATATATTTATTCTCATATAAAACAAATTCCTATTATAATCTACATTGTTCACAGTTTCAAAACTTGACAAGAAATGAAAAATCGCAAGCCAAAGAGAGTGGCAAGAACCCCACTAGAGCCTATGCAAACAAGTTTCTAGCAAGTTAGTCCCTTCAAAACATGAGTACTAATGAGGACACACTAAAAACCACAACTTAAAAATGATTGTTTTCCATCATTATGTCACTTTTCTTTTCTTTCACACTCTAGATTTGATTGATTTTCAATTATTAGAAATGATTTTTATTGAATTTGAATGATATTTTGATGGGATTTGATAGCTAATTGCTTTTTTTTAGTTCTTTGTTTTATTTATTTTTAAGTTGTTTTTCTTCCACTTTTTTTTTAATAAAAGAGGGGTAAAACTTTTGTTGATCCAAAAAGTCCATACAGAAACAAAAGCAACAACAAACTCGCCAGGGATCAAATAACCAAACCAAATAAATCAGGCCACTCCCAAGAAGCTTCCCATATCCTCCATGACACAATCTTCCAGGGCCTGAGAAAGATCATCAAGAAGATTTACCCAAGACTCCACATTCTAGGTACCCATCCGCTCAGAAACCCATCTAGCCAAACCATCAGCCACCTTATTCCATTCTCGAGGGATATGACAAAAGCTGATAGCCTCTAGAGCACCACCAGAGCAATGATTTGCTCCACAATAATAGCTAGCTACCAACTCACACCCTCTAAATGTCGCTTAATCATCAAATCAATAACAATTTGTGAATTTGATTCACAAATAATACGTCTCCATCCAAGAGCACACACCCTTTCCAGGGCCAAAAGAATAGCTAAGGCCTCCATAAAATTGTTAGTTTGTTGACCTTTATAAATAGAGAAGAAAACAACCACCCCTGAACTATCCCTTTCAACACCTCCAACTCCAACAGGTCTAGGATTACCTCTAGACAAACCATCAATAATAATTTTAGCACACCCAAAGGAGGGGGGCACCAATGACCATTTCATTGAATCTTTCTCCTACCACACTTTCTTTGCCCAGGTAGTGGGCCCCTCCAACCACCTGCAAGACCCAAAGCACTCACTACCGCCAAATCACCAGGATCCACAGGAACCGACAAATCACACTTAGCTACCAAAGTCTCTTGAATAGCCCCCAAGATTCTCAACCATATCTGACTAACCAACAACTTCTTATCCAGAAATATTCTACAGTTGCGTTCCAACCAAATATGCCAGGTAATCAAACTGGGACCAATAAACCAAGCTATATGCAAAAAAGAGGTTTTAGCTGGAGGATTCCCCTACCCCTCCCAAAAGTCCTCCAAAGAACAAGCATGTTTACACAGCTGGCTCCATATACTCCACCAATAGTGCCAAATCATTCTGGAAAAGGGGCACTGGAAAAAGAGGTGTGAGGTACACTTTTCATGACAAGAGCACATAACACACATAGAAGGACCTTGGAAGCTACGCTTTCACAAATTCTCCCAAGTGAGGCATCTTCCTTGAACCACAAGCCAGGAAAAGAAATTACATTTAGGCCATGAAAACTTATTCCAAACCTGTTTTCACCACGAAACCTCCAAACACCCAAAGACCTGTTTATCCAAGAGCTAATATCCAAAGGCAACAAAGAATTTGCCTTCCGGATCCAGCCCCCAAGCCAAAATATCCTTCCCCAGTAGAGAGTTGCAAACTCGACCAACCAAAATAGTGGCCAGTTCCTAACGATCCTCTGGTGAACCCCCAGGAGACCACTCCAACGGGTCCTTCCACCTATACACATTAATCTGATCCAAAACCTGAGTTGATTTGAAATCCGCCACCCGACTCCATCTAGCCTCAAGGAAATGACTACATGAATCCTGCAAATGTGGGTGAGAAGACATAATGGGAGGATGACCATCCCAAGAATCAAACCAAAACAGAGCATCCAAACCACTATTAGAAATCCAAAACAATCCCTATTTAACCAACTTGGCACCTCTTTTAAGGGCACCCCAAATCATCGAGCCATTCCCCACCAAACTAAAACGAGGCACATCTACATTCTCCACCTCCCCAAGATATTTTTCAGCAGGATTTTAGCCCATGTCTAATGTTGATGCGAACACCACCTCCAATACAACTTAGCAGCCAAAGTTTGCCCATTCAAATCAGCCCTTCGTAAACCCAATCCACCTTCCTGCTTTGACTTGCAGGTAGCATCCCACTTAACCAAACTCCACTTCTGATTAAGGAGATTACCCGACCAAAGAAATTGGCGAGACAACCTTTCAAAGTCTTTGATACAGCCAGAAGGGGTTGACAAAACAAAGCACTTGTACAAAGGAAGCGCTTGCACCACATATTTCAACAAAATCACTCTTCCAACAGAAGAAATCCACTTGCAAGTCCAATGGCTAACCTTTTTGCGGAACTTGTCAATTATCTCCTGCCAAAATAACCTAGGGAGCGAACGAACAGCAAGGGGAATACCAAGATAAACAAAAGGAAGCGAAGCAATCTAAAATCGAAGGATACCAGCAATTCTCCTTTGAATAGGCTTCGAAGTATTAAAGAAAAAGATGTAAGACTTCCCCTCATTAATACTCTGTCCAAGGCAGCCAAATAACTGAGGACTTTCCTCAAAGAAACTGTTTCACCAACTCTGGCCCTACCCATTAGAGAAGTATCATCAACAAATTAAAGGTGGGATTGGGGGGGGGATATTACCTCCCCAATTCCAACCCTCAATGAGACCCAACTCAACACGAGATTTAATGAATCTCCCTAAGCCCTCATCCATCAAAATAAATAAATAAGGGGATAAAGGATCGCCTTGTCTAAGGCTTTTGGAGGCTCCAAATAGCTTTGTTGATTCACCAATAATCAAAACAGAAAAGGAAGAAGACGTGACACAACTCTTGACCCACTCAATCCAGGCACTGTCAAAACCAAAGGTCCTCAGGATCTTGAATAAGAATGCCCATTTAACATGATCATAAGCTTTGGCCATGTCCAATTTACTAAATATGGCCTTCTCTCTAGAAGAGGCCATAGAGTGAATGGTTTCAGCCGCAATAATAATCCCATCCAAAATCTACCTTCGAGCAACAAAGTCTCCTTGCTCATCAAAAATTAATTTGCTTAACCAAGGCTTCAAATGTTCTGCAATCAACTTTGTAATTATATTTTACACTACATTGCACAGGGCAATAGGTCTAAAAAGGTCCAAAGAATTAGCACCCTCCCTTTTAGGAATAAGAGCCAGAAAGGTTGCATTCATGGCCTTCAACATTTGTTTGTTCATATGAGATTCCTCGACAACCTCCAATAGGTCCATCTTGATCATCTCCCATAAATCTTGAAAGAATTCCACTAGAAACCCATCAGGCCTAGGAGCCTTCCCTTTTTTCATCTGAAACACTATATCCTCCAACTCCTGCAAAGAAATTGGTTTGAGCAGAGATTCATTCATTTTGGTGATAACTAGAAGCGGTATATAGGCCAAAATCTCAGCTTCATCCTCATCCACCAGAGGGGGAATCCTTAGACAACAAAGCCAAAAAGAAATGAATAGATTCTTCTAAAATCTCAGCAAAGGAAGATAGAAGAACCCCTTCCAAAGACACAAGGGAAGAGATCAGATTACCTTGCCTTTTGTCCTTAACTGAGTTATGAAAAAAGGAAGTGTTACGGTCACCTTCTTGAAGCCAATCAATCCAGGACTTTTGCTTCCAGAAAATTTCCTCCCGCAATTCCCATTCTTCCACTTCCTTCAAAGCAGTAGCTTCCAACAAACCATTCGCCTCTATGAGGCCTTGGTCACGAATCTGCTGAGTAATAGAGTCCAAATAAGCTTGGGTAGCCTACTTTGCCTAAAAAACATTGCCAAAATGATGCTTATTCCAGCGTTTCAACATATACTTAACATACTCGAGCCTCTTGGAGGAGTACATAGCAGTACCATGAGACGGCTTCCTAGATGCCACCATCTAGAAACCAAATATTCATCCCTGAGTCACATGAGCTGAAATCTGAAAGACCGTTTCTTATACTGCCTGGAGAAGTCCACAACTAGTTTTATCAGCCAATGGTCAAATCCACACCAATCCAAAATCTCAGAGCGAGTCAACCACCTATCACCAACCCAGAAGCCAGACACCAAGAATCTGTCCAACCATTCCGAGATAGCTACATCCCCGCTTCTATTGTTCCAAATAAAACTACCATTGGTCAGCTTAATATCAACCAATTTCAAAAGAGCCACATTATCCCTTAGCAGGTTTGAAGAAGGATCCAAATGAACATTACCACCCCTCTTTTCCTCTAGCGATGAGATAGCATTGAAATCTCCCGCCAAAATCCAAGAAAGATAACGATCTAGGGAGCACACATGTGCCCACAACTGAGCCTTCCCAGTAAAGTCAGTAGGAGCATAAATATTGGACAAAAGAATTTTCTCTCACCAAACTCCAAATTGGAATCAGCAAGAGAAATAGACCACCTATAGGAGAGCCACCAGATCAAATTAACTCTACGCAGATCCCATAAGCAAGCCACCTCGCCAGAGTTTTCATGAGCTCCCACACACTGGCACTAACCTCTATAACATATCTTAGCAGCCACATTCATCATATTTTCCACAGACAATTTAGTCTATGTTGGCGTTTCAATTCGCACCTCTGGTGTCCGTATTGGAAACGGACAACTATGCATAGATAAACTGCTCTTCAAATTAGGGGGGGAAGTGTTGTGACCTTTTCACACATCACCCCATCCAAGATGGGGACCCCCTAATTTTTGCTCCATTCTGGTTTTTGGCTTTGGTTCTCTCTATCTCTGATCTTTGTCCTTCCAGGGGTGTCCAGTTTGACCTCAGTTGAAGTAATTGACAAATTTAGGGTTCCTATCCTTTAGACCCGTCTAAGGTCAAGATTGAGTTACTCGGGTGAAATCTAAGTGCAGCAACACATTCCGAAAGCTCAAGGCAGAATCCCCCTGAAATCTCACTGAAATCCGACAACTTACTATTTTTAGTAAGTACCTAATTTGAGGCTTGTCCCTCAGGATTTCGGGATTCTAATTACTTTAGCACAATCAGGCAACTTCAGAGTGCCTACACATGAAATTTGAACAGATTCAGACAGCTATTTTTAGCAGTTCAGCCTTCGAAGGCTATTTTCAAGGTTTAGACAAGCAATTCTTCGGCGAGTGACAGGAGAATTGATCTGGGTTTTCCAAGACCTTCGCGATGGTGTAACATGCAAATCAAGTCGGGGACTTTTAGAGGTCAGCCTTCCGAGGCTATTTTTAGGATTTGCATGCAGAAATTTTCAATGCATGTCTGGATATTCCATCTGGGTTTCGCGAGAGCTTCGTAGTGATATGACATGCAAGTGGATCGGATCAGTTTTCAGGGACTTACTATTTTTGGCCAGTGTCGGAACGTTGACCAGTTTTCTGGGTTTTTCTACATTTTTTGAGATCCCACGGGCACTGCGACATGCAAACTCATTCGACATCCGATGGACCACTTTCTGGACACTTACTATAAATAGCAGCTTTAGTCCAGCAGCTACCTAGCACTTCATTCTAGCGAGCAGAACGACAAACAGTATAAATCAGGAGCAGTCGAGAGCACATGCAAGTCAGATTAGGGTTTCCCTACCATGTCTAAAAATAGATGAAGCAAAATGCAGAGATGTCAAAACGAAGCACGCCACCATGATCAGCATCCTTCGGGCTACCCACTGGCAAATTTTGAGCAAAATCGGAGGACTTACTATTTTTAGTAAGTCAAGACATGGCTATAAATAGCAGGTCTGCGCTGGAAGTTGGTGTGAACAGAGCACTCAAGTTATCAGGATCAGACATAGCAAGTTTCGGGTCAAACAGAGCTACAGCAGATAGGCAACTTTGAAACTTACCATAAATAGCAAGTGGCTAAAAATAGCGCGTCATCACCAGAAGCAAGTATGAACAGGTCTCTCACAGCATCAAAAACAACTGGAACAAATTTCAAAGCAAACAGATATACGGAAATTGATCAATTCTAGGGTTTGCTAAAAATAGCAAATGGCTAAAAATAGCATGTATTGTGACAGATAAGATGTGAACAGGATAGCAAAACCAAATGGAGGCACAGCCACGTCAGCTCTAGTTCAGAACAGGGTGAAATGCAATGAAACCCTAATTTTACTAAAAATAGAAAGCCAAGGTCACCTAGGGAGTTGGAATTTATAAACAACAGCTGATAGGCAAACACCTTCATATACGCCCAGGAGGAGTGGAAAATACAAAATCACTAAGTGTGAAATTTCCTTGATGAAGTTTGAAATGCGTCTTCCAGAGGCATGAAAATTATCCTAAGGCATGGAAATTCCCCTAAGGCATAGAACTCCTCCTCACCAGGTCAAAATGCACTTGAGGGAGGTGAAAGATCAAGCTTGGGCGTGGATTTTCCATCTCGCATAGAATGGAAGTTGTCAAGGTCAAATGCGCCTAGGGAAGGTGAAAGGTCACCCAAAACACGAAAATATTCAAGAGACATTCGAAAATTCCTAAGGCATCCTCAAATGCGCCCAAGAAAGGAGGTTGCACATGCTAAATGCGCCAAAGGGAGCTGAAAAGTCACTTTGGGCATGGGTTTTCCTTGACCACATGCAAAATGCGCTTGAGAAAGGAAGTTACATGGGTGAAATGCGCCTAAGGAAGCTGAACAGTCACTTGAAGTAAGCAGAATTCCCCCTCACACTAGCAAATGCGCCTAAGATGGAAGTATGCAAGTCAAAATGCGCTTGAGGAAGCTGAAGGGTCACAAGGTAATGGCATTTTTCCTTTGCAAATGGCAAATGCACCCAACATGGAAGTAGCCTAGCCCATATGCGCCAAAAGGAGGTGAAGAGTCAAGGCAAAACGTGGGGTGATGAAGTGGAAATGCGCTCAAGTGAAAGTCTAGTGTGTGAAGTGCGCTAGAGGGAGATGAAAGGTCAAGTCAAGGCTTGGGAATTCCTCTTCTCCATGACACATGCGCCCAAGGTAAAGTACAGAGGGTGAAAGGTAAAAAGGTAAGAATATGAGATGTGCTTGAAGGTGAAAGCTAAAAACGTAGAGGATGAAATGTGTTTGAAGGTGGAAGTCCACTATGGCATATGCACTTGAGGAAGGTGAGGAGTCATCATACGCCAAAGGGGAAATAATGCTAAGGGGGCGTGATTTTTTAAAAGACCAAGGATTACATTTTTTATATTTTTTTTCCTCTTCACTATATGAAGTGCGCCTAGTGAGTGGGGACTTAAAAATGAAAATTGCTAAAGGAAGTCTAGGCGTGAAAATTGCTAAGTATGAAAAGGCTTAGGCATGGAATTGCCTAAGGGAAGAAATGAACAATGACATGCTATATGTGCCCTTCAGAGTTAAAATTTATATTTTTAAATAATTCCTAAGGTATTTTCTAGAGGGGAAAATGAAGAGTATGAATGAAGATGGTGCTAATTTCTAGAGTTATGAAAATCTTCAGAGGGAAAATTCTTCAGGGAAAAATCAAGAAAATTTGCTAAGGCCAAGAAGCTTGAAATTGTAGGAGTGGAATACATCCGGAGGGGAAGAAATAAACATTAGCCATTTTTATTATTTTTAAATAATAAAAATTAAAAGAACCCCTTCGTCTGGATACACATGAAAACGATGGATTCTGGAAGAATTTCTCTTCCGGGTATTAAACATTCGCAATTCAGAGGTGATTCAAGCTTACTCCACGCCATGTCCACATCGTTTCGATGGATATTTTGCCCAGTGCCTATTTTAAATAAAATTCCTAAGGCAAAATTGAGAGATTTCTCTAAGGCAAACAAGCAAAATGAATGAGAGGCACTTTGCTAGAAGTTTTGAGCTAGACAATTTTGCCAAAGCGAAGACAAGATCAAATGACTTAGCCAAACATTTCGAAATTGTTCAAGGAAGTGGACAATTTAATATTTTAAGAAATCAAATGCAACGAGGCAGGCCTGTGCAGAGATGATGAATTCATAATTCTAGAAGATGCCTCAGATGACAAGTGTTACAACGGAGAAAAGAGAGGGAAAATGGATTCGAAAATTTGCTAAGTATCGCCTCTGCAGGAATTCGACCGGGCTATAAGATTTTAAAATCCTCTTCATTCCTCTCACCAGTTGTTGAATGCAAAAATATTGGCTAAGCGAAAGTACGAATTCCTGAGGCTGCAGTTGCTAAGAAGTTCGAAATTTTGAGAGCGTTGAAGGAGAAATGCAAATTTGTAAAAGTTGAAGTTGTTGAGGGAAGTGCGACTTAACTTGCTGAGGCTGCAGTTGCTGAGAGGCACGAATTCCCAAGTTGCCAGTTGCTGCATTTGCTGAGAAGGTACGAATTTGCAAAAGTTGGAGTGGTTGAATGCTGAAGTACGACTTGAGAAGAAAGTTTGAAGTTGCTAAGTTAGAAAGAAAAGTACGAACTTCAAGGGAGAGGTTTCAAATTTGCTGAAAGTAAATTGCTGCAATCAAACATTTCCAAGTATTTGGCATTGCGTTGCTGCAACCAGAGAAGAAACTTCTAAAAACGTTGAAGTAAATAGGCGTAGTTCAGGTTTGCAGCTGAAAGTGACAAAGTGTTGCAGCCTTTTTATTTAAAAATCTGCTGGAACCCTCAAAAGCGATATATTGTTTTATAGAATCTTGTTTTCTAATGACTCTCTTGCCTTTTTGCAGAATGGCCGAATCAAGCAGAAGAGCTACAGGCAGAAACAACCACACCAAGTCCAGACAGGCTGTGATCAAGAAACTGAGCAAGTCATTCTTGCCAGAATCCAAATTTTCATCAAAGCTCAGCAGGCTAGCTGACACGAACTTAGCCTCATTCAACATAGAAGCATTCAGAAGAAGGATATTGGGGACTGGAGGCCATCACCCGTCAATGACTTCGCACAGTATTGTCAGAAGTGGACTGTATGCGGCTGCCAACTTTCCGCCAGCTATCCGATGTCCAGAACTCATCATGGAGTGCGCCTACCACTACAATGCAGAACAGAGAACAGTCACTTCACCAGATGGCAAGGTGCTGGCTAGCCTGACCCCTGAGGCAATCGAGATTCCAGTTCATGAGAAGATGATCTACAGGACAAAAGAGAGAGCTGGAAAGATGTACTCATCCACCACAGACCGGTGTGCTGATTTGATAAATACTAGGTGGATGATTAAACCCAAGCGAACTCACACTAAATTGCCCAAGCAGATAGTCTCAAAGGACTTGAGACAGGAGTTTGGTGATCTCATTATGATGCTGAACAGAGTTGGAGGTTGCCCCCAAGCATTCATCTTTGAACCTTGGATGTTCTATTTTGTCAACTTGGTGTTGGAAGGAAAGGATTACATGGATTGGGCACTAATGATCAGTGATAACGTACATGAGCAGCTTCGTGGCATGAGGAGAACGAAGACATTTTACATGGGCTCCTACCTTGTCTATATGCTTGCTCGCATGACGAGATATAGGGGAATATCTTGCAAGGAACCAATTGGATGCGGTTCCCATCAATTTAAAATATATGAAGCTTGTCCACAGTTGCATCTGACAAGCACAACTAATTACAAGAGGATCAATGACGCCTTTACAATGCATATCACGAGGACCTTGCAGTAGAGAACCCACCATAGAATATCAACGGAGGCACAAGAAATGATTGAGAAATTCGGATGTTGGTTTATCCAATTTTCAAAATTCACCTACATAAGGCTGCAAGGATTTTCCTCCTATCCATACAGATTGCCTCGGTATCCCACAAACAAGATAGTGATGCTGGAAGTATCTAGGCAATTGATTGCCTATGATAAGATTCAGAAGAAGAAGAAGAAAGGTGGACTCGGATTTCTAATTACCATGGGGAATTCAGATGAAATCTGCCCATCGCTGCAAGCAGCAAGGGAGGCAGAAGCGGAGCTCCAATTCTTCCACCTTTCCTATCACACCAGCAGACATTACTACGATCCCCACAAAAACATCAGGTGGATATTGACAGAAGAGTTCAGGCACAAGGTGCAAATCGAAGACTTTTGGGCTAGTGCAGTGGATGAGATCGAAGTCAGAAAGAGAATGTTCTCTCGGATACCGTTGGTGATGGTCAGAGAAAGTGAGATCATCCCAGTACCAGATCAGATTGAGGAGGATATAAACGTAGTACAGGCTGACTACAAGACAGTAAGAGATACACCTTTACCTCTCCCAGATTGGTCTGAGCCAGAGATCACTGACTTGGATACACTTTGTATCCCAGTCTTGACATTTACACGGAGTTGGGTAGAGAGGCACATCAGCCGACTCAAGGGAAGGTCAATTCCCCTTACCTACAATTTGATGGGAGACAGCAGATTGCTGGCAACTAATCAGAGGAGGCAGAGTAATCCAACTCCAGAGCCTAGAGGAAAGGAGCCAGTTCGACCTGAGCCAGTGGTAGTTGAGGAGTCCATGCATACGCCATCTCAGACACATTCTCCAAGCTTACAGGAGGTGTCATTGTTTGTTGATCAGACGGAGAGATTGGATGTAGAGCAGACAAAGCAAGTGGCGAGTCAACCACCTCATAGAGAATCAGTGGGTCAGAGCATCAACATGCCCCAAGAGGATCATCAGCAGGAAAATCAGCAAGAGACAGATGAGGGGATGGCTACTGATACTCAATTTCAGCAGGAAATTTAGGCAGCTCTCGAGGGTGATGCTACTTCAGATCAGGATGCCCAGAGCTCGAGAAACACGGAACCTATTGATGACGGTGAGCCTCGTCAGAACGATGGCAGAGGAGAGGTTCACAAGGTAGAGGCCGAGGTGGAACAGCCTTTTATTATATCTGACATGTGGCAGGAGGTGCCAGAATGGCTAAGGGACAGAATGAGGCGTGATCCTATAGATGAGACCGATCCCGTAGCCGAGATGGAGGAATTATTACAAAGGATCAGCGCACCCCCAGCAAAGAAAAAGGCTAGGAAGTTTAACAAAATATCCACAGATGAAGATGGATCCCGAACCTTGCATATGGCAGTTCCTCGGGTAGAATGTGATAGAGACAAGGCCGTTCTTGAGAACTATGTTGTGACAACCATGGAACTAGGCCGCCCTACTGGAGCACAAGTGGTAGAGGAGTGCGATAATTCCTATCGGGCACTCAAGGATAGATTGTCCGATGTTGAGGGCAAATACAAAAGGTTGAAGGTAGAGCACAAGACACTGATTGGCTACGTGCAGCACTTGTCCCGTCCTTGTGGGCAAGAAAATCTGGCAATTGAACTTCCAGCTGAGTTTTCCAGGGAGTCAATCAGTGGGTTAGAAGATTTAAAGAGAATGGCACAGCAGGCAGACAAGTGGGTTGCCAATGTGCGTACAGAAACAAGAAAGTTCATGGAAGATCTTGCACATGCCTATGGGCAAGCTTCTGATATTATGGCTAGAGTGGAAGCAGTTAACCATGCTTGGGGTGAGGCTCGCATCTATCAGACGAGAGTTGTTCTCCGTTTAGGGGCTTTGATGAGCATACCTCAACAAACTTTGGTTGAGGGAGGTGTTATTCAGCAGGGGGATAGATACGACTTCGCCAGATGGTATTCTTCAATAGTCACAGGCCGGGGATTCTATGATGCATCACAAGCATATTCGATCAGGGTTAGAAAAGCCATGACGAACATCTTAGATGGAATTCTCAACACATTGGAGGCAATCTTTGCCAAGAGATTGACTTCTGAAGAGATAACTGCAGAAGGATTGAAAGACAGATTGACACCATTCTTCTCTGAGGTGAAAACCTTCACACAGGATGATTTCGAGAACACGGCCACCTTCTCCAGTATCATACAGAACACCCAAGACGCCCTTGTTGCCTGGAAGAAATTATGTGCCCGGCATGGGCAAACAGTTGCAGTTTTGGAGTTTCAGTTGGATCACATTCCTCCTATCTCCGATCAAGAAGTTGAGGCAGTCTTGGCCAGATTCATCAGATTTGCAGCCAGCGAGAAGGAGAAAGGAAACGCCCTTCTGGACGATGACCTTTTGGAGGGGGACGACGTGCATTGATCGCAGAGTATGGTGCATTGATGAGGAGTGGAGGGCGCATTCATTGCCCCACTCCTCTCGGTGGTGGTTTTTAGGGCAAAAGCCCTAATTAGGGCATGGGTGGCTCAATCTGAGCCCTTTATTGTAATCAGATTTGAACCGTCCACTAATTGGACTCATTATAAAAGGGGCATCCCCCCTCATTTGTAAAGAGTTAGAATTAGAATCAGAGATAGATCAGAGCTAGACAGAGATAGAGATTGATAGAAGTTAAAGTAGAGCTAGGAGTTAGCTTAGTTGGAAAGGAAAGAAAGACTTTCCCTTTGAAAGTTTTTGCAAAAGATTGTTGTGTAAGACTCTCATGATATAAAGATTTCATTGATTGGTGACTTCATTTTGTGTTGTGGGCAGTTGACGAGATCTTTTCGTCTTTCCAATTCGAATAGAGTAAAGTAAAGTAGATTTGTTTTCATGCAAGTAGAGTTAATTGTGGAATGTGACATTAGTTTGGGCATATCTTCCCGTATCCATACCACTGGCGGACTTGTTGACGGTAAGTCTGCTCCTGCGTGGTCAACTGGAATCGTAGCACTTAACTTCGATTGTGTTTAGTGTGCCCACTTGCTTCGTTGTGAAGGGATGTGCATGGTGAATCTCAATTTGAACATCTCATCTATCCTTTGAAGATTGCACCAGCTTTGTTAGAGTTGTCCGAAGGGGAGACAAAACGAAGTTTGGTTTGAAGACTGTCAAAGCTAATCCTTGCATTCCACCCGTAGAAATAGATCATAGAATTCCTATCCCTACCTCCTTTAAATTCAGCATTTCCCGATCCGTTCAAATACCAGAGCATCATAGTCAAAATCCTTCATTTGCTTGAGCATATAAAGTTGAACAATTACATAAGTCCCCTTGGAATACCCAGCATATTCACATCAACCAACTGAGTCTATTCGCATTAAAGGAACCTTGGAGTCAAACGCATGAACTTTCACGCAATCTTAGCATGCAGAACACTTTGATCAAGAGAGAATAGAGTGACCATTGGACATTTTTATTCTGTGTTGGTGTTGTCATAAAACACACGTCAACAGGAAGCTCCCCCTTTTTTTAATTATGCGTAAAAAGAAAAAGTAAACTAAACTACTATATTTTTATCTCAGCTGAGAGCACAACGTTTATTAAACTCTTTGCATTTCAGCTAAGGTTTTCTCTGGTTTCAAAAATTCAACTACAACTAGGCCTAAATTTATAACGCTTCTATCTTCTCGAGTAAATTCAGAGCAAGAGGATTTAGAAGTAAACGGGGAATGATTTTAGCTAACTTAGAAAAACTTGTTCTCAGAATGCATCCGAAGGCTCATTGCTCTTTCAGATGTGCATTGAAATAAAGTTTATGAAAGTAAAACATCAAATGATAAACTAAATATCAGGATTACGTCGAAGGCTCATTGCTCTTTCGAGGTGTAGGCTGAAATAAAGGTTATAAAAATAGAACATTAAACGATAAACTAGATCTCAAGATTCCCTTGAAGGCTCATTTCTCTTTTCGAGGTTGTTGTACCCAAAATAAAAAATTTGCTTCAATAAGGCATTTTGATAAAATGATCTAAATCTTGTAAAATTGTCGTCAAAAGTTCATTTTAGGTCAAACAAAGCATGGGCTTTTTGTGCATTTATGTCAAGGAGGATACTTGCCGATTTTGAAAATTTTGAAAATTAGGGTTCAAACCCTTGTTTTTAGTAAAATCCTAAAACATAGGACATTTCCAAAAATAACCCAAAATAATTTTGATAGGTCGATTTCACTTCACGATCACACTGGTCAATTCAAAATCACAAAAATGTTTATTTTACTCTAGTGGTTGTAGTTTACTTTTTCAAGAGAAAGGATAGGACCTTCGAGGTCATCAATGGCAGAATGGCCAATACCAGGTATTGAGATCCAAGCTTCAAACACTTCAAAGAAGATTCTATGACGAAAGATGCTAAAAAGATGCTCAACAACGAAGGGGATATTCAGAAGTTGAAAAATGTTGAAAATATTATGTATGGAAGATGCACGCCTTGCTACAAGGGAGATGCCTACACAGTCCATGCCTTGGTCAACTTTTTCAATTGTCTTAGCACACAGAATGGTAAATGCAATCACAACGATGAACACAATGGCATCGTCGATAGCGGTGATCAATGAGGCTGGCAAGACAGTGAACGCAAAGCGTGAGAGGTGAAAACCTTCACAAAAATTGATGAAGTTGCAGCCAAAAGCGCCTCTGCTGGCCAAGGGTGCCTATGAATTCAAGAGGCCAACTGCAGTTGTCAACAACTGCAAAACTGGTCGTCCTCTTTAGAATTTTGTTGGCTTTCTAACGAATCATCAAACACTGTCAAACGAAGGTGAAGGCAGAAGATGCTGAAAGTGAAAGTCAACAAAGATGGTAGTCAAACAAGGGAAAAAGCACCCCTGTAGCCCAAGGATGCCCAAAAAAGAAAGCAATCAGATGTCAATCTTTGGATTGACAATATCCAGACGATCTCCTCAGATTTAGCCCAGCTTTGCCATGGATCTTGTAGCCAATTCACGAGGCATACCAAACGGTAGCAACTATTGATCAAACAAGCATGTGAAACGAAGGGTAAATTGGAGTTCATCAAAGCAAAAGCGTCCCTACTGGATAGGGGCACCCATCATTTTGGGCAACCAAATGGGATTTTTGGAAGTTGTCTTCTCCAAGGCATCTTCTCAGCATCCTTCCAGCTTTGCGATGAAACTAGTTGCCAACTCTCGGGACTTGTCAAACGGTCGCAGATGAAGATCAAGCAGAAAACGCTTAAAGTGAAGGCCAGTTGAAGAAAGTGAAAATTTGGCTAAGTGTAGAGAAAAATGCACCCTCCTAGAAAAAGGTGCCCGACTTTTTGGGGCCTCAAATGCAACTTTCAGGTGTTATAACTTCCAAGGAGTCCTCTGTTTTGATCAATCTTCGTGATGATACCGTCAGCAAATTCAATGGAACAATCAAACATCCAATGACGAAGATCAAATTGGATTTGTTCGTGAAAGGTTGCAAATCTCAAAAGGTCAAAAGCGCCCCTACAGGCCAGGGGTGCCCAAAATTTTGAGCCCTCTTAATCAACTTTCTGAACGTGCAATACTAGTCATCCTTTCCGGAATTGAATTGGTTTTCCATTCAATATCTCAACACGTTCACGGGAGTCATCAATCACTGGCAGCTATTGATTGAAGCACAAAAGGTCGAATTGAGGAAATTGAAAAGCATTCAAGAAATTGACTAAGTTTGGCAAAAAAAGTACTCTTCTGGGAAAACGCGCCCAAGAATTCAAGCCTCCAGATTCAGTTTTCAAGGTTCGCAGCCTCCAGCAACATCTCTTCAGAGTTGATCCAAATCCATAATGAATTTGTTAGGAAGGCTTCAAGATCAATCAGGCAACCAGAATTCAGGATCGAACGAAGGCTGTCTATCAAGCAGAAGTTGAAAATCTTCAACACTGGCAAGGTGGCGTCCAAAGTCAACTCTTAGTTAGGATTTTTGAAGACTTTCTCAAGCCTAGGTATCCCAAAATTGGTGGAGATTGTTCTAGTTAACTCCAAATCATGCCAATTGACTCTTCAATCATGAATTAGACGCCCTAACTGATGCTTCAACCTCAAATTGATGTATCTCAAAGCCTAGGCATCATAATTCATTATTTCTTTGCAGGTTGAAGATCTCAAACACAGATATTTTCTCTCCAATGCCATTTGAAGGATCTAACAGAAGCCATTGTCAGTGTTCTTCGTTTTTCCAGGAGTAGGTTGCATAGAAGGACGTCTTTCACAAGATTTCATCACTAGGCATCATTTTCCAAGGCAGCAGCTTATAACTTCTAGCATCTCCCCACAAATTTCTTCTATTCTTGTCTTAGATTTTCTTGCATGGCCAAGTAAACAAAAAAAATTCACAGATCTATCCTTCTGGGTATGTTCAACATGAGCTTAGCCACAAAACCCACGTGCCAAAAAAATTCGAAACAATTGCCCCACTACTTCCAATTTTTAGGGTGTTTCTAAAAAGTCACTTTTTTCATAAATTGACGAACTAGGTTTGATCAGCTCGCAAGCGCCTACAATACTCATGTGCCAAAATTTTCCAGGAAAAAATAGCTTCTGGAGCTTCTACCTTGAGGATTTGTTGCATGTCAAAGAAAAATGTCACTTTTCCGAAAAATCTAACGTTATGGATTCGTTCAAAAATATATTCTCAACAAAACCCATGTTTTAGAAATCTTCATAAAAATTGCCCTTCAAGAAAGTTATTTTTAGCCGCCGTGAAAAGTTCAAATATAGGCGCGTGCCCAGTCAATCTTCAATGTTTTCAGAATACAATTCTCTCAAGTTGAATACAAGACCAAATCGGTCTTGCTACATGATTTCCTGAAAACGGTTGACACTGATTTGCGTCGATTCAACCTAGAGGTTGATTTGGACAAGATAGATGTCGTAGACCAAAGCACAATACAAAATATTGAGCCATCCAAATTACTTGAAGCCGCATCATTCCCCATCTCAGCGCAAAGCATCGAATTTGTAATCGCTTGTGTAAAGCATTACAACCATGTTGCACGAGAGATTAGATCAGTAGATGGGCAAGTAATATGCAGTCTCAAGCCAAAGGATATCGAGAGATGTAATGTCCCCATTATAGTTCAATTCTCAGGAAATGGAGTTAGCCAATCTCTTGGACCCTTGTAGGCTGATAGGATCTGGTTAGACAGTTAGTGGCCATTTGGTGGGTTTGTCATTCTCACCCCTTTAGCTTTGGTATGGGATTCAGTATGAGCATTTGGAGTTCAGTGTTCGCCAACTTCTGATGGCACAGAAAGATACTGAGTTTGGAGGAAGTTATGAAATATTTTGTGGTTAAGTTAAATATTAATATTTAACTTAAATGGATTATTATTATAAAGTCAAATTGACTTTATAAAGTTAAAACCACTTAAATATATTATAAAGTAATGTAGTATTACTTTATAAAAATGATAAAGTGATTTTAAATCACTTAAAGTACATAAAGTGCACCCAAGTATTAAAATGAAACTATTGAGAGGTGATTTAAATATTTTCTAAAATATTTAACTGACTCAAAGTGGCGTCACTTTCTTGAAATCCGTGCCTCTTGAGGATATAAGGCATTTTTGGCAAATAAAACTCATTGATGATTATTTGACTTTGCCATTTTGGTTTTCTCCCGTGCTATTCTTTGAGACAAGGGTTTGAGTATTTCTTCCATTGGAGAGCGAGTTCTTCTTCAATGTTGAGCATTTTTGAGACTATGAGAGACTAGTCAAATTAGGGCATCTATGAGGGCTTCATTCAGAGGTTCTATTGAGCTTAATCAGAGTTTTTGTTGAGTTGTTTACCAGTTACAATAAGGAAGAGGGTTTCTACACCAGAGAAGTCTTCTTCATCTATTATGCAGCTTTCAGCATTTGTTCTTCAGCTTCTTTCCTTGGTCGTACCGTTTGTCTTGCGAAATGTGTCACTCTGGAGGCTAGGCATGTGAAGTAGCTTGCAAAAACCCCTTCCTTTTGGCTTCAAACAGTGTTCCATTCTTGGTTTCCCTCCTTCACATCTGTTTGTATCCAGTTTTTGTTGGGGAGAAGTCAGATCTGTAGCTCTGGTGTCCAATTTTCTCAGTTTCACCATTCTTGGCTGGCAATTGGAATTATTTTCTTATTTAAATACTCTGGAGCATTTCGGGTATGCCTGTAAATTGTATTTTCATTGTTTCAGTTATTAAATACCTTTTGCACTTCCATTTTGCAAGTTTTAGCTCAGATTTGAGTTTTGTGAGCATTTATATGTTGTACGCCCTTCCTCTTATGTCTAGAAATCTTCTCTAAACAACTAAAAAAAACAAAAAGATAAACCAAATACAAGGGTTTGAGTTGGGGGCCAGCAGGGCTCATCACAGTGGTATCAGAGCTATAATCTTGCCAGCCTGTGGTGTTAGCAGGTGCTTATTAGACCAGTAGTTGGTCTTCTACATCTAGAACTATGGGTGCATCTACATTTAGTGACTATATCTGTACTAGGTTTAATGAATATCAATCTCTTCCTAAGAAAATCCGAGATGTTCTCACTTTCAATTAGTTCTTGGGTGGACCAGAAGAAGAAGACGAAGAAGATGTGAGAAGGAAAGAAGAAAGGAAAGAAGAGAATGTTGATACTTGCAGCGCTCAAGAAGTTGTTATTAGCTATGATGACAATTCTGATTTTTATGACAGTAGTCATTCTTTTGAGCATCAACATGATTCAAAAGTTATGGCACATGAAGAAAATGTTGTAGAAGAGATTTATATTATTGGCATGCAAGATATGAGTGTCAAACATGGAGGATGCATGAAAAAAACAAGCCATAACAGGTCAGATTTTTGTGACAGCAATGAGGTTCCTTTGCATCAGTATGAGACAACAACTACTTCACATGAGGGTGATGGTTCCATGGAGTTGTCAAAGACAAATACTCAAGGTTTGGGTATTGTTGATGCATTTTGTGTTGTAGATTCATGCCACAACAAGTCTGATTTTTTGAATCAGACCATGGACAACAAATCAAAAAATCCATCTGTTGGCAATGAATCTCAGGATCGTAGTCTCTGGGATTCTTTCAGTGCATCAGGATTTCAGACAGGGCTCACTGAGGAGACTTTTGGTATGTACATGGTGAGGAGTGCATATAGTTTTTCATTTGACCCTCATGTACATGATATTTGGCGGATGCACTGTTCAGTCGCGCAGGGATTAGATGATTTGTATGATAGCTTATCCTGCGTATGGTTTGGAAGCAAGCATTGCCATTTTTCAAAGTTGCTTCCAAGTAATGCTTACGTTCTTGCGGCACCTGCAGTTGAGTGTGATTCAGTTTGGCAGGTCTTCGTGATGGTGTTGCAAGAATTGATTGGGAATATTTCACAGTTCTACCTATGGGATCTTGGTGGGTCTGGTGGTTTTGTGGTTTCTCTTCAGGCAGTGTCCCATGAGCTTTTCGATGAGAGATTGCTTGTGGGCAAGCAATTTCGGGGAGGGCGGATTGTAATGTCCCCATTATAGTTTAGTTCTCAAATGCAGTGGAGTTAGTCTATCTCTTGGACCCTTGTAGGCTGACAGGATCTAGTTAGAGGATTAGTGGCCATTTGGTGGGTTTGTCATTCTCACCCCTTTAGCTTTGGTATGGGATTCAGTACGAGCATTTGGAGTTCAGTGTTCACCAGCTTCTGACGGCACAAAAAAATACTGAGTTTGGAGGAAGTTATGAAATATTTTGTGGTTAAGTTAAATATTAATATTTAACTTAAATGGATTATTATTATAAAGTCAAATTGACTTTATAAAGTTAAAACCACTTAAATATATTATAAAGTAATGTAGTATTACTTTATAAAAATGATAAAGTGATTTTAAATCACTTAAAGTACATAAAGTGCGCCCAAGTATTAAAATGAAACTATTGAGAGGTGATTTAAATATTTTCTAAAATATTTAAATGACTCAAAGTGGCGTCACTTTCTTGAAATGCATCCCTCTTGAAGATATAAGGCATTTTTGGCAAATAAAACTCATTGATGATTATTTGACTTTGCCATTTTGGTTTTCTCCTGTGCTATTCTCTGAGACAAGGGTTTGAGTATTTCTTCCATTGGAGAGCGAGTTCTTCTTCAGTGTTGAGCATTTCTCTCACAGTCGAATTAGTGCATCTATGAGGGCTTCATTCAAAAGTTCTATTGAGCTTAATCAGATTTTTTTTTGAGTTGTTTACCAGTTACAATAAGGAAGAGGGTTTCTACACCAGAGAAGTCTTCTTCATCTATTCTGCAGCTTTTAGCATTTGTTCTTCAACTTCTTTCCTTGGCTGTACCATTTGCCTTGGGAAATGTGTCACTCTGGAGGCTAGGCATGTGAAGTAGCTTGCAAAAACGCCTTCCTTTTGGCTTCAGACAATGTTCCATTCTTGCCATCCCTCCTTCACATTTGTTTGTATCTAGTTTTTGTTGGGGAGAAGTCAGATCTGTAGCTCTAGTGTCCAATTCTGTCAGTTTAACCATTCTTGGTTGGCAATTGGAATTATTTTCTTATTTAAATAATCTAGAGCATTTCGGGTATGTCTGTAAATTGTATTTTCATTGTTTCAATTATTAAATACCTTATGCACTTCCATTTTGCAAGTTTTAGCTCAGATTTGAGTTCTGTGAGCATTTATATGTTGTACGCCCCTTCTCTTCTGTCTAGAAATCTTCTCTAAAAAACTAAAAGAAACTAAAAGATAAACAAAATACAGGGGTTTGAGTTGCGAGCCAGCAGGGATCATCACAAGAGATGCTTCACTATCACACCTTGTGTGAACAATTTGGTCATATCCATGGAGTGTGAAAAGGCATTCAACACGTCAAAGGACAAATGTCAGAAAAGAATGGCAGAAAGGTGGCTTAAAGAGAAAAGAAACAACTTGCCCAAGAACGTGGGACGTGGAGAATTCAGAGATGAGTACGCGATCTTGATCACACTACTCAACCGTGTTACCGATCAAGCAGAGGCAAACAAATTTCTATCCGAGGTGCAGGCTGAAATAAAAGTTATTGAGAATGACAACAAACAGTAAACTAGTATCCAAGATTCCCAAGGAGGTAAAATACTTTATCTGAGGTGTAGGTTGAAAGTAGGTTACTGGAAACGAACACTAAACGACAAGCTCGATCACAGGATTCCCAAGGAGGTAAAATACTCTATCTGAGGTGTAGGCTGCAAACAAGATTACTAGAAATGACATCAAAAGATAATCTTCATCTCTAAATTCGCAAGGAGGTAAAATACTCTATCTGAGGTGTAGATATGAAACAAAGCTTATTAGAAACGAATATAACCCAGGACAGCAAATTGTATGAAGGACCTATCACACAAATAAACGATCAACCAACATTATATTGAACAAAGATGAACCATTGAAAGTAGCATTGCACGGCAAGGCGGCTCAGCAATTTGTTATTACTAATAAAAGTTCAAAGTACAAAGTGAACCAATACTGAGAATAGGAATATTGCCGGCAACGCAGTAACTCTCTATCACAATCAAAAGTTCGTGAACAGATACAAAAATAGCACTACTACAAGCAAAGAGGGCTCAGCGTGTATGCTATCACGCAAAAGTTAATTACAAATGAGCAAGGGTGTTGTTATTTATAGAACTCAAAGGTGTAGGGAACCCTAAAATCACCTTGAGTTAACATGAGTCTTGCAAGCATGCAAAAGTTTATTGCTAAACCTAAATAAATGAAACTATCATTGGAAAGCTACCATCAGTTAACTGAAACAAAACTAAACTAAATGGACATGTGCAACATGCAAGTCCTTATTGAAATGAAAGTCAACTGATAACTAACATCAGTTAACTGGGTCCTAACTGAAAGTCCGACCTCCTTCAAGAGATATCCCGAAGATGAGATAGACGTGCACGAAATCAACAATCAGAACTCAAGAAAGATGTCGAGTTAAGTGTTGCTTATGACTCTATCCTTAAGAATAACTTGGGATCCAACTGTCTGTCTACTCTAGATCATCATGCTCCATCATCTCCTCCAAGAACTCGTTGACTATCTCATCTTTTGGCACTTTGACGCTATCCATGTTGATAGACTACCAACTCAACTCCTTCTCTCCATTCTTGATCATTCTCTAGCACCTTCAATCGGATTGCTCCTTTGCTTCACTCGAGGTTTTGACCGTGATGTAGAAGACAGTGAAGAAATCACCCTTGGTGGCTTTGTAGCTGAAACTGCCTTTCAACTCCTCTTGTTGTAACCCGGTTGAGCAAAGTAATCAGGATGGTAATCTCATCCTTGAACTCTCCATGCCCAACCTTCTTTGGAAAGTTGGTCTTTTGTTCTTTTAGCCATCTTTGAGCAACTTTTCTCTGAGATCTTTCTTTATCTCCCTCCCATATCTTGATGCAATCTTCCATTACTATGGTAAAGTTGTCTGAGCGAGGTGGAATAGCAAAACACTTCTCGACGTCTCTCGGCCTCAAGCTGCAAATGATTCTCCCATCTGTTGATTGAATTTGTCTTGTGGATGAGTCGTAGTGCTTAATGCAAGCAATGACAAACTCAAGATCAAAAATCGTGATAGGAATAGATGTTTCTGCCAGCAACCCGAAACGCTCAAGATTTCTGACTGTAGTGTTGCTAGTGCCTTCCAACGTGCTCAAATTGACCACTGGATATACATGACCCAAGTCTGTATCAAAAAAATTCAAAAAGTCGCATACTAAGACCGATTTGGCCTTGTATTCTATTGGGTTTAATTGCATTTTGAAAATCTAATGGCTCTAGGATAGGCTAAAAATAGCCGTTTGAGGTAAAAAAAATTGGAAATCTTTTGAAACGTGGGTTTTGTAAAGAATTGAATTCTAAGCAAACCCAAAATTGTCAGAAATTCGAAAAGATGAGTTTTAGCAAGGCATGCAAAGGGTTTTCTGTCGAGAACTGCAGTGGTTGTAGGGGCTCTGGGACAATTTTCTCGAGAAAAACTAAAACATGGGTTTTGTAGCCAATAGAATTCTAAGCCAACCCAAATGATTCAATTTTGAAAAAAATGAGTTTTTGACCCACATGCAAAGGAATCTTCGAAAAATTACAATGCATCAAAATGTGAAGCAGCAGGGCAATTTTCTCGAAAAAATCTAAGACATGGGTTTTGCTGCTAACGCTGAAATGTGTGAACCCAGCTGATTTGATTCTGAAAACTCTGTCGTTTACATTGACATGCAAGAGAAAACCTATGACAAGAATAGAAGAATTTTAGAGATAGAAATAGAAGTTTATTATTTTGTCTTTGAAAAAGTTGCCTATGCTTGAATTGGATTTGATGAAGTCTGCGTGCACTCTGAAAAATGAATTCTGAAGAATACTTCCTCTAAACAATTTGGACCTGGCTGGAAAATATTGCTCGTAGCACCTTCAAATCTTTGCTTGCTCAAGAAAATATGTGTTTGCTTCCACCTGTGATGAGAATAATGGACGCCTCTTGCCTTAATAAATAAAATTTATGAAGAAAGGCGCCAACTTATGCTTGCAAACACCTAAAAATGGAAGCCACCTTCTTATTGGACCTCAAAAACAGTTAACTAACTGAGAAATTAGCCCTAAATAGGGTGCCACCTCCATGCACTTCAGTTAACTGTGCATGCAAAAATAAATCCACCAATTGCACACAAAAATTAAGTCCAGTTGAAGTCAACTTGAGAAGTACAATTGAAGATTTAATATTATTTAAATTCAATTCACAACCTCCAACTTTATAGGGCATCCCTTTTCACTTCAGTTGAAAAGTCAAACTTTGACTTTAGGCGTCACTTTTCGGACTTAACCAAATTTATGAAAATTTCAATTTGCAAACATCAATGGAGCTCATGTTTGATCACTGATTCTAATTGACTGATGTATCCAGATGACTGGTTGATAGTTTCATTGAAGAGCGAGATCAAAACTAACAAGAAACTCCTTGAGGCTGCAAACCAAATTCTGACTTCTGAGGCTTCAAAATTCAAGGCACCCTTGACCTTCAAGGGCGCTTTTAGCTTCAGACTTAGTCAATTTTTCATCATTTTGAAGGTGATTTTGACCTTACTTCATCTCACGTTCTCCAGGAACTAGCAAAACTTCAGAGTTGGTTGACAAGGTCACTGCGGAGTTGACCTAGTTCTAAACCCTCCCTTATTTCGTGTCCAATCTCCAGTTTCAAGTGCTAGACCTATCTTTCAGACTGGCTGGTAGGTTCATCGCAAAACTGACAAGATTCCGAAGAAGTCCTCTTGGAAATGAAAAATCTCAGAAAGTTGATCTAGGCCCCTGAAATCAAGGGCACCCTTGGCTAGCAAGTGCGCTTTCGTCTTCAAAGTTAGAAAAAAATTCAACTTCTTCTCCTCGACGAAAATCCCCTCCGAGATGAAGCATCATTTTGGACATATCTCGCCATAGAATCTTCACTGAAGCGTTTCAAGCTTAGATTTTGACACCTAGCATCTGGCCATCTGCCATTGTTGACCTCAGAGATCCTAACTTTTCACTTGAAAAAGCAAAAACTACCCACCAGACTTAAACTGAGTTTTAACTGAATCTGACTTCACCATTGTGATCGTGAAGCAAAATAAGCCAATCAAAACAATTTTCAATCAATTCTAACAAGTTTCAATTTTTAGGGTTTTTTGCCTAAAAATAGGGGTGCAAAAACCCTAATTTTCAAATTTTACCAATATCTTCTTTGACATCAAACTAACTAAAAGCCCATACTTGATTTGCCCAAAAACTATGTTTTGACATCATTTTTACAAGGTTTAAACCATTTTAAGCAAAATGCCTTAATGAAGCAAAAAAATTGGTTTGGGTACAACAAATTCTTAGTCTATGAGAGCAACAAGACTAAAATCACATAGCATTAACTTGTGTAAGAAAATGAATCAAAACACTAAACTTGCACCATGAAGAAGACAAGTTTACCCTAGAGAAACCCCTTGAGTGTAAAAACTAAAGCAAAGATGTGAGTACAATCTCACTTACTACTTCAAAATGGCTTTACAATGGGGTGATAACTCTTACGCTTGCAAAATAAAGTTTGATCACACTAAGAACAGCTCCAACAACCTCACTAACTTTGCTACAATCACTTCCCCCTTCCATTGCTACTATAAAAATCACCAAAACTCAAAGATTTCTTAAAAAATCTCTAGCTACAGCCCTCAACAATCCTTGCAAATCATTGAGGATTGCTTACAAATTTCCCAAAAGGCCTACAAATAGATTTACAACTCATTTGGAAGACGAAGAGAACAAGTGCACATGTCAAGAAGGAGAAAAATGGAGAATTGGAACATCACTAGACATATGCAACTAAACTTGACAAATTTGTTGCTTTTGACATAGAGGATTTTTGTATTCATTGTGATTATATGAATTTTATTTTGTACATGATCAATTTTCCACAGCGTTTGTGATTATGCCACTTGATGCAACCAATATTTTTTCCAAATAGGCAAAATAATTAGTTTTTAAAGTTTTCTCACACATCAAAGCTTGCACATGGATGTACCATACATTCTCTTGTCCTTGACTTTGGCTCCCTTACCCTCAAAAGAAATGGAAGACTGTTTACCTCAAGGTAGTGAGCATGAGAACATGCTTCATCTATGTCCACTGACTTGGAGAAGAAAACTTGTCTATGAAGATGGCTATGAAGATCTCCTATGTATTTCATTAGAATTTCCTCATCTTGTACATTTTTTTTCCATTTGAATAGCCCTTCTCTGGAATTCTCTAGCATAATTTTTTACATTTTAACCATCTCTTCACTTTAAAATTTTCCATTCCACACACTTTTCCTCTCTATGAAAAATAGAATAAAATTGTTTCTTGATTTTCTTAAATTGTTACCAAAAACTTATAGGAGCTTGTATCTTTAATGCAATGGAAGACAAGAGACTCTCAAACCAAGTCAAAGCATGCTTTTCCATTCCTAATCCAGAAAAAGAATTTTTTTGTTCTAAGGGAAGAGAATGCATACTAAACCACACCTCTAGTTGTGCCAACCAAAGATCAAGCTTGAACACACCCACTTCACCCTTGAATTGCAAAATCTCAATCCTAAACTCCACTTTGAACAAAGACTTTGTTGGAAGACTCTTTTCACTTTTGAAGACTCTCCTTTAATGATATAGATTGTACCTGTTGTGACCTTTTTCCACACATCACCCCATTCAAATGGGGACCCCCCTAATTTTTGCTCCATTCTAGTCTTTTGGATTTGCCTCTCTCTCTCTCTCTCTGTGGTCTTTCTGTCTTTTCGAGGATGTCCCATCGTTTGACCCAGGTTGAAATATTGATTAAGTCTGTGAAATTAGGGTTTTCTATCCTTCAAGCTTTTAAAGGTCAAATCGAGTTATCAAATGGAATTTTAAGCTTAGTGCTACAGTTACAAGGCGTCCAGCAAAGTCCCACTGAATTTTCATTGAATTCTGACAACTTACTATTTATAGTAAGTACTCAATCGAGGACTGTTTCATCAGGATTTTGGAATTTTGCCTATTCCACCACATTCAGGTAACCTCAAGCTGCTTGCACATAAATTTTGAGTCAGATCAGACAACTTGCTATTTTTGGCAGTTCAGGCTTCAAGAGCCATTTTCAGGGTTCAAACATGTGATTTTTCAATGCATGTCTAGAGATTACTTCTGGGTTTTTCAAAACCTTCGCAACGATATAACATGCAAACCGAGACGATCACTTTCAGAGTTCAACCTTCGGAGGCAGAGTTTTTAGGGTTTGCATGCAGAGTTTTTCAACGCATGTCTGGATATTCCTTCTGGGTTTTTCGAGAGCTTTGCAACAGTGTGACATGCATGCAGAGAGGATCAAGTTTCGAAGACTTACTATTTTTAGCCAGTGCCCGCATGCAGACCAATTTTCTAGGTTTTTCTGGGTTTCTTGAGATCCCACGGGCAACATGACATGCAAAATCATCCAACAGTGGATTGGTCACTTTTCAGGAAGTTTCTATAAATAGCAGTTTCACTCCAGCCACCCGACACTTCAGTTCAACATGTAGAGCGACAGGCAGAAGAAACAAAGTCAAACGGAGACCATTCGGGATACATGCAAGTCAAATTAGGGTTTCCACTTTTATAGGGGATAAAATCCAGAAATTGTCAGAATGAAGTACCTCACCGATATCAGTATCATCCAAGCAACCTACTGGCAAAATTTGAGCGAAATCGGAGGACTTACTATTTTTAGTAAGTCAGGACACGGCTATAAATAGCAGGTCGGCGCCGGAAGTTGGTATGAGCAGGACACTCAAGTTATCAGGATCAGGCATAGCAAGTTTTAAGTCAAACGGAGCTACTGAAGTCAGACAACTTTGAAACTTACTATAAATAGTAGGTGGCTATAAATAGCAGGTCAAGGCAGAGGACTGGCAAAACAGGCTCACAAGGCGAAGAAGATCATATGGTGAAATTTTCAGGCAAAACGGAGCTGTAGAAGTTGAAAATCAAGCGACTTGCTAAAAATAACACAACTTGCTAGAAATAGAATGCAAATGTGAAGGCAGACGAGGGCATGAAAATTTTGCTAAGTCATTGAAATAGAACCTTCAAGGGTAAAATGCACCCAAGAAGAGGAGTGTTGAAGTAAATTCTCCAAGTGTGAAAAATGAAAGCCCATGGGTTGATTTGCGCCCAAGGTAAAGTGAAGACCCTTCAAAATTTCTAAGTCATTGGAATTGAAAGCTCGCCTAGCTAAATGCGCCCACCTTGAAGTAGAGAAAGCAAGTCAAAAAGTTTCTAAGTGTTCAACTGGGAGTAGCCCATGGTAAATGCACCCAACCTTGTGAAGTGGCTTAGAAAAATATTCTAAGGCAAAAACAAAAGCAGCCAGCCCCATTTGCGCCCTCAACTTGAAGCCTACCATGGTAATTTGTGCCCATGAAACAAAAGTAGCCATGGCAAAATGCGCCCAGAGGTGAGTGGAAGGCCGAAATATTTCTAAGGCAAGTAAGTGAAAGTGTAACCTCTAATTTGCGCCCTCAACTTGAAGCCTACCATGGTAATTTGCGCCCATGAAACAAAAGTAGCCATGGCAAAATGCGCCCAAAGGTGAGTGGAAGGCCGAAATATTTCTAAGGCAAGTAAGTGAAAGTGTAACCTCTAATTTGTGCCCATCTCCAGCTAGTCAAAATGTGCCCAAGTCAAGGAGGATTGATGACTAAAAAATATTCTAAGGCAAAAACAAAAGCTGCCAAGGCAAAATGCGCCTAAGGCAATTGGAGGAATAGGCTGGAAAAGCCTAAGTGTCAAGGATGAAAGCTGAAGGTATAAAATGCGCCCAAGGCAATGGGAAGGCTAAAAACGCCTAAGTATGAGAATGAAAGTGGCTACCTCCAAAGGCGCCCTCAAATGAAAGCTCTCATAGCCATATGCGCCCACCCCCAAGAAGGAAAAAAAGTGAAAAACACCGAAGGCATGGAATAGAAGCATACCCTATCAAATGCGCCCTTGTGCTAGGAGGGGTTAGGCCGAAATAATTCTAAGGCATAAAGCAAAAGTAGCCATGGCAAAATGCGCCCTCAAGGTAAATGGTGGTGGGAAATTCTTCTAAGTGTCAAAGGTAAAAGTTGAAGAGGTCAAATGCGCCCAAGGATATTGGAGGCCTAAAAACGCCTAAGTTCAAAATGAAAGTACCACCTCTAATTTGCGCCCATGAAATGAAAGTGGACATGGCAATATGCGCCCAAGGTTGTTGGAGGCTAGAAATTTCCTAAGGCACAAAACAAAAGTATCACCTCCAAAATGCGCCCATCTAGTGTTGAGGGATCTTCAAAATTCGCCTAAGTCAAAATGATAGTGAAGGCATCAAAGTGCGCCCAAGCTGAAGTGGAGATGAAAAATATGCCAAGGCATGGCGAAATGGAAGTGGGCTATGTCAAATGCGCCCAAGTTGAAGTGATAAGAGCCTTGAAAATCTCTAAGGCATGAAATTTAAAATTAAATGAGAAAGAAATACGCCCAAGGAGTAAGGATTTAAATTTACTTCAAAGTATGTGGGTGAGGGGTCCAAGAATAAAAATATATCAAGGGTCAAGTACGCCAGAAGTATGAAAGTGTTTGAAATATTCTCTAAGTGAGATAAATATTTCACTAGAGAAAATACGCCCTTGGTATGATTACAAAATTTTCCAGAGGCATTCAAATGAAGCGGGCGAAGTGATGAAATTTTATTTTCAAGGCGGAAACAATTGGTGAATATTTTCCATGGGTCAAATAAAAAATTAAATGAACCCGTTTAAAAGGCACCCATGAGTTGACAGAGTTAAAAAATTAATTTCCTAAGGGAAATTTTAATATTTTCAGAGGGAATTTGTTTTGCCTAGATTATTTTCCTAACGGAAATTAAATCTCAAAGGATGAATAATTTCGAGCAGGCAAGTGATTTTCGCCCGGAGTTGAATATTTTAAAGAGAGAAGATTTAAAATGTCTAAGGCAAATTTCATGAAATTGAAGATTTAAATGACAGACATTTTAACAGATTGGAAATAAATTTACAACTCCCACGAATTTTTCGAGTTGAATTTAATTAAACATCGCGAGGATTTTAAAATGGAATTTTCAATCAAGTCAAGTGATTTTCTCATGAGTTGTTTAAATTACCAAGAGTTAACTGGCAGACTATCGGAAAAATTCGAATTTTTGCATGGAAAGAATCTTCATTAATGGCAACTGCCATAATGACTGGCAGACGACTAGCCCACTACTACGCCTAAATTAGAAGATTCTGAGTGAAGAGAGTGGTGAATTAATGAAGGTATTAAAAATAGTTCCAACACTACTTAGCAGGATTCTTCACGAAGAGTTATTTAAACAACTTCATTTCTTCACACGTTTCGAAAAGCTTGGAATTGCTGAAGTGAGGAATTTCGTGAGAGATTGAAATTGCTGAAAGTGAGCTTGAGTTCTTATTTTCTAAATGCGAAGTTGCTGGAGAAATTTTATTTCCAAGTTGCTGAGAGTTTTCTTTTCGAAGAGCTGAGATAGAGTTGCTGCAAATTTCGAAGTTGTGTGTTGGAGAGCCGAAATTTTATTTCCAAGTTGTTGGAGTTGCTGCAAATTTCCGAAGTTGCAGAAGGTTTCTTTCTTGAACTGCTGAAAGTTGATTGCAGTTGGAGTAGAGAAGAAGTTCGAAATTCCATGCTGCAATGATCTCTTTTAATTACTGAGGTTGACAGGCTGAAATCAAAGAAAAATTCGGATTATTTGTGCTAGAGAAATTAGCTACTTGCTGAAAGTCATTAGTTTGCTGTGATTTTCTTCGCCAGTTGGAAGTGAAGTTGCTAAAAGCTTCTTTCTAAGTTCAGAGTTTTTATACAGTTTGAGGTTTGGATTTAGAAATTTATGCTGAAGATTTTCATTTTCAAAGCTCACTCTGTGTCCGCAGCCATCTCGAAATTATTTTATTTTATTGAAAATCTGCAATCTAACTTATTGTTATTCTATTCTATTTCGTAGATGGCCAGAGCAAAGGATGTTGCCGGAACAAGCAGAGCCGCAGGCAGAGCTGCAAATACTGAAGCGAGCAAGGCTAGCTCATCCCGGCAGGCAATCATCAAAAGGCTCGCCAAGCCATTTCTTCCAAATTCTACAATTACTTCGAAGTTGGCGGGATTAAATGACACCAACCTCGGGTCATTTAATCTAAATGCACTCAAGTCAAGGATGTACGGATTGGGAGGCCATCAACCGTCAGTCACAGCACATAACATCATGAAAAGTGGGATCTACGCAGCCACTGGTTTTCCACCAACAATTCAGTGCCCGGAGCTAATCATGGAGTGTGCGACTTACTACAAGCCGGAGCGTAGAACCATTGTCTCTCCCGATGGCAAATTGCTTGCCAACTTCACGCCAGATGCTATCGGAGAGGCATTTGGGATTCCTACTTCCGAGAGGATGCTGCACAGATCAAAGGAAAGGGCAGATAAAATGTACTCCTCCTCTTTCGAAAGGGTTGCTGCAATCATCAACAGAGTTTGGATGTAGAAGCCAAAGCCACCCCGCACTAAACTCCCAAAGCAAATAATTGCTGAAGACGTGAAAGAGGAGTACTACGACTTGATGATGATGCTTAGTCGAATAAATGGGAGTGCGCAAGCCTGCATCTTCGAGCCTTGGATGTTCTACTGCATCGAGATCATCTTGGAGGGAAAGGAGTGTGTTGACTGGGCAAGAATGATTAGTGATAACATAGATGAACAGTTTAGGAGCCTGAGGAGGACGAAAACCTTTTACATGAGCTCGTATGTGATATATATGCTGGCAAGAATGACCAAGTATCGAGGAATCATGTACAAGGAACCAATTGGCAGTGCACCAGACCAGTTCAAAATCCATGAGGCATGCACGCAATTACATCTAACTAACCCTACCAGTTACAAGCGGGCTAATGATGCATTCACAATGCACATCACGAGGACCCTCCAACAGAGAACGCAGCAAAGAATATCCAAGGAGGCACAGGCATTGATAGAGGAATACGGATATTGGCTCATCCAATTTCCGAAATTCACTTACATTAGGCTGCAGGGGTTCACTTCGTATCCATACCGGCTACCAAGGTACCCCACCGATCACATAGTAATGCTGGAAGTATCTAGGCAGTTGATTGCCTATGACAAGATTCAGAAGAAGAAGAAGAAGGGTGGACTTGACTTTCCTATCGCCATGGGAAATTCCATCGAGGTGTGTCCCTCCTTGCAGGTAGCTCGAGAGGCAGAAGATGAGCTGCAATTCTATCATCTATCGTATCACACAGGCAGGCAGGATTTCGATCCTTACAGGAACATCCGAATGGTGCAGAATGTTGAATACCGGCACAAGGCTCACATTGAGGACTTTTGGGCAAATGTCGTTGATGAAGTTGAAGTAAGGAAAAGGATGTTTTCTAGGCTCCCCCTCAAGTTGATCAGGGAGTGTGAGGTCATTCCAGTTCCCGACCAAGTCGAGGAGGATGTCAACGTTATACAGCCTGATTATGAGTCTGTGAGAGATACTTCGGTCCCACCACCTGATTGGTCTGAGCCTGAGATCATGGACTTGGACACGCTCTTTATACCGGTGACAACTTTCAAAAGGGCTTGGGTCGATAGACACGTATGCAGGCTCAAGAGCAGGTCAATGACTCTCACTTATGACTTGATGGGTGATCAAAGGCCACTACCAGTGAGAAGAGGAAAACAGATTGCCCAAGCAGAAGAGGCACGAGAGGAGACGCCGACCCAGCCAATACCGTTGAGGATGGAACAAGCATCACCTGCACACTCGCAAACTCAATCTTCGAGTTTGAGAGAAATTTCACTATTTGCCAATCAGAGGGCAAGATTGAATGAGGAGCGAGAACTGGAGGAGGTTGACTAGCCCAACATCTGAGAGTCAGATAGTATAAGTGTCAGTGCATCCAAGGCTGGCCGACAAGAGGAGGAAGAAGAAATAGTGGCCGACACCCATTTCCAACAGATGTTGGATACAGCGTTGGAGGAGGAAAGAAACACAGAGCAAGGGACCCAAGGGTCTGGAGATACTCAGCTCGTGGAGACTGACGAGCCCGAGCAAAGCAGTGTAAGAAGAGAGGAAGTATATGAGGTGGAGGCAACAGAAGAGCAGCCCCTCGTCACCTGCAATCCACAGCAAACAGTGCTGGATTGGCTCACGGATAGAATGAGAAGAGAGCCTAAGGATGATACGGATCCAGCCATTGAGATGGAGGAGTTCCTTAGAAGGATTAGTGCGCCTCTGGAAAAGAAGAGAGCCAGGAAATTTTCGAAGATTTCGACTAACGAGTCAGGCTCCCGCACACTCCAGGTTGCAGTCCCAAGGGAGGAGTATGATTGAGTCGAGGAGAGGCCCGAAAACTATGTGATCATCATCGTAGAGTTGCGTTGTCCTACGGGAGCCCAAATTGTCGAGGAGTTTGATAACTCCTATCAGGCGCTGAGATACCAGTTGCTCAGAACAGAAGGGAAATATAAGAAGTTAAAGAAGGAGCACAAAACCTTGATAGGATATGTGCAAAGTCTAGCACGTCCAGGTGAACAGGCGGACCCAACGGTAGAGCTCCCACCAAAGCTTCCAAGGGAGTCAGTTATTGGCTTAGAGGACTTAAAGAAGATGAAGACGGAGGCAGAGAAATGGGTCAGCCATGTTTGGGCTGATACAGAGAAATTTATGGAGGACCTCGCCGATGCTTATCAGCAGGCCTCGAATATTTTGGCGCGCATGGATATGGTAGATCAAGCCTGGGGCGATACCCACATCTATCAGACGAAGACTGTTCTTCGTTTAGGGGCTTTGATGCATATACCTCTACAGACCTTGGTGGATGGAGGTGTAATTCAGGAGGGTGACAGGTATGATTTCACAAGCTGGTACTCCTCGGTGGTCACAGGCCGTGGGTTTCACGATGCAGCAAAGGCAAATTCGGCCAGAATCAGGAAGGCAATGGGCAACATCTTGGAGGGAGTTCTTAATATACTGGAGGCCATATTTGCTAGAAGGTTAGCTCCAGAGGAAATAACTGCTAATGGCTTGAGAGACAAATTGGCTCCATTCTTCTCAGCTACGAGGTCGCTAGTCCAGGATGATTTTGAGAATGTCTCCACTTTCTCTAGTATAATTCAGAATACCCAGGACGCCTTGGTGGCATGGAGAAAGTCTTACACTTGGCACGGGCAAACGATAGCGGACTTGGAATTTCAGCTCAACCATATTCCACCAATTTCGGTTCAGGAAGTTGAGGCAGTGTTGGCCCGTCTGATCGAGTTTGCTGTTCGGGAGAAGGACAGTGGGAACGCTCTGTTGGACAAGAATCTTCTAGAAGATGGTGATGGGCATTAATTGCTCATTATGGTTCCTGTAGAGGAGTGGAGAATATTCTGTGCATTTATTGCCCACTCCTCTCAATGGCGGTTTTTAGGGCAGAAACCCTAATTAGGGCATAGGTGGCTCAATCTGAGCCCTTTATTGTAATCAGATCTGAACCGTCCACTGAATTGGACTTATTATAAAAGGGGCATCCCCCCTCATTTGTAAAGAATTAGACATTAGATCAAGAGTTGAATCAGAGCTAGAGAGTAGAAGGCATATAGCATTTAGCTTAGAAGTTAGCTTAGATTGAGGAGGGAAGAAAACTTTCCTTTGAAAGTTTTGTAAACGGTTGTTGTGAACACTTTTCATAATACAAAGAGTTTCATTGTTTGGTGATTTCTTCTTGGTTATGAGTAGCTAGCAAGGCCATTTCATCTTTCCAATTCAAGGTAGATTAGAGTAAAGTAGACTTTGTTTCATGCAAGTAGTCATTAATTGTGGAGTGTGGTGTTCAGTTTGGACAAGTCTTCCTCTATCCATACCACTAGCGGGCTTGCTGACGGTAAGTCTGCCCTGCGTGGTCAACTGGAATTTACTTAACTTCGATTGTGATTCGTATGTGTTCACTTGCATCGTTGTGATGGGGTGCGCATGTTGAATCATAATTTGAATATCTTATTCATCCTTTGAAGATTGCACCAACTTTGTCAGAGTTGTCCGAAGGGGAGGCGAAACAAAGTCCGATTTGAAGATTGTTGAAGCTAATCCTCACATTCCACCTTTTAGAAATAGATTGTAGAATTCCTACCCCCTTCTCCTTTTCAATTCAGTATTTTCTCGGTTAACTTAGGAATCAGAGCAATATTGTCAAATCATTCATGTCTTAACTGCTTCACAAAATCGAACAACTACGTAAGTCCCCTTGGAATAACCAACATATTCACATCAACCAACTGAGTCTACTTGCAATAAAAGGAACCTTGGAGTTGAACGCATGAACTTTCAGGCAATCTTAGCATGCGGGATACTTTGATCAAGAGGGAATAGAGTGACCGTTGGACATTTTATTTTGTGTTGGTGTTGTCATAAAAAACACGTCAACAGTACCTTTTGCTTTGTCCAACCTCTCCAAAAGTGTCTCTATCAAGCGCTTCATGGCCTCCATAATTTGAGATAAGTTTGCAATTTTAGTCTCCATCTTGAAGAATCTTTCTTCCACAACAAACTCTTCTTCCTTTTCTATGCTTCTCAACTCACTTCTCACCCAATGGAATTTTTTTTGCCACTTTCAGTAATTGTGGGCATAAACCTGCAATACACTCAAAACACACCTCCCAAAGGAATGAACCTAGCCCTAATACCACTTGATCTATAGACTAGGATGGATACCATGCACTAGTTATCGACTTATGAATTACAATTCATAGTCTAAAAGAGAAACAAGACTAAAATCACAAAGCATTAACTTGTACAAGGAGATGAATCAAAACAAAGAACAAACATCACAAAGAAGACAAGTTTACTTTGGAGAAACCCCTTGGGGATAAAAAATCCAACAAAGATGTGAGCATAGTCTCACTTACTTTCAAAATAGATTTACAAGGAGGTGGCAACCTTTGGCTTACAAAAGAAAGCTTTATCGCACTAAGGACAGCTCCACCAATCTCACAAACTCTCCTAAAATCACTTCCCCTACCTCTGTTGCTATGATAGTCACTTAAACTCAAAGACAAATATTTCCTATAAACTCTCCAACTACAACCCTCAACAATGCTTGTAAATCAGTAAGAACTTCTTACAAATGTTCCACAAGGACTGCAAATAGTTTTACAACTTGTTTGGAAACTAAAGAGGCCAACAACAAGCATGAAGGAGAAAAATGGAGATTAAGAACATAACTCAATACGCATAACAAAACAGTTTGCCATTTTTGACAAAGAGGCATTTTTGCGTTCACCATAGTACATAACAAATCCATCAAGCCATTTATGCTTTCGCCACCTACTAAAACTAGTGTTTTCACAAAAATAGGCAAAATAATCAATTTTTAGGGTTTTCTCAAACACCAAAGCTAGCACATGGATGTCCCATACTACTCTTAACATTCTTCAACATCCACAAGGTTATCCACTATCCCAATACATGCCATGAAGTACAGCAATCAGATCCTTTTTGGACCAATTGAGCTTCTAGAGGGATCTCAAGCCATGCAGGTGGTTGTTGTCTAGTTAGTAATGAGCAAAGTTCACTAGCTTGAGGTATAGGTCTTTTGTATGTCCAAATGGATCCAACAATGATGCAAAACCTTTAGCCCTTTAGAAGGCTTGCAGATGGCATAAAATTAATATGATTGTAGAGGGTGATTCGTAGGTTATTATCCAAGGAATGGTAAAGGAGAGTCAAGACAATTAGAACTCGAATTGCATTCTTTAAAAATTTCATAAATTGAAGTATTTTCATAAAATCGAATTTGTTCTTTACTATTAGGAAGCTAATGTGGTCGTTAATTGTCTAGCAGACATTGGCATTGATCAATAATCCTTTTTTGTTAAGGTCAGCTTAGATCCAACCTCATACCTACTTATATCAGTTTGCTTAGTCAATGAGTGGTCAATAGGGCATTAATGTTGATTAGGGGTTCAAGAATAAGAATCAAGAGATTTCTTTGGGTGAATGGTGAGGCAATGAATTTTTCGGTTTGAAGCAATCATTGCCTTATTGGGAGAGTCATGTGAGCTTATGATGATTTGACTACCAACTGTTTTGAAAGGACGAGAACAGCCTACGATGTAATTATTGAAGCACATGGAAATTCATTTCCCCTAATTTGTATTTCTCCTCTTTTCTCATTTTTTTTTTGCATTCAAGGAAAGAGAAAGATCAAGGATTCAAGATATTACGCTTTGTAATGTCCCCTTCTAGCTAGACACCAGTTGGCAGTAGGATTAGCTTATCAGTTGACCCTCGTGGGCTAATGGGGATTGGATAGAGAGTCTTTTGAGGAAAAAACCTAGTTAGTGGATGGTTTTATTCTTCTCCAGAGTTCGGGGAGGTTCAGAGTTGGCCTTTGCAGGGGATTCAGGGCTCAGTTTCTCGTACTTACTATTTATAGTAATTCCTTCAATTAAGGTTACTATTTTTTAGCAGGGCACCTAATTGAAATATATTGACAGTGTCGATTCCGGTGTTGAGTTGGGTTGGAGAAATAAGGTGAATTACCTAAGTTATGATGTTTAATTATTATTAAAGGTCACTTTAATAATAATTAATATTTTAATGTTATATTATAACATTATATTTGCACTTTATACTTGAGGGTCCATTTATCATTTTAAAAGGGGGCCATTTTAATTAAGAGCTTGGACGCCAATTCCTAGGAGATTATTATTTATTTGTAAAGTGCAACTTTATAACATTTTAAAAGGATTAAAAAGGCAAAATGGGGGTCGACCTCTTTGAGGAAAGTATATAAGTTGCCAAGAGAAAATTGAATTCATCTATTGAGCATTTGACAAACTTCTATCATGAACTCTTTGGCTTTTGGAGAACAAGGACAAGGGTTCCTACATTTTCTTGAGCGTTTCGGCATTGGAGAGTGTAGCTCCTTCAGTGTATCAGCATTCTGAGGTTGTGAAACTATCAGCTGAAGTTTTCTTTACTGTTGGCTTCATTCAAGAGTCAAGTTTGAGTTGATTAGAGGAATTATCCGAGGGTTTACAAGCATATCCATCATTGTGAAGGGCGAATATCTCAAGGGCTGCTTGTTCATTTCTGGAAACACATTCATTAAGGTCGTACCATTTGTCACCTTTGCATCTGTACTGCCTGTGGAGAGAGGCGTGTTCTTTCAAGGCAAAAACGCCTTTGCTTTTGAAGGTTTTCTATCACTACCTTGGGCATCCATCTCAGTGAAGACTTTTGGCGTGGGGTTTGAGGAGGAGATTTCACATTTGCAGCAGATCAAACCCTTCATATGATTCAGGTATGGCAGCCAGCAACTTCAAGTTTTGATGTTATGCAATTTTCTCATATTTCAGGTATGGCTCATTGTAAAGGCTTTTCAAAGATTATCAATAAATAAAATAATTATATTTGCTGCAATTGATATTCAGTAGTTGAATTTAAATATTTTCGTTTATTTTCATGCTTGGCATTATCATTGTTAAAAATACAAAAAAAAAAGCAAATCATCAAAAACACAAAAAATCACAAAACACTCAAAACAAAACCAACAGTCAGTTTCAGCAGTATAGAGTTTGCAGTTTGGGAGAACTTAGGGTTCTTATAGTGCTATCAGAACGGTTTCCTGCCAACCTTAGGGTTTGAATCCAGCTCTATTGATGCAACAAAAAGACAAGTACAAAAGATATATTGCAAGGGAAGATACAAAGCAAAAACAGTGGCCACACCCTTATCTTGAACAGGACCTTTTCAGCTGCGACAGCAGCAAGGCAGCATGGTACTGAGGTTAGTTCATCCAACACAATGGGTGATAGAGGTGGTGGTTGTCCACCCAAAAACAAAGCTAGAAATGGGGCAAATAATGAAGAATGAGAAGCTAGAGAAATTATGAGAAATATGGCAACAGGGCAGCAACAGGTTGCAGATGCTTTGAAGGTACTTACAACAATGTTACATCAAATAAACCCTCTTGGAAGAAAGAATCAGGAACCGAAGGACAATAGGAGTGTGGTTGGGACCCCCAACGCATAGAGAGCACCCAATCGTACCATAGACAGGCCTACACATCCTACCTTTCTGAGGAATGAACCAGAAGAGGGAAATGTTGAAAGAGAGGCAATGTTTGCAGACAATCTTATGGCAGCGAATGACGAATGGGAGTTGTTGACACCACAGGTTAGGGAGCACATAAGCTTTGACAGATTTGTAAGTCAAAGGAGAGAGCATTACAGAGCAAGACAAGATCAAAGACCAAGAGACCAAAGCAAAGCCCTGAAACACGCCACCAGCAAACTCACATTACCAACATTTGACGCAGTGGGAAGGTTACAGCTCAGGCTTGGGTTCACAAGCTAGATACTTTCTTGACTCTTCGACCCATGGCTGAGGATGATGCAATAAAATATGCCACTTTACACTTGGAGGGAGTAGCCCATGATTGGTGGTACCATGGGATGGTCATGTTGCAGCATAATTGCATCACTTCTTATCAGGAGTTCGTTGATAGATTGATCGAACGCTTTGATAAGAAAGATCTAGAAACATATTTCAGAGACTTGGCTCAGCTCAAGCAGGTTGGGATTTTGGAGCATTATATTGGTGACTTTCAGAAATTGTCAATTATGGTTCCCAATATATCTGAGAGAAGATTAGTTGTGGTATTTATTGAGGGCCTATTGGAACCATTAAGAGGGTGGATAAAATATTTTGACCCACCAACACTGCAGGAGACAATGAAAAAGGCTAGAAGTATGGAAATTGCAGCCCCACAAAGCAAGTTCTCATCTAAAGGATCCTCTTCATACAGGGACAGCAAATCATTCAACAACAAGAAGGAAAAATCAGATTCAAAGGTCAAATCAGCAGCACCCCTAGATTGAGAAACACTCAATGATTTGCGCAAGAAAAAGTTGTGATTTTATTGCAAAGGGCCCTATGATGCAAACCATGACTACCCATTGAGACCTATGGGTAAGGCCAACTGAATAATGTGGGCATTCTATGAGGACTCTGAATCTGAAAAATCAGACCAGCAAACTGATCATGAGGAATCCGAGTCAAAGAAGTCTGAACATGAGGCAGAGAAGTCTGAAAATGAGGCTGAACATGAAGCGGAAGTGAAGCTTCAAGAGGTACGTCTCACTAGCATACAGCGGGAGGGCTCATTCAAGATGTGTGGGGTCTTACCTGGATGGAAGATCATTACTTTGCTTAATACAATTGCCATGCATAACTTCATTGATGCTAGGTTGGTTGAGAGGCGTGGGATTCAGACAAAGGAATTTGAAAGCATAAGGGTGAAGGTTGCAGATGGTTACACTCTAAGTGTGAAAGGATGATTCCAGACCTCCCTATGCGCTTGAATAATTCTGAGTTTAAGGCAGATTTTTATGTAGTGAATATGGGGGATATTGATATGGTTTTAGGGATGAAATGGCTTCATGACATAGAAGATTTTACCCTTAACCTTCGTGATATGGAGATGAGGTTCAAGGTGGATGGGAAGACTCGTGTGCTAACAGCCATCAGAGATAGTAGTTTTAGGATGATATCATTCAGGAGAATGGAGGGACTCATGCGCCATGACATGGTTGAGTGGGCAGCTGAGTGTATGTTGATGCCATCACAGGAGGTGGGAATGCTTGTCTATGGATTTTATTACGGGCTTGCCGAAAGCCCAGGGCAGAGACTATATCTACGTAATTGTTGATCGGCTCACAAAGTATGCTCACTTTTTTCCGATAGCAACTACATATTCAGCTACACAGGTAGCAAAGTTATTCTTCTGCAAGATATTCAAATTACATGAGTTACCTCGGAGCATTGTCAATGATAGGGATAGTCGACTCTTGAGTAATTTCTAGTAGGAGCTATCCAGACTGTGTGGGATTGAGCTTACTGCGAGCACCAACTACCACCCGCAGACGGATGGCCAAACAAAGATTGTAAATAAATGGGTGGAGGGTTATCTTAGGAACTATATTGCAGAGTAGCAAAAGGCTTGGGTGAAGTGAATTCATCTTTGTGAGTACTACTATAACACCACTTACCATTTGTTGATCCAGATGACATCATTTATGGCCTTGTATGGTTATGAGGTGCCTAGCTTTCTTGACTTATTGCTGAGTGACAGTAGAGTGCCTAGTGTTGGGGAGTTGTTGCAGGAGAATCAGGATATTATGAGGGCTCTTCATGAGAATATTCAGAAAGCACAAAATCAGCAAAGCAATATGCAAACCAAAAGAGAGTTGAGCGTTCTTTTGAGGTTGGAGATATGGTGTATTTGATATTGCAGCCCTATCGCCAGTCCACTCTTAAGAAGAGTGGTGCAAAGAAGCTCAATCCATGATACTATGCCCTTTCAGGATCATCAAGCGGGTAGGCGAGGCAGCTTATGAGTTGGAGTTGTCGACAGATAGCAGGGTACACAATGTATTTCATGTGTCACGCCTCAAGAAGGCGTTAGGACATCGTGTTGTTCCTTCCACAACGTTACCACCCCTAGATGATGAGGGGAAACTGATTCTAGTACCTAAGGCCATCTTGGAGGTCAGAGAGAGACAGTTGCGGAGATGGGTCATTAGGGAGTATTTGATTAAATGGAAGGACTTGCCCGTTGAGGATGCTACATGGGAGAGCGAGGAGATTCTACAACATCCAGATTTGAGATTGCTTGGGGACAAGCAATTTCAGGGAGGGAAGACTGTAATGTCTCCTTCTAGCTAGGCACCAGTTGGCAGTAGGATTAGCCTATCAGTTGACCCTCCTAGGCTAATGGGGATTGGATAGTGGGTCTTTTGTGGCAGAAACCTAGTCAGTGGATGGTTTTATTCTTCTCTAGAGTTCAAGGAGGTTCAAAGTTGGCCTTTTCAGGGGATTCAGGGCTCAATTTCTCATACTTACTATTTATAGTAAGTCCTTCAATCAAGGTTACTATTTTTTAGCAAGGCACCTGATTGAGATATATTTACAGTGTCAATTCCGGTGTTCAGTTGGGTTCGAGAAATAAAGTGAATTGCCTAAGTTATGATGTTTAATTATTATTAAAGGTCACTTTAATAATAATTAATATTTTAATGTTATATTTGCACTTTATACTTGAGGGTCCATTTATCATTTTAAAAAGGGACCATTTCAATTAAGAGCTTGGATGCCAATTCCTAGCAGATTATTATTTATTTGTAAAGTGCAACTTTATAACATTTTAAAAGGATTAAAAAGGGAAAATGGGGGTCGACCTCTTTGAGGGAAGTATATAAGCTGCCAAGAGAAAATCAAATTCATCTATTGAGCATTTGATAAACTTCTTTCATGAACTCTTTGGCGTTTGGAGAACAAGGACAAGGGTTTTTGCATTTTCCTGAGCGTTTCGGCATTGGAGAGCATAGCTCCTTCAATGTATCAACATTTTGAGGTTGTGAAACTATCAACTGAAGTTTGCTTTCCTATTGGCTTCATTCAGGAGTCAAGTTTGAGCTGATTGGAGGAATTATCCGAGGGTTTACAGGCATATCCATCATTGTGAAGGGCGAATATCTCAAGGGCTGCTTGTTCATTGCTAGAAACACATTCATCAAGGCCATACCATTTGTCACCTTTGCAATCGTACTGCCTGTGGAGAGAGGTGTGTTCTTTCAAGGCAAAAACGCCTTTGCTTTTGAGGGTTTTCCATAACTACCATGGGCGTCCATCTCAGTGAAGACTTTTGGCATGGGGTTTGAGGAGGAGATTTCACATTTGCAGCAGATCGAACCCTTCATATGATTCAGCTATGGCAGCCAACAACTTCAAGTTTTGAAGTTTATGCAATTTTCTCATATTCCGGGTATGGCTTGTTGTAAAGGCTTTTCAAAGATTATCAATAAATAAAATAATTGTCTTTGCTGCAGTTGATATTCAATAGTTGAATTTAAATATTGTAGTTTATTTTCATGCCTGGCATTATCATTGGAAAAATACAAAAAAAAAAAGCAAATACTCATCAAAAACACAAAAAATAAAAACAAAACCAGCAGTTAGTTTCAATAGTATAGAGTTTGCAGTTTGGGAGAACTTAGGGTTCTTACACACTTGCAATATGGCGATGAAGATTAAGATACATGAGTTGTGAGACTCTTATGAAATTTTTGTTTCAAGTTGTTGATTGAAGAACACATTCCATATCAAGTCTTTGGCTATGTTCAAGATGGTGTGAGCCATATTGCGAGAAGATGGAATTAGAAACACCAAGAAAAGACAAACCAAGGAATCCTTTGCTAGTGATTTTTAATTTAAATTGGTTGTCATGGTCTGTGAGGAAGCAATGTATGAGTGGATTTTAGGCTCCCTATTATAGGAAGAAAATAAATTTTCTTTAGAATTTGAGGAGTCACGGTTTGAATGAAAGGAAGGAAAGAAAGAGGAAATGAAACTTTATTGGCTAATATCTAAGTTGCTAGTTTTAATACAAGGTTGGGTATGGATATATGGTTCTAGTATGCCTTGTTTTCTTGGGTATATATTACAAAAATAATAAATAAAATGATACTCATAATTACCAATAAAAATATTTAAATACCTCATAATTTGCAAAAAAAGAAAGACTCACAAATTCTTAATTCACTGATTTGTCAATGTCAATACACAATCAAAATTACAATCAATATTCAACAATCTTTATTTCTCTTCATCAAGGGCATCAAAGTTTATTATGTGATAAGAGATCCAAATTACAAGCAAGTTTCTTATTTGACAAGATATCATAATTCAGCACACTCAAGGTTTAGATCCCAATTCCTCATAACCCCCTCATTGTAATCAAGTTTCTTATGTGACAAGAGATCTCTATAACTAGTGGGGTCTAGGAGTGGAGACCCTAATGGAGCTGAGGGGTAGTGCCCGTCATCGGGATCTAGGGGAAAATTCCCCAGCATGGTCGAGGTGCAACACCCCTAGCAAGATCAAGGGGTAGCGCCCCTTGTGGGGTTTGGGAGAAATGCCCCAAACAAGGTTAAGAGGCAGAGCCCTTGTGTAATGTCCCTACCAGTTTTTTTTTAACAATTTGCCACTTTTTCAACTTTAGTTCTCATGCATTCCGTTAAACAATTGGTGGAACATTGAAAACCATTCAATCTAAGTTAAGAACAAACATATCTTCTTTCAAAACATGGGAATATTCATAAACACTTGTTATGAAAATTAAGACACATAAGCATTTTAACAAATAGATGGAGAAGCGCTCAATAATTGATTTCAAATTCAGAAATTATAGCTTCATTTGTCAATCAATTGTAAGTGTACATTTTGTCGAACATTTAACATGCAAACGAAAATTAAAATGGAGTGAATACCTAGAATGATTGTTGACATCACAAAATCTCAAATATATTGGATTGATTTACTCTTCAAACTAGTGTTGATTAATTTTGTAGTTACTCAAACAAATAATAAATGCAACTAGAACATCCGTTGTGGCTGCTTATTCAAATAGTAAATGCAACTAGAACATCTTTTTAAGCTAGTAGAATTTATTCTACACACACTTATAATCAACAACAGATAAAAATATTGACCTTTTAATGGAGGTTGATTGCTGATTAAAAATCGTCGAAAACTTTCCAAGCAATATTAAAGTCTGATCAAGATCAAAAATACATATTAGACTACCCATGATGAACTGTACGATCCAATATTTCCCTTCACAAAGTGTTGTGACCCCCTCTAATGCAGTATTTACCTCCTATGAAAGGTGCAATTGTAGTTTGGGGCACCAATAATCTTCAAAATTTGAGTCGATTCCTTCTTTTAATACTCATGCCCCTTTCCTTGATTATGTACGGTGGCTATATGGGTAAATTTGGTATGGCCAGCCTTTGACTTTCTAATATGACTATAAAATAGTACGGTTGGTCTTCAAGGCCAATAAAATATATGCATATATTTTTCAAATAACTTCATAACTAGGGTCTGATCAAGATTTTAGAAATAATTACATTATTTTATTTATTCAAAACACATCTCCTTACCAGAAATTGATTTATGAATGCTTGCAAATGATTTTAAATAAAAATCAAGCCTGTAACTCCACAATAAACCAAAATACCAATCTGGAAATAATATTTCAAATATTCCTTTCAAATCTCTACAAATCTTTTAACATTCAGCACACCAATGAATCCTGTATGAATCCACTGGATCAACTAGGTGGATTTTCATTTGTGATACCGACTGCTAAAAGGGTTTCCGTCCTTCGATTGAAGAATGAACCAAGTTCAATCTCTCCAAATTGGGGTTCATAAAATAAAATGTTAAGAATGTTTTTTCCATTTCCATTTCCTCCTTTCATACCCTTTTCTATTGCTTTTTTGAAAAAAAAAAAGTTTTTTCCTTTTTCATTGCTTTTTCGAAAAAGTGTTTTTTAATTTATTTGTTTGTCCAAGTGACTTTTTAAATTAAACTTTGTTTTAGACCCTAGAAAGTAACTTTTTAGTATAACTAGTTAACTAAAGTTATCCGAGCTTAGGAAATTTAATTTAACTAATTAATAATTTAATTATTTTCCACACAAACACCAAAGTTGCGAAAAATAATAAAATAGCCCAAAATATGATTTCTAACCTAGCATCAATACCTTGAGTGCATATGAGATTGATCTATGTGCAAGTTGGCATTCTCCCAAGATTACAAATTTCTCCAAGAAGTTTGGAGTTCTCCTAGAGTGTTGAATCTACACATTGACGCAACCATTGTACTCATTTTGGCCCTAGGAACATTCTACCATTGTCAAAATACCTTCCCAATAATAGTGGCATTATCCAAGATTGTTGTTGCTTTCCAAGTATGTTGGAATGGACCAAAAAGGGGATATTACACCTCACCACCAAGTCCAAATTAAGGCCTTTTAAACCACACAAACCATCAGTGTGCATGCCATTTTCACAATTTTATCACTTGAGAGCGAAATTAGGTATTTCACGCCTCTTTTGTTTATAAAAATGTTTAAGAAAAAAAAAAAATTCTTTGGGCAGCCTTTGGATCACCCTTAGTTCACTTGGGAGCAACCCAAGTTCACCTAGGGTCCCACTCAACCACCTTGAGTGCCCTACAAGTCCTTCTAAAGGACTCACAAGGAACTTGAGGTGACAAAAGAACCCACAATGAACTTGAGGTGCCTGAGTGAGACCTTGGGAAAACTTGGGCCACTTCCATCGCAAGACCAGAACCCAAACCAATTCAACATGAAACTGAGATCTAGGGGTGTACTAAGGAGCATACAATTAAGGTGGAAAACCACCTATAGTTTTAAAGCAATTTTATTGCAACTTCTCACAATATGTCGATGGTCTATGAGAGTGCAATAAGAGGGTCATTTAAGGGTGGCTACTATGCCACCATACTATAAGGTCAAAATTGCCTACTTTGCAACTTTCACCTTATGTTTTTGCACTCATTTTTATGTCCATGCCCCTAGTCCTATTTAGGCATCATTTGACCTACTTTGAAGCCTTTTTACCAATCACAAAAAACATGAAACATGGAGAACCAACCTTAGGAACCCCTCTCCAATCATCCCCAAAAGTTTGAACACCCAATTCTATCAGGACAAGAGCATTGGCTTACACTCATGTACAAACACTAAATTTGACCTATTGTCGTGTCCATATTCGAATTTGTGTTTGATCTCCAATGATCATTGTAACCCTAATTCCTACTACAATTTCAATGGTCATCTCACATAGTTTAACCTATAAACCTAATTTTTCCCTCATTTCTCAAGGCATCTCAAGTGGTCAAAGAAGCTTTATGTTATGCAAAGTCTGCAAATTGAAGGTCTAAAGATTGCAGATTGGAAGCTCATTATGCCTTAAAAGCAACATGTTTTCCTTAGATCCTTCTCTCCTCTCCATCTTCCCTTTTGATCTTCCATTTTCCCTCCTTAAACCATTATTCTCCCATTTCGTATCCCCTTGTGAAGCCATATCCAAAACCCCTTGTCATAATCTCATGTTGAAAATTTAGATCTCTCCCATTTATACCCTCCTCACTTTCCTATTCCTATGATCTGCACTACTGATGTGCACTCCATCACACTCACATACCACAATAGCTTAGATCAGTCCCTAGAGTTTGCATTCTAGGCATCTATTCTTTACACATATCACTATTTAAAGTTACACCATCACTAGGGTCGCAAAATCACAGGTTCTCATGTTTTGTTGATGTTGAAAGAGGCCAAATAGGGGATTAATTGAGGCAATCTCCTAAAAGCGCAAACACCATTTTTCTGTCCCAGACTTCAGCTAAGTAGATCTTCATTCTCAAGTACAATGTCCACATTCTGCAAGTGAGATAAGCATCAAAGAACTTTGACAGATATCTATTGTAAAGTTGGAGGCCATTGGACACTTGGACACAAGGGCCTAGGAGGACACCAGCATTTATAGCAGGCAAGTAGCATTTTGTGTGTCAGACAGCAATCAAAAAGACCTCCTAAACCCATTTCTAGTTTCAGATTTCACATTTTTCAAGTGTTTCTACTCCATTTCTCAGTTTCCTTTAAGTATCTTAGTTTCATTGCATTTTCCATTTCCAGCTCTTGTCTTGCTGCTGTTATAAATCAAATTAGGTTGTTTTCAGATCCTAATTTATGACTATAAGATCTTTCCTTCCCTTAAAATTTTCCAAGTATTAAAAGCTACATTAATCAAATACAAATTAAAAAGTTGCAGATATTTTATTTCCAGATTAACAACCTAAATTATATGCGTACTGATATTAAAAGTGGCATCAATAAAATCAAAATAGCAATAAGATCTACAAATAAAATTGATCCCCCAAAAAGTTATATAGTACTTACAAAATATTTTTCATATCTTAAAAATTTTCTTACTTTTCAGAGCTACATTAATCAAATCAAACCAGAAATGAATGTACAAATAAAAATTTCCTTAATTAAAAGCTACATGAATTCTATGGCTGCAAACTATCTTTCATCCCTTAAAAATTTTGTTGATACTAAAACCTGCATTGATCAAATCAAATTTCTCTGATACTAAAAGCTACACTAATCAAAACAAAAGCAGAAATAAAAGCTACAAAATAACATAAATTATATACTTGAAAAATATTTTTCATCCCGTAAAATATTTCCTAATATTAAAATCTACATTACACAAACCAAAACTTCGAGTATTAAAACCTAAATTAATAAAAAAAGCTACAAATAAAATTTTCCGTAATTAAAAGCTACTTAACTAAATTCTACCATTACAAAATATTTTACGTCCCTTAAAATATTCCTGACATCAAAATGTACAATTATCTTATAGAAAACAGAATTAAGAGCTATAAAAAATTCATCATAAGATCTAAGAATACCAAATATTTTGTATATCTTAAAATTTTCTGGATACGAAAGGCTACATTTGTCAAATCAATAACAGAAAAGAACTACATAAAATGCAGATGAAAATACAATTCAATTGACTAAATAAAATCCGAAATACATTAAATTCAAAGCTTAAAACAAATAACTCACGTATTTATCATTGAGTGGCAATTTTGAAGTCGAAGGAAGCCTCGACATTGCGTTCTCTCCCTTCTATTTTAAATTTTGGCTAATTTCATGTCATTTCATAGAGAAAGTAGGGCTTGTCAACCGGTAAAACAGAGTACTTAATATACTCGTCAATCTCTGTTTTGTTCTGTGAAAGCATTATTTTCGCACACAGGGGGCAAAATTTTATATTTAATATTTTTAATGAAGAAAATTCGTGAGTCGTGGATTTCACCAATTCGACAGTGTATTAGTTTTATTTTCGTTAAAGTTCAACAAAGCGTGGAGCGACGATGTTATCGAGGGTGTTAGTTAAAGGGCAATTGAATATGGCCTCTGTTGGCAATTGGAAGTGTCCGATGATGAGCTGGCACATCGGGAAACCTGAAAGATGTTCAATGATTATAATAATTGTTATTATAATTATTCTATTGTATTATAACAAGGCTGTTTAATGATTATAATCCTTCTCTTCTATTCCAATTAAGGTTTTCGTAGTGCGTGTTTCAAGTGCACTGGGTAAATGTGGCTTTCGTTTCTGAATCGCGTGGGCCGGTGGGAAAAAGATTCTTCTGAGGACGTTTCTCTCGAGGTAAATCATTGTTATTTATTCGGAAGAATAAAAAGACACTTATAATTATCATTTTTATTATTTTTAGTACCCCTCTCAAGCAGCAATTATCCAATGCAAATCGTCTATCAAGGATTACAGCTGTACCTCTTATCAAATGAAAAGCAAAGCATATTTGTTTTTGAAGATAAATATATATCTTTTGTACAATTAAGATGGAAGTTTTTAATAAAAATTAATTTAAAAATGAATTGTTGTGAATGTAATTGGTTGACAAAGTTTCATTCATTTTTGAGTTTTCACGTCATTTAAGAAAAATGAGTATTTTAAAATAATAAAATAGTAATAAATTAAAATATATTGTGTATTAATATTGATGCTCTATGTAAAATGATCAAAAAAATTATAATAATAATTTTATCCTATCATAATGAGTGCTTTGAAAACAACGTATTTGAAGCATAAAAATTAAATGAATATCTGCAAATGTTGTAGTGGTGGCTGCCTTACAAACATAGAAGCATAGACAATGGAAAGTGAATGGCAAAGCTGCCATGAGCACAAAATAGTGTATGAACATCCATTAACATTTAATGGAAAGGGATTTTTGTCAAATATAATCATTAGAAGCGCTCTAGCAGATGATATACAAAGCCTTGAAGAATGGACAAGGCACTTGATTTGTTTAACAAAATGCATCAAAGAGATGTCATCTCATGGAGCGCAATGATCACAGGATATACACCAAATGCATTTGATGTAATTTTTAAGAAATTTTCAAGAAAATGCAACTCATAGGTCCAACACCAAATTTTTCAACATTTACCAACATCCTCACTACCCTGCATCAAAATGGAATCTTTCAAATAGGATGTGGAATATCACTTCCTTACCAACATCCTTGCATCTCTTACATCCCCACAATATCACTTTCTCACCTTTCATATTCATGTTTCTTCACAAAACCACAATTGTATAAATTGGTTGACAACATGAATACATCATTATCACCTTGAATATTCCAAAATGTAACAACCACCACTAATTTTTATTTTTTTTGTTTGATGAGTGTAATGTGGATTGTAGGTTTGTTTTTGCATTCAAGTGTTTTCAACATAACATAACATTCATAGGAAACATAACAAAGAAGGAAATAGTCCATTAAATTATATTATCTTCACATTGACCAATGATTACATGAGACAAGACACCATTAGTTCGATGTTGCAGACCTTGAAATTCGTCTTATGAAAGTAGTCTGAAAATGCAAACCCTTGAAATGGTATGGCTCCCTAGGAGGGGCGACTAGCTCCCTAAATTCAAATATTCACCAAAAAAATCAAATGAGCATTTTAAATGTGGCACCCAATTGTGAGGATTTCTTTGAAACAATACATAGAACAAAGTCTCAATCACCAATTAAGCTACAAGCGAATCAGCACTTCTAGCCACTGTAAATGGTGAATTTCCATAATTCTGAAAATACATATTAGACCTCTAAAAATGAGTTTAAATACCACCAAACACACACCAAAATGGAGCTTAGCATCGATCACACTATAACCTCTAATCCCACATTAAAAAATGGAGAAAATATTCATTCTAAACCTCCAAAAATGATAAAAATGAGTAACTCTATGAGTACCAAGGTGATCCCTGAAGTATAATCACTCCTTCCACCTAGGGTCCAGATCTCACACATCGAAAACAACTACAAAAGATGAGGGGTTTCGTCCTCAACTAGCAGAAAATGTAAATCTAGAAGCAATCCAACAACATCCTATTATGTTGTCAAAATAGAGATAATGAAATGAGAGCCCAAGCAGTGAATATATAAAAGAGGAGAGGAAATTAGGGAAACACAAATTTGAATTCACTTTTGCCTCCAAGAAGCCACACCCCCTTCATGATCCTTTTTAATTTATTTTTAAATTCACTTATGTATCCCCCAAGTATGTCATCCACTTTTGGAGGCTAAATGTTTTATTTTTAAAAATAACTTTATTCACCTTATTCCTAGGTGTGAGACAAGGGTCCTTTTTATGAAAACATGACCCTTACTTAATTTATAAAGCAACTTTATAACAGAACCTAAGTGACAAAAATATAAATATTAATTTGATCACCCTTAGAACTCACCAATGCCCAAACATGAAATATTACATTATCAAAGAAACAGAGGTTGGGACCAACTGCCAAAAATACACTTACTAAAAATAGCAACTAATAATAATAGTAAGTGTGCCCAAAGACCAAATTGGCACAATATGAGATGCATTGAACTTACTATAAATAGTAAGTGCTAAAAATGGCCAATGCACTATAAATAGTAACCCTTACCAAAAAATGTCTAAAACCACCACAAAGCCCAACATAGTCTTTGAGTCCCCTAACCAACTCCACTAAGCCCATGGGAACCCTAGAATGGGCTAATGGAACTCCCAAACTAGTTACGTACAAGAAGGGGACATTACAATCCTCCCTCCCCAAGATTGCTTGTCCTCAAGCAATTGTAACTTTGGATGTTGTAATATTTGCTCACTCTCCCAAGTAGCATCCTCCACTGGCAAGTTCTTCCACTTCACAAGATACTCCATGATCACCCTCTTTTGTAAAGTACACTCCCTAACCTCAATCAGAACCTCAAGAACCAATATTAATTGTCCTTCCTCATCTAAAGGAGGCCTCTTTGTAGAAAGAACCACATTTTGACCAAATGCCTTTTTAAGGTGAGAAACATGGAAGACATTGAGCACCTTGCTAATCTTAGGTAGCTCAAACTCATAAGCCACCTCTTCGATCCTCCTAGTGACTATGAATGGTCCATAAAAGTGGGGCTTAAATCTCTCTAACCCACTCTTCTTGAGAGTGAATTATGTGTAAGGATACAATCTCAAATAAACCATGTCTCCTACCTCAAAATCTTGCTCGATACAATTTTGATCAGCATAAAACTTCTCTTGATTACAAGCATGATGTATATTATCTCTCAGATATCTCATGGTATCTTGATTCTCTCTCGAAGATCTCTAGCTCAGGGCACCCTGCAAGCTCCGAAAAGCAAATCAATGAAGTTGGAAGCTTCATAACCATACAATTCCATGAATGGAGACATCTTGATTGTAATGATCCTTTCTGGGAGGTTCAAATTTTTTCTCATTGTTTTGGTTTGATAGACTTCGTTTTACCAAACTGTGGCAAACACTATGCATAGACTTGACTTCATTCAATGATAGTGTACATCAAAATAAGAGCAAGAACCAAATATCTTCAAATTACTTGCATTTCAATGAGCAATATTTCATTAAATCATTATACTTGTGGGAAAGGACTATAACAACATTAGAATGCTATTTTCTTTACTCTAAACACAATAGACTAGCATGGGCATTACACAACAACAAAAAATATGTCTGAAACAACATATTTAAAGACATTTTATGTGCACCATACAACCAAAATTCATGCACAAAAGTTATAGTAAGACTAATAAATTATCAACAGCCTCTAATCATTAATTCTATGAGTCTGTAATGTTCAGTAGTACAATTTTGAGTACTCAAGATGAGAAATAGTAGTAGCAATAAGAGGTTTCAAACTGAACACATAATTTTCTAAGTTTGACATACACTAATACATTCAAACTTTCACTTAGGAATGAAATAGAAGTGTAAAGTATTACAAGGACTGCTAACACAGATGCTTAAAGACAAAATGATATATTTCAGACCTAGAAGTAGCTCTTCATGACTGGAGATGGTTGTTAGCAATCTAAAAGAAGTAGAGAGGTTCTTCCAATGACCACGCCTAGAATGTTGCAAGACTCCCAAATGACCCTCATAAGGGCAGCGACCTCCTTTAAAATGTCATACCATGCTCTGAAAATGCAAAATGACCTTTTGAAGGTGAGATATTGCTCTGAGATAAAACCCACAACTTCACCAATGCAGAATACTTTCTCCAAAATGTCCACATTTTACCCAACCTCAAAGCTAATCCTCATACCTAAGGTTTCTTATGCCATTTGACCCTCCTTTTTAACGAATCTTCAAGGGAATGAAATTGTTAATGCAACCTTAGAAACTTAGAATGATTCATCCAAAATAACAAGAAGGATAAATCATCCCAAACAAACCCTTGCACAATGTCAATTGAAGTATATTCATTTAGACCATTTTTTTCCACTGAAAATGATTCACAAATTTGTAATGAAGCTTCGGTAGAAAGACTGAGTGACTTCCTCAACAATCTCCAACTAAGGTAGATAGTTTCACTACCCAAAATGGTGCCCTAGGGTTTCCAAACCCACAGACCAGAAAAAATAGTCAAATGAGCTCCAAAACCCTCATTTTATATTTGTTTCCCAGACTCTCCATAAGCTTCCTTTCTTAAGATGCACTCTTTCATTTAAACACCCCTTTTACTCTGAAAATGACCTTTTCTTTGAAATAATGATATTTTGACACACAAGGTCCCTATTTAATGCAACCATGATTTATAGCATCCCATCTCGGTTCTGATGATCTATAATACTAAGGGCCTTTTTAAATATTTTAATTAATTTTAAGCAACCTTTGTAATTTAATTAAAATATAACCACTAATATACTCATTTTTGTGAAACTATTTAAATGCATCAGAATTGGCAACCAACTACACCAGAGTGCTCCTGATGAAGAATAAATATGAATGGAGTTGACTAGGTGACTAACTATAAATAGACTCTCTCTCCAAGAATCTTGGAGCCTAAATTAGAAGTTGAAAATAACATTAGAGAGCATCAAATAACTCCTCTAAATCATCTAAGATTGTTGGTAACATCAAACTAGCCTTTTGATCAAACAAACACAAACCCAAAGACCCATCTCCAACTGCAAAGCATGAGAACCCTAAAATGGGGACATTACAGTATGCCCTTCCCAAAGATTGCTTGTCCTTAAGCAATGCCAAGGTATCCACAATAGCAACCAAGTGAATCCAACTGTACCCAAGTGTAATCCTGAGGTCCCAATTCAATCTATGTAAATGTTCACCATGTTATGGTTGCACCACTCTGATAAAAACTGTAAGCTCATCACGCTCCATCTATGCTCTCAACTCTTGCGACCCAAAAAAGTGAACATCACCAAAATCTGTATTGAAATACCTGCAAGGGTTGTAGTCTATATCTTAGAAACTCTCTTTCCAAGGCACCTTAGTGAGATCCATATATGAAATCCCATTGTCTTACTCAATCTTGGGCAATAGGAAACATAATCTGCTCAGCTCCAAAGAGTATCCCTCAACAAATCTCCTCACAATATCCCAGCGGTGATACGAATTAGTCCCTAACTGGCGATTGATAACAATAGTGTCATCCCTGAAATCATACATCCTGTCAATGTCATCCTAATCAAAGATTGATAACCTCTCATCAACACCTAATCCTTAGGTGTCAATATGCTCATATCGAGCAGATCAACTCATCCAATCGACTGCAATCACCACTATAGAATTTATGGATATATTTGTCAACAACTCGATCTAAGTGCAGTATCCAGCACTCATACTAGTGGGACCTAGTAATAATTGTTTGCATTCTAGAAATCCTCCCACAACTTGTTTCCAAGAAGCTCATAGGTACATAAAGTCACTTTTCCCATAAACTAATGTTGTCATCATCAATAAGGAAATTTTAGGGCAAAACATTTCACCAATCATTACCCCCTACTAATCAACACCCACTAAGAATCACTCCATTGTTGGGATGGAGGTATTGACCAATCTCTCTACATATTATCATTCATTGTCGTTTGCAAGCTGATTGGAAAGTGGACAATAGTATCAACTCTAAAAATTTGTTCATCAAACCAATTTTGAGTCAACATCTCACCCCTGAAAAATGATACCTGGATCCAAAATTATGTGATTATCTCCAATCATACTCACATGCACAACCTCATGGTTGTTGCAATAAATGATGACAGTTCTAGGAAGTCGAAAAATCAGATTTATAATCAACTTGGAATTGCCCCTACTATCATCAATTGATAAGATATCATCAACATTCAATTCTTAAGTGCCATAGAGACAAACATGCACACTCCAATCCAAGCAATTCACTGCTAACATCAATGAAAAGTATGAGAATTTTATGATCAACATCATAAAGCAACCCTTTAACAATAATGTGTAGGTAGGAGACCAAAGAACCAAGTCTGAACATTCTTCCACCATTTGATGCACATTACTGATATGAGTTTTCATGAGGTGAAGATAGTAAACTCATTATGAAGCATCATATCTTGAGAGTTACTTGTGCCCACCATTTCATGCTTGGCCATTAAATTTTGAATATTGGCCAAATGGAGCCCTTTATCAATGTCAAACTTAAAATTCTTACCCACAATCTCATGACAAATAAAATCATTTACAAGTAATGGATTGTTGGTCACAATCATAAAATTATCTTCTAACTCATACCTTTCATTGGTTTCTTCGTGGATCTCATTCATACCTTCCTCAAATTTTGAATTCTCATCATTAGTTGTTGATCCTTGAAGCGTATCATACTGAACTCTACCCTCATCACCTGTTATAATAGTTATCTCATGGCTGCAAGTTGCACCTTCATGTGAGAAATGATCCTCAAGCCTATTCCAATCTTTATCCACATACTGAACCTCTCCAATAGGGTAAGTGTTGAATTCATTATGCAACATTTCATCCTTATGGAGTTCATCAATCCCTCCAATAATCTATTTAATCTCTGAAGTTCTTGCATCGTGCTCTTGGTCACTATGGCTGCCATAGGAATAGAATTTTTTGATTTGTGTAAGAAAAAGTGAGCCAAACTGATTTATGGGTTGAGTTCATCAACCTCTTTTTGCTTATCTTCAGCCAACTTGGTAACATGATTCCTATCTATAAGCAATTGTAAGTAATTCAACTTCATTATTCTCAAGGCTTCTTTGATTACTTGTAAATCTACAAAAGAGGATCCCCTTTCAATGCCCTTTTGTCTCTTTTCAACCTAGACCTTCCAAAAGAGCTCTTCAATGAATTTGTATGAGTTTTCAAAATGAGTTAGAGCTACCTTATTTTCAGTGACTATCAACTAATTATTCCAACCATATAACTCATTAATCTTGTGATAAGAATCAACTTCACACCATAAATTTTTAGATTTGTCTTCAAGAACATGACTTAAATTTAGCAACCTCTATGATATTTTCTTTGTGTATTCTAGGTTCTATGGTAAGGACAACATTTTCCTCAAAAGGGACTTCCTCTCCACCATATTTTAGTGTTGAAATACCTAGATCCTTGTAACATAGATTTTGTCACCACAAGACTCTCTAACACTTTTAGGGTTTTTCACCTAAAAGGAGAGAGGTAGGCCAAAGTGCTAATGTTAGCATTCAAGGATTAATGTTATGATGGATGTGATGTGTCTAATTCTGATGTCTAAATGCAGCAAACTAAAAAAATATATGATTTATTGATGCTAATCCTAAGAAATGCAAAGTGCTAGAAAACACAATTTTCTATGGAAAAGACCTAGAAATGAACTATGAAATGCAAGTAAACTATGATACAAATGACAGAGGAGAATGAGGTACACCTAGAAATTAAAGAGGTATAAGATGAAGGTCTGGAATCCTAAAAATCCTGATGCAGAAGTCAACTGGGAAAGATGTGCCAATTTGGGCGACTTAGTCCAATTTTTAAGAAAATTTGTTGGAACCAATTTCAGACAAAAGGGTACTCAAATCTACAGAAAAACCTTTTCAGGCCTAGTAGTGGGACTAATTTTCCATTGATGGTGACTTAATCCACTTTCAAGTTTGGGGAAATCTAAAGGTGTAATCTGTAGCTCCCGATCTGCACTTTTGTTCCTGACAAGTTTTTGGATCTGAAACTGTAGAATCAGACCTATAGGTGTTCTCCAAGCTTCAATTAGGGTTTTGAATTCCTTGAAAAGCTTTGACAAGTTGTTGAAGACTTTCCCACCTTTTTTCTTTACCAAATCTGCACACAAGACCTACAAATCACATAAAGAGGGGAAACTTGTTGAATGTTAGGACATGGGGGTTTGCCTTGCTCGTCAAACCCCTTTTAGATAATTAAATCAAATGATGAAACAAGATAATGAAGAATGAAACAATGGAGTTAGTACCTTTCCATGATGATTGATCTTGTGTTGTTGTAGCAATGGAGGGAGAATCTGCCCTTGAATGCTTTGGACAAATGTCTTGATGACTTATAATACTCAAACCCTAGCTTGCTTGAGAAGAGTAGTGAATGAAGAGTGAAGAATGAATGCATGAGTTAGAATTGTTAGGTGAATTAACTAGGGTGAAAATGAGGGGAAAACCCTTTATTTATACATGTTGTGCCCTAATTTCCCGAAAATAACACATCACAGGCCAACCTTAGGGTTTAGGAGGCAATATCCCGCCAGAAATTTGAGTTAAATTTGATTTTTATGCCACATGGGACTAAGTCACCCAAGGTGGCGACTTAGTCCACCTAGGAAAATTTGAGTGGTTGTTAGGAATTAAGAGATGATTAATGATGTTTAACGAGATTATCTTTCGAAACACACTTAAGTAGGACCTATAAGTGCATTAAGGGGTCATTATATCATAAGAAAGGGTCAATTTGTTAATGACAAGCCTAGGAAAGTGTGAGAGTTTGTTACAACTCTTTACAACACTTTGAAATAAGGCTTGGAAAGGGGTTATTTAGTGGCTAACATTCCAAAAATAAGATCAAATTAAGCACAAAATTGTCCTTTTCTTCAAAGATACAATTTTTGGTGACACATTTAGCCCCCACTTTAGTGAGAGGATGAACTTGCTTCAAAATCGCACTAAAGTAGCCAAATGGTGCCAATGCAGATGATGAATAATGAAAAAGATGAAGAAGACGGTCAAGCCCCCAGGATTCAAGATCCTAAGTCAAATTGGTATAAGTGCAAAAGGACACATTCAAGGGTGAATGATTTGCAGAAAAACAAGATACATGATCATGCATTGGAAAGAACTAAAAGGAAGAGAAGAACGAAAGTAAAAAGGTGGATCAAGATTCGATCATTTGTCCAGCTAGTTGTGGATCAGATCTAGGTTGTTTGTCCAAAGAGCATACTCACTCTGAGGAAATGAAACTTATGGTTGTTTGTCGGGTGAGAAATCCAAAGAAGTGGTTTAGTGAGAAATTCATGCCAATTTTTTGGCTTCCCACCGTATAATGAGAAAGTCATGCTAGTGTGTTGGTTTCCCATTATACTAACCATATCAAAGTTACCATGTTGATAACTTTGATAAGGCACCACAAAGCTTTTTTAAATGCTTTTGTGAGGATTTTGTTGAAGGGGATTTTGCTTTGTTCATGTAAGGTCTTCTTCTTAGGAATCATTGTGCCTAATGTCTCCAAGAGAGGACAAGTCATGGTGTCATATCGTTATCCATGGGATGCCTCATTCTTATCAGGCCACTTCAGTTGATTGTACACTCTTGGAAGGAATCAAACCCAATGACACCACCAAGGAGAGGACACATCACAAGAAAAAGGAAAATCACGCCATGGAATTTTGTAAAAAGATGTTGTCTATGTATGCCCCCACTTGAAAGCGGTTGCTACACCATCTCTGTGAGCAATCACTTTAAAGTAGCCAAGGATAAGTGCTAAGAAGACATGCAAGCTAACTTGGAAAGCCCTATTCCAAGTCATATGTTTCCAAGTTGAGCTACATCATGAAAAGGTAGTATGTTACATGCGAGTCAACTTAAGACATGTTGTCCACATCCCAAGCTTTCTCTTATAATTTTATGAAAGGTTAACAACTAGTCAAAAGAGACAACAACAAGTGACATACAAGGACAGGGATTTTGAACCCCTTTCCACCACTTAGTGCAGGACAAAGGTGAGTCAGGAATGAATGATGATATGTTCGTCCTTTGCAATAGTGAGTATGCTATGATCCTACAACTATTACATAGCAAGGAGCAACAACTAGTGTTATTTATGTGGATGAGTAAACAAAGTTTTGAGAAAGTTAGCCTTGATGGTGTGCACTTCGTCATATATGTGATTAATGCCATTATAACTTGGGAGGTGTGAGACGTTGTTCTTAGGTGGGTGAAGGATTAGAGGATGCTTAGGAGGTCCAGTAGTAAATGGGGATCTAATGGACACTTGCATATGCATAACCTTAGTGGGCTTGGGTTGATGTATCTTTAAGAAAGGGTAATTGAGTATCATCTTTTTACCATTACCCAAGGAAGACACAGTACTATTACTTGAAAGGAGTGCAACAATGTTGTTTTCTTGCACCATGATACCTTCCCTAGTAGGAGAGTGTTTAGGAGAACTACAAATGAGATGTTCAGGACATTCATTATTTGGTTCTTCACAATTGACTTCATCGCAAGTAAGGGAATGATCAATGGTCGAAGTGTCTTATTCCATAAGATTCTCATGATTCTCAGCAATTGGATCTTGTAGCACCATAATATCTTCTTCACTAATATGAGAGATATTAGGAGAGGGGGAAATTTGATTGTTGTGATTATCGATGATTGTATTATTTTTCTCTAAGGTGTCATTCTCTTGTGACATAGTATCTATCCTTGGAGGAGAAATTTTTGGAAAGTGACTAACAATAGGTTCATCACATGTCATGAGTGGATTTGGTAAAGTAGCTTCATCGCTCATAGGAGAGGCATTAAGAGAAGGATAACTAGGATTTTTATGGATACCAATGATTGTACTTGTTTGTTCAAATAGATCCTTCCAAATGTGAGGAACATTAGGAAGGAGATAAATAATGCTATAACTCTCAATCATTGGATTGCTTGACAACAACATATCCTTATTTATTAAAGCATGATAACAAATAGTGGAGGTGTTGGGAGATGATTGAAGACTAGGGAAGGTAGAAACCATGATTTTAGCTTTGTTTGTCATAAGGTCTTTGCAAGTAGGAGGAGGAGGAAGACAAGCAATACCTCCATGATCTTCAATGATTGTGTTTCCTTTTACCAAGATACCTTCATCACCAATGGGAGATATTAGGAGAAGAAAAATTATGATTATCATTATTATCAATGCTTGCATACTCTTGTGTCAAAGCTTTAGTTTATTATCAATGATTATCATGATTTTCAATATATATAGTTGATAAATATCTAAAATAAAAAATGATTTAGAAAATATTAAACTAGAATAAAGAAAAAAATAGTAGAAAATTAAAAATAAGAAATAAGTCATAATAAGTGTGAATTAGTGTTTGATCTATAGAAAATTTGCTCGGTAAATAGGTTGTGAATTAGTATTTGACCTATTTGGTTTGCTCGGTCACTGGGTTCTATAAGGAACTTTTTGTTTGTTCTTCAAAATTGAGAAGCAATATACACCTAGCAAAATTTGAAATCAAATGATTTAATGTCTATTTATGCTTTAATCAAGACATTTATACTTTGAAGACTATTTATGTTTTAATCAATACATTTTTACTTTTATATTGTTATATAACTAATTATATAAACTTAAATAAATTTAAATTTTACTTCTACTTTTCTATTGGCGTATCTCTTGAACCTTCTATAGGTGCAAGTGCTAGTTTTAATTGAGCTAGAGTTACTTTGAGATCCCTCTTAAAAGTATTTTTTGAGCACAATGGCTTGTAATGATGGATCTAACAACTAATTTTATTGTTTCCTATACTTTTTTCTTTCATGATAAAATCATCGAATGCAATTGTGATGTAAATGTTCTAACTTTTTCTTTTCATTTGTAGGAACAAATAAACGAACAACACAAACTTATTTGTGTGGGATCTTTTCATACAAACACGTTGAATCATTAACTACAAAATCATCAAAATTGATATTGTTACTGATCTTTCCTTCATTTCAAGATAGAAAAAATTGTAATTCAAAAAAAAAAATTGTATTTGTTTCAAACATTTGCAAATCAAATATCTTCATGTATTTCAAACTCCTATTAGAAAATTATATAAACCTTATAGAATACAATTCTTGACATTTCTACTTACATATATTTCTCTATCAGCGTACCCCTTGCATCCCTCCTGGTGCAAGTGCTAGTGTATATATAATACGTTGAGAGTTATCATTATGAGGTGCTATTGCACTGAATTATATTTTCTTTGTATTTAATTTTATAATTTTAAATTTATTTTCAATATGAACTTATTATGAAAAGTCTTTATATTAGACTTGTATATTTGAGTTGACTATATTTGAGTTATTTACAATTAAATCTATAATATAAGCTTAAATTTATAATATTTCTTTATAAATATATATTAATTTTGAAAGAAAAAAAAATATTAATGATTTTTTCTTTTTGAAATGTTTTCAATTTTTTAAAAATTATTAAATATTTTTTATATTTTAAATATATTAATTTTTATATGTAATAGTAAATTTAAGATATTTCTTTTTTATTTAATTTTCAAATATTTTAATTTTAAATTATATTAATTTAGAATTTTTAAAAAGAACAATTATTTTTCATTCCTTTATAATTTTATTTCTATTTTAATATTAAAAAAACTATTTTACAATTAATCAAAGAATATATTTCTTTTTTTAAGATTTTTAATATTTTTTAATTTTAAGTATATTAAAATAGAAACTTACTTTTATATGCAATAGTAAATTTAGAAAAGTTCTTCATACTTAATTTTCTAAGTTTTAGAAACAATCTTTGGATATCTCATTTTTATAAATAATTATTATTTTTATTGCAAAAGATTACTTAAACAAATCTATATAAAAAAACATATCTTGTTTTAAAAATACCTTGAATATTTTTTAATTTTAAATATATTAATTTAGAAACTTACTTTTATAAGAAATAGTAAATTTATAATATTACTTTTATACTTTTATTCTTTTTGTATTGAGTTGTGATAGTATTAAAATGAAAGATTCATAAAGAATTTTAAACAACAAAGAACATTCACACAAAATCTATTTTCATATAATAAAATCTTATATAAATTTTGAAGATCTATTTAAAATCTTCTCTTTAAGAAATCTTCATTGTATTGGATTTAAAAAATACTTAAATATAATCATATGACCATCAAATTTATGCACTAGCTTCTACCATTTTCTACTTTATAAAATTAAATGTTAATCATATTTATCTCTGATTTTTTATGTGCAGATATGATATTCTTTTTAGGTGAATCTTCATGCATGTATGAATTTCCATTTTGAATCTCACTCTGCTCTACAATACATGGTTTATCTTCCTCTTTTTTGATGGCAAATGCAAATCCTCCATTGTATGTTTTGAATTATCTTCGTAGGAGTTCTCAAGGTTCTCATCAGAATTAATATAATTGATGTTAAAATCCATATTAACATGTTGTCTACAACTCCCAACATTGATATCCTCTGCCATGCATATACCCAATTTCAAAGACTTTTCTATTGTTTTTGAAGATGATTTCAAATACTCTTCCTACAAAACCCCAAAAAACCCAACAAAACTATAAGAATTTTTACAAAGGCTAGAGCTAGTCTCTACTTCTATTAAGCATAGAAAAGCAACCTCAAAATCATTTTAAAGAAGATTGTAATAATTGGTGAGGGCCAAAGTACACATATCCACCATGCTTATCTCCATCTGTGCTATGCATAGGATTGTCTTGTTCTTTACCAAATAATGTAGTATGTATTTGCCCTCACTTTCCCTTGCTCGTGCATGTCTACTCACAAAATCCAAGCACACAATCTAATAAATGCCTTAATAGTAAAACAAATAGCGAAGTGGTGCTTCTCCCATCAGGCTTCTCCCACACTCTAATCAAGCACACTCTCTAATGGGGCTCCTCCCATTCTACCTGTCGCACCACTTCTCTATTTGTATTCATCGATCCACTACCATAATGCCATGGGAGTTTGAGTTGTGGCCACTCAAAAATTGCAAATTGGAACCAACAATGAAGTTGAAGCCTAGGTTGCTTTAATGGCAATAAAATTGGCAAAGAGACTATCTTTATGCATAATTCATCTTGAAGGTGATTCACAACTAATAGTGAATGCAGTTGCAAACGACTCTTCACAAGTTTGGAGGATTAACAAAGTAATACAATTAATCAGGGAAAGTTTTAGAAACATCTTTGTATATCTCATTTTTATAAATAATTATTATTTTTATTATAAAATATTATTTAAACAAATCTATATAAAAAAATCATATCTTCTATTAAAAATATATTGAATATTAATTAGAAAGCATTAAAATGAAGTTATGATGGCGAAAATCAACGAGGTGGCAAAAATCAACAAGGTGGTGCAGAGCAAAGACTACGAAGTGGAGAAGGGCGAGGAGTAGAAACATGAAGGCCAGAAGGTGTGGCAAGGAAAGAATCAGAGACATGATACTCCAGAGGTGGGTAGAGGTCAGTAGTGGAAACTGGCACCAGAAGCGGAGACAAGAGGTAAGGAAAAATGGAGCAAGGATTTCGAGCGAATGGTTCCTTTCGAAGAATTCAGGGAGAGAATCAACAAAGGATGGATGGCGTATGGGAAATTAGAATGGACCCCAGGATCAGAAATGCATAGGCCCCAATGGGTGATGGAGAACAGTATTTGGGTGGATAAGTGTCACCCTTACTATCAACCTCGGTACCAGTCGAAAGCCGAATATAAGCAAAGGAGAAATCAGGCTGGGTAGGGACAAGGGCCTCCATGGGTGAGACCTAACCGCTTTGTCAAGGCAAATGAAAGGTGGGGAGGAAATCAGGGTTTCAACAAAGGAGGTAGGCAAAACTTCAAAAATCGAATGGGTGGTTCGGGAAAAAGTCAGGGGCGGAAAGAGACTTGACCAAAAATTGGTGCCAAAAGGATCACAAAAAGGCTCCAACAACCAAGTCAGACATGGACACTGGATCAGCAAACCAGGGCGAAGTGAATGAGGGTAAGTCCACACCAACTCCTATACCTTATCTGTGTGTAAATAATGAAACTTTCAAGAGAATTCGTGAATCACTGCAAGAAATTGGAATGTTTGTCAAATGGGGGGGTGAAGGTCACAAAAGCTGGATAGTTTTGGAAGAATGGTGTAATAAAACCTAGGGAGAGGTTCTAGCAGTGAAAGCCTTGGAGAATAATTCGTTCCTGATTAAATTCCTAGACCAAAAGAGGAGGAATGAGGCCTTAGAAATAGGGCCTTACTTTCTAGATGGTGCCCAACTGCATTCTATAGAATGTCATCTGAAGTTTGATCCAAGAAAAACATGGACGGAGGAAAGTGTGGTGTGGATGAGACTATACAATCTACCCTCAGAGTACTTGACGAAAGAAAACCTAAAGGAGATAGGTAAGAAGATAGGCAAACTACAAAGTGTAGATAATATTCAAGAGGATGTGGAAAAAGGATCCTACTTTTGAATTTGTGTATCAAAAGCTTAGGGTATAGAATTGCCAAAGGTGGTAGACCTCATCTCTGAGGTGGGCTCTTGGTGACAAGAAGTGAGTAGGGAAGATAGCCTACAAATTTGTCCTAAATGTAAATCATTGGAGCATGGTAAGAAAGAGTACACAAAAAGGGGGAGGCTAACAATACCACTACAGACAAACAGGAGAAAGAGCCTGAGAAGGTGAAGGAATTCAGATTGGAGACAAGGCCACCAATCGAACATGGGGAAAAAGAGCTCCTAGAGTCGATAAGACCTCCAAAATCAGGAACTGAGGAGGTA
>CM021103.1:482140850-482176769 GCA_007115665.2 Sequoiadendron giganteum | reverse complement strand
TCATATCAGAAGAGCAGAGCGGATTTATTCCAGGCAGGTCAATTGTAGAAGGTATAATAGTGGCGCACGAGACAATCCACACGGCAAGAAAGTTAAGACTACCAAGTATGATCCTCAAATTAGACATTCTAAAGGCTTATGACTGGGTGGATAGACAATTTTTGTTAGATGTGTTAATTGGATTTGGATTTGATAGGAAGTTAGTGGACTGGATTAAAATTTGCATAATTGCTCCAAGATTCTCAATTCTAATAAATTGAGTAGCCCAAGGCTTCATAGACTCCTCCCGGGGGTTGAGACAAAGGGATCCATTATCCCCATTTCTCTTTATCATAATGGTAGAAGCCCTAGGCAGGAAAATTGGACAATTCAGGCGGGAGGGATCATGGAAGGGTATTGAGGCTGCCCCAAGGGTGGGAGCGAGTACCCATCAAAAATTCGTGGATGATACCATCCTTTTCAACCTAGCCTCAAGGGTGGAAGCAAGGAAGATCAAGGAGGTTTTGAACGATTACAATAGGGCTTCTGGCTAGGTCATCAATTGGAGAAAATTAGAAGTATTCTTCCTCAATACCCAAACTAGCCTACAACGAGACCTTGCTAGGATACTGGGTATAAGACCGGCTTGCCTTCCGGGGAGATTCCTAGGGATGCCCCTTTCTGTTCGGACCAACCGTATCAACTTATGGGATAGGCTAGTAGGGAACTACAAAAAGAAGATGGAATTATGGAAAGGTAAATGGTTAACCTTAGTAGGCAGGCTACTCTTGGTGAAAACTATTTTGGCAGTTATTCCAGTATATTCAATGTCATGCTTAAAAATTCTTGAGCGCATCGTGGACCAACTCAATCAAATAATGAGGAATTTTTTTTGGAATGGACCAGAGAATACAAATAGATTTCCCTTGTTGGCATGGGACAAGATATGTAAACCATAGGACTCCGGTGGGGCAGGAATCAGACAGCTGAAGGAAATGAACCATGCTATGGGTGCTTGTGTGGCAAATGTACACCAGCAATAAAAAAATAGGTGAGAATCTTGAGAAAGAAATACCTCGACTCAGAGCATCCAGTGAGCATAGTCAAGGTACTCAATCCACCAAGAGGCTCGACAATCTAGAACTTCATTTGTGAATGCAGGGACATCTTTTGCAAGTATGTTACATGGGAAGTCCACAATGGTAGAAATGTATCATTTTGGGAAGATTCATGGGATGGACACTCTAAGCTAACTAATATGGTGGGCATGGCAACAACCAAGGAAGAAACAATCAGGGTCTGGGGCTTGAAGGTGAGTGACTACAGAGACAGTGTGTGGAATAACGAAATTCAACAATGGAGATGGAAAAATTTAGATGCGCTTAATGCCCCTAAGGTGCAAAAGAAGGCCCTGAAGATGATCCTAAAGGCCAGGACTATTCCTGTTGGCGAAGGGGAAGATGTTCTGAGATGGAATGCCTCAGCAGATGGTGAGTATAAGGTAAAGATTAGATATAAGCTCAAGGAAAGGTGGGAGAAAGGAAAAATCTAGCCAAATACACTCTTATGGGGGGAAAATATCCTATCGAAATCCAGGGTTTTTACATGGCTAGCCTCCCAGAGAAAGATATTAACACAGGATATGCTAATAAAGCTAGGTTTCAAGGGTCCTAGTAGATGTATAATGTGCAAACATCAGACCAAAACATCGTCACACCTTTTGCTCACATGTCCCTACGCTAAGTATTGCTGGAAATTCATACTTGGGCTTCTAAACTACCCAACCCCATTATCGTCAAACCTCTGGGAACGGCTCTCTGCGTAGCCAAAGAAGCTCCATAATGGAGTCTTCAGTAGCATATGGCAGATAGTACCATCCATAGTATGCTGGGAAATTTGAAGGAAAGGAATAGGCGTATCTTCCAAGAGAAATCAATGGGTAGAGAAATGCTAGTAAGATGTTTGGTTAAGGTGGTGGTGGAATTGGAAAACAGTGCAACAAAAAAGATATCCTTCTCAAAAAATGCGTTCTCTAACAAAGATATCGAACTTACTAATAATTTTTTTGGACTTTACATTCCTCCCATTGTAGTTGCTTTGGATGTGACTCAAAAGGATGAAATCAAACGAAGAATAGCATGGCAGAAACCGCTACCTGGTTGGATTAAAGTAAAATTTGATGGCACCTCTATTGGTAATCTTGGAGCGGCCGACATAGGTTGTGTGGCAAGGGAATTTGAAGGAAGGGAGCTTGCTCAAAAGGCAGAGAGCATTGGGAAGGCATCAAACAACATGGCAGAAATCAGGGCGGCCCTGAGCGGATTGGAAATGGGAAAACGTATCGGGGCAACAAAATTACACCTAGAAGGGGACTCGTTAATCATAGTGAATTCCATCAGAAGTAACTTCACCCAGAACTAGTTATTGCGGTGCTTGTTGCAATTGATATGGACCCTTATCTCATCCTTTGAGGAATTCCAAGTCAACCACATGTACCGTGAAGGAAATACTATGGCTTATAGTTTGGAAAAAGGCGCGGTGTCGGAGACAGAGTACGACCTGGGTAGAGACAGCTAAGTCGGGGCCAAGGGAAGGGTCGCATCAGCATGAAGGTATGAAAAGTGGCAGCATAAAATCTAGGATGTGGAGGAACTAGTTGGCCCCATGTATCCATTTATACCTATAATTAGTAAGCATGGTACACCTCGGAACTTGAGTAGCGTCACATATGGAAAATAATCACCATTTCAAGATTTAGTCGATCGTCTCAAGGCGAATTGAAGTCACTTCAGGCAGGTGACCTTGAGAATGTTGGAACGGTATTAAGGAGTCACTTGTGTGAAAGGACGACGCAATTAAGTCAGATCAAAGAAGGAAACAGTTGGCTATAAGTATGGGTGGTGTTGTAGAAAAAGTCACAACTGGAAGTGTAGCAGACAAATATCTAGTGAAGTGAAGGTGGAAAAGATAGAAGATGGATACACCCATGTGTCTAGAGACAAATACAACCATGGTGTCGTTTCAGGGAGAGGTGACAAACATCAGGTTGCACGGAATCCTCTCAGTGAAGGACAAGCTAGTTATTCACGCAGTTCGGGAGGTGTTGGGTCGGGAGTTCATTTGGTCATACCATAAGCACTGGCTCAATACTAACATCCCTGAGATCTTCTTAGCCCTCGCACTCTATAGGGGCATGGCGAAGCCAAGGATAAAGAACCTCTATCAACGATTGTTCAAACATATGTACTTGGGAGAAATAGATGCAGTATTGGACAATACTGATGAGCTTGGGCGAATTCCTATGCTGCAACATTACTACCTACTCAAGAGACAGGGAGGGAGGCCAGTTCCCAAATTTTTGATTCTATCAAGAGTAGAGCTAGAGGATTTAGAGGAGCGATACGAGGACATTGACAGAAACATTAACTTCCTCCTCCATGCAGCATGCCTCATTCCACCTATGACAAAGGAGGAATTGGGAACCTATATGGATCAGGAAGGGTTCGAAGTGGACAATGACGATGAGGATGGCACTACTCCTGTAACCCCGGTACTATCGGATTCAGGAGAAGACTGGATAGAAGATGATGGACGAGACGTGGAGGAGATTGCAAACGGTCCAGCACACAAGAGATGCAAACTGGAATGCCTAGTTAAGTCTCGCATCGCCCACGCAAAACAGATGCGTAAGGAAGAAAAGGCTTAGGGTTCGGGACGAGAGGACTCAAGCCCCATCTTCACTACTCTGTGTGGCCCCTGGATGCCAAAGGGAAGGAAGGCAAGGAAATCATGAAGCTGGTTAACAGAATAAGTTTAAGTTTCATTTTTTAAGTTTATCGGGTAGGGTAGATTTAGTTGGGTTGGTAAGCTTGCTTTTTGGTTAAGATTAATAGTAAATTTGCTTGATACTGGGCCAGTATGGTGTTTTGAAGGTTGAACTTGAGCCGAAAGGCACCCAATCTGTATTATTTTTTGATCGACAATATATGGTGCTAGCCATACTAGCTATTAACTTACCAAAAAAATAAAATATCTTGAATATTTTTTAATTTTAAATATATTAATTTAGAAACTTACTTTTATAAGAAATAGTAAATTTATAATATTACTTTTATACTTAATTTTTTAAATTTTAGAAACTTTTTTTTATGTCTAATAATTTAACATAATTTTTTTTATATTTGATCTATTTTAACATTTTTGTTTTATATTTTATCTTTATTTTATTATTGTTTTATAATTTTATAAAATATTACAACTATTATAAACGATCTAATATATTCTTTTTTTTGTATTTAGTTGTGATAGTATTAAAATGAAAGATTCATAAAAAAAATTTAACAACAAAGAACATTCACACAAAATCTATTTTCATATAATAAAATCTTATATAAATTTTGAAGATCTATTCAAAATCTTCTCATTAAGAAATCTTCATTGTATTGGATTTAAAAAAAACATAAATATGATCATATGACCATCAGACTGGCTTCTACCATTTTCTACTTTATAAAATTAAATGTTAATCATAAAAAATTATGTTACCATATTTATCTCTGATTTTTTATGTGCAGATATGATATTCTTTTTAGGTGAATCTTTATGCATGTATGAATTTCCATTCTGAATCTCACTCTGCTCCTGCAATACATGGTTTATCTTCCTCTTTTTTGATGGAAAATGCAAATCCTCCATTGTATGTTTGGAATTCTCTTCGAAGGAGTTCTCAGAGTCCTCATCAGAACTGATATAATTGATGTTAAAATCCATATTAACCTGTTGTCTACAACTCCCATTTTTGATATCCTCTGCCATGCCTATACCCAATTTCAAAGACTTTCCCATTGTTTTTGGAGATGGTTTCAAATACTCTTCCTACAAAACCCCAAAAAAACCACCAAAACTACAAGAATTTTTACAAAGGCTAGAGCTAGTCTCTACTTCTATTAAGCATAGAAAAACAACCTCAAAATCATTTTGAAGATTGTAATAATTGGTGAGGGCCAAGGTGCCCATATCCACCGTGCTTATCTCCACCTGTGTTATGCATAGGATTGTCTTGTTCTTTTACCAAATAATGCAGTATGTATCTGCCCTCACTTTCCCCTGCCCATGCATGTCTACTCACAAAATCCAAGCACACAATCTAATCAATGCCTTAATAGTAAAACAAATAGAGAAGTGGTGCTTCCCCCACACTCTAATCAAGCACACTCTCTAATGGGGCTTCTCCCATTCTACCTGCCGCACCACTTCTCTATTTGTATTCATCAATCCACTACCATAATTCCATGGGAGTTTGAGTTGTGGCGACTCAAAGATTGCAAATTGGAACCAACAATGAAGTTGAAGCCCAGGTTGCTTTAATGGCAATAAAATTGGCAAAGAGACTATCTTTATGCAGAATTCATCTTGAAGGTGATTCACAAATAATAGTGAATGCAGTTGCAATCGATTCTTCACAAGTTTGGAGGATTAACAAAGTAATACAGTTAATCATGAAAAGTTTAGTGGAATTTCAAGATTTCACAATTTTGCATGTGTATCGAAGTGGGAACAGTGTTGCTAATACAGTGGCTAATTGGGCAATTGCATCCAATATGGAGCAGGGGAAGGTGGTTTTGGAGGATCTTAGAGACTGTGTGTTTGAGGACGTGGAAAGCTGGCTGGCTTGAATTGTTTCTTTTTCGGTGGTGTTTAGTCTACCTATTTTATCTTAGAGGCCAATCCTTTTTCATAGGTGCATGGCATCGACTATGTTTTTGACATCCTTTGCTGGGCACGTCCAGGGTGTGTAGGCGCTTTTGGGGCTTCACCCCATAGAGGTTTTTGGATGGTCTTGCGGCATTGATAGTTTCTTTATATACTTTGCACGGGCTTTGCCGTTGTATTGGATGGGTCTGAGTGTTGTAGCTTTGGCAGGCGGTGCTAGATTTGCATTTCAATTTTTTTGTTTCTCTTTATTTCTCATGAATAAAATTCAATTTTTTTGTATTCTCTTTATTTCTCATGAATAAAATTCACAGTATGTTATACCTGCATTTTCCTATCAAAAAATAATAATTAGACTATATTCTATATTAATGAGGAATAATATATAAGCTTATTGACAATGAAAAATGCATATTAATTTTTTTATTATCAAGAATTAAATTTATAATTTTGATTATTGTGTTATTGACTATATGGTGATTCTATTTTATACTATCTTCAAAATAATGTGTAGGTTTTTTCCATGGATGGAGTAATACTATAAAAAATATCTTCTATGATCTTTTAATCAAAAGGCCAAAATAAAAAAACACATTGAAGATCATGGGTACTTCACTCAAGGTAATTGGTTGTAAGGTAATGTCATTAAGGGGAAGTGTGCATGTCTATTACACATCCTAGTGGCTAAATCCTAGATGTGAGACCTAACAGGGATAACATAAGACCTTTAGGCATTATATACTCCAAACTTAATTCAATTCTTGGTCATAAGGAGTTTCCATTGAGGGGGAGTGTGAATAACAATGACAACTCTAGATATAAGCCCTCAAGCATAAAATAAGACATATATGAATTTTTATTAAGTCCTATAAGAAAGAATTTAATTCTTAAAAGTACATTATATTATGTCCTACAAGAACATTTTATTAAGTCCTATGAGCACATTTTATTAATTCCTACAAGCACATTTTAGTAAGTACTATGGATACATTTTTAAGTTCTATGAGCACATTATATTAAGTCCTAAGGGCACATTTAATTAAGTCCTACTGGCACATTTTTTAGTCTCATAGGAACATTATATTAAGTCCTATTAGAATATTTTATTAAGTCCTAAGGGCACTCATAATGGGTGTAAAACCATATCATAGTTAGGAAAAAGAATCTTGAGATACAATTGTATGTTGAGTTAAAAAATTTGAATACCAAATCTCTTAAGGATACTTATCTTCTCCCTAGTATGGATAATTTGACTAGTTTTGAGTTGATGTACATGGTAGATAATTTCTCAAGGTAAATCTAGGTCATGGTTAAGGAGTTTGAGGAAAACAATACAACCTTTACAACTCCTTGGGTGCATATGTGTATGTGAGAATTCCATTTTCACTAAAACACATAGCTCCAACATTTTAAAGAGTCATGGATGTTGCATTTGTGAGTCTAATTGACAAGATAATAGATGCCTTTCAAGATGATCTATAACCTATTCAAAAAATATACAATATCATTACAAACATTTGGAGAAAACATTCCAAATATGCCTTGAATACAAGATCTCTTTAAATCCCAAAAAGAGTGTATTTGGCGTGGAAGATGGAAAACTATTGAGACACATAATGTCCAAGGATGAAATTAGGATTGATCTGAAGAGAGTCAAGAAAATTCATCTCATTTCCATGTCAAAAATAATGAAATAATTCCAATCCTTTTTCGAATAGATCAATTTCTTGAGGTATTTTTTAAAAAAAATCACATAGAAGACCAAACCAATTTACAACATGCTAAATAAAGGTAACAGTCATATGAAAAGAGGAGTCTTCTGGGATAAATCAAAATATCGAGGAAGTTCCAATTCTAATAATCCCTATTTACTTTAGGACTTTTAAACTATTTTTGTTCACTTCATTCCATACCATACTTGTTATGTTACTTCAAAAGAACAAGGATGGGTATGGAGAGCTAACTACATTCTTTAGTAAATCCTTGCAAGGATCCAAGTTAAAATATCTAATGATGAAAAAAATGCATATGCCTTAGTCAAGGCTATGAAGAGCTACATGAAATACCTAATTGGTGTAAACTTAATTATATTTTCCCTCACATAGCTATGAAATATATCCTTAGCAAGAAGCTTCAAAGAATATATGCCAATGGATAAATAAAATCTAAGAATATGGCATTGAAGTTCAAACAACTTTGGAAAAGTTAACAATGGATGTAAACCTAGAGTTTGTTGCTCATTGAATGAGTTGGATTCTATCCATGAACATACTTATTGTGCATTGAAAGATGATCCTTGGTACACAAATATTATCTTCTATTTGTTAAACTTAAAATTCCTCTCTCAAACAAATAATAATTAATTAAGAAGTCTCAAAATATATTCCTGTAGATATTTTGTGTTCATGATATCTTAATTTGGAGAGATCCAAATGAGCTACTACTCAAACGTGTTAACTGTAGACACCTAAATTTGACCACTTCCATAGGTTCATAATCCCGCCATTTATTTGTCTAATCCATCTATATTAATTAAATGACATATTTAATTAATATTATCCCCTTTCCCTAAGGTTCCCAAAAGTATTTAATTAAATACTTTATCCTTTACCATTTCCTCTCTAAATTAAATAAATCAATCAATTTATTTAATTTAGTCAATTATCCTCTTCAATTTTAAATTCATTATTTCTCTCATTGTCCCATCCTCCATAACCCTTTCACTAATCTAGATTAATTTAATTAATCTTTCATTAAGATATGCATATCCTTAATTAGGATTAATGTCACATCCTCCATATCTATCCACTTGCCTCTAATCATCATTAATTAGCCTAATCACCTGTTTCACAATCTTAATCCTAATCACTTACATTTTCTAGCATGTCCTTAGGTCAACCTTTCTTGGTACTTACCTTTTTTGGGTTGACCTCTTTCCCATGTGAAATAAAAGTTCTCACTTATTCCCCCCATGCATTTGTCTTCCCCATGACCTCTCAAAGGTCACATCGTACCCATGGGACAAGGACCCCTTTTTAGGGGAATCTTGTCTTACCTATTGGTTTCTTCCAAAAAGTGAATTAAAAATTTACTTTTATTTCTCCAAGACCATCTCCAATCCCCATGGTGACAAGAGTGGACTTTCTAAAAGTCCTCACTTGTCACTTTCAACCCAAATCGGGCCAAGGAATACCTTTTTGGATAAATCCTCTCCCATCATTACCTTGGGACCACATGGCCTTTTCCATGTCACTTTGTACCCTATCCATCTCACCATGTCCTTGGCTACTTCATTTGCCATATAAAAAGATGTGAGGGCTTGTGAGTCCTCAACTCACCATAGCCCTCCATCTTGGCCATGGTGGCTCAATCTTGACCATTGAATCCTCTAGAGAATTGAAATTATTTTATAAATACCCCCCTCTTACATGCTTTAAAGGACCTCAAGCATTGTGATTATCCTTATGCTCTCAAATTTTTTAGCCATATTTTTGCATCCTAATACTTGCAATTCCAGCACTTGCATTTTAGTTCATCCATTCACACACCCATTTTAGCTTATCTTGACATTCATCTATCACTTCCATCCTTGCATCCATCTTTTAGTAGCACTTACCATCAAGGAGCATACAACTCCAACTCCAATCAAGGGCCAACCAAGGAAGTGCAAGTTAAAGGTATAATAGTCCTTTTTTTTCTTTTAACTACCCTTTATTTGTGTTAACTTAGGCTAATCATTGAGGTGTTAGGTGTCATTTGTTTCTCTTTCCTTCTATTTTTTTAGCATTTTTAGACTAGTAAATTTCACCTGATCACATTTCTAGCACGCCCAGTGGGACCCACAAACGGGTTTGTTTCTTTTAAAGTTTGTTGTTATTTGCATTTTTACAGGTTCAGGTGACTCAGAGGGGCGACCACACCCTAGCAGAGGCGACCGCTCCCTAGCAGGGGCAGCCATGCCCAAGCACACATGCCCCTCTGCAGCAACGTCATCATTTTTAGCCCTTTGTTTGACTCGAGGGGCAACCAGGTCCTCCAAGGATGCCTGTCTGCAGAAAACCAGCACCAAAAATTCTTTATTTTCACTAGAGGGGTGACCAGGCCCTAGCAGAGGCTACCACGCCCTAGCAGGGGCAGCCATGCCTGGGCACACACACCTCTGTACAACAGAGCTAGTATTTCAACTCTCTGTTTTCACCACAGAGGTGGCCAGGTCTAGATAGAAGGTAAAAATAGTGTTTTAGTGCATTTTTCAAACTCTGTTTTCTATCGTTTCATTAATACTGACCCCCTAACATGTGTTGTTGGTGATTGTGAAAGGTTTTATACTAACCTTTGTGCAGGAAGTTTACAATTGACGAAGAACGGTGGAAAAACTACTAGCTTGTTTCCTGCAAGACGAGAGGACCAAGACCCTTAATTAGTTGTTTGATTTTATTTTTCTACACTAATTAGGAACATAAACTAAGTAGGGGCTTAAATAATTTGCTTGTTTTGTCTGAAAAGTAAGCTATCAACCTATCCAATCCCCTTGCACCATTTGGCAATTCTGGGTGAACAAAAATCATAGCTTACTTATTTCTATGTGTTACCCAAGGGGGTGGAAATCGTTCAAGCTTTCCCCTTGCACTTCGTGTGAGCCTGGGAAGTAGCTGAAAATGATTAACATCTTCCTTTTAGTGGGACCTACTTGGGGATTTCATCACCCCAAGGGATGATCCTGACCACGTGTACCGACAGGGTATATAAAGGGGGGAGGCTAAAGCTATACCCCAATCCGATCGCATCATAATTGGTGAAGCATTGAAGCTAGTGTGATACCTATATAGAAGTGGAGAGTTGGTCTGAGCCTTTCAATATCTCACTGGGGTTCCCAACTCACGCTTGTGACAAACTGGTGTTCACGGTTTGGGCCTCATATATTGAGCGTATATCAAGGACTCCCTAGATTGCCTTGTTTAGCCTAGTTAGAGGACCGTGTTGGCCATACCCTTCTTACTAATCTTAGGATTGTGCTGCTTGAACTATATTTTTTGTGTAAAACTAGTGCATATCTTATAAATCAAGTCAGTCTTGTCATTTTGCTTGTTGTTTGAAGTGATTCCAATCCTTTTACATAGCCATTTTTACCTAAGTCAAGTTCAGGGGTGACCAGGTCCTAGAAAGAGGTGACCTTGCCCTAGTAGGGGTGGCCACACCTGGGCACCCACGCCCCTCTACACAAAAATCAACCATTTATGATCCCTATTTTCACCTGAGGGGCGACTAGGCCTTAACAGTGGCGACCACACCCAAAAATAGGTTTTTCATCATTTTGTTAGTCCGTTCCATTAATAATGAGCATCCATTATGTCATTTCATCAACTCGTTCCTCCATTTAGAGAGTTCGTTCTCCCATTCCGTCAACTTGTTAGGAGATTTATTTTGTCATTCATCGTTCGAGGAACCCGTTTTGTTGTTCAGGGAACTCATTTTGCTGTTTAGGGAACCCATTCATCGTTCAGGGAATCTGTTTTGCTGTTCAGGGAACCCGTTTCATCATTTAGCAAGTTTGTTTCACCATTCGTCAGGCTTGTTTGGTCTCATTCTTGATTTGGACAAGTTCAAAAATCAATCAAGTGACCAGGCCCTAGCAGGGATGACCTTTCCCTAGCAGGGGTGGCCACACTCGGGTACCCATACCTCTCTGTATTAAAATCAACATCGTTGGCTCTCTATTTTGTGCAGTCAAGCCTACCTAAGCCCAAATAATTGGGGACTTAAAACTTTCTCGTTTGTTATTATCTAAACACTTTCATCCTCATCCATTCACTCGTAATTCATCCTTTAGTCTATTTGAATTTTCTAAAGGTCATTCAATCATCACCCGCATCATATACGTACTCTTAGAGCATCTCTAAGTGGCAACATCCATCATCGCTTTATCAATCCAAATCCTCTAAACTTCATTTGAAGTCGTTATCCGAAGTGACCTAGGTGCCTAAACTTGATCATCATCCTTGAACATCTGCTTAGAATCACTATCTATCCTAAGTCGATCATCATCCTTGGTCCTATCAATCCCCTTCCATCTCAAGGCAGATTTGGTGTCGTGATCATCAGCTCATCCTTTAATCCAATCAATCAACACCTTATGTCACCTAGGGCTATCTCTGAACCTAGTTTAGAAACCCTTTCAACCATCCAATCAATTGATCTTTAATTCAATCCCATCCAATCCTATCAATTGTTTTATTGATCAAATCCAATCAAATCCGATCCTTATCCAATCATCTGATTAATTGATACATCATCAATTTGATCCATCATATATCCTATCAATCAATCCAACATACAATCCAATCCAAATCATCATTTAGAAGCTTAGTTGCATCTTAGATCACTTAGATGTTTGCACGTTCATGCCCGTTCAGACCTGTTCACAAGCAAAAAAGAAAATGGCAGACGAACAGACCCAAGGTTCCCAACCAAATATCCAACAAGATCCTAATAACATTCCAAGAAATCCACAAGATCCCCACAACGACGCCTCATCCCAATCCAATAGTAACATCCTGAACACCACACCACCCAATGATGAGCACATGGTAAATTAGTCTGAAGTCACCGTTGATGAATACCTTAACGACCCTATCAATGTCTAGATGACGAATCATCTCCTCAACGAACATGGAGATAAAATACTTGCCACTTTACTCATGAGAGGCATCAAACCACCATCTAATTTCACTGCTTCACAATATCCTGGTACCAACACTCTTCCCGCACCCATCGATCCACAAACTTCACAAAATGTCCCAGGGAATTCATATGTCCCTGAAGGTGCACCCACTGAGAATTGGTATCATCCTAAATTTGGAAATGTTGTGATACACCAAGTCGTTAGTTATCCTTATCTCCCAACCGCAACCTCTACAACACAACCCGAGCATCATGATCCCTACGTCTATGGCATGCCATCATACATCCCATCCGCTCCACCACTTCCAGCTCAACATCCTCGTAAGCCACCCATCAATACTGGGGGCATACCTTCCCTTGCTTCAATGCCACCTTCGAGATTTGTACCCACTAACAACTGGCCACCACCTGCATTTCAACAGCCTCCTACCAATCACCATCAATCCACTCCATTGTAAACACCACCTCAATACACTACAATAGTTGTTGCTTCATCCCTACCACTTCATCAGCAACCATCGTAGCACAATATTTTTGTCCCGCAACAAAATATTTCGGCTCCCATGCAACCGCCACATCAGGTAACACAAGCAACATCCCAGCAGCCGCAACCGCCACATGGTACTTCAGTAGCATTCCCCCAACAACAACATATTCCATCTCACCCATCTCACCAACAACAACCACAACAGCGACCTCCACAACAACATATACATATTCCTACGCAAACAAAAAATAGCCCTCTCAGAAAATATCTCTATCATCCATCCTACACATACACTACTCCATCCCATCTCAATTTAAACCCTCATCAGACTACTCAAAACCAAATGTGGAACCAATCACCACCTTACACCAATCCTCCATAGTCATAGAATCATCCCTACCAACAACCATCAAATCCATCCCTATATGTCATGCGACAACCCACCATTGCACACCAATACCAATCTTATCCACCCTATCTCCAACAGCAACAATCCTACCAGCAAGGTGCACCTTTCATCTCTTACTACCAACAACCATCATCGTATCAACAAGGGGGTCCTACCTCTTTGTATTATCAAAATCCTACACAATAGCAGGGAACTTCACTCGCTTCTTACTACCAACAATAGCCACCCTACCAAAAGGTGGCTTCCGCTCATCACAATCCATCATCCTCCTATCCACCCTACATTAATCCACAATCCACTTATACCAATCAGAATCAGCAAACACATTCGTATACATCTCAACTTGCCTATGATCCAATTGCGGCAGTGCCATCCTCATCATACCAACAATACTATCCATACAAAAAACCTACTCCAACTCCTGCAATTCCCATCAACAAGGACTTGGAAGAAGTTAAAGCCACATTGAAGGATTTACAGGCTAGGACGGGCAAGCAGTCATTCAAGTTTGAGGACATTTGTCCCTATCCATTTAATCCCTCCATCTCCTTGGTTCCCTTCCCTAAACACTTTGAGATACCAAAATTTGATAAGTACAAGGGAGCCAAAGATCCCAAAGCTCATCTACAAGAATTTTATGCCCACTGCCAAGAGGTCATGTACAATGACAACTATCTCATCCGACTGTTCCCCAAGAGTCTACAAGGAGTCGCCCTTAACTGGTTCATGGGCCTTGAAAAAGGATCCATCAAATCCTTTGCACAACTATTCAAACAATTTGTCTCCCACTTCTCTTTTAATCTGGAGAAGGACATCAATATGCTTGATCTCCTGAAGAAAAAATAGTGTGACAGAGAGACATTTGTAAAACTATCTGCAAAGATGGTGCACCTTAGCCAGCCAGATTAAATCCCCACTGCCAGAAAAGGACATGGTTACATTGTTCATCAAAAATTATCATCTGAACATGGCTCACAATTTTTGACTCCACTGCATCACTACCTTTGCGACACTCATGGAAAAGCGTCATATCATAGAACAGGCCCTGGTTGCTAAAGGGCAAGTTAAAATTTTCAATTCTGATAAAGAGAAATCCTTTGTGGATAAACCTCGATATTGGAATAAAAATACAAATGTTGTCAATGCTGGTGTCACTAACACCAAACATATCCAGGTGGATACCACCTCACAAAAATATCCTCCTCAACAATAGCAGTCAATCCCAAACACCATATCCGTGCCCCAAGGAGCACCCCATCAACAATCAAATTAAAACAACCAAAGGGGAAATAAATGTCTGTTTACCTAGTTGGGAGAAGCCCTTAGCATTGTGTTTAACAAAATCCTCCAAGCCAGCTACCCCATCACTTATCTTGTAACCAATCCCCTCGACGAGTCTCAGCCTAAACGAACTTGATTCAAAGACAACGAGTATTGTGAATTTCACAAGATTAAGGGACATACATTGGACAAGTGTCAAGGTCTAAAAACCCACATCCAGGGTCTCATATATCAGGGTGAAATATAGGTGGATGCCAACACGACAAACTCATCTAATTCTCAACTTAAAATATACCAAAATTATTTTCCCAAGCATAATCAGGGTCCTAGCACATCCAACTCCAATGTTGGACCTAGCAACAACAACAACCAAAATAACAACACTAATAATGTCACTTACAAAACTGTGCCATGCAATTACTAAGGTCTTGTCACATACATCATACAAGTGGAGCCACATGTATCCATGATATGCGTGAAAGGAAAAGATACACAATGTGTTGTTACCACCCGTCACACCCGCATCACGGTTCCAGTAGCCCCCGCATCTACCCAGCTGCCATCTGTCAATTCACAATACAATATCCTTGATCACCTAGGAAAGACCTTGGCTCAAATTTCCATCTTGGATCTACTTAAGTCTTCTCTCGCACATCAAGATATCCAAAATAAGGCCTTACAAAGCACCCAAGTCTCCAATGACATCGATCCCACATAATTCCAAGCATTGGTAGGAAATCTCTCAGCAACTTATCAATTAGGTTTCCACCAGAAAGATATGCCTCACCTTGACTCAAGTCATAACCGCCCCTGCACCTTGAGGTTGGTGTAAATGGTCATAAAGTAAAAAGGGTACTATTAGATAATGGTTCTGCCCTAAATCTTTATACATTAAAGTTTATACAACAGGTGGGATACACCCAAGTTGACCTAAAAAATCAAGTTATCACCATCAAAGCATATGATAACACAGAACGAGATTCTGAGGGTACTATTTATCTTCCTATTCAATTGGGCCCCATTGTGCAATACACTATTTGTCATGTTTTGGACCTTGAACTTTCATATAATATCCTTCTTGGTTTCCCATGGATTCACTCTATGCAAGCCATCCCATCAACCTATCATCAATGTCTGAAATTCCCTTTTCAAGAAATGGAAGTCACTATACAAGTTGATCCTCATCCGTTTGAATATTGTCACTGCCTAGAGGCTTCCTTTCCGCATTCCAACTATTTCTATGGAGTAGAAATGGGGGCCACTCAGACACCAGACTCTCCTCCATCCACCAACACATTAAACACCTCTGCATCCACGCCATCATCCATACCTGATTCTACCATCACTAAGGTCTAGATCATTGACAAAGGGTGTGGTGAGTAGAAAATGTGTACAACTTTGAACGTGGAAACCATGCCACCCTCACCAAGTACATATGGCCAACCTTCTCCATTTGTCCCCAAATAAGAAGAGAAGACACTCACACTCACTTCCAAGAACATGGGTTCAACAACATTCAGAGATCTAGGTTCCCTTCAAGATCAAATGGAAGAAGATATCAATCAATGGGTTTACAGAGAAGAATTTGAGTTGTCACGCCCCCTCCTAAAATACTCCAAGAGGCATATCCATGTGCATCTAAGTTCATTGAAAATTGCAACTACCAGGGTGGAGGTCTTGATATAGAAGAACAAGGAAAATGACAACCCATGGAAGCATCCATGCATTCGAAGAAGATAGGTTTGCGCTATGACCAGAAACAAAAGGGCCCTCTGGCATCATCTAGTACCTCCAACAATGTCAGTCTGGACAACAGTTCCCTCAAAGACATACCGGAGGAGGAATCCATCATTTACGCATACGATGACCTAGATCATGTTGCCCTCCCTACCATGTTCAAATGCCTATCCGTTTGCACCATTACCTTATCCCTCAAACATCTAGAGCTTATAGATTATGACCTACAAGGTATCGCACCTCCTGACACATTTCCCTCAGTTAAACAATATGTACATCTCATGGTATTGGGGGAAGATGAACGCCCCAGCTACAAAAATAAAAAAAAGCAAATTCAAAATAGGTCACCTAGTGAAAACCTCCCTAAGGCACTTTGTGATTATGAAAAACTAAAAACAAAGGGCGTATCTACTAGTGAAAACCTCGAAGAGGCGCTAGAAGATGGGCACGTTCATCTTCCCTTTATAGGGACTCAACTATTCGAACGATCATCCATCTTGACTGAAGAAACAAAACCAATAAACTTGGGAACTGAGGAAAACCCCAAAATCACCTATGTGGCTAAAGCATTATCAGAAGAAGAACATTCTACCATCACCAAACTTCTCAAATAAGCAATCATAAACTTTTCCTGGACATACTCAGACATGCCCGCCCTTGATCCTGCTTTGGTGGTACATCACCTAGACATCCATCCTAATGCAAAACCTGTCAAGCAAAAACTCCCAAAAATGCACCTTCAAGTGGCCCTACTGGTTAAGAAAGAATTGGAAAATTTGTTGGAGGCAAGATTCATTAGACCAATCGACTACTTTAACTTGATCTCCAACATAGTGTCAGTCACAAAACCCAACAGAGATATCAAAATTTGTGTTGATTTTCGAGACCTTAACAAAGCTTGTCCCAAGGAAAACTTTCCCTTACCAAATATTCATATGCTGGTCGATCTCGCCGCAAGAAATGAGATGTTGTCCCTCATGGATGGTTTCTCCAGCTACAATCAGATTAAGATTTCCCCTGAGGATCAACATAAGACTACCTTTACAACACCTTGGGGTACATTTTGTTACAATGTCATACCTTTTGGTCTCAAGAATGTGGGGGCAACATATCAACGTGCTGTGAAAATTATCTTCCATGACCTCATCCATATAATCATGGAAGATTATGTTGATGACCTGCTGGGAAAATAAAAAATGAGGGAAGAACATCCTGCTATCCTCAAGAAGATATTTCAACGTCTAGAACAATACAAGCTATACCTTAATCCAAATAAATGTGTCTTTGATGTCACAGTTGGAAAGCTCTTAGGGTTCATTGTCTCCCGCAGAGGAATAGAGGTCGATCCTGCTAAGGTCAAGGCTATCATGGAAATGCCTCCACCCCGCAATCTGAAATAGCTAAGAAGCCTGCAAGATAAGCTCCAATCCATCTAAAGGTTCATTGCTTAACTATCCGAAAAGTGTCAATCATTCACGCATCTCCTAAAGAAAGATATTGCATTTATGTGGAGCCCATAATGTCAGCTTAGTTTTGATCAGATCAAGGAATAATTGGCTCATCTACCTATTCTCATGCCACTTATCCCAGGAAAGCCCCTCCAAGTTTATATTTTAGCTACTTTCATGGAATTGGGGGCATTATTAGCACAGTATGACGAGTCCTCAAAAGAACGTGCAATTTACTACATCAGTCGGACCTTAGTCGATTATGAGCTCAATTATTCCCCTATGGAGAAAGCTTGCCTAGTCATTGTCTTTAGCTCCTAGAAACTGAGGCACTACATGCTTAGTCATTCGGTTAAGCTTATTTCCAAAGTTGACCTGCTTAAATATATGTTATCAAGAACAACATTGATAGGACGCATGGCTAAATGGGTCATGCTACTAAGTGAATTTGACATAGAGTACGTAGATCGCAAAGTAATCAAAGGGTAGGTCAGTGTAGATCAATTAGCAGATGCTCCACTGGTAGATACTTATCCTTTAGAGACCGAGTTTCTAGATGAAGGATTATTTTCAGTTTCAGAAGCCCCCACATGGACCTTATATTTTGATGGCTCCCACACCAAAAATGGATTGGGGGTGGGAGTCTTGCTTGTCACCCCCCAAGGTGATTACATACCAAATTCCTTTCGACTGGCCTTTCCATGTACCAACAACATTGTTGAATATGAAGCTCTGCTTACTAGCCTTCGAATTGTAGTCCAATGGCGTATCACTCATCTACAAGTCTTTGGTGACTCCCAACTAGTTATCAAGTAGGTCAATGATGAGTTCCTAATGAAAGATGATAAGTTGTTACCATACAAACGTATGGTAGATGACTTCAAGCAATAATTCACCTCCATCCAATTTGATCAGATTAACAGAATATAAAACAAAGCAGCTAATGTCATGGCTACCATTGGTTCCCTCCTGGACATGCCTAGAGATTGTACCGAATGTGACTTCCTCGTAGAGAAACTGTTATTCCCCGCATATGACATCCCTAAGAGAGAAATGGTATGTGACATTGTAGGTCCTAAATCCCCCTGGTACCAAGACATTTACACTTATTTTTGTGACAACACCCTACCATCTGACCTCACAAGAAACCAACAAAAATATTTTATCCCACGCACAGCCCGCTACACCATCATTGGTGATACGCTTTATCGACGTGGGTATGATGGAACCCTCCTTCGATGTTTAAATGAGATCGAAGCCCACACTGCATTAGCAGAAGTACATAGTGGTATTTGTGGGGCCCATTCTAATGGTATGGCCTTAGCCAAGAGAATTCTCCGAGCAGGATATTACTGGCCTACTATGGAGCATGATTCCTATGAGTTTGTCAAAAGGTGTCTTCCCTGTCAACAACATGCAGATTTAATTCACGCCCTGACACAGGAGTTACAGCCTATGGCGACACCTTGGTTGTTTTCACAATAGGGCTTTGACTTGGTCAACAAGATCTACCCTCCATCCTCTGACGGTCACACTTTCATCATCACAACCACTGAATACTTTACCAAGTGGGTGGAAGCCATACCACTCACTCAAATCATCGGTGTTCAGATATTTAAGTTCATCCTCTACCATATCCTCTGCAGGTATGGAATCCCCTCCACCATCATCACTAATAGTGGAAAGCCATTCAAAAATAGGTGCATCAAATTCCTCTGTGAGACTTATCATATCCAACATCGTTGGTCTACCCCCTATTACCCCCAAGGTAATGGTCAAGTAGAGGAAACCAACAAAATATTGATCAAAATCATTAAGAAGATGGTTAACAACAATGGTCGAGATTGGCACCTCCACCTCCAACCTACCCTTTGGGCCTATCGCACATCCATTTGCACCCCCACCGGCGCTACCCCATACTCACTAGTTTATGGGCCAAAGCCATCTTGTCGATCAAAGTCGAAATCCCCTCACTTTGAATATCTTTAAATAATTTGATCACTGACGAAGAGACCTGGGTTGCATGACTTGCTCAGTTAGAATTGTTGGATGAAAAACGGGTCAAATCCTACAACCATCTACAAGCCTATCAATATAAGCTCAAGATAAGCTACAATAAGAAGGTCCACCCTCATCAATTTAATGTTGGTGACTTAGTCCTCAAAGAAAATTAGAGGAATTAGCAAGATCGAGATAAGAAAGGTAATTTTGAAGCTAATTGGTTAGGCTCTTACATCGTCACCACAAAATATGGTTATGGAGCATACAGGTTATCCACACCTGAAGGAGAGGCCCTGGAAGAACCCATCAACATCATGCATCTAAATAAATTCTATACTTAGGTCAATCGGGGTATCCTTCCTGGTAAAATCTCAAAAAAATACAAAAAAAAAAAAAAAAATTATCAAAATCCAAAACAATCCAAAAATAGTAAAGAGAAATAATTCGTCCTATGGTGAAAACCACCCTTGCGTGGTGCCTTGGATATGTACAATTAGTGAAAACCTGGCAACAGGCGCCTTTCATATAAGGCTTAATCATTATCTACCTCGTGTCCTAGTTACTTTATGATTTATTCATCCAGATCTCAATATCCTTATCATCCTATCGATCATATCCTCCCATTCGCTTCCATCATCCGGTCGCTTAGTATATTTGGTTGAGCATTAGATGCATTTCATTTGCTATCTGTCATCTTGAGCTTTTATCCTAATATGAGCTTGTGTTGCCTCATCGCTTTGGTCATCTCCGTCTAGGATCATTCATCGTGTTTGTCTCCATCTAGCTCCCATTTCGTCTTTGGAAAACTACGTTGCCCTTGCGCTTTCACGTAGACAAGGTCAATCAGTTGATCTTCCCTCGAGCTATTTTTATTGTCCTTTTTCTCGTTTGTTCGTCTTTGGCAAACTACGTTGCCCCTGTGCTTTCACATAGGTAGGGTCGATCATTTGATTTGCCCCCGAGGATTTATTTTGTTGGTCATCTTTGTTTGTCCCTCCTAGGCGAACTAAGTTGCCCCTGTGCTTTCATGTAGGCAAGGTCGATCACTTGATCCGCCCCCTGGGCACTTTGTCCTTCATCATCTGTCACCATTGTCCACTTTCCAATCTTATTCATCGTTGTTCTTTCATCCTTTTCAAACTATGCTACCCCTGCACCTGCCCATAGGCAAGGCTGATCATTTGATCCAACCTCATGGATTTTCTTTGTTTTTCTTTGTGGTCAGTCTATTTAATCATTTTTTTCTATCATCTTTCTTCATCATCCTCTTTCTGCTTTTATAATGGTCTTTTCTTGAACTATGAGGGCTATGCACTTTCATGTAGGCAAGGCTGATCTTTGAGCAACCCCCGAGCCCCTAGGTCTTTAGGGTGAGTCATTCTTGTGTCTTATTGTTAAGGTATGTCCTTATCTCACTGATACCTCACAAATAGAATCCATTTGAATCGCAAGGTTTAATTGATTTTCGAATATCCTACATCATTATCAATCTTTTAGTTTAGCATCCATCTTTGGTCTCAACAGGATGTATCCTTCCTAACAGACCGCATCAACCCCCATCCATCATCTTGATCTTATGGAAAAGGATGTTTTAAAATTGATTGCAATCTTTTGATGCTTTTGGTTTTTGTTTATCATTTGAGCTCCTTATCATCACTCGTCAAGGCCACCATAATCTCTTATATTATGGTGTATTTTGACTAGTTTACATAGGGGCATATCTTGATTTTTTCTTTCATTTTCTATTTTCCTGGTTGTCCCATGTAGTACCCACCAAGACCGATGAAGCATTGTGTTTCGTTGGGACATCCTTTTGTGCTTGTGGTTATCTCAATACTTGGCCCGACCGAGGTCTTCACGACTTTGGGGTATTGGGATAGCCTTCTTGTTTGTTGTTCTTGTTTATGCATTAGACACTAATCCGCCTTCATCTATATACCATGGTACTGGATGTCTTGTGTTGTATCAAAAATCAGTGCTCTGAAGATGGTAACCTGCATTAGGATTGCATTTGATTTTCTCCTCCATTGCATTCATGTATCCTTCATCCCTTCTTTTCCCCTAATTTTGGATTTTGGATTGTGCAAATGGTAATCCCCTCTACTTTCCCCTTTCTTCTCAGGAGTCCTATGGTTCTTGACAAGTGCGATCACACACCCATCCCATTCTTTGCTTCCATCATTATGCAGGCCCTTATTTGCATCTAGGATCACATTGCAACATTCTCATTCTAGGTTCATTAAATTACATAATCATTTTAAGTTGTGTAGGCTAATTTCATTAATTATTCTATACATCTTAAAATTCATTTATTAGCATATTCACTTTAGTTCATATCATTAGGTTTATTACCACGTCCATCATAAACATTCACCATCATGCACATCAAATCATCCACATAGAAATAATCATAATTCATCCATACATCCTACATCATACACGTTAGGCATCAACATAATCATTATGCATCATAATCATACATCCATATAGGCATAAACATCAATCCATATAGGCATATTCATATATCACATCATCCATCATAAAACCATAAATATACACATATGCGTAAATAAATCATCCATCACATAGTATCAATAAGGGATCTCGCATATCATATCAAAATACACTATCCATCATGAAGTCCATAATAATGTTCATCATATACATCACAAAACATATCCATCATTTGCCCTCAAAAATAAAGTACGAGTATAGGGCTCGACTCTGATATCTACTACTTTGTATTGTCTCCCATCCTACACCTGTCAATAGCCAGGATCCTATCGCTCTGATCCGACGAACCATGTGCTTCCCACATCCGACCTTTGTGGAGACTCGAGCATCAACCCTCTGCGAGGGATGGTCGCCTGAGAGCCACTATATCCTTAGGTCTATGTCTCCAGTGACTAGGATGGCGTAGGCATTTGAGGAGCCTATCGCTCAAAGTGAAATGTGCACTACACCGGATCTGGAACTACCTACTGATAAGCGATCATCCAGAAGGATGCCTCTCTCATATACTCATCTCTCTTTGCAGCTTGACACCAAAATATATTTTGCTCATGTCTATATCTGTCTCGATCTTTGGTAATAACTCTCCTCTCCTCTGCCCACACCCCCTGTGCCATCCTCAGCTGATCAATCTCTGCCTATAGTTGATCCCTCACCTCCTCCACTACTCATGCCTCTAAGGCATCCCTCTCTCCTTGTAGTCTTTGCACCACTGCCCCCGATCCATCACTACCACTCTGTAGTGTCACTATATGTGCCCGTGTAACATCCCTCTCTGCCCACATAGCCTGAGCCTCTTCCTATGCAGTATCCGTCTCCCCCTGCATCACCTAAACCTGTGCTTGTAAGGCATGTACCTCTACATGCACCATGTCCCTCTCTCTCTGCGTAATCTCTAATTGTGCCTCTGCCCTCAACCTCGCATCCCCAAGTACTGTCTATGTCACAAATGCCCTATCCTGGAGCTTAGTCCTCTCCCCCACCAACCTTGTCACATGTGCCCTCAACCCCTCCATCTCCCCTCTCAGCCTAATGCCCATCCCTCCAGAATCTTGTTGTCTTCTAACCTGCGATATAGTCATCGTTGCTTGTAATCTGTCTTAGTCCCATGTCACCTTATCTATCTCACTGCATAGGTCATCTCTCTCCTTCTCTGTATCTTGTACCAGTGAGGTCAGGAAGTCAACAATAAAGCCATAATCCCTCTGTCTTGTGGCCTCTAATCTGACTACCTCTACTTGAAGCCTCATCCCCTTAGCCTCGAGTCTGACAACCTCTGCCTCTGTAATCCTCAGCGTCTACTCTATCATCGAGAGCCTTACCTGGGACCCCCTCAATAATACGACAGCGTCCTCGGTTGGTACATACGGTATCATTGCCAGTGGCTCCACCACAATGAGGTCCAAATCCATTGCATCCTCTTGTGCATCTCTCTCCTCGTACATCTCCATCTCTGGTCTCTCAGGCTCCTACTAGACCCCAATCGCCACACGAAATCTCCTTGGTTGTCCCCTCTGCCCCACCCTCATTTGTCATCTCACCTCAGGCTCCTCTCTCTCCTCGTGCATCTCCATCCCTGGCTCATCGAGTACCTACTCAATTTTGCTCTCCTCCGCTGTCTCCTCCTCCTCGTTGTCCTCGCAGACTAACCTAAGGTCCCTGCCCTCTCCTAACCTAGCTCCTGTTGTTGTCCCTCCTCCCTCATTATCATCTATGCCTCATCCTGTTGAGCCCCCCCTCTTGTATCCTCCTTGGTTGTACAATCCCCATCTGTTGTCCTCTAGCTCCCACCTCTACCTCAAGCTCATCTCTCATCTCCACATTTCACTGCTCCTGCACCACTCACTCCCTCCTTTGTGGTCTACTCCTCATTGACCTCACCAGCTATCTTGCGGCCCCTACCTTCGCTTGTCCTATGGCTCTTGTGCCCTGCTGACCTACTGCCTCTTGACCTCTCCTCCGCTAAGCTCTCCCCCTCCCATCTCTCCTATATACTGCCACTCTCCGCTCATCCTTGGATCCAAACCTAAGTCCACCTATAATAGGCACCTCTGGTGTAATCCTCTCCCACTAATGACTGCAGAACCATCTTGCATACCGAGGTCACTCCTGCCTCCTCATCCCCTATGGTCCTCGCTAGATATGATACTAGTTACAGTGTCACCCAATCCTCTTTGGCAAATCTCAAAGCAATCGGCTCCCCCCATGGCCGCTCTCAGCTGATTCGACGAAACATGTCTGGCCCCTATCGAATATCATGTATGATCCCAAACTACTTGGTCACTCGATCAGGCCTATGCACCTCCATTATACACGGCTCTGTCCCAACTACAAAGCACCTAGTGCATAAATAACCCCCATGTCTCCCCTCCTCTGCCCTCCACCCAGTAAACCGTTGAATCATGTATGAACACCATACTATGTCCTCCTTCGCTAGCTCATCTATCATCCACCTCCATCTATCTAAAATCCTAAGGCCCTTATAATGTAGAACCCAACCATACTCGACAACATACCACCAGGCCACATGCGCTGCCTCATTTGTTGTCCCCACTTTGACTACTCTTGGCCTAGAAACACTAATATGCTCCCATGCCCACACTTGCAATAGTGTCACCTGTGTCACATTGAGTGCCCCTCGATAACACACCATGTGCATGTCTCAGTATAATTGTGCTAGTACTCATGTCCCCCATGCAAACTATCCCTCCCTCCCCTCAACAATATGTTGAATAACCTCCATGTATATCAGGTTGCAAAACCATCCACTTCCATCCAGTAACAGTAACCCACTGATCAAACCACACAATTACAGTGGTAGTGTTGGTACCCCCACTACCAAAAATCAATCCAAGTCTAGCCCATGCCCCTCAATGGGAAGGTCCTTGTGTCCAAACAGCACAAACAGGTTCTGATCCAACTCCTCTCTCGTAGACCTCAGCTTGCTCACTAGGCACCCTACTATAGGGAGCCTCAGAATCCACCAGACATCCTCTAACATCACTGTCATCTCCCTTGTCGGCAGATGAAATGTGGATGTCTCTGAACTCCAACGCTCTATGAGTGCTATCAACAATGCTTGAAGCACTCTCATTGTGGGATATCCAAGTAGATGTCATAATCTTGCCAACTCTAGCGCATGGTGGTCTGCTCCAGTCATGGCTACCATCGTCACCATCAGCACCTCAAACTGTCTTTCCCGCATCCACAATCAATTAAATCGATGCATCCATACAACAACACTTTGTCAGTCATTTACCATGTTTCATCTCCTCTTCTTTTCTGGACCTAGGTTATTTTCTCACTATTCCCTCCCTTTTTTTCTTGCCTTTCCTCAATTTCACTTTCTTTTCTTCTCTTTTTTTTTTCATCCATGTCCCCTTCTTCCCGGGCACGGCCGCCCCTTCCTGGATGTGGCTGCCCCAGCTGAGGTGCAACCACCCTTCCCCGGGGCACAACCACCCGAGGTGAGGTGAGGTCGCCCCTCCTGGGGCACCGTCACCCCTCATTGGGCACAACCACCCTTCCCTGGGGCGTGGTTGCCCCAACCGAGGCGGGGCCGCCCTTCCCCGAGGTGGGGGTGCCCCTGCCTGGGCATAGCCACCCCTATCTTGGGGTGTTGACACCCCTCTACGGTCCTTTGACTCTTTTTGGGTGAACCCAACCCGAGTCGACCCCGCGGCAAGTCCATCCTCCAATTTTCTTCCCCCTGTCCATTTTCGGACCTGTTTTCCTGATTTTTTCTCATTAATGGGGCATATCACTTCCCCCTGTCCCGTAGCCTCTAATAGCCTATTCTAAATACCCCATTGGCGAAATCCCAATTTCGTCCCCAACCCATTTTCCTAACCTTCCTCGAAACCAAAAGCCATGTTTTGAAAAATGCATTAAACTTTAAAAATATCTCAAAAAATGCTTAAAATCAAAAAGGGGGTTTTGACACCTAACTTGGCATGGCACCACACATGCATGGAAGAATGCTCGCACCTCATCCGCTCGGTGGAGGATCTCATCATCGTAATCGGTCAGCATCCTTGTCTCCTCCACTCCTCATTTTCTTCTCCTCTCTCCCTTTTCTTCAACTGCCAAGTGTGCAAATGAGGAATAGTAACTCTAAAATTCCTATAAATAATTTTCCCCCTATTTTAAAATCACTTCTAAGTGAGGGGTATTTTTACTTTTTATTGAACCTTTTTAGGCCCTCATTAATTCCAAAACTTCCACGGGTCGTCATTTGTACACTGTTTGTCCGATTGACTCTATTCAAAAGGAAAATCTGCCTAATTTTTCAAGCCCTATCCAACTATACCCTCTATTTCTTCATATCAAAAAGTCACTCGAGGTCCCCTTTTCTTCCCCTACCGCCCTCTCGAGGGTGCATATCCTACCAAATCCATCCATATCTTCTCCATATAATTTTCCCTCATGATTGAGGCATGACCTTTCACTCCCATCCATTTGAGAAGCTTACACAACCTCTCCCATGCTAGGGCATCCTTTTCTATAGAGTCATATGTATTTATTTTTCTTTGAAACACTATTACTCTAGCAATATTTCGAAGAGGGGCAAAATGTAGACACCTAAATTTGACCACTTCCATAGGGTCATAATCTTGCCATTTATTCATCTAATCCATCTATATTAATTAAATGACCTATTTAATTAATATTATCCCCTTTCCCTAAGGTTCCCAAAAGTATTTAATTAAATACTTAATCCTTTACCATTTCCTCTCTAAATTAAGTAAATCGATCAATTTATTTAATTTAGTTAATTATCCTCTTCAATTTTAAATTCATTCTTTCTCTTTCATTGTCCCATCCTCCATAACCCGTTCACTAATCTAGATTAATTTAATTAATCCTTCATTAAGATGTGCATATCCTTAATTAAGATTAATTTCACATCCTCCATATCTATCCATTTGCCTCTAATCATCATTAATTAGCCTAATCACCTGTTTGCATTCCTTAAGTCACTCTCATAATTCCCCTTAACCCATCCTTTTAGGACCCGTTAAGCCATATCCTAGGGTTCATGACATGCATCCCCTTAATACACCCTCTTACATACCTTTAAGTCATTCTATAAACTCCCCTTAATCCACCCTCTTGCATCCCTTTAAGGCATTCTATCAACTCCCCTTAATCCACCCTCTTGCATCCCCTTAAGCCATCCTCTTAAAGGACCATTAAGTCATATCCTCTTACATCCCCTTAATTGACCCTCTTGTATTCCTTAAGTCACTCTCATAATTCCCCTTAAGCCATTCTCTTAGGACCCATTAAGCCATATCCTAGGGTTCATGACATGCATCCCCTTAATCCCCCCTCTTACATCCACTTAAGTCATTCTATCAACTCCCCTTAATCCACCCTCTTGCATCCCTTTAAGTCATTTTATTAACTCCCTGTAATCCACCCTCTTGTATCCCCTTAAGTCATTCTCTTAATTCCCCTTAAGGAATTCTCTTAGGACCCCTTAAGCTATATCCTCTTAGGTCCCCTCAATCCATCCTATGGAAAACATCACTTGAATTCGTAAGGAATTTATAAGATCCAATTTTCTAACTTTTACTATATATTGTTCTTTTCTCGCATGAATTATTTAGTTAAAAGACTCATAAAAACTATAGTTACTTTACTTACATTAATTATTTTTGCAGGTTCTCATCAAGTCGATCTACCATGTGATTGTCATTGTAAATTGTTTTTATCAAGATACTATGTAAATATCAATTTGTGGTCTTGACCTAAAAATTGATAAGCTTTAATTGTATCTACATGCACATATATGTTTCATCATGTTATATAGTTGTATTAAAAATCAATATGCATTATATATGTTTGTTTGATGTATGAACTTCAATGAACTTATTAGTCACTTTTTAAATATTTTGTTCCAATTTTATCTTATACAAATCATGTCTTGTATTTACCACATTTTATATAATTGTTCAATTGTATATAGATTATAAATTTTATACATACAAGGAGATAGATTTTTGTTCAGTGATTCAAATATTTGCTAGAATTGAAAAATAGTTAAAATTGCCTGCCCTTAATTTATTATGAATATGATCTAAACTATTTAAGGAATGTTTTAATTTTTCATCTAACCATGTGATCAATTATATATGTGAAATTTGATTCTAGATAAGAATTTATATAGTGCGTATTACTTAAAAATTAGATAAAATATATATACATGTACATGAGTGCATATAATCATCAAAATGAACATAACACAATCATAATTAAGTGCATATATAATCATCATATTAAAGTCAACTGATATAAATAAACACAAACATGATCATATTAATCGATATAATCTATGTGAAATAGTCCATGAAATAACATGTTCAAAATGTATATGTCAAGTCCAACACATATTTAAATAAAACTAGAGATCTATAGTCCATAAAATTTAAAACCATCTAACTATCAGGGCGATCAGTAAAATCAAGTCTCCTCTTTGCTCCATGTGGACTAGATGTACTTGTATCATGTTGTAAAAGAGTCCAAGAAACTTGAAATTATATTTAAAGTTAATTAGAAATTTTGATATAATTTAACTTATAAATTTGAAAATATAAACTTGATAAAAATAAATTTAATTATTAAATATCTAGTAAATATAGTAAAAATAAATTTTAGTATGCATAAATTACCATATGATCATGTGAATCTATTGGCACATTTTATTCAACGAGTAGCATAAGTGTTAATCGAGAAGGTCCAAATGCTTGATCTACTATATCCTGCATATTCATATAAAGCAAACAAAATGTTCAAACCTTGAATATATATATTTAAAAGGTCCCTAAAAATTGTATACGAGATTTAGTAAATTTTACAACCTCGAATGATATGATCTCATGATCACGCACCCGAGATTTCCCATGCATAAATGTTGATGATGTCTTAGGTGCGCCCACCATGGTTATCACATGAAATCCCTACATATAGATACAACAATGTATAGATCATTCACACATGTGTACAAATTCAAATTAAATTAGATCTATGATGTATATTTAATTTAAACTTAACAAACTTTTGAAAGCATGCACCTAAGTTGATGATGACTTGGGAGTGCTCACCAGAACTTGTGGTTGGTCAGTACTTGGTATTGCATGACCTCTCTACATCTAGATATAATATATCATTTCACACATGTGTAAAAATTCAAATTAAATTAGATATGTCCATATAAATTAAAATATATTGGTTTGTACCTGACCAAAAGGTGAGCCCACTTCTACAACACTCGAAATATAAACACAATCATATTGAGATATAGGCATCGTGTCATCATGCATCTACAATGAACACTTCTTGAATTAATATTATATTATATATATAATTTGATGTTATTATTTACATGAATTTTGCACATTTCAAACAAATTATTTAAATGTGTCTAAGTTCAAAAGATGAACATACCTATGTAGTTAGGTCCTCATAATATAGTAAATCCATATATGACCATCCTAGATGCATGTGGATCACCTGAAGTGGATGCCTGAGTATGCCCATAGCCTGAGCCTCCATGCCTCTGTATTGCCCACTTCAACCGCCACATGTGTAGTCTAATGAGTGAGATGTCTTGAAATAGAACTCAATGCTCCTAATGTCGACAACATCGTATGTTACTGAATTGCAACAGGAACACCAGGAAAAGGAGGAGCAACAATAGGAGCAATTGGAGCACGTCACTGAGGATTGACACGTGCTCCTAATCTATGTTGGGGCATGCCACCCCTAACTCCTTGAAATGAACTCAGATCAAAATAGTTGGGTTTTAAACCCAACTCAAACTCAGCCCATAACTTTCTCAAAATGTATAGTGGCACCTCAAAATTTCCATGTGGTGGAGTATCAAGCATCATCCACCATCTATCTCAAAAAAATTAGCTATCTGCGGGTGCCTACACCATTTAATTGAAATTCATTTTTTGGTGGGTGGAATTGGTTCATTTGTTTGGGGGCTAAAGAAATGTTGGCAAATGGTTTGTTTGGTAATTTTAAGGTCATTAATTTCTTTATAGGACAATCCATATGCATAGAATTGTCTCCTCTCTTCTCTCCATTAATGGAACCTATCTAGATCCACATCAATAGATCGAACAAAATCAACAACAGATTGCATCGAAGATGCAAACCATGCAAGATGGGGGGGATATTAGGCTCTTTTTTTATCAAATCTATATTTTCCTGAATCACATTAAGGTTTTCTCTAGTGCTCTCTCTTAATTGATCCTAATCTACTATAGGGCATGGGGGGTTAGGAGGTGGAGAGTGTAGAGGTGTGGGGTTTTGTTGTGGTGGCGGATCTAGATGTATGGGATCTTGAGGTTGTGCATCAGGTATAGAATCCTCTAGGTTAAATTCAGGCTCCATATGAACAATGAAATGGCAACTGCATGTTAAACAATTAAAAATATATATCAACAAACTATTTAACTAATGTACACAATTTGAAAGTTATTTAAATCACATTGAACACACACAGATTCAAAATACATTTCATTTGAAGACACATTCAATTTATAACATTAAAAAATCCATAACATAAAATTCCATAGCATGTACATATTAAATTATATAATTAAATTCATACATACATGTACCCTCAAGGTTAAATTTGAGCACTTTATCTTCTAGTAACCATATGGTTTCATTTTCCTTGCAAGGTTAAAATTGAGTCCAGTGTGTGGTTGTTAATTTCAAATTATTGTATCATTCTATCTTGGACTTTTGAATGTCATGCCTTAGTGATTCTTTTTAGACAAATCTATGTATGTCCTAACCTATGCATTGATTGTTAATGAAAGATGCCTCCTAGGCATCATGTCACTCGTCAAAGTGGGAATGAGGGGAAGGCTAAGAACCCACCTATGAATCCTATTCATGGTCCTCAAGTTATTGATCTCCTTCAAGATATAATAGTAAGGGGCCCTCATCAAGAGGCATCTATGTGTGAGTTTGTGAATTAATATAATAAAGAAGATGGATGTGAATCTATGTGTAGATTGAATGCATTTTTAAAGGTGTTGTAATGACCTAGAAATTGAGAGATTATATTAACATGTATTTGTGGGTAATTACAAAGTATTATATTTTCTAGCAAAGAGGTACTATAGGACACTTGCAATAAATTGGAAGTATTACTACAAATCACTTGCAACCTAAAGGTAATTTAATTTCTTATAAAAGGGGGCAATAATTACAATAGGTGACTTATATCATAGAAAGGTTAGAGGCACTTGCAGTTTTATTTGAGATTTATACATTTATTATCTTAGATTTATTAAGAGATGTAAATAGTAGGAGGTCAACTAGTGTTTGTGTTTAGTTTTTTTAGTGGTGGGGATGGGAGAGCGATGTTAGATAAATTTAATAATATGAAGAATGTTGCAAATATGTTAAAAAATCTAATAAAAATAATTAGGTAAATAGATAGTGTGATGAAACTATTAGTCTCACATCCCCTAGTAAACAGTTCACAAAAATGATTGTCAATGATTTTATTGTGTCAAAGACCTATAATATGAAGGGTTCGTTGTTACTACCAACTCTATTGCAACTAAAAATAGAGATAATTGTCACACCAAGGTCATACAATTTTAATAAAATCCTACTGACATTACCTAAAACTAATTATTGAACACCTTTTGGTACTTTTGTAACCCTTCCAAGAAGAATCATCAAGTATATATTTAAAATATTTCCACTATAATTTAAATCAATATGTATACTATAATTAAGATACCTAAAATATCTAAGGATGCAAGTTATTACATTTTGTGTACATGGAAAGGTTTCATATGTTGAGTTGTATAAGTGCTTCTACATCAAAACATTCTAGAGGATGACATATTTGTCATAATTCATCTAGGTATTTTATGTTATTTAACTTTAATAAATGGGGTGGAAATTATAAATAGTTTTGATTTAGATCTATATGTCATTGGTTTATTAAGTGAATCCCCTGAAAGAAGGTCATAAACTTATTTTTCTAGCTCTATCACTTGATAATTAAACTATAGCCAAATTTGATGATATACATTAATTGAAACATGATCAATATTAAGGTGAAAAACAACAAGATTCAAGATAGCTACTCTTACCTATGGTTTTAGGTTTTAGGTTTATGGTTTACGGTTTACGATTTAGGTTTTAGGTTTTAGGGTTTAGGGTTTTAGGTTTAGGTCCTAAGATTAAGGGTTTTAAGGTTTAGGTCCTAAGATTAAGGGTTTTAGTTTTTAGGTCTATTTTTTTGGAACCTAGGGTTATGGTTTTGATTTCTAAGTTAAATATATCCAATTTAGGTTAAATTCTAATTAATTTAGGTTTAGTTTTTATGCTTTTCAATTTATAATGTAACATTTTTGTTTTCATTGATGTTTTTGGTTTCTTAAATGCAATTTAAAAACTATAAATATTGAATGTAAAACAAACAAAACAGACAAAAACTAAATAATAGTTATAAAATAGAAATGCAAGATATAAAGCAAAAATAAGTAGAATTCAACCAACCTGGAGGTCGTTGAGGTTGGTTGTGTCGACAGGAGGAGGTGGCAACGAAAAATTGGTTGAATTTGGCCCTCTAAAATGCATACGTGATCTCTACTCTCCCTCAAGCATGACTAAAACAAATTGTGAAAATGAATTACATAGTCGTTAATTTAAAAAAATAAATAGCTTTGTGAAATGCATATGCATTTTCGATTGCATACCCGAATCTAAACACATATGATTTTGGATTCAGGCTTGGGTACCCAAACCAAAGTGTGATTTCTTTTATCTTGGTTGAAACTTCCCCTCTTTGTGGACCCAACTTCTTGCTTTTACCCTATACTAAACAAGACTGGGATGCAGATGACCTACTGGATGGTTGATCTACGTGTACCTTACTAGTCTTTTATCTTTTCCTTTTTCTTTTTGCTTTCAATTGCATATGTATATTGTGATCCCCCATGATGTTATGTTTGATGTTTCTCTCTCTTTATGCATTATTCTATTTGCATCTTCATTCTTCTCTATGTTGTAAGATTTTTCCTTTTTTGTTTATCTTTTTGCTTTTGTCTTGTGTTTTCCTTTTGGGGATGACGCAAGGTGTCGAGACACCTTATGTCTCTTGCATGTTGACCCAAAAGCTTTTTTTTTTCTTTTTTGATTTTATCTTGTGTTTTCCTTTTGGGGATGATGCAAGGTGTCGAGACACCCTATGTCTCTTCCATGTTGACCCAAAAGGATTTTCTTTTTTTTGTTCTCTTTATGTCATTCTTCCAGTTTTGTTTGTATTTGGGGAATGATAACAGTTTCGATGTCTTTAATATCATTGCAACAAAGACAAATACTACCCCGAATCCATAGATGCCTTATGTGTTTCTGAGAGGCAACCCTCTTTTTCATTTTTATTTTCCATGTTTGTCTACTTTAGAGAAATTTCTCACAGCGTGGTGTTAGCAATTTCTTTAAAGTGGGGGCATACATTGGCATTATTTCAGCATGATTTCACTTGCATTTATTTTTCTATGTTTCTTGATGTGATTTTCTTCCTTCATATGATACATTTTCCTCTTTGTATTGACATTGGGAGTAATGTCCTTCAAGAGCGTGACCTATCTCAACATATTATATTCCCCTTAGTGGTGGTGTGACACACTACATCCCCTAAGTGGTGAATCTTTTATCCTTTGACTGGTCCTCTCTTGGAGACGTTAGGAACGATGTCCACTAAGAGTAAGACCTCACATGAACTAAGAAAAATCCCTTTGAACATCTTTCTTTCTTGTTGCATTGTATTTTTCTTTTTGTCCCTATTAGAGTCATGGAGGTATGGATTTGATATGGACCCCCTGGGGCTCACCTAGTGAACAACCAACTTCACTAGCCTATGTGAGCATGCATATTTCCTTTTGTCCCTATTAGATTCATGGAGGTATGGATTTGATATGGACCTCCTGGGGTCACCTAGTGAGCGACTAGCTTCACTAGCCCATGCGAGCATGCATTTTTGTACCTTATTAAAGCCATGGAGGTATGGATTTGATATGGTCCCTCTTGGGGCTCACCTAGTGGACAACTAGTTTCAACTAGCCCTTGTGAGTGTGTGTTTTGTTTGCATAGTGGATAGTGTGTTCCACTTGTAAACCCTCTTCAAGCCTAGACCTGATCCACCACATTGGATGACCAATCGAAGCTTGATATGTTGCATTTTTTTTCATTTCATTTTTCTTGTCTTTGATGGTGTATATTTATGATCTAGTGTTGGCTTCATATATCATCCGCAAGTGTGTTCCTTTGTGCCTATGTTGGTTAGAGTAAAGGTTTTAACTTAATTATGTTGATTAAGTTACCTTTATTCCCTTCTTAAGATTTCACGTTAGTTTGCATAAAGTGTATTAATTATTAAATGTTTTCCTTTTAGGGCTTCTATTAGGGTTTTTCCTATTAGGGTTTCTTTAGGGTTTGCATGATCTCATTTTTGTAAGGATTGATCCCATTGTATTTCATATCAATTCATTCTCTCATTCTCTCTGATATATACATTTTCAATTTTCAGAGAACCCTTGCTTGTTTGTCTCCATCTCTTCTTTTGTGACAGGTTATTTGCATGCAGGTGATCTTCGAGGTTTGTGAAGTTGTATTTTCTCAACTCCTACATGCTATCAGAGCTCCAGACCTGCTGCTTCATGTTCTTGTTTTGAAGATTTTTGGAGCTTCAAGGGTTTGGGGTTTGTTTTTTTTTTAATCTAGGGAATACCTGCAATTTCAAAGAATTTTGAGCTCAAACGGACCTTTCCATTGCATCCACAGCGGTCCAAAACCCCTAAATCGACTGTTCATTCGTCCATTTTGGACAAAGTTGAATTTTGGGGCAAAAATTTTTTGCTGGTATGACCGTACGACCATCATCTATGTGCAAATCGGAAAAAACCCTGGTAAAATTTATTATTATTATTTCTGCATTTTTCGTCAGAAATTTTTTGATAAAAAAAATCCAGTTTGTAAGGTTTTTTATTTTTATTAAAAAAATAATTAAAATATATAAAAAAAAGCAAAGCCTTTTTACGGCTTGCTTAGGCCGGGACACTGCGCAGACTTGCCATGGCTGCATAGGGGTACGGTGGGGGTGGGCCACGTGCCTCCCCCACCTCCAATTCTTTTTTTTATTGTTTTTAAAAAAAAATTATTTTTTCTAAAATAAGCCTAGTTATGCTTTTGTGGTGACAGTCGTTTGGCCATCAAATTTAAGCCAGTATTTTGTTGCGACGACCGTATGACCGTCAAATTTTATCCAGCGCTGACTTTTTTCCCCTTTAGACCTGTTTTATTCTAAAGGTCGTAACTTGGGCATACAATATTGTTTTTTGGCAAACGAGATATCATCAGAAAGTTGGTTTTGTCATCTTTCATGTGGTGTAGGTCTCATCACTTCATTCTTCTGTTGGTACATTCTACAATAGTTTTTTGGCTGTTCTTCATGTATTTTCAGCTTTTTGTCCTTTTTTAGGGCATTTTGAGCATCATTTGTAAGCAATATCTTTTATGTAAATGCACTGAGATAAAGTGCCACACTATTGTACATGCATTTTTGGGGGATTTTGCACATAAGGTTGTGCCATATTTTGTACTCGCACTGTTATTATAAAGTGCCA
>CM021103.1:481747678-482140750 GCA_007115665.2 Sequoiadendron giganteum | reverse complement strand
GTTTAATGGTTTAGGGTTCCATTTCCTAGGCTTTGGAGTCCTTATGGTTTTGGGGTTTAGAGTTTCTAGGGTTCATGAGATTCTTAGAATAACAAATCTATATGGATTTCCTAGGGTTTCCAACTCCTTAATCCACCCTCTTACATCCCTTTAAGTCATTCTATCAACTCCCCTTAATCCACCCTCTTGCATACCCTTAAGCCATCCTCTTAAAGGACCTTTAAGTCATATCCTCTTACATCCCCTTAATCCACCATCTTGCATTCCTTAAGTCACTCCCATAATTCCCCTTAAGCCATACTCTTAGGACCCATTAAGCCATATCCTGGGGTTCATGACATGCATCCCCTTAATCCACCCTCTTACATCCCTTTAAGTCATTCTATCAACTCCCCTTAATCCACCCTCTTGCCCCTCCTCCAGGACCCTTAATTCATATCCTCTTACCTCCCTTAATCAAACCTCTTGCATTCCTTAAGTCACTCTCATAATTCCCCTTAACCCATCCTTTTAGGACCCGTTAAGCCATATCCTAGGGTTCATGACATGCATCCCCTTAATACACCCTCTTACATACCTTTAAGTCATTCTATAAACTCCCCTTAATCCACCCTCTTGCATCCCTTTAAGGCATTCTATCAACTCCCCTTAATCCACCCTCTTGCATCCCCTTAAGCCATCCTCTTAAAGGACCATTAAGTCATATCCTCTTACATCCCCTTAATTGACCCTCTTGTATTCCTTAAGTCACTCTCATAATTCCCCTTAAGCCATTCTCTTAGGACCCATTAAGCCATATCCTAGGGTTCATGACATGCATCCCCTTAATCCCCCCTCTTACATCCACTTAAGTCATTCTATCAACTCCCCTTAATCCACCCTCTTGCATCCCTTTAAGTCATTTTATTAACTCCCTGTAATCCACCCTCTTGTATCCCCTTAAGTCATTCTCTTAATTCCCCTTAAGGAATTCTCTTAGGACCCCTTAAGCTATATCCTCTTAGGTCCCCTCAATCCATCCTATGGAAAACATCACTTGAATTCGTAAGGAATTTATAAGATCCAATTTTCTAACTTTTACTATATATTGTTCTTTTCTCGCATGAATTATTTAGTTAAAAGACTCATAAAAACTATAGTTACTTTACTTACATTAATTATTTTTGCAGGTTCTCATCAAGTCGATCTACCATGTGATTGTCATTGTAAATTGTTTTTATCAAGATACTATGTAAATATCAATTTGTGGTCTTGACCTAAAAATTGATAAGCTTTAATTGTATCTACATGCACATATATGTTTCATCATGTTATATAGTTGTATTAAAAATCAATATGCATTATATATGTTTGTTTGATGTATGAACTTCAATGAACTTATTAGTCACTTTTTAAATATTTTGTTCCAATTTTATCTTATACAAATCATGTCTTGTATTTACCACATTTTATATAATTGTTCAATTGTATATAGATTATAAATTTTATACATACAAGGAGATAGATTTTTGTTCAGTGATTCAAATATTTGCTAGAATTGAAAAATAGTTAAAATTGCCTGCCCTTAATTTATTATGAATATGATCTAAACTATTTAAGGAATGTTTTAATTTTTCATCTAACCATGTGATCAATTATATATGTGAAATTTGATTCTAGATAAGAATTTATATAGTGCGTATTACTTAAAAATTAGATAAAATATATATACATGTACATGAGTGCATATAATCATCAAAATGAACATAACACAATCATAATTAAGTGCATATATAATCATCATATTAAAGTCAACTGATATAAATAAACACAAACATGATCATATTAATCGATATAATCTATGTGAAATAGTCCATGAAATAACATGTTCAAAATGTATATGTCAAGTCCAACACATATTTAAATAAAACTAGAGATCTATAGTCCATAAAATTTAAAACCATCTAACTATCAGGGCGATCAGTAAAATCAAGTCTCCTCTTTGCTCCATGTGGACTAGATGTACTTGTATCATGTTGTAAAAGAGTCCAAGAAACTTGAAATTATATTTAAAGTTAATTAGAAATTTTGATATAATTTAACTTATAAATTTGAAAATATAAACTTGATAAAAATAAATTTAATTATTAAATATCTAGTAAATATAGTAAAAATAAATTTTAGTATGCATAAATTACCATATGATCATGTGAATCTATTGGCACATTTTATTCAACGAGTAGCATAAGTGTTAATCGAGAAGGTCCAAATGCTTGATCTACTATATCCTGCATATTCATATAAAGCAAACAAAATGTTCAAACCTTGAATATATATATTTAAAAGGTCCCTAAAAATTGTATACGAGATTTAGTAAATTTTACAACCTCGAATGATATGATCTCATGATCACGCACCCGAGATTTCCCATGCATAAATGTTGATGATGTCTTAGGTGCGCCCACCATGGTTATCACATGAAATCCCTACATATAGATACAACAATGTATAGATCATTCACACATGTGTACAAATTCAAATTAAATTAGATCTATGATGTATATTTAATTTAAACTTAACAAACTTTTGAAAGCATGCACCTAAGTTGATGATGACTTGGGAGTGCTCACCAGAACTTGTGGTTGGTCAGTACTTGGTATTGCATGACCTCTCTACATCTAGATATAATATATCATTTCACACATGTGTAAAAATTCAAATTAAATTAGATATGTCCATATAAATTAAAATATATTGGTTTGTACCTGACCAAAAGGTGAGCCCACTTCTACAACACTCGAAATATAAACACAATCATATTGAGATATAGGCATCGTGTCATCATGCATCTACAATGAACACTTCTTGAATTAATATTATATTATATATATAATTTGATGTTATTATTTACATGAATTTTGCACATTTCAAACAAATTATTTAAATGTGTCTAAGTTCAAAAGATGAACATACCTATGTAGTTAGGTCCTCATAATATAGTAAATCCATATATGACCATCCTAGATGCATGTGGATCACCTGAAGTGGATGCCTGAGTATGCCCATAGCCTGAGCCTCCATGCCTCTGTATTGCCCACTTCAACCGCCACATGTGTAGTCTAATGAGTGAGATGTCTTGAAATAGAACTCAATGCTCCTAATGTCGACAACATCGTATGTTACTGAATTGCAACAGGAACACCAGGAAAAGGAGGAGCAACAATAGGAGCAATTGGAGCACGTCACTGAGGATTGACACGTGCTCCTAATCTATGTTGGGGCATGCCACCCCTAACTCCTTGAAATGAACTCAGATCAAAATAGTTGGGTTTTAAACCCAACTCAAACTCAGCCCATAACTTTCTCAAAATGTATAGTGGCACCTCAAAATTTCCATGTGGTGGAGTATCAAGCATCATCCACCATCTATCTCAAAAAAATTAGCTATCTGCGGGTGCCTACACCATTTAATTGAAATTCATTTTTTGGTGGGTGGAATTGGTTCATTTGTTTGGGGGCTAAAGAAATGTTGGCAAATGGTTTGTTTGGTAATTTTAAGGTCATTAATTTCTTTATAGGACAATCCATATGCATAGAATTGTCTCCTCTCTTCTCTCCATTAATGGAACCTATCTAGATCCACATCAATAGATCGAACAAAATCAACAACAGATTGCATCGAAGATGCAAACCATGCAAGATGGGGGGGATATTAGGCTCTTTTTTTATCAAATCTATATTTTCCTGAATCACATTAAGGTTTTCTCTAGTGCTCTCTCTTAATTGATCCTAATCTACTATAGGGCATGGGGGGTTAGGAGGTGGAGAGTGTAGAGGTGTGGGGTTTTGTTGTGGTGGCGGATCTAGATGTATGGGATCTTGAGGTTGTGCATCAGGTATAGAATCCTCTAGGTTAAATTCAGGCTCCATATGAACAATGAAATGGCAACTGCATGTTAAACAATTAAAAATATATATCAACAAACTATTTAACTAATGTACACAATTTGAAAGTTATTTAAATCACATTGAACACACACAGATTCAAAATACATTTCATTTGAAGACACATTCAATTTATAACATTAAAAAATCCATAACATAAAATTCCATAGCATGTACATATTAAATTATATAATTAAATTCATACATACATGTACCCTCAAGGTTAAATTTGAGCACTTTATCTTCTAGTAACCATATGGTTTCATTTTCCTTGCAAGGTTAAAATTGAGTCCAGTGTGTGGTTGTTAATTTCAAATTATTGTATCATTCTATCTTGGACTTTTGAATGTCATGCCTTAGTGATTCTTTTTAGACAAATCTATGTATGTCCTAACCTATGCATTGATTGTTAATGAAAGATGCCTCCTAGGCATCATGTCACTCGTCAAAGTGGGAATGAGGGGAAGGCTAAGAACCCACCTATGAATCCTATTCATGGTCCTCAAGTTATTGATCTCCTTCAAGATATAATAGTAAGGGGCCCTCATCAAGAGGCATCTATGTGTGAGTTTGTGAATTAATATAATAAAGAAGATGGATGTGAATCTATGTGTAGATTGAATGCATTTTTAAAGGTGTTGTAATGACCTAGAAATTGAGAGATTATATTAACATGTATTTGTGGGTAATTACAAAGTATTATATTTTCTAGCAAAGAGGTACTATAGGACACTTGCAATAAATTGGAAGTATTACTACAAATCACTTGCAACCTAAAGGTAATTTAATTTCTTATAAAAGGGGGCAATAATTACAATAGGTGACTTATATCATAGAAAGGTTAGAGGCACTTGCAGTTTTATTTGAGATTTATACATTTATTATCTTAGATTTATTAAGAGATGTAAATAGTAGGAGGTCAACTAGTGTTTGTGTTTAGTTTTTTTAGTGGTGGGGATGGGAGAGCGATGTTAGATAAATTTAATAATATGAAGAATGTTGCAAATATGTTAAAAAATCTAATAAAAATAATTAGGTAAATAGATAGTGTGATGAAACTATTAGTCTCACATCCCCTAGTAAACAGTTCACAAAAATGATTGTCAATGATTTTATTGTGTCAAAGACCTATAATATGAAGGGTTCGTTGTTACTACCAACTCTATTGCAACTAAAAATAGAGATAATTGTCACACCAAGGTCATACAATTTTAATAAAATCCTACTGACATTACCTAAAACTAATTATTGAACACCTTTTGGTACTTTTGTAACCCTTCCAAGAAGAATCATCAAGTATATATTTAAAATATTTCCACTATAATTTAAATCAATATGTATACTATAATTAAGATACCTAAAATATCTAAGGATGCAAGTTATTACATTTTGTGTACATGGAAAGGTTTCATATGTTGAGTTGTATAAGTGCTTCTACATCAAAACATTCTAGAGGATGACATATTTGTCATAATTCATCTAGGTATTTTATGTTATTTAACTTTAATAAATGGGGTGGAAATTATAAATAGTTTTGATTTAGATCTATATGTCATTGGTTTATTAAGTGAATCCCCTGAAAGAAGGTCATAAACTTATTTTTCTAGCTCTATCACTTGATAATTAAACTATAGCCAAATTTGATGATATACATTAATTGAAACATGATCAATATTAAGGTGAAAAACAACAAGATTCAAGATAGCTACTCTTACCTATGGTTTTAGGTTTTAGGTTTATGGTTTACGGTTTACGATTTAGGTTTTAGGTTTTAGGGTTTAGGGTTTTAGGTTTAGGTCCTAAGATTAAGGGTTTTAAGGTTTAGGTCCTAAGATTAAGGGTTTTAGTTTTTAGGTCTATTTTTTTGGAACCTAGGGTTATGGTTTTGATTTCTAAGTTAAATATATCCAATTTAGGTTAAATTCTAATTAATTTAGGTTTAGTTTTTATGCTTTTCAATTTATAATGTAACATTTTTGTTTTCATTGATGTTTTTGGTTTCTTAAATGCAATTTAAAAACTATAAATATTGAATGTAAAACAAACAAAACAGACAAAAACTAAATAATAGTTATAAAATAGAAATGCAAGATATAAAGCAAAAATAAGTAGAATTCAACCAACCTGGAGGTCGTTGAGGTTGGTTGTGTCGACAGGAGGAGGTGGCAACGAAAAATTGGTTGAATTTGGCCCTCTAAAATGCATACGTGATCTCTACTCTCCCTCAAGCATGACTAAAACAAATTGTGAAAATGAATTACATAGTCGTTAATTTAAAAAAATAAATAGCTTTGTGAAATGCATATGCATTTTCGATTGCATACCCGAATCTAAACACATATGATTTTGGATTCAGGCTTGGGTACCCAAACCAAAGTGTGATTTCTTTTATCTTGGTTGAAACTTCCCCTCTTTGTGGACCCAACTTCTTGCTTTTACCCTATACTAAACAAGACTGGGATGCAGATGACCTACTGGATGGTTGATCTACGTGTACCTTACTAGTCTTTTATCTTTTCCTTTTTCTTTTTGCTTTCAATTGCATATGTATATTGTGATCCCCCATGATGTTATGTTTGATGTTTCTCTCTCTTTATGCATTATTCTATTTGCATCTTCATTCTTCTCTATGTTGTAAGATTTTTCCTTTTTTGTTTATCTTTTTGCTTTTGTCTTGTGTTTTCCTTTTGGGGATGACGCAAGGTGTCGAGACACCTTATGTCTCTTGCATGTTGACCCAAAAGCTTTTTTTTTTCTTTTTTGATTTTATCTTGTGTTTTCCTTTTGGGGATGATGCAAGGTGTCGAGACACCCTATGTCTCTTCCATGTTGACCCAAAAGGATTTTCTTTTTTTTGTTCTCTTTATGTCATTCTTCCAGTTTTGTTTGTATTTGGGGAATGATAACAGTTTCGATGTCTTTAATATCATTGCAACAAAGACAAATACTACCCCGAATCCATAGATGCCTTATGTGTTTCTGAGAGGCAACCCTCTTTTTCATTTTTATTTTCCATGTTTGTCTACTTTAGAGAAATTTCTCACAGCGTGGTGTTAGCAATTTCTTTAAAGTGGGGGCATACATTGGCATTATTTCAGCATGATTTCACTTGCATTTATTTTTCTATGTTTCTTGATGTGATTTTCTTCCTTCATATGATACATTTTCCTCTTTGTATTGACATTGGGAGTAATGTCCTTCAAGAGCGTGACCTATCTCAACATATTATATTCCCCTTAGTGGTGGTGTGACACACTACATCCCCTAAGTGGTGAATCTTTTATCCTTTGACTGGTCCTCTCTTGGAGACGTTAGGAACGATGTCCACTAAGAGTAAGACCTCACATGAACTAAGAAAAATCCCTTTGAACATCTTTCTTTCTTGTTGCATTGTATTTTTCTTTTTGTCCCTATTAGAGTCATGGAGGTATGGATTTGATATGGACCCCCTGGGGCTCACCTAGTGAACAACCAACTTCACTAGCCTATGTGAGCATGCATATTTCCTTTTGTCCCTATTAGATTCATGGAGGTATGGATTTGATATGGACCTCCTGGGGTCACCTAGTGAGCGACTAGCTTCACTAGCCCATGCGAGCATGCATTTTTGTACCTTATTAAAGCCATGGAGGTATGGATTTGATATGGTCCCTCTTGGGGCTCACCTAGTGGACAACTAGTTTCAACTAGCCCTTGTGAGTGTGTGTTTTGTTTGCATAGTGGATAGTGTGTTCCACTTGTAAACCCTCTTCAAGCCTAGACCTGATCCACCACATTGGATGACCAATCGAAGCTTGATATGTTGCATTTTTTTTCATTTCATTTTTCTTGTCTTTGATGGTGTATATTTATGATCTAGTGTTGGCTTCATATATCATCCGCAAGTGTGTTCCTTTGTGCCTATGTTGGTTAGAGTAAAGGTTTTAACTTAATTATGTTGATTAAGTTACCTTTATTCCCTTCTTAAGATTTCACGTTAGTTTGCATAAAGTGTATTAATTATTAAATGTTTTCCTTTTAGGGCTTCTATTAGGGTTTTTCCTATTAGGGTTTCTTTAGGGTTTGCATGATCTCATTTTTGTAAGGATTGATCCCATTGTATTTCATATCAATTCATTCTCTCATTCTCTCTGATATATACATTTTCAATTTTCAGAGAACCCTTGCTTGTTTGTCTCCATCTCTTCTTTTGTGACAGGTTATTTGCATGCAGGTGATCTTCGAGGTTTGTGAAGTTGTATTTTCTCAACTCCTACATGCTATCAGAGCTCCAGACCTGCTGCTTCATGTTCTTGTTTTGAAGATTTTTGGAGCTTCAAGGGTTTGGGGTTTGTTTTTTTTTTAATCTAGGGAATACCTGCAATTTCAAAGAATTTTGAGCTCAAACGGACCTTTCCATTGCATCCACAGCGGTCCAAAACCCCTAAATCGACTGTTCATTCGTCCATTTTGGACAAAGTTGAATTTTGGGGCAAAAATTTTTTGCTGGTATGACCGTACGACCATCATCTATGTGCAAATCGGAAAAAACCCTGGTAAAATTTATTATTATTATTTCTGCATTTTTCGTCAGAAATTTTTTGATAAAAAAAATCCAGTTTGTAAGGTTTTTTATTTTTATTAAAAAAATAATTAAAATATATAAAAAAAAGCAAAGCCTTTTTACGGCTTGCTTAGGCCGGGACACTGCGCAGACTTGCCATGGCTGCATAGGGGTACGGTGGGGGTGGGCCACGTGCCTCCCCCACCTCCAATTCTTTTTTTTATTGTTTTTAAAAAAAAATTATTTTTTCTAAAATAAGCCTAGTTATGCTTTTGTGGTGACAGTCGTTTGGCCATCAAATTTAAGCCAGTATTTTGTTGCGACGACCGTATGACCGTCAAATTTTATCCAGCGCTGACTTTTTTCCCCTTTAGACCTGTTTTATTCTAAAGGTCGTAACTTGGGCATACAATATTGTTTTTTGGCAAACGAGATATCATCAGAAAGTTGGTTTTGTCATCTTTCATGTGGTGTAGGTCTCATCACTTCATTCTTCTGTTGGTACATTCTACAATAGTTTTTTGGCTGTTCTTCATGTATTTTCAGCTTTTTGTCCTTTTTTAGGGCATTTTGAGCATCATTTGTAAGCAATATCTTTTATGTAAATGCACTGAGATAAAGTGCCACACTATTGTACATGCATTTTTGGGGGATTTTGCACATAAGGTTGTGCCATATTTTGTACTCGCACTGTTATTATAAAGTGCCATGGGGGGTTGTGTAGTTTGACTTTGTTTGCCATCACACCTTTGTCCGGTGAGTGTCCCTCCACGACGAAAGTGGATCATATGATTCCAGCCTCATGCATGTGTGCTTTGTTTTGCACACCACTTTTTCAGTTGCAGGTGCTTTCTTGCGCACTTTCAGATGTTGTTTCTTCTTTCTCATGCACTACAGGGTGTTTCACATCATTTCAGTGGATCTGTCAGGCTCTCCCAATTCAGCATTATGGGGGGGTATTATATTGTTCGTGCTAATTCTTTCTTGGTTTCTCCTTGGAAGGAATCTTCCATTCTTAGTTGATCAGTGTTTCAAACTATTGGTTCTTGTGCCATCTATATCTTCATTCCAGGTGTTTGCCTTTGTTTTCCATCTGATTTGACTAGTGTCATATGGGCCACTCATGCAGATTGTTGTCTTCTTGTTCTTGATCATCTTATCTTCAGTGGAGGTTCTTCAGCACCATAGCAGTCATCATTCGATAATTGTTTGCAGCTTCTTCTACTTCAGTGATGTTCTTCTTGACTTTTTGAATCTCTTTTTGGAGTAGAGTTTTTTCCCATGAGGTTTTCTCTATTTCCCCTCTTTACAGAGATTTGGTTGTATTTCGGTACCTGATCTGGCCTAGTTGTCAGGACCCATGTTTGCCTTCTTGCATTGTAGTTACCTTTGCTTTCTTGCATTTTTTTGTAGCTGCACTATTGCTCATCTTAAGGGGGTGTGTTAGAGTAAAGGTTTTAACTTAATTATGTTGATTAAGTTACCTTTATTCCCTTCTTAAGATTTCACGTTAGTTTGCATAAAGTGACATTTAATAATTATATTAATTATTAAATGTTTTCCTTTTAGGGCTTCTATTAGGGTTTTTCCTATTACGGTTTCTTTAGGGTTTGCATGATCTCCTTTTTATAAGGATTGATCCCATTGTATTTCATATCAATTCATTCTCTCATTCTCTCTGATATATACATTTTCAATTTTCAGAGAACCCTTGCTTGTTTGTCTCCATCTCTTCTTTTGTGACAGGTTATTTGCATGCAGGTGATCTTCGGGGTTTGTGAAGTTGTATTTTCTCAACTCCTATAGGTCTGTCAAAGGATCATGATCCTAGGGGCTTGGCCACCCTTTTAATTGTTGTCATCCTATCTTACTAACATTTGTACATTTGAACTCCTCTTGATTGCATGGTTGGCTACTTTAGTGTCAGTTTGAAGCAATTTCAGCCTCTCACTAAAGTGGGGGATAAATATAGTGTAGTAAAATGCATACCCTTTCATTTTCACACTTGTTTGGGTCTGCCTTGCTTTATTTATCCTTCTTTATGGCTTAATTTGTCCTATTTTATATCCACAAGCCCTATGAATGACATATTTTGTCTGGTTAATCTTGACATTCTCCAATGCATATGTGATCTCCTAATGACTCTGATTGGTGTGTCCCTGATTTCTGGTCAGGACTAAAACACCACTAAGGGTGTCTTTGTCCCTCCGAGGTCTTGGGACCCTAATTTTGAGTTATCTTATTTGGGCCCCTTTTTGGTGTATGTGCCCAAAGTTTCATCACTTGGAACTAAGATGCCACCTAGGGCGTTTAGTCCTCCTTGAGTCATTTTCGGAAATTAATTTCAAATTTTGTCAGGATTTAACCTCCTTCATTTAATGAATTCATGTGTCGGCTTGGTGTGATACAATTTTAGGATATTAAGCATAAACAAGTATAAATACAAGGTTCATTTATTCATTTTCATCCTAAGCAATCCTAACAACTTGAGTATTCATTTCTATGGAAAATTTATGAGATCAAGAGCATTCAAGAGAAATTCATCAAGATTTTGGAGCCATCATCAAGATTCAAGCATCATGTCAAATTATTTTCTTGCATCATGTGTTTTGTTGTGATAACATTTATGATGTAGGGTTTTGATTCAAGCAAGCAATCAATTCAAGATCTATTAAGTAATTCAAGATCCATATCCATTGTAGCTATTTCACACAACTTCGTAGCCATTATAAGGGTTTGGTGAGTTGTAGCATTGCATTTTGTTCATTCACCATTTCTTTCATCATTTCTATTTCATTTCAAGGTTTAATTACCAACAAGGGGTTTGACCAAGGCAAACCCCCATTCACTAGTAATCAACAAGTTTTTCCATCTTGTCCATTTGTGTTTGCAGATCTAGGTTGAAAACTTAAAGATCACTTGGAGTGAAAAGTTGTCAAAGTTGCAAAGTTGCATTTCAAAGTTGTCATCTTCACAAAAACTCACCTGCAGGTCAGATATGGTTGTTTCAAAACCTGAGATTCAAGAGGAAGCAATTGCAGATCTGGGAGCTTGAGACCACATTCAGACTTTTGAGAAATTCAGAGGGGGACTAAAATGCCATCTTAGGCATCTTAGTCCCCCACAACTCATTTTTCAAAGATTCTTTGAGATTTTGTTCCAGCATCTAAAGATTTTGTGTTTGCCCTGAAAAATAGTAGTGGGATTAAAACGCCATCTTGGGCATCTTAGTCCTCCATAGCATATTTTGGCAATCTATTTACATTTCTAGAATCATTGCATCTCCAAGTTTCCCAGGTACACATACCCTAAATTAGAGTTGTTCATTTTTCTATATTTTTAAGCTTCATTTAGCTCATTTTAGGTTTTTTTCATATCATAGCATGTTTTTGAACTTTATATTTTCCAAGCATTTGCTTGGTGATCAACCCCTTAAAATCTAAAAGAATACCCCCTCCTAAGTCCTCCTAATTATGCATTGGCTCACCTTGAGAGGTTGATAGTCAATCTTATTAGGGTTCTTAGGACATATTTGAATGAACAAGATAGAATAGGAGGAATAGGTACACCCCTTCCCCCCCATATTTTATTTTTGTTTCATATATATACTTATATCTATTTACTTATAGAAATCACTCATTATTTATGTAAATATATATAATAATTATTTAACTATATATATTAATATATGTATATATAAAAATCATAAAAATATATGTACTATTTACATATACATCAATCAGTTTAAATATAATAGCACATATACATATTGATACATATATATATATATTTGGGTGCTTGCATGTGTACTATGTATCTACATATGCTCATACCTACATACATACGTATATACACTAATGTGCATATACATATATATTCTATATATATGTGTGTGTGTGTGTGTGTGTGTGTGTATTCATATATATACACAATAAATAACATATGATTAATCACAATAGCTTTAACACATTAACTCAAATTGGCTAATCAATCAAGGAGGGTTAAAGACAACCAACCCTGACTTTCCTATCATCGAAGAAACTATCAATTTAGACTTAGAACTTACCAACTCAAAACTCATACTGACTCAACAAGGTTCCCCTATCCTGTGCAGTGAGTGTGTGTGCAGATAGACATATCAATGGTTTCCATACTAACCTCCTCTCTTGGGTGATACTCTCCCTCCCCCTCTGGAGGGTTTGAACCTTTCCTGCATCCAACTTAGTGCAACATGTACGTGGTTTGTTGATAAAATATAAATTACATTCATAATATATCATAAGAATTATTAAAGAGTTTAAAAATTGATTCATCATAATGCATATTCATACATTTAATTCACCCATTGAACATCATCAAGACATAATCTTGCATTAAAATCATATTTACTCATAAAGGTAAAAGTAATTTGGTAATTTAGAAATGGGGTGTAACACCAATAGAGAAAAATGAGCTCACTTAACCTCCCTCAAATGTTGATGTTAATGTATAGAAAAAGGAAAAGGAAACTTTTCAAGGTTCCAAGTTCCTCCTAGAATCTATAACCCCCAAGACACCAAAATACCTAGCATTTCATGCTAAGGTTTGATGTGCTCCTTCTACATATTCTCCCACCTTTCATGGACTCCATTAATGGTAAAAAGTGTTGTATATGGAAGGAAAATGGATCCTCATATTTTTTTGGTATGTAAGGACATGATTGAGGTAGTTTTAAGGTAGCAAAGTGATGGAATACATGATATGGAGATATGGACGCATCATGCAATTGTTGAGGTTGTATATTTTTTGGATTTTCTTGAAAGTTTTCATATTTCCCACTTTGGAATGACTTAAATTGGGGTAATAAATGTCATTGTTTCCTTTATTGAAGAGAATGGTAAAATTAATTTGGAGAACAACCAAGAATAACACACTTCCAAAGAGATAAGCTTTTAACTGTAGTAAAGGAAAAATACATCTTTTTTGTATTTTGATGATTTGGGTTCATCCAAATTTGTAATGAACTTGTTGTAATCTTTTCAGAACAATTTTAAAGTGTGGAATTGAACTTGATTGAGTGTTTCCATTGAAATTTTATTCCTTTTTGGATGTATATTTGATCAATTGGCTATCTAGATGATTGTAAAAACCTTCCAAAGCTTTTACATGGTGTCTTTTCACAATAATAAAGAAAATATTTAGGTTTGTCCATGTATTTCTAAATAGACTCATTTAATATTCTACAAACTTTATTATTTTTTTGAATGCATATGTAGAACCTAGTTTACTTATGTATTCTAAGGAGTATAGTCTTTAGTGAAACCTTCATTAAGGTATCATAAAGAGATTTCCATTATTACATGTTTTGAATTAATCCACGACTCTATTACCCTACTAGAATTGGCACCAATTTCTATTGACTCCACTTCTCATCACCCCAACGCATTAAAATACCTCAATTATATTCACTTTCTTTCAATTGTGTTGTACTTGTTTTTCCATGCTTCCATGTAAAAATTCATAAAAATAGGGTTTGTTCATTTGTATTTTATACACTTTACTTTAAGAATTGATAGTCAAGCAATGGGAAGCTTATTAAAGAAGAAACCAAACAAAGACATAGCACAAGGAAGGATTTCTAGATGGTATTTTGAATTCCTTGGTTATGACTTTAATATTGAATAGATTAAACTTGGGAACAAAATCCATTAGCAAATATATTAACCAAAGAATTAGTTGTTGTCATCACTCTTATCACCGGTAAAAAAAGATACTATAAAGATAAAGAAATAAGTGAAACTAAGGAATTTTCTAAACTATCAATACCTTTAATTAAATTGTTTTGTGAAATCTATCTTTTGGACATATGGCTTCGGGGATTGAGAAAAATTATCCAACATCACTATGAAAGAGAAATTTATATATTTTTGATGAATAAGAAAAAATTCTTGAAAATTTTGGTTTAAGAAATGCTCCTACCACATATCATATCTAAAATTCCTATACAAGTTGGATATTCAAATAACCAAATTTCAATTAATATGTCAGACCATTCCTACCAAAGTTAATTTTTCAAATTGTTAAAAATTTAGGTTTTTCAATAGTATCACTTTTCTTCAAACAAATTTTGAATATTACGTTCATATTTTTACTCCAAATTTCCCTCCCGACATGAAAGATTTTTTCAATATAGTCCATGGAAATTTGCATGCATCAATTTTTGAAGGGATGGTATAATATCCTAGTAGACCTAGTAATTATGAAATACCAAGGGTAGAATTTAACCCTCTCACCTATTCATGGTTTTCTAAAATTATTGAAGACATGATGCCTACACTTTTTCCTGCTAAGTTAGATGTCAGAGAAAAGATTGATTTATTGCAAGGAGAATAATAAATTAGAATTATGTATGAGTTTAATGCTCATCCATTTGATTGAGATGAATTATTTAAACCACTTCTAGATGATCTTTTTCCACTAACACCCTATCTAGACTAGCACATGGGTTTGTCTATGTTGTGATGTCAACCATGTTATGATTTGATAAAAAGACACAACCCTATAATAAAAATCAAGATCCTTGTAGCCACTTATAGGTGTTAAGGGGGATGTTCTCACTATATGATGTCCTAAAAGTGAGTGTCTTTTCCTTCACTAATTTTATTGTTCATGATAAACTATATTTACAACTGTCTACTCACCCAATACACTTGTTAGGATTGCTACGTGTCACTTTTGTATGATTATATTTCTAGATCGAATTTATAGCTTTAAGGTTAAAGCTCACGTCTAAGCCTATAAATCCCCAGATACACCTCATTATAAGACATTAATATTTGGATATTTGAGCTTAAGTCTTATAATTTTGGTCTATCAACAAACATATGCTCTTATTCTACACCTCAAGAAATCCAAATAGTTAGAAATATATTATTATATTGTATGAATTCATTCATTATCAATAAATAATATGGTTATGCACTTATGAATCCACCCTTTACTTGAACTTATGAATCTAATATAAGAAAAATTAATTTTAGATATTCCAAACACACACTCATATTTTTTAAATTAAATCCAACATCAATAAACAAAATGAAAACCAAACATTAGAGTGAAAGTTGTTATGTTTTCCAAGATCATAAAGAAAAAATCAAGAAACTTTCACAAAATACTTGCACACAATAAGTCTAACTATATTATCAAGAGATTTATACAAGAAATGAGTTGAATGTATTATGTAACCTTGCTTATATAGGTAAGGTGGTGAAGGTAGTCAAGTTGAACACAATGACTAACTAACCCTTCAATGATGGAGCACTTGTTAACTCACATGACAAGTGTTCATGTGCGTGAAAAGTGACCATGCAAGAGGTGTCTCGCAAAGTGAGGACACTTGTCTCAACCACATGAGGTGAGATAAAACTTTGGAATAGCCTAAGTAAACTTAAGTAAATGTGAATAATTCAAACTAGAAAGTGATGAAAACTTAACTAGTTATCTAATGATACTATTTACACTAACAAAAGTAAACTAAATTAACCTTTCCACACTTGAAACACCGATTCATAGGTTTAGAACAACATTGGAAATGGATTTTTCTTCAAAATATCACCATAATTTGCATCCCTTTCACATACAAGTTATCCATCATGCTCATAGGGCTAGGTAGAAGTAAGAATGAAGGGAAATGATAGAACAAAAAATGACAAGGAAAGTTCTAGAGTACTAGTTGTAGAGGCCTACTAATGTTCAGGAAACTTGGTGCCAAACACACAATTCAGAGGGGATCCTATTGAATAGTCCACTAAACCCTTGAAAGACCTTCATTAAATTTATCAACCAGGGCTAACATAATATTTTGATGATGTTGGCATTGTATGTGATTTTAGAGACTCTTCACTACCTATATCATCCTAGCATAGGTGTTTACACATACTGGAAATCCTAAATTGCACAACAATGAGAAGAGGTAATGTTGAAGCTATTGCTACGAGTACTTGCAACTAAAGACTGTGACTAGTTCACTATCAAGAAATGAATTAAGTATTTAACCAACACTTGATAACTCAACTAAATTGACTAACTCCAAAGAAAAATACATGGAACAATTAAAGCATGAATATAGGACAAGATCTTATTCACATTCATCACATGAAGAATCTAATTAAGACAAAAATAGTTTTGAAATTGTAGAAACGAAAAAAGTATTCATTTTTCCTTAGTTTGGGAATGAATAATTAATATTAAAATGAGCCTAATGTTTCCTTGATTTAGTGTTGTAATGTGTTTTTCACATTCACATTAATTTTAGGATCCCTTTTAATAAAATGGACTTAATTGTGCATTATTTAGGGTGTTGTAAAGTGTATCCTTACACTTTCACACTAATCTATGACTTTATTAATTAATTGAGCTTAATTTGAGCTTAATTTTCCCCTTTAATTCAAATCCAAGCTTAATTTATTATAGATTATGAGGGATAAAACCTGACACTCTTAAATAATATTACATAACACTTTATTTTTTGCAAGGAATGTGTCCTAGGATAATAACCTAGGACCCATTTTCCACCTAGGGAATGGGTCCTCACTAGGTCCTGGGACCCCCTTTTTGCATATTATTTCACAATCTTCGAAGTGTGTCTTAGTTAAGTGCGCTAGGACCCATTCGTCCTATGGCAAATGGGTTCTCACTTAACTTAGGACACCCTCTTTGGAATATGTTTTTGGTAGTATTTTAATGATTTCAAATCCTAGATTTGATGTCAGCTTGTGTTATTTGGATTTCAAGATTTTATCTTTAAGTTATGTATAAATATAAAGTTATTTCACATAGTTTCACCTAGCAACTCCAAGTTTTCAAGAATTATAGCAAGTTTATGATCAAGAGAGCATTCAAGAAGGTATTCAAGGGAAGATTATAAAATTTTATTGTAGCTGTAGACATCCAAATTTGATCACTTCCATATGATCAAAATTGTCTACTCTATTCATCTATTTCATTAATAGTGATTAAATAATTTATTTAACCATTATTTCATTTTCTGCCTAAGGTTCCTAGAGTATGTAATTAAATAAATTAAATACTTTACCTTATCCCTTTTCTTCTCTAAATTAAATAAATATGAAAAATTATTTAATTTAGTCTTTTAACCCGTTTGGATTAAAATCAATTTTTAATTCCCCTTTTTCTCTCTCCTTGTCACATCCTCCATAACCCTCTTTTAATCCAGATTAAATTAATTAATCGGTGATTAGGATGTGCATCACTTAATCTTGATTAAGTGTCACATCCTCCATAATCTCTCACTTGCCTCTAATCTCTCATTAATTATCTTAATCCCGTGTTTGCACAACCTTAATCAGAATCATTAGCCACATTTAGCTTACCTATTCTAGTCAACCTTCCCACTTACCATTTTTAGTTTGGACTCTCTTTCCCATGTGAATTTTTAATTCACATTTACTTGCCCAAGTCTCCTCTCTTTCCCATGTGAATTTTTAATTCTCTTTTTTCTTTCCAAGGTCTTCCCCATCCCCATGCAAGATTCTAGAAGGCTTGACTTGTCACTTTACATGTGTCAAGGACTTCTAGAACCTTAGACTTGTCACATCACCCACATGTGACAAATCTCCAGCTTTTTGGAGACCTTCTTTTACCCAATAAACTCTCCAATGAATGTAAATTTTTAATTTGCATTTATTCTTCCAACCACTTCCCCTTTTCCCATGAAGATTTTTGAGGAATTCTAAAATTCCTCAAATGTCTCTTTCATCCTCATTTGGGGACAAGAAGTTCTTTTTTGAGGAAATCTTCTCATCCCCCAAGGTACCTCAAAAGTACTTGTCCTTCTTCCACCTCATGTACTTCTCTTCCACCTCATTCCACCCTAAGACATATCACATTCCACATGTCAAGATGTGAGGGCTTGTGAGTCCTCAACTCACCATAGCCCTTCATCTTGATCTTGTTGGATCAATCTCAATCATTGAATTCATTAGAGAATTCGAATTATCCTATAAATACCCCCTCATTTCTCCCATTTTGAGGATCAAGTCTTTTGCTACCAAACTCTTGCCAATTTTCTATTTGAGCTCTCATCTCATAATCATCATACCCTCAACCATCTTGCATATCATTTTGCACATTCAATATAGCTTGTCATCCAAGGAGCACACAACTCTTCAAGAATCAAAGGGCCAACCAAGGAAGGAGCAGCATAAAGGTATAACCAATTTCAATTAATTTTCATCTTGTTTTTATGCTTATCTTGCCTTAGGCTAATCATTGAGGTGCCCTTTTATTATGTTATCTCCTCTTATTGCATCATTTTAACATCTCTCACTAGGACTTGACATTTTAAAAAGGATCACATTTCTGGCATGCTCGGTGGGACCCACAAAAGGGTTTCTTTCCTTTATGTTTGCTATTGTTTAGCTTGTTTGTAGATTCAGGTTGCAGAGGGGCAGATTTTCCCTCTCGAGCACTGCAGAGGAGCGGATACGCCCTCACGATTTGACGTTTCTGACATTTTTTACTGCAGAAGTGTGGATACACCCCCGCAGTCCAACGTTTTTGCTAACGTTTTTCTGTAGAACTGCGGATACGCCCCCGCAGTCCAACGTTTTTCCTAAGTTTTTTCTGCAGAAGTGCAGATACGCCCTTGCAGTCCAATGTTTTTGCTAACTTTTGTTTGCAGAAGCGCGGATATGCCTCCGCAGTCCAACGTTTTTGCTAACTTTTTTCTATAGAAGTGCGGATACGCCCCCACAGTCCAACTTTTTTGCTAACAGTTTTTCTGCAGAAGTGCGGATACGCCCCCACATTCCAACATTTTTGCTAACTATTTTTTTGCAGAAGTGTTGATACGCCCCCACATTCTAACGTTTTTGCTAACTGTTTTTTTGCAGAAATGTGGATACACCCCCGCATTCCAACATTTTTGCTAACTGTTTTTCTACAAAAGTGCAGATACGCCCCCGCATTCTAACGTTTTTACTAACTATTTTTTGCAGAAGTGTGGATATGCCCTCTTGTTCCAACATTTTTCACAGCTAACATTTGCTTGCAGAGCCTTTATTTCATTCAAATTTTAAAGTTTTTTTTGTTGTTTTATCTATTTACCTAGCATAATTATGTTGGTTGTTGTGTCTTTTTTGTTGTGTTACCCTAAGGGGGCATTGGTTTGTTTTCACCTTCCCCTTTGCACTTTGTGTGGATCCGAGGGGGTAGTTGGAAACAATTAGTGTCTTCTTCTTAGAGGGACCTACTTGGGGATTTCATCACTCCAAGGGATGATCCCAAACACACGTACCGACGAGGTATACAAAGGGGGGAGAGCCAAAGTTGTACCCCAATCAAGTTGCATCGTAATTGGTGAAGCGTCGAAGCTAGGGTGATACCTAGATAGACGTGAAGAGTTGGTCTGAGCCTTTCAGTATCTCGTTGGGGCTCCCGACTCACGCTTGTTACAGACTGGTGTTCACGGTTGTGCCTCACGTACCGAGCATATATCGAGGACTCCCTAGAAACCTTGTTCATCCTAGAGTAAGACCTTTGTTGGCCATACCCCTTAATACTAATCATAGGATTGTGCTTGTTCAAAGTGTCTTTCTGTGAGAAAAAAAAAAACTAGTAAATTTTGATAAGTCAGCTTCATTGAATCATTTCAAGTCCTTGTCATAATCCCATCATCCAAACCACATCACTTTCCACTGCAGAGGAGTGGATACACCCCCCTGTTTCAGCACTTTCCACTGCAGAGGAGTGGATACACCCCCCTATTTCAGCACTTTTTACTGCAGAATTGCGGATACACCCCCTTGTTTCAACACTTTTTACTGAAGAAGTGCAGATATGCCCCCCTGTTTTAGCACTTTTTACTGCAAAAGTGCGGATATGCCCCCCTGTTTTGACATTTTTGACAATTTTTTATTGCAAAAGTGCGGATACGCCCCTTGAACAGACAATTTCATCAATTTGACCATTCTAAACCCCCGTTTGAACTCCCAAAGTCTCCATTTGACTATTTGATCATTCTAAACACTCATCTAACCAATCCAAATATCCATTTGACCATTCCAAACCTCCATTTAACCTTTCTAAACATCTATTTATCACATTCTCATTGATCATTCCACCATTTGGGATACCCATCTTACCGTGTGACCTAAACATTTGCACTTTCTAAAAGATCACTTCAACAACACATCTTTCATTTGCATTCATCATCATCTCTCAACACAAAATCCATTAAACCTTGATTTAAGAGTTATCTCCCAAATTGACCAAGGCGTTAAGTTTGATCATTATCCTACTTATAAATCCTTGTCTTCAACCTAATCAATCCACTTCTATCTTGAGGTGGATTTGTGTTGTAAATCAATGTCATTGGCCCAAATCAATCCCCTTCCATCTCAAGGCGGATTCGGTGTCGTGATCATTGATTTAGCTAGCTCAAATCGATCAACCAACATCATAAGTCACTTAGGGTGATTTCCAAATCAGGTTTTAGGATCCCCTCCAATCAAATCAATCATCATCCAAATCATCCAATTTATATATCATCAATTGACCCAATCAAATCAATCCAAATCATCAAATTGATACATCATCATTTGATCCAATCAAATCAATCCTCATCCAAATAATCCAATTGATATGTCATCAATTTATCCAATCAAATCAATCCAAATCCAAATCATCAAATTGATACATCATCATTTGATCCAATCAAATCAATCCTCATCCAAATCATCAAATCGATACATCATCAATTGATCCAAACAATCCAATCCAAATCCAAATCATCAAATTGATACATCATCATTTGATCCAATCAAATCAATCCTCATCCAAATCATCCAATTGATATATCATCAATTGATCCAAATAATCCAATCCAAATCCAAATCATCCAATTGATACATCATCAATTGATCCAGACAATCCAATCCAAATCCAAATCATCAAATTGATACATCATCATTTGATCCAAACAATCCAATCCAAATCCAAATCATCCAATTGATACATCATCAATTGATCCAAACAATCCAATCCAAATCCAAAATCATCAAATTGATACATCATCAATTGATTCATCAACTTATCCAAACAATCTAAAACCAATCTTATCCAATTAATCCAAACAATCCAATCTTTATCCAAATTATCAAATTGATACATCATCAATTGATCAAAACAAACCAATCCTTATCCAAAATCATCAAATTAGATTGATATAACATCAAATTTGATGCAATCTATCCAAATCCAACATCATCCAATCAAAATCATCAAAGCAAATCCTCATCCAAATCATCCAATTGATACATCATCAATTGATCAAATAAAATCCAATCCTCATCCAAATCATCCAATTGATAGATCATCAATTGATCCAAACAATCCAATCCAATCTATCAAAATCCCATCATCCTAATCTGAGATTTTATTCAATCCCAATCTGAGGTTTCATCCAATCCCCATATGAACTTCCAACCCATCCCAGTTCTCTATCCACCATCTATTCTTTCCTGCTAATTTGTATCCATCATGAATCTTTATCCCCCTCTCACACGACCAATAATAGTAGTCAAGGGGAATCCTAATTGGGTTGATGACGATAACGAAAATCTTGTTGATCATGAAGATTGTTATATAGATCCCCTTGACGCTATCATTGCTAGCAAGCTCTCTCCAATCGCCTTCCAAAAAACCACTACTTCTTCGAACTATCCCACCATGCCTTCATCCACATCTAATAACGGTCCTTATGCTACCTTTGACAAGGGATATCCAACATCCACACCATCGACATATTCATCATGTCCTCCCTTTCAACCTCTATCCTACCCAACCTCCATATCTTGTTATCCTCATCATCATCAACAATATCAATATCTCTACTTTAGTCACCCATCCCAATCTTCCCATTCTAATCCAACACTCACACATTCCTATCACAATCCCTCATCCCAATATTCCTCCTATCCTAATCCACCATATCAATCCACTCATCCTAATCTACCATCCATATCCTCCTATGCCAACCCACCATACATGTCTTCCTATGGTGGTCCACCACCTCAATCTTCCTATTCTAATCCAACATCCATACATTTCTATCACAATCCCCCATCCTAATATCCTTACATTAAGTCCACATCTCCCCATTCTAATCCTCCATCCACATCTTCCTACTATCACTCCCCATCCCAATCTTCCCAATCTAATCCAACATTTGCATCCTCCTACATCACTCCCCCTTTTCTCACATTATATCTCAATCCTCCATCTAATCATAATCATCCATCTCCTCCAACCACTCCTAGTCCCCCATCTAGTCCCATCCACTCATCTAATCATAATCCTCCATATCCTCCTAGTCTTCCATCCATTCCCATCCCTTCATCTAATCCTAATCCTCCATATCCTCCTAGTACTCCATCCAATCACATCCCCATGTCTAATCCTATTCCACCAATCCCTAATCCTAATCCTCCGTCCATTCCCATCACTCTACCTAATCCTACGTCTCTTCCAAATGTCACCCAAGGACTCATGACAGAAGAGACATCATGCCCTCCCACTCTATCATGTACTGTCACTAATGATGAGGCCCTCCCCCATCCTACACCATGCCCTCCCACTCTATCATGTACTGTCACTAGTGATGAGGCCCTCCTCCATCCTATACCTATCCCTCCCATCACCATTCCTAATATTGTCCAAACGGTTGAGCCGGTCAAACCCATCAAATCCATTAAATCCCCATCTTCTACTCCTAGATCAACCCAATCCATTAAAGACATCCAATCCCCTCCTCCCAGTCCTAATATTCAAAAACTTCAATCCCATAACCTTAATGAATCCTCCATCCTCCTATCTACCCCAATTGAGGTGTCCCTCCAACACTCTTCCATCATCATACATCCCACACAAGATGATTCATGCCAAGAGCTTGATCCAACGCATACAAGCATATCCCCTTCTCCAAATCAAGATCCTACCATCCCATCCACTACATCCCAAGATCATAATCCCCCATCCATCCCATCTCATGATTCCTATCCTCAACCAAGTTATGATCCTATCCTCCCATCCACCCCATCTCAAGATCACACTAGCTCATCCACTTTATCCCATGATTCCCTTTGCATTCAAGATCCAATCACTCTATCTCATGATCCCTCATCATCCACTACCAAAAATCTAGATCCTATCATATTCCCTAATCCCTTATCACTCATTCCTCCTGATGTTGCTATCCCCTCATCTCCATCGCATGATCCTTCATCACCATCTAGTCCTACCATCCCAGTGCCAATTTTGTATCCCCTTGGTCACATTACACTTATCCATGGTGGCCTTCTTACAGAAGAAAAACAATCCGTATGCACCACCCTAACTCTTCCACCTACTAATGTGCTCGCATCATGCTTCCAAGAGAATAAGCATCCTACCATAAATCACATGCTACAAAACATGAACTATCAAGGAAAAGGTTTAGGCCTTCATGAGCAAGGTCCTTTAGAGCCCATCCAAGTCAAAGAACATCCAGGCACACATGGACTTGGATATATCTCCCAAAACCCGCACTCTAAAGATGTTGGTACAACCTTCGTACATCCTAAATGATCCTCTTCTAAAGTCACAAGAGGTACTTTCCATCGTTCTACCAAATCCTTTGTCGCCATCCCTCCTCCTGCATCGTATTAGCACAAAACAACCATCCATTTTCCTCCTTCATCCTCTAAGTCCATTTTGGGTCCTTATGTGCCTCCATCCACCATCGCTCATCCTCCATCTACTCCATCTATTCTGGGCCCTTATATACCTCCATCCACCATAATAACTCCTACCTTCATAACTCCTAATTAGGATTAAAAAAGGCACATACCTACACATTCTCCATCTACACATAATCCCTATAATCCTACCTCCATCACTCCACATCATCCATCTCCTCGCATCTATCCCCTTGCTACTAAAATCACTTTGGATGCCAAAGAAAAAATGTATAAATCCAAACATCCACATGAATCTAACGGTCCTCATGTCCCCTTCAAAAGACATCTTGAAGAAAAGAAAAATCAGGTCCAAAATCCAAATCAATCCAAAAGGCCACAAAGGCCCACCAAAGCAAAAATAAAAACCATGTGGATCCCAAAGAAAAAAGGTGCCATACCTTCAAATGAAAAATCCATGACGACATCCAAAGGTACTATTCCCCCACAAAATAATTCACCTCCTCCATCTCCTAAAACTATTTTGGGTCCCTACATCCCAAAAATCACTATCCCAACTCCTCCATTATCGCCACCCTCTCCATCCATTCCTCCATCTATATTTTCACATCCACCACATGTGCTAATGTTAGTCCTGAACACCTTCCCCTATCACACATCCCCTCCATCATTCCATCCATACACTTTTCAACACCCCATCCACTATCCCCCCTATCTCCCCCTTCCAACCCCTTTGATTCATCCTCTTGCATAATTCATTTCTTCTACTAAGGTTGTACCAACATCCACTGGTCACTCTACACATGGGCTCTTATTACCTCATATGGAACTTGATGCTTGAGTCCTTCATCCATCTCCTTATCAAATATCCTCCAAATCCACATATTCATATCCCTATCTTTATCCATCTTCATCCACATCCTAGTCCCAAAAATACAAAAAATCAAAAAATCAAAATAAAAATAAAAATAAAAAATCAAACTAAAAAAAGAGAGAAAAAATCAGAAAAATACAAAAAAAAAAATAGTAAAGAGAAAATCATTTGTCCAATGGTGAAAACTTGGTAAACAAGCGCCTTGGATAAGTACCGTGATGAAAACCTGGCAAATAGGCATCATGCGTAAATTCCCTCTTTAGTCTCCTTCCACGATTGGGGGCAACATCCACTTACGCATTCCTTTCCTCCATCTCCTACATCTACCTATCTTCTGCATCCTATCCCATTTATCCCACTCCCTCCATCTTCCTTGTGATCTTGAAAAATGTAGGGGAAAACCTATATACATGCTTTGGACACCTCTTGGCATATATTCCCCTCATCCATACACTATCATATTCCTTATCCACCTCTCTCTATCTTTTGCATCCTATCCATCCTATCCAATTTATCCCACTCCCTCCATCTTCCTTGTGATCTTGATAAATGTAGGGGCAAACCTATATACATGCTTTGGACACCTCTTGGCATATATTACCCTCATCCATACACTATCATATTCCCTATCCACCTCTCTCTATCTTCCATTGTCCATGCATCCTATCCACCTCTATTTATCTTCCATTGCCCATCTCACTCCCTTATCCACCCATATTGCTATCCCTCTTGCCTCGTCATGCATGATACATCTAGAGTGGGGGCATCTCCTTATTTTCAATTGGGTCCTTGGAGACATCGTCCATCCATTCCGCCAATTAATCCTCTCCATCTCCCCATCCTGCCCATCCTTACCTCCCCATCCATTTATCCATCCAGTCATCCCTTCCATCTACCAAATTCTTATCTTCCTATACTCTCATCCACTAGTCCTTTTCATCCTTTCATCCTTATCTACCCCCTTCCTCTATCCTCTTATCCTAGCCTTACATCTTTCTAATATCCTCTCAATCTTCATCACTCATCTATCCATCATCTATCCACCTATTCTCGCATCTTCTTATCCATCCATCCCTTTCCCTCTATTTTGCTCCTATCTCATCATCCCTTGTCATTGGTATCTAGCTCTAGGCTACCTACATGCACCCCAATGCCATTCACATCCTAATTCGTCCCTCCTATCTATTTCCCACATCTTTCTCATAATCGTTCATCTATACATCCTCTCATCCTCCCAATTCATCTTCTAATAATCTAGATCACTATCCCATCCTTGAGCTTCGCATAACCCACATCCAACATATCGACCATCCCATCCGCATGGCCTATCCTGGCTCATCATATCCACTCCATCCATTTACCTTGGTCATCTCATCATCCCTTATCCATTGTCTATCGTCGGTCTCTTGTCAAACTACGTTGCCCCTGCGCTTTCACGTAGGCAAGGTCGATCATTTGATCTGCCCCTAAGGTTTTGTCTTTTGTATATCTTGTCCTCTTCCATCGTCTATCTTTGGCCTTGTGTTGAACTACGTTGCCCCTATGCTTTCACGTAGGCAAGGTCAATCATTTGATCTGCCCCCTGGGCATTTGTCCGTCTGGTCTTTTTCATCCATCGAGGTCTTCATTGTCCTCTTTCCGCTTTTATCCATGGTCTTTTATCAAACTATGAGGGCTCTACGCTTTCACGTAGGCAAGGTTGATCTTTGATCAAACCTCAAGCCCCTACGTCTTTAGGGTTCTTTATTACCTTGTGTCTTTTCCTCTTGTCGTTTTGTCAAGTATGTCCCTATCCTAGCTTGTGCTTACAAACAAGATCCACTTGTATCCTCAGATCCAATCGGTTTTGAATATCCTACATCATATCGATCTTTTAGTTTACTATCCATCATCAGTCTCAACATGATGCATCCTTCCTAACAGACCTCATCAACCCCATCCATCCTCTTGATCCTATGGCAAAGGACATTTGAAATTGACTGTGATCTTTTGATAATTTTGACTTTTGTTTATCATTTGAGCTCCCTATCATCACTTGTCATGGTCACCTTGATCCATCATATCATGGTGTGTTTTGACTAGTAAACATAGGGGTGTATCTTGATTTTTCTTTTGTTTGTTGTCTTCTTGGTTGTTCCATGTAGTACCCACCAAGACTCTTGTGGTCTTGTGTTACGCTGGGGCATCCTTGTGTGCTTGTGGTTATCCCAATACCTGGCCCGACCAAAGTCATCATGACTTTGGGGTGTTGGGATAGCCTTCTTGTTTGTTGTGTTTGTTTTATGCATTAGACACTAATCCGTCTTGGTTTACATACCTTGACACCCGATGTCTTATGCTATAGCAAAAAACAGTGCTCCAAAGATGGCAAATTGCATTAGGATTGCATTTCATTTTTCATTCCATCATTTTGCATGTCTCTCCCATCCTCATCCATTCAAATAATCTAATCCCACTCTTGTTCTTGTTCCCAGCCTTGCTACAAGCCTTGATCAAATCATCCTCCTCATCATCATTGTCATCCTCGGGATGTATCTTTCCCTATCCTTTTGTGTTGTTTTGGGATGTATCATTCCCTCATCAACAATGCTATCCTCATCATCAGTTGGATGTATCCTTCCCTATCCTTGTGTTGTTTAGGGATGTATCCTTCCCTCATCAATAACACTCTCATTGGGATGAATCCTTCCCCATCCTTGTGTTGTTTTGGGATGTATCATGTCCTTATCAAACCCCACTCCATCATCCATCCGTCCAACCTGGCTTGTATCTTAATTGGGGGCAACATCATCTATGTCGTCGACTCCATTTGCGCTCACCTTTATCTCCCATCGCTTATCATCATTTTTTGTTCATCACTTTACATCGTCATTTTCATATCCCCTTTCATCATCTCATCTCTCATCTTTTCCCCCATCTCTCAAACTTGCTTAGTTTTTTGCGCTCTTTCCAACCATATCCTTCGTTTCTTCCTATCGAGAGGTCACTCAGGACCCCTCTCTTTTCCCCCGTCGCCCTCTTGAGGGGGAATACCCTTCCCATTTACCAATTTTCCCTGCCATAGTCAATCCCCTCCAAGATTGGTGAATCTTCATCCATTCCCCACTAATTGGACAGCTCAGATCCTCCTCCCCATGCTGGGGCATCGTCTTCCGGTTACTTCCTCTATAGAGTCATCCGCACTTTCTTTTCTTCGAAGCACGATTATTCTAACGGTACTTCGAAGAGGGACAAAATGTAGACATCCAAATTTGATCACTTCCATATGATCAAAATCGTCTACTCTATTCATCTATTTTCATTAATAATGATTAAATAATTTATTTAACCAGTATTTCATTTTCTGCCTAAGGTTCGTAAAGTATGTAATTAAATAAATTAAATACTTTACCTTATCCCTTTTCTTCTCTAAATTAAATAAATATGACAAATTATTTAATTTAGTCTTTTAACCCATTTGGATTAAAATCAGTTTTTAGTTCCCCTTTTTCTCTCTACTTGTCACATCCTCCATAACCCTCTTTTAATCCAGATTAAATTAATTAATCGATGATTAGGATGTGCATCACTTAATCTTGATTAAGTGTCACATCCTTCATAATCTCCCACTTGCTTCTAATCTCTCATTAATTATCTTAATCCCGTGTTTGCACAACCTTAATCAAAATCATTAGCCACATTTAGCTTACCTTTTCTGATCAACCTTCCCACTTACCATTTTTAGCTTGGACTCTCTTTCTCATGTGAATTTTTAATTCACATTTATTTGCCCAAGTCTCCTCTCTTCCTCATGTGAATTTTTAATTCACTTTTGTCTTTCCAAAGTCTTCCCCATCCCCATGCAAGATTCTAGAAGGCTTGACTTGTCACTTTACATGTGCCAAGGACTTCTAGAACCTTGGACTTGTCACATCACCCACATGTGACAAATCTCCAGCTTTTTGGAGACCTTCTTTTACCCAATAAACTCTGCAATGAATGTAAATTTTTAATTTGCATTTATTCTTCCAACCACTTCCCCTTTTCCCATGAAGATTTTTGAGGAATTCCAAAATCCCTTAAATGTCTCTTTCATCCTCATTTGGGGACAAGAAGTTCTTTTTTGAGGAAATCTTCTCATCCCCCAAGGTACCTCAAAGGTACTTGTCCTTCTTCCACCTCATGTACTTCTCTTCCACCTCATTTCCACCTCATTTCACCCTAAGACATATCACATTCGACATGTCAAGATGCGAGGGCTTGTGAGTCCTCAACTCACCATAGCCCTTCATCTTGATCTTGTTGGATCAATCTCAATCGTTCAAATTATCCTATAAATACCCCCCTCATTTCTCCCATTTTGAGGATCAAGTCTTTTGCTACCAAAATCTTGCCAATTTGCCATTTGAGCTCTCATCTCATAATCATCATACCCTCAACCATCTTGCATATCATTTTTCACATTCAATATAGCTTGTCATCCAAGGAGCACACAACTCTTCAAGAATCAAAGGGCCAACCAAGGAAGGAGCAGCATAAAGGTATAACCAATTTCAATTAATTGTCCTCTTGTTTTTATGCTTATCTTGCCTTAGGCTAATCATTGAGGTGCCCTTTTATTATGTTATCTCCTCTTATTGCATCATTTTAGCATCTCTCACTAGGACTTGACATTTTAAAAAGGATCACAGTAGCAATAAAAGATCTATTTCATCATGTCAAAGTCTTGCATGTTGTTGAGCTAATATGATGATTTAGCATTGGTGATCAAGTTCAAGTCTTCAAAGCCATTATCTTAAGTCAAATTGTATGATCAAGATCTACATACATTGAGGCCACTTCATGCTAAATTTCAGATTTACAATCCAAGGTTTCAATCAAGGTGTGGTGAGTAGTGATATTACTTTGTTCATTTATCATTCCTTTTAGGAATTATTTAAATTCAATGTTTAATTACCAAAATAGGGTTTGACCAAGGCAAACCTCTATTCTCTAAAAAAACAACATTTTTCTTCTCCTTTAATGTGTAATTTCAGGTTTTAGGTTGAAGATCGAGTGGAGAGCAAAGTTGTTAAATTTGCAATGTTGTCAAAGTTATCATCTTTCTTGCAAGATCAGATAAAGTCTTCTACAAAATTTATTTTTGACTTCAAGAGTTGAACACTTGGGATTTGGGAGTGCAAACATTGAAGAATTGAGCCCATTGACTAATTTTCTAGAACCCTAGCAAGGACCCACTCACCACTCGACAAATGAGTCCTTAGTGAGGCCCCAAAAAATTTTTTTTGCAATAGGTACACAACATTTTACTATCTTAGAACCTACCTTTTTAATTTTATATCAATTAGGTTTAATTTCGGATACTTAATTACAGATTATTACTTGCATATTGAATGAAATAAGGTGAAAATTAGGTTCATCATCTTGTCAGTTCATTTTGGTGGAACCTAATTTTCAATGTTTCATAAACTAACTATTGCAATAGAAATAAATGTATAGGAAATAACGTGTGGAACAGTTACCTTGAGTGGCCTTTGCTCAAGTGACTATCTCCACAAAGTGATCTTAAATCTAGCTCCTCAAACTAATTTAACATAACAATAACTAAAAATATCTCATTGTATAATTCAAGATATCACAATCCAAAGAGATTCTTCCAAAATATCTTATTCATAGATCATGATTGAGAAACAAAACATTATCTCTATAAAAATAGGAACTAACTAAATAAATCTATTTGTTATATTCTCTATCCCAACCAAATAACTAACTCAACCATCAAACCATCCATATAGGTGTGAGGGGGTATTATTAGAACAAGGACTCAAACATAAATCTAATCATAAATCACCACTCCCTACAAAATAGAGCATCAAAAAGTCTAAGTAATCAAAGAAAAACTGAAAAGGAAGAAGAATTGAAATAGGACTATAACTGTTACTATAACAGTTTTAAACTAAAATGTGGATTGTAGAAACAATCATGCTAGATTCCCAATTATAGCAAAATTCTTCTCCTTTAGTGGTTTTATTAAATGATGTGATGATTCACAATAATCTTGACAAGTAGACACCTCCATTTATGCAACGGTTGAATTCTTCTAACTTCCCTTGCATTCCATACATATCCACATATTAACCATATAATAACTATCATATCATAATCATATTTCCATAGACTTTAAACCAAGTCCAATTTTGCATAATGATCATAAAAGATATTGAAGTTCTAAGGATATATAGGAAATAAATGTTTGGAGATATCTAAAAGCATGTATTGAAATAACATAAAACTAACTAATGCTAGGACTCATCATTCCCCCCAACTAATCATCTAATTTTCCTCAAGTAAAGCAGTTTGAAGATTGGAGGTTGTATTGCAAGGTCATCTCCCTGAGGTTTGTGATGACAACCACTCCTTTTTGTTGTCTCAAATAAAAACCTCTATATCATGAAAGTCTTTTCCACCTGATGTCCTCAACTTCTTCCTATTCTTCATTCCTTTCCCCTATCCAATGTGGTACCGAGTAGAGAAGCATTGGTGGAGAGAAAGTTGAAGGTACCTATTCAAGTCCTCTGTCTTTTGTAATGTCCATATATCATCGGGTTCTTTAAAGAATAGCCATAAAGATCTATGTAGAGTGGGGCTCTTTCTTTTGAAACTCAGGGGTTAAATTGTCCCATCTTTCCTATGTAAGTCAATAAGAATGATGAAGAATTCCTACTATTAGCCTTTGCATTCTTTCATAATCATTTAGTCTCAAATTCATAATCTTTTTGCCTGCACTTTTATACTTCAAAAACTCTGTCCATTCATCTATTATCTTATGGGGGTTCTTAGATTCCTTTCTGATTTGAAGAGCAATTTATTTCTCCCTCTCTACATAGTCCTACATAATCTCACCCCTTTACATTTCATTTATGAAGTATGAAGCTAGTGCCCTAATTTGGAAATCACCCAAAAACAATAATGGGCTCCACTCTGTATCATTTGGAACAACATAATTATGTAAATAAAATTCACATAATTGATCGTGTACTTCAGGTGTGGCATCAACAAAAATACTTAGAAAGTCAAGCTTTTTGCTTATTGCAACTGGCAGGTTACTAATCAATTGACTAAATTGAAATATTAAATTTTCTTTGTGCAAAAACAAAGTGTATACTCTAGCAAGAGGTCCGCACTTATAATTTGAGTAGCCTTATCTATTATTTCCTCAACCTTAACTGCTAGCTTTTTCAATTCAATTTCTTTGTTCTCTAGTACTTTGGTATGCTCTGAAACCATTCTTTCTCTTTCCTTCTCTCATTTTTCTTTTTGTTGAGAGAATTCCTAAGTTACTTTCCACATGTGGTAGCCTAGAAACATGGTGGTATGATAAGTTGGAGTCTTTATAATAGGGAGTCCTTGGGTTGCAACTGTGATTTCTATGGTCCCTGCCTTTACTATGGAAAGTTGAACAAGCAAGTCTAATTTAGACCCATTCCCATAGTTGTGAAGTTTCTCCTCCAATTCTTTAATATTCAAATCCCTTTCCTTGTCTATTTGTTCATATGTTTTCACCAATTCCTCTATCTGTTTAATTCTCTCTAATGCTTCCCATAATTTCTTCTTTACAATTCTTTCTTTTATGAATAAATTCCCATCTTCTTTAACATGTTTTTTCATCGCCAACCCTATTATATGCACAACCCTCACTATTAGGGCTCTGTGGGGTTCTTCTTTTGGTTTTATTAGCAACAAAAATGTCCTCTGAGTTATATTTAAAGGTGGTTGAAGCATACCATTTTCTCTTTACAGGTGTATGTACATCCTCAAAAACATTGTCTTGCAAGTATGAATCTTCCATTTTCACAGTAATCTTTTCCTCTAGTTTCTGGACACTAGCCCTCATGACACCCTTACTTTTTAGGTGATTTGAACGCCTTGGTTGGGTGGCCTTCTTCTTCTGCACTTTCTAGGGAGTAGGGGAAGGTCCACCATTCCTTTTTATTGTTTTTGGTGTCTTAGAAGAAGTTGGTGTTTCCTGTATATTCCTTGTTGCGGGCTACTCAAAGGCTATAGGTGGTGATCTTCAAAAACTCTTCTCCTCTAGTTCTCCCCTATTGCAGGTAGGTGAAGCAACATATGAACTAGAGAGAATTTACCTCAATGATGCAGCAGGTGACTCCAAATTCTCTAGAATAGTTGGTTCTTCAAGTATATTGCTAATATGGTTACAAATCAAAAATCTTTGCCAAGAGACACACAAGTATTGAACCCTTATATTTCTTTTCACGAGTAAGGTAACTAAACAATAGTGTGATAGGGTTATAGTGTTTATTGTCCTTTTATATTTGGACTCCATTCTCTTCAACAAGTTATAAAGAAAATTTGGCACGTTAACCCTGTTGAACACCCAAAATACTGAGAGGGGGGTAAATCAATATTCCATTAAACCATTTGATCATAATCCATCCAATTAAGAAAACATATCTAATTGTAACAAAGAATTAAAGAATGAAACAACCACAAGATTACATGACACATCAACACTAGTATTTTTATGTGGAAAACCCAAAAAGGGGAAAACTATGGTGAGGATTAGCTCACAATATATTATAACTGGTTATAAGATATTACAGAGGCTCACAGTTAGGACACACTGTCCAATAGGGCTCACAACTACAAAAATTTACAAAATAGAAATGGCCACACAACTAGGATGTGAATTGATACAAAATGCACCTTCCTTGTGTTAGATTCAGTTCCTTTGAAGCTCGATATATTGATTCTATGAACTTCATTAGATATAAATACAAAATATCTCTCTGCTTTATATTCGCTCAATATTCACAACATCAATACTATAGATCTAATCATGTACATACAAAATTCACATATTCACATCACATCATATATCCTGTCGCTCCTACAATCTCAAAATGTCTTACATATATACCAAATACATTTTCATACATTAATTAGGTCAACCTAATTAGATGTAGCCTATATTAAATCAAAATTTACTTGTCAGCTCCACACTTGAATAAAAAATGTCTTCACACTTAAAAAAACATGCAACACTTGATTTAGGTTAGCATGGACCTAAAATAGATCTTACCAACATCTACAATATGTATTTAATCACCTCAACATATGTCAAGCATTAGGTCAGCCAACAATTAGACCTAATCACAAAATATGCCAACTAATCAATCACTAACAGTCAATATGATCATATAACCATGTGCCATATGGAATATATAGTGTACTGAAACCTGTAAACAATCTCCCAAAATTGCAAAGTCTGACTCTCAGTACCAAAGGAATGCGAACCAGATTACTCATACACAAATGCATTGTATATAACCAAAATTGTATGTCGAACTACTATCACTTATAACTTTCAAACTATAGATCCAAAATAGATAAAATCTTAAACATAGATGCACATAGTAGTTAGGAATAACATATTATAACTACATAATAATATCTTATAATTTGAGTGAATGCAAACCAAAAAACTAGATTTATTTATCTCCATTTTGTTCAATGTTGACATCAATGACAACACATTAAGACGCTTCTTCTTTATTCTTTCAACAATCTCCCCCTTTGTCATTGATGGAAACATGTGCCAAAAAATGAATCTCTAAGAACTCAAAACATACACCATCTCCCCACTTCATAACAAGCTAACACCAAAATCTTCAGACATACATCGTCTCCCATCATCTAACTTCTCCCCGTTTGACATCAAGGACAAAGGGTGTGCTACTAACACACATGTAAGCTCCAAAATTTGATGCACATATATAGGTAAATGACTAAATTAAATGTACTGACTCCCCCTTAGGGAGTTATCCCAAAAATTTGATCCATTAGAATTTACATTTTAAAAATGGAAAACAACTAAAACAATGAAAGAATATAAAGGTGAAAAATGTTTAACCGAAGGAGGAGGAACCTTCATTCTCCTTATGAATTATTTTCCAAGCAGACTTCCCTTCATTCCAAGTCTTTTGGCTATTGCAAGTGATTTGTCTATCAATTCCAGTTCTACTATGCTCTCCTCTCTCTCCTCTGGAGTACTTGGATTTGAATTTATCTTTGTAAGCTTCTCTACATCAGCTAGGGAACTTGACACTGGTATATGCTTGGTCTTCACCAAATCCCCAAGCTATCCCAATTGCCTTATAATGTATTCTTTATGCCTTTGCAATGTGAAAAACCTATTCTATAGATCTGTGATGGCAGTCCGAGTAGTATGACCTCTATCTTGTGCTAGGTCATAGGCTTTGGAGGCATTAGTTATGTATAAATCAATCGATTCCATTAAATCCTTAATGCCTTGAATGGCATCCAACCACTTCATACAATATGAAATTTTTTTTGCCTCATCTTCTCATTCTTGCACTTCTTTTATGCTTTTCTCCACTTTGCTATGTGTTGATGCACATCTATCTTGTATCTCTAGCAGTCTCTTCTCTATAAACCTTGATTCAAATTATTTTTCAGTCTTTTCCTTTAGAATGCAAGTGTATTCGTTAAGAGGAATCAACTAAAAACTTGATATTTTCTACAGAAGTTAGAGAATTATCAATTGTAGTACTAGGAGTAACATCCTGCAGAGTTTTTATAGCTTCGTTTATTATTTTTGTCCCTTTCTAGTGAGTCTCAATTATCTCTTTTCTATTAGAGGCATGGAAAACATCTCCAAGCTCCAACTTTTGAATTGGTGAGATCTTTTCTAGATCCACACTTCCTTGATACATCGAGAATTGTAACAATTGGGGAGGAATCACTAGTTGGAATCTTATCTGTTTGGACAACATAACTTTAAGAATATTACCAAAACATTCTCCGAAGGACTTGGGTAGCTCCATGGTCTTTTGTGCATCTTTTTCATTTTTTCCAACCTCAAACTCTTCTTCAATCTCAGCTTTCTCCTCTTCACCAGAGGCATTTTCCCTTTGCTTATCTTTATCTTCATCCCCCTTGTCATCATCATCTTTCTTATTATTCTCTCCTTATTCTTTTTCTCCATTCTCATTTTGATTATCTTCATTTTCATTTCTAGCATTTTCATTTTTTTTTATCAAAGTGGTCCTTAGTACCATCTACATCATTCTTTTCATTTTCTTTCTCTACACTTTGGTTTTCATCATTAGCACCGGTGGGTTTGTCAGTATCTTCCAAAGGAGCAGAAGTCTCTGAGGAAGCATGTGTTTCTTCTACCAGTAGTGGTGACACCACCACATTCTCAGTAACATAAAACAATGGATTTTCTTCAACAATAAGATCATCTACTTCTTTCTCTTCTAAGACCTCTTTGAAAATTGGTAAATTTGTATCAGGAGGAAGATTTTCCTTTGCATCATTGAACTTTTCTTCTAAATTATTCTTCTCTTGAGTAGTAATAGATGTTGAAGTAGTTATCATCCCAAACTTTTCTACAATATCTCTGACAGTTTTGACTATTTCCTATTTCAATTTGTCCACTTGCTCCTTTTCTCTCCCCATAAGGATAGTAGCTCTTTGTTTGACCTTGAATTCTTTAGTATACACTTCTATTAGAGTAGCCTCATCATCAGATAAGGAGGATCCAATTTCCTCCAAGGCATCATATTTTATCTTATCCTCAGCTTCAATAGCTTCATGCTTTCTTTCTATCAAGGAATCCCACACAATTCTGGGAACCTTATTGTTGGAGTAATTATTTAATTACTCTTATATAAGTTTACTTAGGCATTATTTATTTAATTAATTAATAAATAAATAAATATGGGATAAAGTCCCCTTTCCATGTATGTAGGAAAGATTCCTTCTAGAAACCTTATCTAGGAATGCACATTCACTGAGTTGGGTTGTTAGTTGTCTCATGTGATAGGATTAAGGCACTTGTCATGATCTTGTCTAATCCTATCTCTCTACCTTTCCTTTATAAGAAAGGCATCTCATGTACATTTGAAATTCAATCAATTGAAGCTTATCCAAGCATATTCAACCAATATCCAATGTTGCATTGTGAAGCAAACTTTCTTTCCATTTTCTCTCTTGTGGAAGTTGTTTTGGTCTAGCAACTATTCCTGGGGGTGTTGGGGAGTCACCATTTACTCTCACACGTCTTAATATTACTCATGTCTTCCTCTAAAACAATAATATACTGAATGATAGCTTCAATGATTATTTTCCTATCTTCTTCATCCACTTCTTCATACAAATTTGTAGTAGCTTCTAAAAACTCATCATATTGTAACATATTGCTAACCAAAACATCTAAATTCGTAGGAGTACAAGCTCTTATCCGAGGAGTCTTTTTCTCCTTATTTTTATTTTGCACTGAAGGGCATTCCTCCGTCTTCTTTTCCTTCTTTTTCTTAGGCTTCTTATGGATATGCATAATTAATTCTTCTTTTTCTCTTTTTGTTTCTTCTTCTTTTGAAGTGTCAACAATGTCAAATTTCTGCTTTTTAGCTCTGATGCTTGCCTCTTGTGAAGCACCTTCACTGCTTGTAGTAGCACAACTTCTCCTCTTTCTTGTCAACTATTCTTCATGTTCTAGCCCAAGCTCAATTTATTCTTCAACCACAACACTTATATTATTTTCCTTGAAAGCCTTTTGTTTCTTTCTTCTTGTGGAGGTAGTAGGGGTTGCTACCAGAGGCAAATTCTTCCTCTCACTTGTCCTTGTTCTAGGTCCAGAAGATGTAGTGACTTTTTTAGTTATCGGAGCTCTAGGCTCCACATTCTTCCCTTTTGTAGTGGTAGTTGCAGTAGCTATAGAGGACTTAGGTAATACAAAGGCAGGGGTGGAATTTTTTCTTCCAGATCTCCTTGTTCCAGAGGACACACCTGCCATGCTATCTTCTCTTACTCTGGCCTCCTTGATCTATTCTTCTATATAACCTTCTCTTTCGGCCCATTCCTCCATAGTCTTTTGTACATTCCTCTTAATTTCTGATTTCTTCAACTCCAAATGCACCTCTAATGATTTTTCTTTATATGTCCCATGTCTTGGTTGAGAGGGGTCCTTAGGACTCTTGAGCAACAACTCCACATATCCTTCAACCTCGTTTAAAACTGCATAGCCAAGAGGCTCAATCCACACCATTTTTGGTTCAATAGCCTCAATGATACACTCATCAGTTGTGACAAGGAAAGTAATCTCATTTGCATATTTCTCTACATGGTTCTAGCGAATTCTCTCCCTTTCATGCACGTTTGTTTGAAAAACTATAAAAAATGCAGTCAAAGCATCATCCTGAGCTTTCCCATTGCCTAAGATGTACATGTAATCAAGGATTTGATATGCTATTGATCTGCTTTTATCCCATACATTACCTTTTCTTATAGGAATCTCTTTCAAGAAGTAAAACAATAAACACACTACCAAAGTTGCAAATTTAAATGCATATCTCTTTTCCCTTGTCAATTTCAAATTCTCAAGAAGTTGTCAAAGCAACTCACACAAGTCAAAATCCTTTCCATTCACCACCATTTTGTGTGCAACATGAATAGATGCAGTTGAGATTGAATTTTCATTGTTTGTGAAATAAATCGTGTGACCTATCATCATAGAAGAATACTTTACACTAGGATTCTAGATAGGTTTTGTTGTCAAATCCCTTTTATCATAAGTGGCACCTGTTAATTCCATAACTTCATTTTTCACATATTTAAGTACCAGTATAGGTCTGGTATCACACAATATTATAGCAACCTTGATCACCTCCTTGGTTATTAGTCCAGGCATGCCAGTCCATATGAATTTATCATGCAACTTGCTTAGTGCTAGCCTTACATAGTTAGAATCAACATCACTATTGTAGTTAGGAAACCAGTTCCAAACATCTATCTTCTTTCGTACTAGGTTAATATACTTTGGTTTTAAAAGGTGGTCATCTTCATTAAGCTCATTGGTCCAAATTTCTGTGAGTCTCAAGTGGTTATACTCATACAATTTTCCATGTATGTAAGCCCTAGTATCTTCTATAGGTAAAACCCTATATGGAATTTTTGAGAAGGCACCATCGGGGTCATTATCAAATATTTTCATTAGATACTTCTTAAATTTTGGCCTAGGCCTCTTAGTAATGTTAACAACAGTTGGGGTAGCCATTTTGATCTTGATTCAAACTCAATTGCTTAAGAAAACAATTCTATTTCAAATCCACAAAGCACAATAAGTGGTAAATACCTTTTATGCACACAACGATATTTAGGGTTTGCACCAAATTGCTTTGAATCACCTTCAAATCTTCTTCAACTCACTCTGATTTCTTCAAATGCATAAATGATTAAAATTGACTTAGGAACTCACTTTAAACTTTTTTGGTTTGCTCTAATTCCACATGAAATGATTAAAGTCGATAAACCCTTCATTGATACATTGTAAACCCTAAATACTCTGCATTTCTTTAAATTTGCACATTTTCTATCAATTTCCTTTGTAAAAGCTTAAGCTTGTTTTTTTACACCATATATCCTTGTGTCACTCCTTGAAACCTCATATTTCTAGGGGATTGTTTGATTTTTTTGTTATTGCTCCCCTTAAGCCCATGCCTAGGTTTAACTTTCTAGATAATTATTTGTACTAAAGGGAGGTACATATACATTTATTCATCTTTGTTCTCAGGTTCCTCTTTCTTTCTCCAAATATTCTCCATTTCCTTCTTTACTTCAGTAGAATCAATTTTCATCACAGGTTCATTTCTCTTTATCAGATTGGTCTGTCTTCCATCCTTACTTTCACAAAATCTTGAAATGTGTCCAAGTTTGTTGCACTATAGCATACAACATTTTTTTGACCAAACTGACCTCTATTCAATCTTGATATGCATTAGTTAGCTTTGTGTCCAAATACATTGCATGTATAGTAGTAACCATTGATAGATTGAACCATTCTACCAACATTATATCTATTCATCATCTGATTTCTACACTCAATAACTCTATGTCCAAATTTCTTACATGCAAAACATTGTCCAGAGAAGGATCCAACATTTTGATTCATTCTACTTCTACATTCTATTTCTTTGTGTCCAAATTTATTGAATGAAAAGAAAATACCATTAAAATATGTGTACCTTTGAGCATTTGGTTGTTTGATAGGGGGTGTTCTAGCATTGCTTCTTTGATTCCTGATTTGTTTTATATTTCCTTGAGTCTTCTTTTGATTGTCAACCTTGTTTGAGGTCTAATTAGCCTTTAATATTTCTCCTTCTTCAAGTCCCAAACCAACTTTATCTTTAGATGGTTTCTGTCCTAAAATTAGCTCATCAAACATTATGGAAGTTATTTTGAAATTTTCCTCATGAATTCTTGATTTTTCTAGATCTAATCTCAGACTTACCACTTCTTGTTCAAGTCTTGTGCATTCATCAGTCTTGATTTTTACCATTGCATTAAGACATTCCTTAATTCTTTTATTTTCTTCCACTTGTACTTTTAGTCTGATGATATCTTCATTTGCTTGTATCAATTGTTCATTGACTTCCCTATGTCTTTCTCTGAACTTCTTGATTTGTTCACTCAATTTTTTGATACATTCATTTGCTTCCTCTAGGTTTTCCTTCTGATTTTTGTTTTCACCTTCAACCTTGTCAAGATCTTCAAGAGTAGCTTTAAGTTCTTCTTTGTCAATCATGCAACCATCTTCTCTATATTCAACTGCAAATATTTCTTTTGGAGGAATAGAATACTTTCTATCAGCCATGTGTTCAACCTCCAAGATCTTCCTGAAGTTGTTAGGCTTTTTAGAAGGAACCAAGCTCTGATACCAATTGTTGAACACTTAGAATATTGAGATGGGGATGAATTAGTATTCCATTAAACCATTTCATCATAATCCATCTAATTAACAAAACATATCTAACTGTAACAAAGAATGAAAGCATGAAACAACCAGAAGTTCACATGACACATCAACACCAATATTTTTATGTGGAAAACCCAAAAAGGGAAAAACCATGATGAATATTAGCTCACAATATATTATAACCGATTATAAGATATTATGGAGGCTCACTGCTAGGACACACTATCCAATAGGGCTCACAACCACAAGAAGACACAAAATAGAAATGGCCACACAACCAAGATGTGAACTAATACAAAATTCACCTTCCTTGTGCTGGATTCAATTCCTTTAAATCTCAATATACTGACTCTATGCACTTCATTAGATACAAAATATAAAATATTCATTTGCTTTACATTCACTCAATATTCACAATATCTCTACTATAGATCTGATCATGTACATACAAAATTTGCATATTTGCATCACATCATATATCCTGTTGCTCCTACAATCTCAAAATGTTTTACATATATACCTGATACATTCACATACATTAATTAGGTCAGCCTAATTAGATGTGGCCCTATATTAGATCAAAAATTCCTTGTTGGCTCCACACTTGAATCAAAAACATCTTTGCGCTTAAACTAAATGTGCAACACTTGATTTAGGTCAGCATGGACCTAAAATAGATCTTACTAACATCCGCAATACGTATTTAATCACCTCAACATATATCAAGCATTAGGTTAGCCAAGAATTGGACCTAATCACAAAATATGCCAACTAATCAATCACCAATGATCAATATGATCATATAACCACCCACCATCTGGAATATATAATGTACTGACACCTGTAAGCATTCTCCCAAAATTGCAAAGTTTGACTCTCAACATCAGAGGAACGTGAACCGGATTACTCATACACAAATGCACTATATATAACCAAAACTATATGTCGAACTAATATCACTTATAACTTTCAAACTATACATCCAAAACAACTGAAATCTTGAACATTGATGCACATAATAGTTAGGAATAACATATTATAATTGCATAAGAAATTCTTATCATGTGAGAAAATGCGGACCAAAATACCGAATTAGGATATCTCTATTTTGTTCACCGGATTAGAGTAAATATCAACAATCAATGTTGACATCAATGACAACAAATTAAGAGGATTCTTCTTCATTCTTTCAACAAACCCTTACATCATAACATAGGTAATTTAAAAGTTTGAAATGCACAGTATAAAGAAGATATTGTCTACCATCACATGTAATATATTTGACAATATAAGAGGCACCAGAATCCCATACCCATGGTAGTGACAATCTTTTGGTACCTTGGGATGATGACTCAAAATTCTCTCCAGGCTCTCTGAATTCTTCCCTGATGGCTATTGCATTTTCCTTGACAGGAAATTCAGCTCCCTCTCTTGGAAAAACCGAATACCTCTACAATTGCAACCTCAAAAGCATCTACTTTTAGCCCTCGAATAATGGCTTCGTCATGCTCTAGTGTCTCTGCATACTGTTTTGTCATAACTTCATTGTACTCTTTCAACCTTAAAAAATATTCCAACCATCCTACATTTGTGAAAATAGGCAAGACTAACCTATATTCTATTATTTCCTATTGTACAAAAGGCTCTTTTCGAATAATATCTCCTCCTGTGATGGTAAATTACTCTTTTTTGTTCAAATTTTGTAAATTCAGCTCACAATTTTAACCTCACCAATCCCTCCTAGACCTTATCAATTATTCTTGTCTGCTATACTTGAATTCTTGAAACTTAATTGCCAACTGCTTATACTGTGTCTGTTATAACTTAAATTGGGCTTGGGTCATGGCTCAAAAATTGGGATGATGACAGCTTTTTATGGAAATAGGTAGAAAGGTATTTGGTGTTTTTGGTGGTGAAAATGAAAATGCAAACCTTGGAAAATATAGTCTCCCCCCAACTAAATTCATTAAGTGAACTAACTTAATATTGTCATACTAGGGTGAAGGTTTAATTACATAGAATGGAAATAAGATAATGAATATGAAGCATGAAAAATTAAATGAGAATAAATTGAAAAACAATTGCAAGCAATGTTAGTTATGGTAAATTAGAATGTGTACCTGTCAACGTGAAGTGAACTGAACTCAACTTGTGTGAAGCTAATTAGGAGTGTCTACAACGTAATTATGATTTGATATTTTTTAATTGCAATGGGTAATAGATGAAATGATAGGGCTGTGTGTGGTAATGAAGGTTGTGGAATGTATGACAGATGGATATGAAACTATTTATTATTTCCTAAATGCATGGAAATTGAGGATTATGTCGTGGAATATGATGAATGAAATGATATGATATACATTTAGCTACATGTACAGAGAAATATAATGTTTGTGAATGACATGCAATTAAGTTGGTGATTGTTGACTAGCACGTGTTGTGGGTACCTTCTACAATAGGTCCCTTTTGAATTGTGTAGGCTTTTATTCATAAAGCTACAAGTACCTACTGCATTAAGGAGTGTAATTGAAAAGAAATTTTGGCTGAATCACCTATGTAGTGTGTGTACATGTGGGTGTTAGAAAATTATGCCTAGCCAACCCAGTAGACGAGCTATTAGCTCATCTAATGAAGCATGTTTAGAATTTATATTGTGTACTTCTGTATCCTTGTTATCTTTTAGGATGTCTTCATCAGGATTACTATCATTGTCATGATCACTAGCCTATTCAATGTCATTATTTGAAGCACTGTGCTATCCATATTTTTGTATTAGAACAATGATAAAATCATCTTTCTACATTGGTTTCTTATAAATTTTAGTTTGTGACCATTGACCAATAGTGAAAACGTAACATCTATAGTATGCAACTTGACTTCTTCATTTGGGAAAATTTGCTTTATTTCGTATGGTCCTAACCACCTTGTTTGTAGCTTCCCCTTATAATGTTTATACCTTGAATCATATAACAAAGCCTAGTCACCTACAATAAACTCTTTTATCTTTATATACTGATCATGCCATTTTACTCTCTATTTTTGAATAATCTCAGTGTGATGCATGGCCTCCATTCTAATCTCATCCAATCCATTTAGGATGTGTATTATTTGTTTTTGTGTTGTTTTCAAGTCCATATCTAGTTCAATTGTTGTCCTAAGTGTCTTGTATTCAAATTCAATGGGCAAAACTATTATTTTACCATACATCAACTTATAGGGTGTAAAGCTTGTTGTTGTCTTCTATGTTGTCCTATAGGCCTATACCACCTCAGGTAACCTCTAGCTGCCCAATATTTTTTGTGAATTTGCATGATTTTGGTTAGGATATTTTCGATCTCCCTATTTGTTACTTCCACCTGCCCATTAGCTTGGGGGTGATAGGGTGTTGAATTCTAATGCCTTATTTCATACTCCCAAACCAATTTGGTAATCAACTCTTATATGAAATGTGGACCTTGATTTGTCACAACTTGTCTTAGTACTCCACACCTTGTGAATATGTCTACATATAGGAATTTGGATACATTACTATCTCTAACAAATTACAATGCTTTGAATTCAACCCATTTGGTCAAATAATGTGTGCAAACTAGGATATACTAATTATTGGATGCTGGTGAGATAGGATTGATGAAATCTAGCCCCAATTTATCAAATGGTTCTAGTGCCAACTATGATTGCAAAGGCATCTCATCTATCTTAGTTGGCTTTCCCATCCTTTAATATATGTCACAACTCCTTGTATATGTCATTGAAACCTTATAAAGAGTCGGCCAATAATAACCAATGGTGAGAATCTTAAGTGCAGTCCTCTTTGCTACAAAATGTCCCCCATAGGGTTCATCATGGTAGGCTTTGAGTATGTCATAGACACCATCCTCTCTTATGCATCTCATAATATTGTTTGGACTTGCATAGAACAAATAACCAGCTACCCAAGAGTATGAGAAAATTTTATGCACCAACCACCTCTTTCCTCTAGGGGAGAAATGATGTGGTATCTGCCCTGCTATTAGGTAATTTGCAATATCAACAAACCAAGGTGTCTGCAATGTTAGAGAAAATAGATGTTCATCTAGAAAAGAATCATCAACAACACCTTCTGCTAATTTAGACAAAAAATATGCCACCACATTTTCCTTACTAGGTTTGTTCACTATCGTGATATCAAATTCTTGCAACAATAAGAACCATCTAACAAGTCTCCCACCAACCACATGTTTCTTCATTAAATACCTTATTATAGTGTGATCAATGTGAATGAAGACTAGATACATTGTGATATAGTGCCTAAACTTGTTAATTGCATAAACAACCACCAACATCTCTTTTTTCATGATTGTGTTTGTTAAGTTTCACCCCTTGTAAATTCTTGCCAATGTAGTAAATGGAATACTCCTTATTTCCTTCCTTCTATCCAAGTATTGCTCTTACGGAAAAGTTAGAAGCATTTGTGTGTATGTGGAAAGCTAAAGTCCAATTTGGTCCTTTAGAGATAGGTGCTTTTGTTAGTGCTATCTTAAGTGCTTCAAAAGAGTGTTGAAATTCTATGGCCCATTCAAATTCTATATCCTTTGTGAGTAGAACAAATAAGGGTACTACAATTTTGCTAAAGTCTTGAATGAATCTTCTATAGTAGCCTGCATGTTCTAGAAATTTTTTGACATCTCTTTGTTTTTGTGGCACAGGGAGTGTGGAGATTATTCCAATTTTATTGGGATCCACTTGAATCCCTTCACTTGATACAAAATATCCTAGCACAATCCCCTGGGGCATCATCATGAAATATTTCTCAGGACTTAGGGATAGGTTATTGTATTTACACCTCTCTAAAAATTTCTCTAGGTTCTTGAGTGCTTCATCATAGGTTTCTCCATAGGTTTTGAAATCATCCATGTAGATTTCCATGGAGTCATGTGCAAAATCTAAGAAAATGCTTAGCACTGCCCTTTGAAAAGTGGTTGAGGCATTACATAGTCCAAAGGGAAGAACAAAATAGGCATATATGCCTCAAGGTCATGTAAGTGTGGTTTTATCCTGGTCCTCTGGAGCTATTCTAATTTGGTTATAGCCATTGAATCCATCTAAAAAGTAGTACTTTTTGCTTGCTAGGGAGTCAAACAATTGATTAAATAAAGGTAGTGGAAAGTGGTCCTTTCGAGTGGCGGTGTTTAATTCTCTATAATCCACACACACTCTCCATTTGCCTCTTTTTCTGGGGATAATAACTAGAGGTGACACCCATTGACTATCAGAAATAGGGTAAATGAAGCCTGCATCAAGTAATTTTTGTAACTCAATTTTGACTATATCTCTTAGTGTAGGGTTCTTCCTCCTCTAGGGTTGTCTAATTGGTTTAAAACCATCATTTATATAGATCCTATGCATGCACAGGTCTGGATCAATTCTCTTCATGTCATGGTAGTCCCATGTAAAGGCTGCTACATGTTCTTGCAACACAGTGGTTAGGGAAGTTTGTTGTTCAATAGTTAATTCACTGTTAACATTCAACATTCTACCTGACATAATTTATAAGGTCTTGGATGTTGATTGTATAGATGAAATATCAAATCCAACAATATCCAGGACACATTGTTGTGGCAGTAAATAATGGAAAAGCTGAGATACTAATTTTGATGAATTGACAGGTATAATATTCTACAAAGGATCCTATAGACATGAAAAAAAATCCTATTGTTGTGGGTTTCTACCATAGTTATTCTGTATAATGTGTGCAATTAAATCATCCCCATCTTGGTTGTTGAATAAAGGGTTACGTTCAATGGTCATGAGAGTTTGTAGAGAATACTGGTCTTCCTCATCTAGGGTAGGCCATATGGTCTGCTCTAAATCTGCATGAGGTTGGGTTGGTGGATAAAGGACCAACTTCTTGGTCATAGTTCCATTTGAGATTATCATGTTTCTAGACCTACAACCTATAAATGCATTAGTTGTTGCTAACCATGGTATTCCTAGAATAAGGGTATAACCTACAAGGTTATATTTTGGTTGTAGTACTATAAAATCTATAAGGTACTCCCAAGAATCCAAATCTATGACCAAGTCCTCAATGATGCCTTTAGGTTTCACCATTGACCTATCTACCAATTGTAAATAGTGGGTCTAGGTCTAAGGTTCACTAATTGCAAAAGTTACATTGTTTCCGTAGTCATCACATTGATGGCTACCCCCAAGTCAATCAAGGTGTTTTTGATGAGGGTACCATTTATCTTAACATCCACAACTAGAATTCCAGGGTCTGTGTATTTAGGGACAATGATATTCCCTAACATGATGTCAACAAGATTCCCTAAGATATGTATAGTATGAGGGTTCTTCCTTTCTCTTCCCGGTCTTTTAAGACAAAGGTCTCTCACTATTTTTGTGTAAGTGGGAATGTCCTTGATGGCTTGTATGGGAGTTATACACACATCCTAAAGCTGCCCTAATAGGCCAGTTTTAGCTTGGTTTTGATGTTTTTGAATAGTTAAATGTTTAGGGAATGGAGGATGTGGATTTGAAGTGGTTTGGTTCACCTGATTTGACTCAAGTTCCATAGGTGGATTGTCCAAGGCTTTTGGTAAGGGTTCTTCATCTTTCAGCTTAATGATTTGAGGGGATGAAGTCCCAACCAATGTTTTCCCCAACTTGAGGTGGACATCACTCACCTCTACTCATGAGTTGGGTATTGAATAGCCTCATTAGTGTAGGCCTGTTGACCAGGCTTGTTATTTGGGTTAGGTGCAGGTTGGGCTGGCATTTGAGGTTCCCTTGGTGGTTGAGATGATGGGTTTATTGGATTAGGCATGATTGCTTGTTGTTGTGGCTGTAAGGGCTACTAGTAATTTACATTCTAGTTTTTCCATTGTTGGCCCTTTTGCCATTAATTTTTCTATGTACATTGAGTGTTGTAGTTGGGTAAACCCATAATGGTGGTGTACAATTTTGATGAGGAAGGAAATTTATAAAAATTCTCACACATTCAAAATTTCATGTTTTTAAGGGTTCGTTCAAACTAGGGGGTTCACATGAACCCAAAAGAGGGGTTCGGTCGAACCCCTAGTTCGAGCAAACCCCCTTTTGCATGGTGGGTTTGCTCAAACCCTATGATTTCACATTCCTTCATGGAAAATTCAAAAAAAGGGGGGGTTCGAGCGAACCTCCCTTCACCCTTTCGAGTGAAGGGGGGTTCGTTCGAAGGGGGGTTTGCTCGAACCCCCCTTTTTTTCCCTTCTCCCCCTCTTCCACCAAATTTTAGCAGATTTCTGCCCTTTGAAGCTCGGGTTGAGGATGAAAATGGAGGAGACTTCACAAACCCAATTGGAAGATGGTAGTCCTCAGAACGAGCTATCCAACGAATTAAATTTTAATATGTTTTGGTTTTATTATGTATGCTTTTTTTTAGTTTTATTAAACATAGGTTTTTCACCGAAAAATCAAGCTCTTTGTTTGGCACATATGGAAAAATAGTAGATTATCAAAATAAAATTTTAAAAAATACGTTGAGGCTAGGTATTGATGTCCTTGATCCATTAATTTTTTTTTTTTGAATTTCGATTCATACAAAAAAAGTTATGTTGTATACAGTCCTCCTATGTCTGAATTGCAATTGGTTTGACTTTGAAACTTGATTAAGGAAAAAATATTCAATAAAAAACTATGAGACCAAATGAAAGTGGCAGATATCGTAGTTACAAATCTAAATTTGAAAAAAATGGAATTTTATCCTTCATAAAATAAAAGTTATGTTGTATACGGTGAGCGTCACTTTTTAAAAATCTTGTTTTCTGAAAAAAACCAGTTTTTGTGGGTGATGGAAAAAAAATTGCAATTTGATTCCAAAAATTTTGAAAAAAATATTTTTAGAATATATAGACAAAATGTGATGAGACTCTAGTTTGCATCATCTTCAAATTCCTCATGGTTTAGCCGCTATAGAATCCCGAATATGAAGATTCAGTTAAAAATAATAATTGCAGTGTCCAGTTTGGCCAAAAATTGTAAACCACTATTGTGGGATCACCTAGTTAGATCCTTGAAAATTTTGTTGTAGCCACATGATTTGTCACTGCTAGTTCCAATTTGGTTGGGGGTTTTTCCATTCGTTTTGTGTGTTTTCCTAAGGTTGAGGGTTCCAACTAGAAAAGTGTTGATTGCTAACTAGAAATTGTGTATTGAAATTCAAAGGATCTTGAGGCATACCTTGTCTTGGTTGCCATGGCCTCCTTTGTGCAATGTATAACATTTTTCCATCTTCACCCTCTAGTTCTTGAAAGCCTATTTTCCCTAGTCTATCCTCTATGATACTAGCTACCCTTTTGCACTTACAATTAGCTTTTCTCTGTTTGCAATTAGGGTAGTATTCAACAAGGATTGCCTCTACCTCTTCTTTCTTTTTCTTCACATGTAGAGTGTCCAATTGAATAGCCAAATGACTTATTATATATTCTTTTATGTTGGACAACAAGTTACTCAATTCCACACTAGAGACTCCATTAGATGTCTTGCTGATGGAAGATGTTCTTTCCCCTCTTGTCCTCTTGGTAAAGGTTCTTGAATAATTTCTACAAACTTTACAGATTTCTTCAAAAGGTAGTTGTGATACATCTCCTAACCCAATAATATTAAGGGCATCCATGCAGTCATCATCAAATCCTCTTGGGAACACCAACTTCAAGGATTTTTTTGAAAGTCTATTTTATGGATTCTTTTTCAAGTAGAATTGGAACCTTTCTACATAGTCCTCCAATGGTTCATCTTCTTTTTGGGACATTTTGAAAATGTCATCCCTTCTTCTGTCAACCCCTCTACAATAGTCCTGGTATTTTTCCAAGAACTTAGTCTTCATAGTGTCCCAATTTGGAACAACATCTCTTCCTAGACCCATAAACCATCTTAAGGCAACATCCTTCAAGGTTGTTGGAAATAGCTTGAGTCTATGTGTATTAGTCGTGTAGTCATAACTCCTACACATGACGTAAAACTCAAACAAAAAGGTATCTGGATCCTTAGTTACCAAACCATAGAAGATAGGCAACACTGAAGGAGGTATATTCTTCATAATAGATGCTCTCTCCTGGTTGGTGATTGGGAACTCAAAAGTGACATGTTCTGGTGGGTCATCCACTGTTGCATCAACCATGGTTCAGAAAGTCTCCTTTGTATTTGTATTGGATTTTGGTGAGAGGGAAAGTTCTTTAGGAATACCCTTGCTTCGGTTACTGGTCTCACCAATACTCACTATAAATTTGTGTGATGAGGGGAGATATCTTCCCAAGGCATCTCACTGCCTCCACATACAATAGGTGTGACTTTTTATAGTAATGAATCCTACACAATGTTAGTGAAATGTTCTGGTATTGATGGAGTAAAACCTAATTGTTCTAATTCCAAAAACAAAATGCTAATCTATGAAAAATTGAAATAACAAAAAATGAATCTTTGAAAGTAGCACCATCCCCAAAAATGGTGCAAAAAATATAGAGGCCTACTAATGTTCAAGAAACTTGGTGCCAAACACACAATTCAAAGTGGGTCCTATTGAATAGTCCACTAAACCCTTGAAAGACCTTCATTTAATTTATCAATTAAGGCTAACATAAGCTTTTGATGATACTAGCACTGTATGTGCTTTCAGAGACTCTTCACTACCTATATCATCCTAGCATAGGTGTTTACACGTATTGGAAATCCTAAATTTTATATGTTTAGTGAAAAGAGGGAATGTTGAAGCTATTACCACAAATACCTACAACTAAAGATTCTGACTAGTTCACTGTCAAGAAATGAATTTTGTATTTAACCAACACTTGCTAACTCAACTAAATTGACTAAATCAAGATAACAATGCATGGAATAATTAAAGGACAAATATAGGACAAGATCTTATTCACATTCATCACATGAAGAATTTGATTAAGAAAAACATAATTATGAAACTAACTACTACAACAAAATTAAATGTACAGGAAATAAAATGGGGAATAGTTATCTTGAGTGGCCCTTGCTCAAGTGAATTTCTCCATAAAGTGAACTCAAATCTAGCTACTCAAACTAAATTAACATAATAGTAACTGAAAAGATCTCATTGCATAATTCAAGATATCACAATCCAAAGAGATTCTTTCAAAATATCTTATTCATAGATCATGATTGAGAAACAAAACATTATCTGTGTAAAAACAAGAACTAACTAAACAAATCTATCTGCTATATTCTCTATTCCAACCAACTAACTAACTCAACCATCGAACCATTCATATAGGTGTGAGGGAGTCTTATTAGAACAATGAATCAAAATAGAAATATAATCATAAATCATCATTCCCTACAAACTAGAGCGTGATAAAGTCCGAGTAATCAAAGCATAATTGAAAAGGAAGAAGAATTAAAATAGGATTGTAACTCTTGCTATAACAGTTTTAAATTGAAACGTGGACTGTAGAAACAGTCACGCTAGATTCCCAATTGTAGCAAAATTCTTCTCCTTTAGTGGTTTTATTAAATGATGTGATGATTCACAGCAATTCTGACAAGTAGACGCCTCCATTTATGCAACTATTGTGTTCTTCTAACTTCCCCTGCATTGTTGCTGAAACTCCCTTTGGTTGTGGGTTGTGCCTTCTAGTTGTTGCGAGCTACAGTCTACTGGCTTCAACTCCTTAGCTACAAAGAGTTTGTTCACACAACATCTACACAATACTAATAACCATAATTTAAACACAAGTATTCATTGCATTTCATACATATCCACATATTAACCATGCAATAACTATCATATCATAATCATATTTCCATAAACTTTAAACTAGGTCCAAGTTTGCATAATGATCATAAAAGATAGTGAAGTTTCAAGGATATATAGAAAATAAATGTTTGGAGATGTCTAAAAGCATGTATTGAAATAACATAAAATTAACTAATAGTAGGACTCATCACTAGTTACAATAAAGAAAGTGTAGAATGCTTAAAGCTAGGAGATGGACTTGTTTGAAATTACAAAAAATGAGTTTAAAATGAGAAAGGGGATGCAATTTAGGGTTTTGAGGTGAGGAAAAAGCATTGCAAGAAGTAAGATTATAAAGAGAACAAAGAGAACATATTTTTGAGGTGTTATAGGCTATGCTAATAAGTCACATGGAACCTCTATTTTCTATAGTCATATGGTTTTAAAATTGCTAAGATGAAAGTTAAGTTGTCATGACACTTGTGAAATTATCATTGTTGTTTTACAACCTCTAGACACACAAAAATGGTGATTTTTTCAAACTTGGGAAATCTAGCAAAACTAAACTTGATAAATAAGAGAATAAAAACACAAAGTGAAAGCCAATTTTAGGACATGCTAAGAAGGACTAGAAGGGGTAAAAAAGGCTTCAAAAAGTGAATTCTTCCTTGCATATCATGCACTATAAAAGCATTTTCTTGGTGATAAATCATCATAGGACTAAATATGTAGGCCTATGTATATTTAGGCATATATGAGTTGTTTACCATAGAGACAAATATTCAAATACAATGAGTAGCTCTTGGACGTTTTGTCTGCTTTATTTGTGAGTGCAATCAAATTAAAACCAACTAGTTCCCTTCTCAAACATAAACTCAAAGGATTTTTATAGAGTGAAAAGTTAAGACACTTATACAGATAAACCAAGATTCAAACTCTACAAATAACTCTTAAATTTATGTATAACTTACTTGTAAAGCTGACCAAATTAACCATAACCACTTTTCTTTTTAAACATCAAATAAAAAAGATTTTTTTTTGATGAAGTGGAAACTTTTAGATCTCGATACTAAATGACCAACATTCAAACTTAATATATAAGTTTGAAACCTATGTACTAACGTTGAACTGGATGGCCAATTCTAAAATATGTACCAGCTGAGTGAATCTAATCACACCAATTTCTTTCTAAAATATAATTTTTCTTTAATTAATTATAAAGACACTTATAAAAAAGGAATTTTGGTAGAGTACAATGTTAAGACACTTAGTACAACGAAATCTAGATTAATCCCACTCGAGAGTAACACTTCGATGGGTGAGCTGCCCTTCTGATACTCACCATGGATTAACCCCAACCAATTCCCTCCAGAGTTGAATATTTCGACCTCATTACCAAAGCTCCAAAACCAAGGGGAATTATCCATATTTTTAACGTGTTTGGAACAATGCTGTCAATCCCCAAAGGAAAACAAAAATACTCCCTCGAAGATTTCACCTTCAAAACAACCGACTTTCGATATCCAGGGCACACGTTTTTCAAAAAAAGACCTAACTCAACATATCAAATTATTTTAACCGTAGGAAAACGGGGTAAAAGGAAATCCCAATACAAAAGTTTGTTCTGAAAAGGCAAGACATCTGATTGCAGCAATATTCAGCGATTCATTCAGAGACCATAAAAACTTTTTCAAATGACTATGGAATTATCTTCCTCAATTTTGCCAAAATGGCTCTTCAGTCCTCCCTCCAAGTTAAAGCAATCAGCAAAGAGGTCTGTACATTTGACATTAGCCTCAACCAGAATCGAGAACGGGACCTCTAAAGCATCTGTGCAGAGCACAAAAAATCACCTTGTTCTCCTGCGCCACGGTATGTTTGTTACTTAATGGAAGCTGAATTTTATTATAAAATTTCAATTATCAATACCCAATTTGACGAGTCATAAAAGATGGTATTAATATGACAATTCATTATCTACGGGGAAGGGATTTTGGAAAAAATGCATGCATTGAATTTTAAAGTTTTATTAATTTATTGTTTTTGGAAATTTTGCATACAATTTTATTAATTTATTGTGTTTAAGAATTTAGGTTTCTATTTTCCAAAATTTTTAGAGAAGGGTTTTTGAGAAAATTAAGTAGCGATAATTTTCGATTTTGTAGAATACTGTATTTAAGACTTAAAGCATTTGCAATCAATAATTTTATAAAAGGGCTTCCGGAAAAATTACATAGAGAGGACTTGAGAAAAAAAAATTATTGTATTTGAGACTTCACGCTTCTGCGATCCATAATGCTTAGAGAAATTTTTCCAGAATTACTTAATATTATTGAAGACGAGGGAGATGAAACATACTGTTATACAGTACAATTACAATCTTTTCACTTCTGCCACCGCTTCACAGTACATCCGAGTGCTTTCTCTGCACTGTGGATGAGTGCTTCCTTATGTTTCACACAATCTGCGTAGGAGGTCACCATGGGGATTGAATTGAGGACCTCCCCAATATGGACAGAGATTGCTACTTATACACCCCAAGCCCCAATAGGTTTCCTGAAAAACTGCAAAGAGAGGATTTTTTTTTAAAATTTAATTTTAAATATTCTTTATTACCGAGTATTGGCAAAGGTTAAATACCTCTTTTGGTTAATATTCTTGTGTCTTAATTTCAAGGAAGTTTTTTAGTTAGAGATTTGAGGATTCTACAGTCTATGATAAACACAAATATTTGTGGATTAACCTGTTTAAAATCAGACCCTGATCTGTCATCAATATGAAGATTTGAAATGCTCACCGATTTGGATCTCCTCATGTTTTTGTTACAATGAATTACCTTCTTTTGTGCAATAATTTTTCTTGATTAAACTGTGTGCCTATTTTTTATTTTATCTACTAAAGTTTTGGGTCATACTTTTCTGATCATCATTAAGACAAATTATCCCTTTTCAACCATAGCTGCAGCATACAACAATCCATAGTAGCAAAAATCTTTCTGGGCAATAAACTGGTAAACCAAAAGATAAGATTTTTGAAGTACTCAGGATTTAAGTGGGAACCCAAGAACATGCAGAGAAATTTGGAAAATAAGAGGAAAAAAATGTCTGTTTTATTACATTTAGAGGCAATTTAGCTGCATAGAGATAGAGAGAATGAATAGAAATGAGAGTTTACACCACAAATTTTAGAATGTGGGTTTTTCATTAATTTTCAGATCAGTGACTACATTGCACACTGCAATATAGTTACTATATAATTTATCTTTGAAATTCAAACCTGAAAATCGATTAGAATCTACTCTATACAAAGTCAACCTACAAAGTACAAAGTAGCAAAAACTGGAGGGAGCCAATGACTTCTTGCTTCAAGGTACACCACACTAGGGGGCAGATTGTGATGATGAAACTCAAGGGTCCATGCCTCTCCTAATTTGATCAATCTCATCAGGAGCATTCTTAATGTCCCCAAAGATTGAAATCTCGTTCTCATAAAAAAGTGGATCCTCATCATTTGTGATCCATTAAAAATCTAGATCAATCTCATCAATGTCGTTCAGCTGATCTTCATTGACAAGATTTGATATTATCAAATTGAATGTATAAGTTAGCGAGGTCGATTAAATAAGTTTTAGAAAATATAAATTAGCTTTGGAAAATGAAACACAACAATAATTAGAATTTAGAATTACAATTGCATGTTTTACTAAATTTGAATTTCTTCAGCTTAAAGTAGAGGTTGTTGTGAGCAAACACCAAATTTTTCATACACTATTGAGTCAAATGACTATGTTTCGTAGAATGTGTGTTCAAACACACTTCAAGTATGCACAAAAGTGAACAAATTGCATGGTGGGCTAAAAATGTGTATCATCATCTATTGAAGATTTTTGGCTTCCTTGCCAAACAAATCCCACCACTACACTGAAGAAGCACAAATTTTATCAAGATAATATCATCTATGATTTAGTTAAGAGAAATTGTCAAAAGTTTTTGCAATTGCCTAGCTTGAAGGTAGCCTTGTCTTATATGATAGAAACGTTGGAGAAAAAACCCTTGGATTACTTGTATATGGGCAACTCTACCATAGCTGCATGTAGATTCTCTGAACTAGGGAATATTTCCCCCATACGTTTGAAGAGGCCCTTTATGACCTTTGTATTGTCTCAGAATGAGGCACAATAGAACAATGATGGTTTTAGATAGTATCCAATGATGTGGAGGGAGGAATGCATCAATCAATACTATTTGTCACTGATGAATTCACATAACAGCATGTACCTGTTCTTGTCATTCTCTGTTGTGCTATGATATTCTCCTTGGCCCTATCTATGGCCTCATACAAATAGCCCACAAGGGATTTATCTCCATTGACTAGTCGTTAAACTTTGACTAGAGTCTTTGAAAACTTGACAATTTGGTATGTCTTTGTCCAAAAACACTCTTAGAAAAATAGTCTACGACAGTCCTGCCATTCATATGGCTGACAATGCTAAGCTCAACACACTCATTTGAAGCAAACATTTGTTTCAAATTTATCCTCTACGAACAAAGAGTTTGTGATGCAAGGAAGTGGGTGGCAAATCTTTTCACTCTTCGTTGAATAAGTTCCTTGTCCTTTGTGAAGTTGCACCTCATACTCAACACCCTTGAGCAGTTGTATGTAAATTTGGTAATTGTGTGGGCCCTCTCCAATACATAATCTGTTCAAGTTTGCCAATGTCTTCTAGGGTTAGACCAAGAGAGTGTGCTCCGCACTGGCTGCAAAACATAGTGGGATACTTCTCCATAAGAATTCTCCCAGCAGCAACACTAGCAACAACGTTGTTTGTAATAAATTGGACTATATATTGTGGCCTTACCTCAATTATCACTTTATAAAATAGTCCAAATAGTGCATGCATTGATTTCAATAAATTTGATGCATCCACATATTCAGAAAGATTGTGTCAAGATTGAATGTGATGTGGAAGATGATGAGTACTTTGTTCTTCCTATCCCTCCACCCATTTGACATGACAGTGCAACTAGAATTTTCCCTGATTTTTGTAAGCAGGTCAATTTCACAATCAAGTGATTGATTGTACACAATACCAATTGGAGATAAGTGTTTTAGGACTTGCCTTCACATGGAGATTGGGTTTTGACATTTGTTGATTTCGAAGGTTAAGGAGCTCGCATATAGGTCAAATGTGGACTTAGGATGATCTAGAGCATCATGGGAAAGACAAAGGATTGTGCAGGCATCAAAACAAGCTGGTTTTCAATTTTGGCATTTTGCTGCTTTCGATATGAAGCAAAAGCTTTATTGACTGCAGTGAAAGTGTCATGACCACAACAAAGACACAAATGCCATGTGGGAAAAGAGGCAGAAACACAAACACCCCCTGGCAGAAGTGGCAAATTCATCATACACTAGATAGGGCATGGAATGTGAACGCTTTTGTCAATTCATTTCAGCTTCCAACCATTGGGAAGTGTGTTGGAGTGCCATTGTAGCCATGGGAAGTCTATAATAGATGTTTGTTCAGCATGTGCAAAGTTTCTTAGCTCATGTATCCTCTTTGTAAGCCTAATTTGCAGGGTTCCTGGTTTGACACTGTGGAACAAAGTTTTAGAGGAAGAAGACACCATTTTAGGGTTTGTAAGCCATGTAAATATGTTGATGACTTGTGTAGATGTGATGTCTACTTACTGCAATGTACTATACTGAATCATAGTGGCTTGAGGAGCATCTTGCTCACTCTTACTGTATTTTTCCTCGTTGTAAGGTTTCTTTAGGGTAATATTGGTGTTCTGAGTCTCTGTTTGTGTTTCTTTATCTTTCCTTTTACTGTTTTTGTGTTTCCTGGATGTTAATATAGTGCAAATGACACTACAATTAGTGTTAGTTTCTTGCACTTAACATGATTTTAGAGGTTTCTTTGAAGAGATTTTAGTAGGAATCCTTAGTTGATGAGCAATGTGAGGACTATCCTCTCTGTTTGCAGATCAAGTTGGTATCAAAGTAGGTCAAATTTACTTGATATTAGTTGATATTTCATTTGTTGGTAAAATTCAATGTTATGCCTGTTACAAGTGGGAGTAGTATACGAAGCACATTTAAACCTAGATTGGTACTAGAGAGTGGGTGAGAGCTCAAAGAAGAATGGCTAGACAGGGAGAGAGAGATGTGGGTGATGGAGAAGAGAGAGATGTGGGTGATGGAGACGAGAGATCTAGGAAGTTGGAAGTGTTGATGTTATAGCAGCTTAGGGCTGCACTTCCTTTGCACGAATTCCAAGGAGAAAAGCATGAATTAAATAAGTAGCCATTCGGCTATTTAATTCATGACTATAACATTTATTAAATGAAGAGGGCCGACCCTATATGATTCGCTTGTCTTGATTATCACTTGGGCCGACCTTATTTGTAAATTGTTATTTATTATATTACCTTAAAGGGCCGACCTATCTTGAAGAGGCGCCTCTCTTGTATATATACAAGGTCTTACTTGTCATTGTATTCATTCATTCAATTCAAGCAAGTTCGCAATTAAGAGCAGAATTCGTACCTTCATAGCAGCAGTTTGGATTCAAGGAAGATGTCATATTCATTACATAGTTTGCATCTAGGAGAAGGGCGATTTCTTTGTATCAAGTATTGGCCATTGTTGGGCCTAAGTTGTAAGCAGATTTCTGCTCTTGTTCTACTTTATATAAGAGATTCATTTGCTGGGTTTTTCTCCCTCAAGAGGAGGGTTTTCCCAGGGTATCTTGTTGTGTCCATTGTCTTATGTGTTGCAATATTATTAAGTGTTTTCATTGTTTAATCTGATCTAAGAAACACTAACATGGTATCAGAGTGGGTGTGAAAAAGATCGTGATCAGATTTAGTTTGCTACACTCACTCTATTCTTTTTCAGTCTATCTTCTAAATTTCTCAAAATGGTGAACGGTTGAAAATCGAGGATAGACTCGAAGGAATTTCGAACTACACATCATGGAGGTTCAGGATCATGCTCACATTGGAAGAGAATGATTTGGTTGAGTTTGTGAAAACAAAAGTTCCTAAACCTGAGGAGGAAGAAGAGAAGTTGCAGTGGAGGAAGAAAGACACTAGGGCAAAGAAAGTGTTGGTTGATTCCGTCAAGGATCATGTCATACCGATCGTCTTCAAGTTGGATACGGCAAGAGAGATGTTCACAACCTTGGAAGAGATGTATGAAATCAACAACAGTAGTTGAGCTCTTGCACTAAAGCAACAACTTCATCATGTGAAAATGGCGAAAGGAGAATCTGTTATTACATACTTCATGAGGATTTCAGAGATAAGAGATCAGCTCTCCACAATTGGTCACATGATTGATGACAAAGACTTGACTATGCTTGCTCTCAATGGTCTTCTGCTTTCATGGGAGTCGTTTATTCAAGGAATAAGTGCAAGATCTAAACTTCCCAAGTTTGATCGATTGAGAATTGACTGTATCCAAGAGGAGTCGAGACTAATGGCTAGGGGAATTGGTCAAAGTTCAAAGAATGAAGAAATACAAGTTCTTGCCTCTCATTCATCAAAGAAAGGAAAAGGCTTTAAGAAAGGGTTCTTCAAGAGGAATCGAGAAAATGGAAATGATGGTGCTCCTGCTTTCAAAAGGAAATGAGACATGTCCAAGACTCAATTTTTTCATTGTGATAAATATGGTCACTTTGCGAAGGATTGTCCTACTAGACCTAAGCAGCAGGTTGCCACTGCAAATGTTGAAGAAGTTGCTCCGCAGAAGGACTCCAGTGATTATTTGTTCTATTCAGCCTTGTCAAGCAATGTATCTACCAACGTCAACACTTGGTTGATTGATAGCGGTGCCTCTAGGCACATCATCGGTTTCAGGGGTCACCTTTCAAACTTAGTGGAGAGCAACTCTAGTGAACAAGTTGTCATTGGAGACGATGCTTCATATTCTGTGAAAGGAGTTGGAAACTCCACTCTTCACCTGGATTCCAGGATTTCATTGGAGTTGAATGATGTACTGTTCGTTCTAGGGATAAAGAGGAATCTTGTCTCAATTTCGGCATTAGAAGACAAGGGTTATCAAGTTGCCTTCTCTAAAGGCAAAGTTCTTATATGGGCAAAGAACCCCAGCTTCAAAACTGCTCAAGTGATTGGAGTTAGACATGAATGTCTCTACAAGCTATGCACTCGCCCTCTTCAAGCGCTTATGCATAACTCTTCCAGCATGTGTGACCTTTGGCATTGAAGATTGGCTCACATTCACTTTTGTGCTAAACCTATCATGGAGAAGATGGTCACCGGTCTTCCGAAATTTAATCAAGAACATGAAGGTACATGCAAGGGATGCGCCCTAGGCAAAAACACAAAAGGTACGTTTCATTCTAGTGAAAGTAGATCTAAATGTATTCTTGATCTCATTCATTCTGATTTGTGGTCCAATGTCTATTGCATCTTCTAGTAGTTTCTTGTATTATATTATTTTCATTGATGATTACTCTAGAAAGACTTGGATTTATTTCTTGAGATCTAAAGAATCTGAAGAAGTATTAGAAAGATTCAGAGAATTCAAGGCGCAGGTTGAAAACCTGTCTGGGAAAAAGATCAAGGTATTGAGATCTGATAATGGTGGAGAATACACCTCTGGCACCTTTCGAGATTTTTGTATTGAAGCAGGGATTAAGAGGGAGTTCAGTGTTCCCTATAATTCACAACAAAATGGTATTGCTGAAAGAAAGAATAGGTCTATTGTGGAAGCAGTGAAAGCTATGATCCATGATCAAGATCTACAAATCTCTCTTTGGGCTGAGGCATCAAGGACTGCCATCTATGTTCAAAACAGGAGTCCCCACAGGATCTTGAAGAATAAAACTCCTGAAGAAGCATTCTCAGGGGTGAAACCAGAAGTTATTCATTTGAGGATCTTTGGTTGTCCAGTCTATGTTCATATTGCAAAGGAAAAGAGAACAAAGCTAGAACCTTCTGGGAAGAAAGGAATTCTTGTAGGTTACAGTGAGACATCAAAAGCCTACAGGATGTACATACCAGGACAAAAGTCTATTGAGATCAGTAGAGATGTCACATTTGAGGAAGATGTTGCTTTCAGAAGGTCCAAGGGCATTCCTATGGAGATTGATGAAGAAGAACCTCCTCAAGATATGGAAGTTGATCATATTCTAGAGAACCTGAAGGAGGCTCCAGAACCTAAAGAAGATGTTGATCCAGTTGAGCCCTTGGATCCCACTGATGGGCCTCTAGATATTGTGATTGGAAAGAAAAGACCTCTTTGGGCTCGTAGGACAATGCAGGAAGTAGAAAGTTTTGCAGCTCCAAGAGGAGCTTTCAGAGAAAGCAAGAGACCTCACAAGTTCTCTAGTTATGTCGCCTTGATGAGTTAGATTATTGAGTCAAAACCTTCAAGTGTCGAAGAAGCTTCTAGTCAACAAGTATGGAAAGATGCCATGACTGAGGAGTATCGGTCCATACTTAAGAATGATGTTTGGGATATTGTTCCTAGACCCAAGGACAAATCTGTGGTGTCTTCTAAGTGGCTCTTCAAAATCAAGCATGCAGCTGATGGGAGCATTGAGAAGCACAAGGCAAGATTCGTGGCTAGAGGGTTCTCACAAAAAGAGGGAGTTGACTATGAAGAAACATTTGCTCCTGTGGCTCGATATACGTCTGTCAAAACCATCATTGCCATTGTTGCATCTAGAGGATGGAAGATTCATCAAATGGATGTAAAGACAACCTTTCTGAATGGTGTAATAGAAGAAGAGGTTTACATTGAGCAACCCGAAGGATTTGAGGTGCATGGGAATGAGTCCCATGTTTGCAAGCTGAAGAAGGCCTTGTATGATCTTAAGCAAGCACCTCGTGCTTGGTATGAAAGGATTGATCAATATCTATTAAGTTTGGGTTTCTCAAAGAATGATGTAGATTCTAACCTCTACTTCAAGGTAGTAAATGGTGAAGCTTTGATTCTAGTTTTATATGTTGATGATTTGATTATCACTGGTGAGGAACATCTAATTCTAAAATGCAAGGAGGAGTTAGCTTTAGAGTTTGAGATGAAAAATCTAGGTCTCATGCATTACTTCCTTGGCTTAGAAGTTTGGCAAAAGCCAGATGAGATGATTCTAAGTCAAGGCAAGTATGCTGTTGACATTCTCAAAAGGTTTGGTATGATTGATTGCAAACCTATGTCCACACCCATGGAGACTAATCTAGATAAGTTGAAAGAGGCTGCAACTAGTTTAGAACCAGTGGATTCTACGATGTATAGACAGTTGATTGGTTCATTGATGTATTTAGTTAACACTAGACCTGACATCTACTATGCAGTGAGTGCACTTAGCCAGTTTATGTGTGAACCAAGGCAAATACATCTTGTAGCAGCTAAACATATCCTGAGATATTTATGTGGCACAATTGGATATGGGTTGAGATATTCTTCAGTTGTGGATTTAGAGCTGCATGGTTTTACTGATTCTAATTGGGCTGGATGTGTCTTAGATCGGAAGAGCACCTCTGGTTGTTGCTTCAGTTTGGGTACTGCTATGTTTTCTTGGTGTAGTAGGAAACAGTCTTTAGTAGCTTTGAGTACAACTGAGGCAGAGTATATAGCAGCTTGTGTGGCAGCTCGTGAGGCAGTGTGGCTTCGTAAGCTCCTTGCAGGATTGTTTGGACAATCAATGGAGCCTACCATTATACACTGTGATAACCAGAGCTATGTAAAGCTTTCTGTCAATCCCGTGTTTCATGACAGAACAAAGCATGTTGAGATCAAGTACCATTATATTAGAGATATGGTACTAAGGAAAGCTATACAGTTGAAGTATATCAACATTGATGAGCAAACGACAGACATTCTCACCAAGCCTCTCTCCAGGATCAAGTTTGTGTACTTTCGAGATAAGCTTGGTATGGTGGAGAATGCATCCTTGACTGAGAAAGAGTCTCAGTATCAGGGATCCTTATATTTGATAATACATTTCTCTATTGAGAGAGATTTGAGGTGCAAGTCCTTGATAATACATTTCTCTATTGAGAGAGATTTAAGGTGCAAGTCCTTGATAGTGCATTTCTCTTTTGAGACTTGAGGTGAAAGCCCTTGTTTCCACCCTCTGGGAGAGCCATGGTGGATGTCATGTGTGTGACTCCATGACAGCATCACGTGAGGGAATCCGTGATGATTTATTTGTGCTTGTGTATCACCCTCTGGAGGAGCCATGGTGATAGTCACATTGAGGTGACAACATCGCATTAAGTGATGAGCACTTATTCATACCATCTATGGAGATAGCTATGATGGTTGATATCACGATGAGGTGATATTCTATTTTGTTTTCATTCTGATATGATGTGTCTTGTGCAGGTGGAAGTTCATCCCTAGCTGAGAGGGAGTGTTGATGTTATAGCAGCTTAGGGCTGCACTTCCTTTGGACGAATTCCAAGGAGAAAAGCATGAATTAAATAAGTAGCCATTCGGCTATTTAATTCATGACTATAACATTTATTAAATGAAGAGGGCCGACCCTATATGATTCGCTTGTCTTGATTATCACTTGGGCCGACCTTATTTGTAAATTGTTATTTATTATATTACCTTAAAGGGCCAACCTATCTTGAAGAGGCGCCTCTCTTGTATATATGCAAGGTCTTACTTGTCATTGTATTCATTCATTCATTCAATTCAGGCAAGTTCGCAATTAAGAGCAGAATTCGTACCTTCATAGCAGCAGTTTGGATTCAAGGAAGATGTCATATTCATTACATAGTTTGCATCTAGGAGAAGGGCGATTTCTTTGTATCAAGTATTGGCCATTGTTGGGCCTAAGTTGTAAGCACATTTCTGCTCTTGTTCTACTTTATATAAGAGATTCATTTGCTGGGTTTTTCTCCCTCAAGAGGAGGGTTTTCCCAGGGTATCTTGTTGTGTTCATTGTCTTATGTGTTGCAATATTATTAAGTGCTTTCATTGTTTAATCTGATCTAAGAAACACTAACAGGAAGAGGATGTTGCATTCATTTCTAGGTCATTTGGCAAGGTTGACATGCTTGAAAGTGTTCTACATACCATTATTTAAAAGTTGAGCATTGAAAGAGAGCTGGAATGTGAGCAAGAGCCCAAGAGGACAGAATATGAACATGGAGATTCATCTACAAGTGGAAGCATTGTTCCTATCAAGGCTGAGGTGAAGATAGATATTCAACCCTTTGATGGAGAGGTTAACGTAGAGAAACTAGACCATTAAGTAGATTAGGGGAGGTCTATTTCAGCTTGCACATGTTGAATACACAAATGTCAATCTCTTTTGCTCGTTTGAAGCTCTTTGTTCACACACTCACTTGGTACAAAGCTCATTCTGCCTCATTGCAAATGAGAGGAATCCCACCAATCTCCAAATTGGAGGAATCTGGAGATTTGTTGAAGAAGCAATTCTATCCCATTTGTTATAAAAGGAGAGGTGCATCCAATGGCGATTCTATCATAAAAAACAAGGTCAAAGCATGCAACAATACACCTTTGAGATCTGTAAGAAGATGGCTGAGCTTGGCAAAGATGTGATGGATAGACAAGTACTGATGAAATATGTGAGTGGACTGTTTCAACATCTAAGAAGGGATGTTTTGATGGAAAAACCTCAAAGCATAGATGAGACTTGTGCACAAGCCCACTACATTGAAGAAGATAAGAAGAAGAACTCCTCTTTCAATCAAAACAGAAGGGAAGAAGGATAAGTAGCAAGGTGGAGATTCAAGCAAAGGGAAAGGCAAGTGGAAGATGCCAACACTACTGTGAAATTCAAATACAAAGACAACAAAGAGAAGTGTTTTTGCAAACATTGTGACAAAGATGGCTGTAATGAAGAGTCCTGTTGGAAGCTACATCTAGAACTGCACCATTTCAAGAAATACAAGAAGAATAAGGGTGCTAGTGGTAGCAAGAAAGTGAAGGAATTTGAGTGCACATCTGATTTTGATGACTGTTTGTCATGTGTGGCTATGAGGAAAGGTACATGTGTGGGTAGTAACAATGCTCATGAGGAGAAGAAAATGACCAAGTTGTTTCATGTATAGCTTCAGCTCAAGGGAAGGTAGATAGATGCCCAATTTGACACTTGTTCACAACCAAACGTAATATTTCCGAAATGATAGTCAATGAACTTGGATTGCAAACAAGGAAAAGCCCAAGTTCATATTCTTTGGGGTGGCTGAAACAAAGTGTGGAAATCTCAGTCAACACCCAATGTGTGATCAAGCTTGGACTTATTGTGGAATTCAAAGAAGAGGTAATAGTTGATGTTATCCCAATGATTTTTTGTGGAGTGGTATTTATTAGGGCTCACCTCTATAAGAGGGAGCAATATTTTATAGGAAACAAGTATAGGCTGGATAAGGGAGGTGAAGAATTTATGATCATTTCTTATAAGGGTAAATCCAAGGCTTCTATGGTTAGTGCAGCCCAAACAAGTAGGTAATCAATACAAGTGTAAGGTTTGCATTGTTGATGTTATGTGACAAGCAAGTGGAGCAAGTGGTTGAGGTAAAGTCAATGCATGGGTTACATTATCAAAGAATAGAAGGGGATAGATCAGTTGATATGACAGTTCAGTAAGCTCTCAGAAGAGACAAAGGGGCTATGCACACATAGTGTTAGTTTTTAAGATCAGAAATGTAAGCAAGCAAAAAATGCAACACATAAACAATGAACACAATATTTTACCCTGGGAAAACCCTCCTACTCGAGGGAGAAAAACCCAACAACAATATTCTCTTATATATCAGAAGAAAAGTGCAGAAAAGTGCATACAAAATCAGGCTCTAGAATAGGCCGAGTCTCATACAATGTGAAATAGCACTTCTCCTTGAAGTGTATGATAAATGCACTAATGATAACACTTCTTCAAAGTCTGATCTACTGACTGCTGCTGCTGCTAGAAGATGCAAACTGCTGAAGATATTCAAATTGGAGTGAAATTGATTGAATAAATGAGAGGACTCTATCCTCTTTATATACCAAGCTAGGCACCCTCCTTTTTAGGGCCGACCTAGAAACAGATATAATTTTGTTTATGAAACAAGAGGCCGACTTGCCTTGATTATATTTTATTTAAGAAAATAGCTCCCAAAGCTACAAAACACTAACAACTCCCTCTTAGCTAGGGAGGTATTTTCAAATATCCTCGTCATGGAGTCTCTCAACATGACGCCTACAATGGCTACACTCATATGTGGAAAAACACATCTTAGTCTCAGAGATGTACAAGAGTTCATCATGCAGTCTCTCAACATGATGTCCACAATGGCTACACCCATTTGTGGAAAACACATCTCAGTCTTAGAGATGTAGAAGGGTTCATCATGGAGTCTCTCAACGTGATGTTGTCATGGAGTCTCTCAACATGACGTCCACAATGGCTACTCCCATGTGTGGAAACACATCTCAGTTTCAGAGATGTACAAGGGTTCATCACGGAGTCTCTCAACGTGATGTCGTCATGGAGTCTCTCAACATGACGTCCACAATGGCTACTCCCATGTGTGGAAAGAAACATATCTCAATTTCAAAGATGTACAAGGGTTCATCACGGAGTCTCTCAACGTGATGTTGTCATGGAGTCTCTCAACATGACGTCCACAATGGTTACTCCCATGTGTGGAAAGAAACACATCTCAGTCTCGGAGATGGACAAGGGTTCATCACGGAGTCTCTCAACGTGATGTTGTCATGGAGTCTCTCAACATGATGTCTCATCTTAGTCTTAGAGATGAACAAAGGCTTGCATCTTATATTTCTCCGTCTCAGAGAAATATACACTACAAGGGCTTTCACCTCATATTTCTCCATCTCAGAGAAATATACACCACATGGGCTTTCACCTCATATTTCTCCGTCTCAGAGAAATATACATTACAACAAATCTTCATGATGATGTGACTCCCTCTGAAGCTCCAAGTACTTGCATCAACCTCTTGACCTCCTTGTCCAAGATTGCCTGCAATGCTTGCCTTAGAGGAACGGTTTCCAATGCACACTTCAGACACTACTAACTTGCGAGAGTTTAGGATTGTCCTTCTTGACCTCATCCCAGATCACCCTATTTTGAATAGGTTTGTAGAGCTACCAATGTCAAATCCAGATTGACTGTCTTGTGCAATTTTGTTCTCTGCAGCTGAAGATGTCTTCCAAGGACTTCATTTTATTGAACATAGAACTCCTTCTTGATCCCTGCCTCAATACAGAGATTTACAAAAATCCTCTGGAAGTGAACTCCCCTCCATTGATGGATCTCAGAACCTTAGTCCTCTTCCTGGACATGATCTCAACTCATGTCCTGAATTCTTGAAATTTAACTCCCTTTGAATGTCATTTCCTCCTCTTCGAAGTAGCTGATCACAATGACAATCTGTGTAGGTTCTCTGTTGATTAGTGTCTTCATCCTTCTCAATCTTCTTTGTTGATGCAAACTCTCCATCCAAGGCCGACCCAACCTTGTGCCCTTGAGAGATGTCTCCAGTGAAGAATCATGAGAGTTATGTGCCACCAACTCAGTCCCATGGCTGCAAGCTATGTCTCCATGTTTGTTCATTTCTCCAGCCGGTATGACTTCCTCACAGGATGCCTCAAGCTCTTCCTCCCGTTGAATTCCTTATGCAATCTCTCTCCATCATGCATTTTAGAGAGATTAATAATAGTTCATAGAATCAAACTACCCTGAAGAGAAATATATAGACCAATGCAAGAAGCATACATGATTCACTATTCCCAATGTTGTTTGCATGAATTATTATTAACTACATGATTATTTAAATCCATGATCATTATTCAAAGGCACAAACATAAAATACTTATCTCTTTAGTAGCACTCTTCAGATCTATTTCAAGTGTTTCCAATTTGTCTTGTGCATCCTTGTAGTTAAGTTGTAAGACTTCAATTTTGTTCTCAGCCTCCAATAGCTTTCCAGTGAATCCTCCATCTTCACCCTCAATTCAGATACCTTCTTTGCATTATCCTCTGCCTTATCACGAAAAAACAGCAATTAAATCTTCGAGCTCAACACCTCTTTGCCTGGATTGGCAGCGAACTTGTCTCCAATGATGATTTTGTTTTCTCCTATATGCAGCGCCACTTGTATGCAAGTTACCACGATCTATCCTTGACTCCATCGCTGATATTCTGGGCTCAAATCAGTACATAAATCCACGATTTCTCCTCAAAGGCCAATGCTCCCTAAGACAATTTTCCATGATTTTATCTAGCATGAATAACCACCAATGAAGGCTCCAAGTTGCTGAATGTGCTGTGAATGAAGAGCCACAATTTTTTTTAATAATTTTCTATCCTCAAATCGATGAATGCAAACTGTGCAAAGGCTGCAACTTCAACACCAAAATGCCACGATTTTTCAAGCAATAATATTCTCCAATAATCGACCTGTTTTGTTATTGATTCTAATCAATAATAAATCGATTCCTTGTGATGCCAAGATGACTGGAATAATCTTCAACAAAGTAATCAGAATATCTTCCCTCATTTTTTTTTCTAGAAGACTGTCTTGCTTAGACAAATTTTATCGGATTTCTTAAACCCGCTCTAATACCATGTTAGTTTTGAAGATCAGAAATGTAAGCAAGCAGAAAATGCAACACATAAACAATGAACACAATATTTTGGGAAAACCCTCCTACTCGAGGGAGAAAAACCCAGCAACAATATTCTCTTATATATCAGAAAAAAAGTGCATACAAAATCAGGCCCTAGAATAGGCCGAGTCTCATACAATGTGAAATAACACTTCTCCTTGAAGTGGATGATAAATGCACTAATGATAACACTTCTTCAAAGTCTGATTTGCTGCTAGGAGGCGAACTGCTGCTGAAGATATTTGAATTGGAGTGAAATTGATTGAATAAATGAGATGACTCTATCCTCTTTATATACCAAGCTAGGCACCCTCCTTTCTAGGGCCGGCCTTGAAATAGATATAATTTTGTTTATGAAACAAGAGGCCGACCTGCCTTGATTACATTTTATTTAAGAAAATAGCTCCCGAAGCTACAAAACACTAACACATAGGCCAATTGAGCAAAAAAATCATTTGCTACCTGATTGTCTTCTTTCAAAATTAGGCCTATACCATCAAAGCATTTTGGAGGCTAATGAGGTTAAGGACCAGCCAAAAGAACTATTGGAATGTGGTGTAATCAGACCTAGCACCTCTCCATGTGGTTCTCCCATCGCAGTGGCACCTAAAGAGGATTGGACTGGACACATGTGCATAGGCTATAGAGTGCTAAACAAGATAACAATGAAGATTATGTATCTACTACCTTGGATTGGTGATCTTTTGGATCAGTTGCAGCATGTTAGATACTTCATCAAATTGGATCTAAAGTTTGGTTATCACCAGGTGCGCATCAAATAAGATGACATCTGGAAACTACATTTAAGACTAGACAAGGTCTTTTTGAGTGGCTAGAACTTCCACTTAGTTTATTCAATGTCCTTGTAACCTTTATGAGACTCATGAACAAGGTATTACATCAACTCATAGATGAATATGTTATTGTCTGCTTGGATGACATACTCGTTTTTAGTAGGACATATGATGAGCACCTAGAGAGAAAGAAAGAATTTATATTAATTTCCATAGATGATCAATAGTAAGTCAATGGGACTAGAGGTTATAGTAGTTAGCAAGAGAAAGTTCCAAGTAGAGAAACTTTGGAATGAAAATAATACAAGTTCAAAAGATAAAATAAAGTATTGTGCTGCTAACAAATAGCAATGAAGGTTGAACAAGAACCCCAAAAGAATGTGCTAATGAAGATTGGGATGAAATCTCATTGAATATCCCTGTTTCGTTTGAGTGGAGTTGTTTGAGCCATAGTTTACATACTCGGAATCAGAGAGTACTCGGCAAGCCTAAAAATAAAAAACTCGGGAAAAACTCGGCAAATACTTGGCAAATGTGTGGATATTTATGTATGTGTATACTCAGGATTGCACTGTGCACACATACATATCTATAAACATACATAGGATGCCAAGTTTGCATGCATATACACACACAGACATATTTATACACACACAAACAAGCCAAGTTTGTGGGTTTTTCGCGAGCTACTAGTGATTACTCGAGAATTTGATGGGAGAAAATCCATTTGCATACTGCTTGCAAGTAAAAGCAAAAATTACTCGGCATACAAATTTTTTGGAGATTACTCGACTACTCGGAGAGTAATCAGAGAGTATGTAAACTATGGTAACTTTGAGCCATCATTAGTCATTGAGAGATAATTCTCATTGGGGAGTATTCATGGTTGAAAGGCTATGTTGGGATAGCGTAGGAAGAATCAAAGCACTTCCTTTAGAAACTCCCTTAACATCCAATGTTAGTGTAGCTCTTATGGTAGAAAAGAAGCTCATAATATGAGTTTGCTCTTGTGGTTAGGGGGGAGACTAGTAAGTAGTAGATCCATATTGCCAGAATGGGGTTGAGTCATGCCAATGGAAATGAGTAAAGCCATAATGTTGAGGTAGAGTAGGCTAGGGAGTTTGAGTAGCAATGGTGTGTTGAGAGAAGCGTTAACTAATTGATCTGTCAACTTTGACATGTGAAGTATTGGTACCCAAAGGCCGTCATGTGTTGCTTGTTCCTTGGGTGGGTTGGCAAAAGAGTTGTTTAGCATGGGGGCTCTACAACCTCTAGACTCCCCCCTTTAGATATTTTCTTTGGAGGGGGATGACCTCACAAAGAAAAATAGCTAGGCACTATTGGTTTGAATATCTAAAGAAAGTAGATAGATTGTTGCCTAAGTTCTTGTAGAGGTAATGAAATCTTCTTTGGATCTCATAGTAAATGGGGCATATGAAAATGAAGTGTCATTGGTCACCACCTTTTGGAGGGAGCAAAGATGATAGATTTGGTTTTGATAGAGGTTGTGATAATTGGTTTCAACTCGTAACTAGTGAAAGCACACTTTGAACTGACCAAGGGAAAATCTCAAGCGATGGGGCTAGTTATACTAGAGATAGTGAGGGCAATGAATAATATCATCTACCATGTATAAGAAATGCTCAACATAGAAAGTTAGCTTGGGATTGTGCGGCTTAGGAGGGGAGATTGAGGTGATTGAATATATTGTCGATAGATGTCGTCTTTGGTAGTTCTAGTGATGATGTCCATGGGAAGGAGTTGGGGTGTATCCAAGGAGTACATTAAATGGGGTAGCCTATCCATAGAGATGACAATAGAAAGGAGAAGCTACTTGGTCTCTATGAACGAACAATGTCAATTTCTAGTAGGCGCCAAGGAAGTAGTGGGACAAGCGAAGCCACCCTCTCAAAGGAGCAAGGTGTTCAAAATGGATATCTCTTACAACCAAAAGTTGAGGGCCTCATGGATTGAAGTTTGTGGATGTAGAAAGTAAGCTTTAAGATAGTCTCAAGGCATAATAGTTAGGCAACATATCAAGCTTGGATGATGCATTGAGGAATTGTCTGTTTGTAATGGATTATGCACTATAGCATGATAGTCTAGATCTGATCAATACAAGTCCATTCAATGCCCCCTAGCTAGGTCCTTAAAAACCATATAAATCTGTAAGCTTGATGATTGTATAAAAAAGGCACAACTTGGAGGGGATGTCTTGGAAGTGTATATGAAAACATTGACTTTCCAAGACAAAGAGGCATACACCTTGCAAAGGCATGAGTGAGAGGTAGACTTCATACCAAAGGATGGACTAGAAAATTGGACTCCTAAGTATTTGTGGGCTGGTGTGATCTCTAGAAGTTCCCCTTTGTAGAAAAACTATAATCTAGAGAGAGAGAGCTTGGAGATGTTGAAAATCATGACCTTAATTTTACTAAGGTTGACTTCAACCTATTGAGGTTCATAGAAATGAGTAAGGGCATCAAATTGCTGTAGTATGCCCTCAATAGAGAATGAGAGGAGCACAACAGTGTTGGCAAACAGAAGAATAGCTATAACCACCTCATTTAAAATACAACTATCACGTGAATGTGTATGCAGAAAATTCCTCTAGCTAATCAATGTAAATGCTGAATATGGTTAATGAAAGAGGACACCCTTGCTTGACCCTAGTGGCACTCTTAACAAAGTTAGAGCTGTGATAAGTGCAAAACTATCTCATAAAGCCTGCAATTGATAGTAATAAGAGAGTTTGGGATGTTGATATCTTTCAACTTTTGGAAAATTAGGCATCTCAAAATCGAGTTAAACCCCTTTTTGAAGTCAATAGAAGAACAAAAGATTTTAAGAGACCTAAAATGAGCCTCCTCAATAATATCTCAAAGTGTAACAACGTGGTCAATAGTCTGGTACTTCTTGAATCCTGCCTGCCCCTTAGCTTTGATATTGTTCCTTCCCAAGTAGTGTGATGGTGGCATGTCCAACACCATAAAGTAGGCAAATGTATGCCCAATCATAATGGTCATGTATTCACTAGGGATGGAGAGGTTCTTGGACTTATGAATAAGTTAAATGATGTGTTGGATTATGATTGAGGAAAAATTGAACACACCACCTCATTAAAGAGTGTGGCAAGGAGAAAGGCAAAAGGGAATCCACATCATATTTGATGAATTCAGCTGGGAGACCTTCACAATCAGCTGCTTGCTTGTGCAAAGCTTCAAAATAACTCTCTTGATAGAAGAAGTGGAGAAGACATAGGAGGATAGTGGAGGAGTGGGCTTAGTGACAATAGGATGATTAGGAACATCATGAGGGAACTGGCATAGGAGATCCATGAATTAGGGGTGATGCCAGAAATGGTGGTTTTTCTTGGGAGAAGAGTACACCAAAAGGTCTTAGGTGAGTGGTGAAGATCAGCAAGAAGTGCAAGTTGTCTAGATGCAAGAAACTCTCATTTCTTACATTGGAGGTTCTTGTTTCTTATGTCAAGAGAGTTTTAATGAGACCTAAAGTGCGAGAAGGCTTAAGGGAGAACCAGTCGCTCTTAAAATGGTAAGAAGTGAGAGTTTGCCCAGCAATCATTGGTATATCTTGGACATGTAGGAAATAGTGGTACAAATAAATTTGGCAAAGGTGGAAGTCATAGTGAAGTGGCCTAAACGTAGATATGTCACTAAAACATGAGCTTCGTTGGGGTAACTCAATACTTGAGGAAGTTTGTCAAATATTTTTCATCAATAGAAACAACTTTATGTACTATAATGGGCCATGGCAAAGCATACAGATGGAGCAAAGTGCAGCAAAAAAAAATTTGAGGAGTTGAAACACAAGATAAACCTTGCACCCATATTAGCGTTGCCTAATTTGTAGCAACCATTTTGAGGTGATGAATGCGAGTCATAATGCTATGGAGCTGTCCTTATACATAGATGTAAGCCTGTATGCTGTCATTCTGAGTTGTTCCATGGTTATCCTTGGGTATCGCACTTATGACAAGGAGCTTTATGTGTTGGTGCAAGTGGTGAAGTGGAAAGACTACTTGTTGGGGAAAGAGATCATTGTTCATATGGACCATGAACCGCTCCAATACTTGCATGTACAGTCCAAACTTAGCAAGCACACCATTACAATTGGATGGGGTTTTTGCAGCAGTTTCACTTAGTTGTAAGGTACAAGAGATGTGCTATGAACAAGCTAGCAGACATGTTGTCTAGATTGCCATTGATGACAGCAGTATGCACACTTTCTAATCATGAACCTTTTGCCAAATAAATGTATGTGGAGGATTATGAGCATGATGCAGACTTTGTAGAGCTATTCATGCAAGCAAAACAAGGTAAAATTGACAATTTTGCTCCTAAAACTGATTTTGATTTGAAAGATTCTGTTGGTTTTCAAACCAGGGAAGTTGTGTGTACCTAAAGAAAGGAGGTTTTTGTTCTCGAGGAAGGTTCATGCCTCCAAGGTGGGGGGCCTTTTGGAGTCACTAAGACTGTTTCAAACCTTCAATTATATATGTTTTGGCCATAAATGTGAGCAGATGTCTCAAAATCTGTTAGGAGTTTTAAGTTGTGTAGTATGAACAAACTAAGCAACCAGAAGTTGGGATTGTATCAGGCTATCAGCCGATACCTGTGCCTTCTCATCCATGGGAGATTATTTCTATGGTCCTTGTAGGTGGGTTGCCCATGTCAAAGAAGGGACATGATTATCTTTTTATAATGGTTGATCGTTTTAGCAAGGTGTGCATTCTTGGTCTGTACAAGAAGAAACTCTCAGGTAAGGATCCAACCGAGCTATTCTTTGTACATGTTTGGGTTCATTTTCGTTTTCTTAAAAGCATTGTATTAGATAGAGAATCAAGATTTGTAGAGAAGTTTTAGTGTGCCTTGAGGGGAAATATGTGTCAATGCTTGAAAAGTCCACCACTTTCCATTTATAAATAGCTGAGCAAACTGAGGTTGTTAATAGGACTTTGGTGCAGCTGCTCAGAGGTTCAAATTAAAAGCATCCAAGAACATGGGATGAGAGCATTTCATACTTTTAACACTCCTATAATAGGGCTATACATAGTTCTGCAAATTTATCACCATTTGAGACATGTTTTGGTTAGAGTTACTGCCTAGCTGTGTAGATGTTGTTGTGGGGTAGTCACATTGAGAAGAAGAGGATGGAAACTCAGGGATACAAAGGGCTGGAAAGTCCATTGAACAAATTTTGATAAATACATTTGCAAATACAAGATAAATTGAAGGAGAGTGAAGGCTAGTACAAGAAGGGGCATGATCAACATCGTGCTGAACACAAGTTCAAGGTAGATGACAAGGTGTAGTTGTACTTCGGCAAAGAAAGACTCCAAGGGCAAGCAAGGAAGTTGAATCCTTTGAGTTATGGTCCATTTCTCACTTTGGAGCAAATAGGAAAGAATGCTTTTCATCTTGATTTGCCACTTCATATGAAGATTTACTCTAGTTGAGGATCTTTCCCTTGAAGTATTAGATAAACTAGAGGACATGGTAATTCTCGAAGAGAAAGAAAGACACACTCATAGAGGGGTTTATGAAACTTGGTTGATTAGCTTGAAGGGTCAACTCCCAAGTAAAGAAAAATGGTCTTTGAAGAAGTTCCACGTGTATCAAGTCTTTGGGCTTTTGGGGGCCAAAATTTTCCCTATTGGGGAGGTATGATTTGTGAAAATTGGTCAAGTTCATGATCAAGTGGTTGTTTGTATACAACATCAGTTAGAGAGATGGATTTGTCTTCATATGGAGATCAGTTTTTGTTGGTTTCATAGGTTAAGAAGTTTGCATACATGTCAAATGTGGACTTAGGATGATCTAGAGTATCTTGGGGAAGATAAAGGATAGGTGTATAATCATTAGAACGAGGTGGTTTTTCAATTTTATTGTTCGACACTTCATGGGCAGTAAAAGTTTCATTGGCCATAGCAAAAGCACAAATGCCCTTGGAAAAAGTGGTTAAAGCACAAATGCTCCCTAGTAGAAGTGGCAAATTCATCCCATGCTAGAAAGGGCATGGAATGTGAAGGATTTTATGGATTCATTTCAGCTTTCAAGCTGGGAAGCATGTTTAAGTGCCACTACAATCATGGGAAGTCTGTAATAAATGTTTGCACACATGCAAAGTTTCTTATCTCTTGTAATCCTCTTTGTAAACTCAATTTGTAAGGTTTGACATTGTGGAGTAGGGTTTGCAAGCTAAGTAAACATGCTTGTGGCTTGTGTAGATGTATTGCCTACGTAGTACAATGTATTGGATTAAATCATAGTGGCTAGATAAGCATCTTTTACTCTTATTTGAGTTTTCCCCTTTTAGTGCTTCTCTAGGATAACATTGGTGTTCTTAATTTATGTGTGTGTTTACTTATTTTTCCTTTCATTAATATCATGTTTCTATGATGTTAGTATATTGTAGATTAAGTTATAAATATTGATAATGTTATTTCTTGCACTTAACATGATTTTGGAGGTTTCTTTGAAGAACTTTCTATAGAAATCCATAGTTGATGAGAGTGTGAGGGCTATCCTCCCTATTTACAAATCACGTTCACTCCTTTGATGTTTGACAACAAAATTACTCACATCTTGTACTTCATTCTTCAACATATTAGCCTTCAAATTTTTCTATGAGGGGGGCTTTGAACCTAGGACTTGCGACTACAATGACATCCATCATATATTGGTAGTATGGAGACATGGCAATAGTGAATGTAATATCTAGTGTAATTTTTTCTTAAACCTTAGCTCACAATAATAATAGTTTGCACAATTAAACATAAAAATGAAATTGACCCATAAATTGCAGTTTAATAGCTTATTATGTAATTCAGATATAATATTTAGAATACATCTTAGAAAGGCTGAATTTATCTTCTTCAGTGGCTGCTTATTTTTCTTTAAGTCTGCAGACTTCTATTTCTTAATAAAATGCCTTTGGAATGCCTCCAAATCTGCTTGATATCCACCTGAGAATGCCACGACACAGTGCTAGTTGAAAGGATATTTTAATTCAAACTATAATTAAATTATTAATTGAATTTGCACAATGGTGATCACTTTGTGAAATCACTATAATAAAGAATTGTGAATTTTTGTCCTCTTATTCCAGACCTAGAGGAAGTTACTTGAAACACAGTTCCATGTTCCACAAGGAGTAGAAATCAGATAATAAAAATGTTTCTCAATGGCGCTCCTTATCCTTGCCTGGTCTCTCTTAAATGCCTTTTTCCTCCAATAGACACAACTCTTCACATGCCCCTTGATATTATTAAAAATAAACTTTAATTATAGTTTTCATTTTATAATATTAATTGATCCCGAAATCACATTTTCTTCTTGCATGGAAGACTCACTAGGTAATAGCTTCATGTAATCATTTTCTTTAAAGTGCTGGGCATACGGCCTCAAGGCCTTAAGATCAATAATATTATCCCTGGTTGTAGATTCAAATGTTGTATGGATGCTCTTCACTACAACTTGCTGGCAGCACAATGTATTGTGACATATTTTAAGTATATGTCTTATTTAGGTTGAATACATACTAACAATTGTCCTTGGATGAAAGAGTTTCTTCCTTCCTCCTTATGGAAATAAATCTGCTTTAGATCTTAACGGTTTGAATTGAAATTATCAAAGCCCATTCCCTTAGTGCAAGCCTCACGGGAAATCACAAGTGCTGGGTTAGTTCTGGTTTAAGTTAGAAGAGGGACATTACATTGAACAATAGACTAGAATAATACCAAAACTTGTCAATGACCTCCTTTTCTTGTTCATGAACATTCTTCCTTCACCCTATACTCTTCCAAATTAGCTATGCTCTTGTAGTATGAGGTGCAAATAATGCCTTAATGTTTCCCTAATCTTGAGTTTGTGAGATGCATAATTGGTGTAAAAAATACCCTCTTTTTGTAATGTCCCCTTTTGGGATTGCGCTAAATCTTACCCTAGAATCACAAGATCAATGTAGTTAGGGTTATAATTTACCAATTAGATGTTTTAAGGAAGATGAATCTTGGTTTAGGTCTTGCAACCATGTTAGATTATATTGGAATATAATTCATATAATCAAACATATATAATAAATTATAAATGTCTTTATCTATTTGAATAATGTAATTACATAACTATGTCAAATATATATGCAAACTACACCATATTCATGGAAGTCCAATTATAATAGGAATTGGATGAGAAATATGATAAGTCCGCCCAAAGTTATCCATCTAAGCCCAAGAGCAGATATGTTATCCCTCTTGGCCCCAAGAGGTAGACACACAGTCATCCAATATGGGGTGGCGTGCTTAGGGGATACACTTGTACTTGCTTTTCCTATCCATCTTTATCCACCCCTCTTATGATTGAAACTTCTCAAGTCTATCCCAACAACCAATCCATGTAAAAGTTGGGGAGAAGGTTACCATAGGAGGCCCATAGACATCCTCTCCCTAAGCCCAAGGGTGGATACTCACCCCCTTGGCTCCTAGTGGTAGACACACAGTCATCCACCATGGAGTGGCGTACTTAGAAAGAAGTCGAGTACTTGCTCAACCTACAGGTATTTCCCGTGTTCCCCCTCATGGTTGCTTGATGAGTAAAATAAATACAAACTATGACAACAACAAATATATCATTACATATAATAATCACAGTGTTACCCCAAGTTTCAGGGACGGGGATGGCAGGGGATGGTAGAACGAGTCCCCAAGTTTCCGATTTTTCAGGCCAAATTTAGGGACGGTGGGGGATGGCTATATAAAATAGAGAATAATTTAAAATATATAGGGAAACATTAAATATTCATATGAAAACATGGATAAAGCATGCATATATACATTATAGAAACTTAGCATATAACATTTTTGTTAAGAATTCATTGCCAATATAGTTTTTGTTTCAATTACGATATGAAAATCAAAATAAAAAGAACATGGTACATTGTTGCCGTCCCCTTGGCCGTTTCGGGGATGGGGATGGGGGGGTTTAGACCCGGGGACACGTCCCCGGGTAACACTGAATAATCATGATAGGGCATACCGCATTAATTATTAATACATGAGGTGGCTATATACACAGCAGCAGTTGCAATAGTTATTGATTCTGTCCTTGAGTGGCAGATAACTCACTCAGATCTGCCTACTTGCCTTCTAATATTCTGTGACATCCTGAATTATGAGTGTATTTCTAAAGATATTCTCTGATCTAATTTTCAGAAGATATTCTTCTTTTGCTGATTTGATTCTGTATTAACTCTCTCATTCCATTCGATGATTGACAGTTAGAGTTATTACTTTGCTGATGATCCTTGCAAATGATGTGTTTTCCCTCATATACCCCATCATATGCCTTAGGAATGGAGGTGACTCTTCCTATTAAGTGCTGTCTCTTGATCACAGCCTTTCCTTAATTATTAATTGTTGTCTTTTTGTTTATTTCTGACCGTTGCCTTTTAATATGTTAATATCTGCCCTTTAATTACTACCTTATTCCTTTATCTCTGCTTTATTATTAATCGTTGCCTTCTACTAAATGAATCGCTGCTGTTGTACATTCCCTATTGTTGCTCTTAATCACATCATTTTATATATGATTTGGGGCCATCCCATTAATCTATGTATGGTCGACCCAGCAACTAAATAATATAATAATTTAAATTTATTTTCTATTTTAAAGGTGGTGCTAGAGTTAATGAGGGTTGGCCTCCTAAAAAGGATATATTTTATACTTAACATGAATAACTTTATAAGGGGCTGGCCTGCAAATATAAACATGCTTTTAATCAACATAAACGATGCTATCTGTTCTTGCATGAAAGTCTGATCATGGCGGGGGCATGACAGTCCACCCTACCCAAGATTGCTTGTCCTCAAACAATCACAAACTAAGATTTGTAATTTTTAGCATTGCTCTTTTTGTGATGAAATTAGCCTCTGTTGTGATACTTTAGGAATTGAAGAAGTCTACAACTAGTGGCAATTGTCTTGGTTATGTCTGACTCGATACTACAATGATGTCCTTGAAGAGCAATTGATAGTATACTTGCCTCACTTGACTATCGATGAGGTTAATGCCATCCCCTAAAGTGTGAGGATAATTTGTTGTCCAATATTCTTCTAACTTATGCACTACTACTTCCCAATAACAAAATCAAGAGTTGGAAATTGGCAAGACTTGTTATTCAAGACAAGTTTACTCTCCTTTCATTACCACATGGATTCAGAGCAATGAATACAAACCCTTGATTAATCTTGTTGCATTTTGTGTAAACATTCAACAAAATTTTGAGGCAAATTCGTTTCTAACGAGGTTATAATATAGATTATAGGGTTTTGTAACACTTAACCTAGTCAAACATCTTTTGACTTATATCACCTTGTATTGAACTCATAATTAATGACCTGTTATAACCTTCTAAGTATATATTTCCTAGATGATACTTATGTACAAAATTATTGGATTGGTCCAGCTAAGAAAAATGAAAGGTATGCAAAGTCTTAGAATTCATAACAAGCAATAGAAGGACTTAAATTTATAGGTTTACTCTAATATTCCATCTTCCAAATCAATTGGAGGCTATCACTCCTAAATTTATTTTCATATCTTGGGAAAGTATTTGTTTTATTTTGTCTATTTCATTAAACAATATCAATTTATCCCAACGTTTGAAAGGTGAGAATGATCTCGAGATTTGTGGGTTATGGACCCATAATGTAACTTAGCATAGGCTTATGTAATAATTTTGTTGTAATTTCATTTATCTAAGGTACCTACATGCCTAATACTGATGCCCTTGATCTTTATGAATGTGGGGTTACTTTGATCAAGGAAAAAGCTTAGGAGAAGACTCTTGGAAGAAATGATCTACTCTAGATGTCAAATATAGACGTGAATTTGGTTCATAAGACAAGTTTACTAAATCAATCTTGTAGGTTACAAGGTTGATCCATGCATTGCCATTGTTTCTATGAGTGTGGGGTAGATCATACGTGTTATGGATTTGACTAAGTATTATGATCTTGTCCAAAATGAATAAAACAAATGTGTTCCTACCCCTATGAGGTTTGTTGAATATATCCTATGTTAAACCTCAAATTATAGTGCAATGGCTCTTTCAAAATTTCTTAAGATCTCTTTAAGAGCCAAAAGTCTGTTATTTGTATGTTCCTAAAGAATTGGGCTGTCTTCATTTCCTTTGCTTAAAAATATTGTTTTGGCATGGATGATTGCTCAGATATTTAATTTTTTGTGCATAAATGTTGTTAATGAAGAGGCTCTAAGTTTTTTCAGCAATTTAGGTGATCTCAAGGATTGTGATTGTTGGGGAAATGCTTGAGAAAAGCAATAGGTGAATTTCGAGAGACCTTAGATTTTTAAAGCAACCTTTGGCAGTTTCCCACATATTAAGGTGAGGATTAGAAGCATGACACACATCTATGATCTTAATGGTGATGTTTAATGTTGGTCTTCTTTTCCCCTCACCCACGGTGCAAAGCAAGGAACGTTATGGTGATACACTGTAAGTGATATTATCTGCCTTAGTAAAATAATTCTATGTTACCTACTTGCAATAGAAGCCCTACATTGAATAACTATGTTATGTATAGCAGGTACGAGTATACCCTATGATAATGCCTATCATGTACTGTGCGTGTAGGTGTTGATCCTGGTGCTCTACTAGAATTAGATGAAGGGCTCATGGTGGTGGTGGGTTTGCTTTGGATACGTGGACCACGAAGAGAGCCCACTATGCCCTAAAGTGCATCATCATCTGACTGAAGGTCGATTGGAGCACCTTGAGAAGAAGCTATGGATGCTTGCATGGCTGCCTTTGCCCTCTCCTTTTGTAATTTTTTTTCTTTTGTGGCTGCAATTATGGAATTCATTTGTCTTTTTGATTTCTTTAGTGGTGTTAGGACAAGGCCTGGCATCATGATGAGTGATGCTTGCAAGATGACATTTGATGCAGTTTATGCCTCTGCGAAATACTTTTTTCGCATTTAATGGAATAAATTGAGCTAGGTTCCGGTCCTTGATAGGCAAATTTTCTAAGCAGGATCTTTAGCTCATGGAGGATGAGTGCCTACAAATGATGATGGCGGCACGGATGGGGTAGAGCCTGAGGCTGAACTGGATGCAAAAGCTTCTCTATTTGCCATTATAAATTAACCCACATATACAGAGTGAAAGCACACCTTGTTAGTTTTTTAATAGAAAATTAAAAAAACAACCTAAATTAGATTAAATCAATATAGATTACTTTAAATTAGTAAAAATTTAAACTAATCTAAGATTCTAAACATTTTCCTAAAAAAAAACTAAGGTTTGAAAAAAATGTGAAAACAATGAAAAAATCAGAAAATTACTTTAAATTAGTAAAAATTTAAACTAATCTAAGATTCTAAACATATTCTTCAACAAAAAAAAGGATTCAAATAAAAAAAATAACCAGGGTTTGAAAAAAATGGTGAAAAAAATGAAAAAATCAGAAAAAAATGTTAAAAAAGGGTGTGATGAATCTTGTTTTGATCAATATAAATCTATTTATAACTGTCTTATACTACATTCATGATCTTTTTTAAACTTAGATGCAACAAAAATGAAGAATTTTAAAAAAATAAAAATAAAAATAAAAAACCTACTTGGAAATCCAATTTGCCTTTGAAATTTGATCAAAATCCTCTTCAAATTTTGTTTCCTTGATGCAAAATCACCGCAAATATGTGCTATACGTTTGGGAGGATGTTTTTGGTGAAGGAGAGCAACTGTTAGACTGAAAAAATGAATTGAAAATGCCTTTTTAGTGGCTGTGGCAGACTTGAGCGGGCAAGTTTTTATTACGGGCTCACCGAGAGAAATTTTGGCAAGTAAATGCAGAAAAACCCGCCATAAAAAAAAACCTGCGAGATATTTAAAACTCGCCGATTACTTGGCAAGTTTTTCAACTATGATTAAAATCACTCTAGAGGAATTATAACCGTGGAAATATAAATTAGAAGAGATTCTCGGCAATATATAACAAGCCCATATTCAATTCAAAATACAGCATGAACATATGTTACACAAATATTCAAAAGATAGCACCTTCATGTTTCCTGTACCTTATTATTGAACTAAAACTGAGCAAGCAAGCCTACTGATATCTAGAAATTTTGAACCCAAATGGTGCTGGTCAGATCAACTCCAGCTAGCAGTAGGGCGAGGGAATGAAGCTGTATTAATACCCCAAAATAGTAGACATTTTCATGCTTGTTTACAAGCCATTTGGACATAAATTGCATTTGTGCAATGAGAGACAACCACAATGCATAAATACAGGGGACCTTCTAAGTGGATTCACATGCCCTTAGCTGAACAAATCAGATATTTTTGTGGAAAATGGAAAACAATCATAAGGAGGGGTCTCCTTAATGTTTGTGGATTGTTAACCCTTCAAAATGGAACTAAAATCTTGTGGAGTTAATGTACATTGCTAATGAGAACCAAGACACTGGTATGAAATGTCTCTCCTGAGGTGTCATTTTATTCTCTTCTAACATAATTTTCTACCAAATAAGAATTCCAGTGTTTATATTACTTTGGGTGTCATGTATAAGAGATCATAACATGCATCATCTTGAAGCCATAGACCATCACTTTGGGGTGGTGGTTACTGCAATTTATGGGTAAGACCTTTTATAATAAAACTGACAGTTGTTCTAAAAAAAGAACAGGCCCAAGAAGTAAAGTTGGTACGTAAGATCTTAGCCCATATGGGCTAAAAATAGGCTAATAATTGTATAACATGCACAAATATAGAAATATTAGGTGCAAGCGTGATGTCTACAAGCTATTATGATACTATCAAACATTATCCTTCTGAAAATTTCCACTATAAACCCTCAAATATGAGTAAACCAAATTGTGTATAAAAAATTTAACTAGAGACCGCATCTAGATTGCCAAACAAATAGTTCTTTCTTTCTTTCCTGAACATGCACATTCAACAATCCATAGCTGACCACATTTTTCTCAAAAAGGAGCCAAGGCTACAAACATTCGTATCAGTCACACAAATTGATAATCAATTAACTTTGCAACAGGGATTGCAGGTTGGCTGATAGGAATGACTGGAACTTGTATAAAAAATAAAATCTATAGTTTGCTGATATGAATTGTGTGTACTATGTTGAGTTTAACACCATGGTTTGTGCTCGGCATGCTGTCCTGTCAAATGGCTATGCACGTGATGCAAGTCTGGATGTTCTGAGAAATGAAATTGAGTACAACTTGGTTGCTACAAAATTTGGAAGCTTTCAATTTTTAAAATACACTTTGAACCTTTTTCTATATTTTTTGCTGTATGCTTCTAAATACTATTTCCTATGCCTTGTTTTACTATATTACTTTTCTATTGCAACTGAATATACTTTTGAGCCCCATCGACCTACTTTTTGTCCCTAGGGAACATTAATACAATTTATTTTTTCTCATATTAGAGCATCTTTACTATTTTGGCCTACTTTATAGAATAGAAAGAACTGTGATAGAACATATTCCAAACTGATAAGGTTTCTTGGATTCTCCTTGTTTGCTTAGCAGAAACCCTCAACTTTGGCAATCTTCCCTGTCTGGAACAAAGTGTTAGAACTTATAACACATTTGTTTTGATACTTACAAGAGTCTTGTATCCTCTATATGAAATGTTTAACTTGTTTCTCGTATCTCTACACCTTAAATAAACATGAAAATTTCCATGAATTTTGAAAGTTGCATTGTGCACAGAAATATATGCACTATTTTCTTTTTGTTGTATATTTAGACAAAAATCATTTTGTACATATATTTACAGTGATTGATTTGGATACGTTTTGAAATCCCAGTTTTATATTCTACTTCCTAGCTAAACACTCTCTTGTTTTTAATCCTGTAGGGGAGAGTATGTGGAATTACATGAATCTTTTCACAGGGTTAGTTACCTTCCACTATCAAGTTATTATATACATGCATTTTTCTCTGTTTGAAATATGCTAATTGTCCATTTATTTATTCTCTTTATTTCAGAGATGTGGATATACCCCTTACAGAAAAGGGAGTCATGGATGCTCTAGCTAGTGGTCGTGCTATCAGTGAAATTGATTTTGACATTATCTTCACCAGCAGATTGGTTCGAGCCAAACAAACAGCCCTCATTGCGATGACACAGGTCTTAACTGCTTCTACATCTTTTCAGTTGTTTTTTGCCATAAATGCATTACTTTTAGGCTCAGTTCATACTGTAGTTAAACAAACTTGAACTGAGTCATACTGCACGAGTATCTTTTTTTCTGTATGTGACAGGATTTAGATGATCTTTTCCTTTCTTTCTTATTTTTGGAAGCAGAATATGTTCAAGCGTGTACCAGTTATAGTAAGAGGTGGTTTTCATGGCAGAGGGAAGACTGGTGATTCAAACAGGCTGAGGCTCCGGGATGCAGCTGCTAAGGCCTTAAAGCATGCTTCCTGCCATATGGTTCCAGTTTATGCAGATCCTGCTCTTAATGAACGTAGCTATGGTGATCTCCAGGTTTAGCTCTAATTGTTCACTTTTCAAGCACTTAGCTGTATATGACTCTTTATTATGTTATTGAGATGAGAATGAAATGGATCAGGATATTACTTCCTAATATTTTCTTATTGTCAAAGGTTCATTCTTACTGTCCATCCATGGCATGCATGTTTACTCTTTTATCTCATTTAAACATCTTCCAGCAGTCATAGTACTTATTAAAAAAAGACATACAATTTCAGAAGTTTACCGAGCAGCCGAGATCTAACAGAAGGAACATGTTTACATCAAACTCCAAGTCTTCCTCCATTTGAATTTCTTTTGCTGTCAGGATGTGAATTAAGTTTTAGCTCAACTTTACATTATCATATTGGATCTGCAGGGCTTGAGCAAGGAAGCTGCAATCAAAGAGTTCGGGGAAGAGACTGTGAAGATGTGGAGGAGAAGCTATGACACAAGGCCTCCCCATGGAGAAAGTCTTAAGGTTGGTTACTTAGGTTGCAAATACATCCAAGATTAATTGTGATATAGAGAATTTGGATATGCTTTTCCAATAGCCAGGAAATACTAAAATTTTATTTTACACCCAGGATACTGCACTGAGATCTGTCAGATTTTTCAAGTCAACGGTGATCCCAAGGCTAGAGGAGCATCGGAATGTGCTTGTTGTGGCCCATGGAAATGTTTTACGCTGTATCATTGCTCATCTAGCTGGGCTTACGGAAATGGAGATGTTGCAACTTCAGGTTTGTTTCTCTTATTATTTGATAACCATTTTCACTTCCCTTAGTTGATTCTGCTGCTACCTAGGGATGGATTTCTTTCTGGCTAGAAATTTAGTCGACTACTTTGATTGTCAGTATAATATACACATTTTCTTACCTAAACTATGCATAAACCTGTGCTGTGCAGGTCTTCACTGCCTTGCCTTATGCATATACCTTTGATGGTGGGACATTTTCTGAGGTTTGTGCATTGCCTCCTGTGGACCCCAACACAAATAGTCCCCGAGAAGGAATTCCATTGGGCATCTCATCTGTGTTCAAGACTGGTGATATCAATTCCCTTATTTGAGAGTTGACAAAATGAGAAGCTTAACCCAGCAATTCAAGTTTTGCTGATTTATAAAAACCCAGTAGTTTCTGAATTGTAATTTAGGCCCATCTTTCATTTTCTACTTTCCAGCTTTTGCCTGCTATGAAAAAAAATGTTTATAGATATCATCTTGCACAATTGAATAGTTCAGAATTTTTTATCCCCACAGTTTGTAATCCCCTTGTCAAGAATAATTCCAAGAACATGAAGAATTCATGTTTGACTAGAATGTGGGGGCCTTGAGGGAATTAATTTTGTTATAAAAGTTGAAATTGTTTGAGGCTCAGGGTGATTCTTTGTTGAAGAATGTTTTGTGGATACACCAGCTTGGAGATATTCAGTTTTAGAAGGGCATTCCTTTTGTTATTCGGAGAACATGCCTCTTGATACTCAGTATGGATGTTGAGCCTTTTCCTTTTCCTGTATGATAGCTGTTGAAGATAATGCAAAGGAAATTTTAGCCATTTTGACTGCTTATAACTGCATGATGTGTGTGGCATACTCCATCTGTAGAAAGAATAGATAATTCATACCTCAGTTTAGAAGAGCTAATGAGTGGCAAGAATCTGTAGTTAAGTAGGTTTTTTTTTTTTTAATGTTGATAATTTTGATAACTAAATCACACTCTAATAAGGTATTTGTCGTTATGTAAGGTTGAAATCACACTTTCAGAAGGCATCTGTTAAATTAATATGCTAGTTCTTTTCAACACCAAAATCCGTTCAAGGTACAAGTCAATCTCATTATCCTGGTGTTCTAAAAGAAAAATCAATGCTGAGGCACTGTAGTAATGGATTTGACGATGGAGGCATGTTACAAAGTCAAAAAGTTCACAAATGCTGAGTAGATAACATGCACAACACTGAAATTATCCAAGCCAGTACTTTGCTGGCGGGAGTCTTATGGATTGGGGAAAAGAGCAAAACTGATCCTATTGACACACGTTCCAAATTTAATAGAGGTACGGTGACATTTTAGTATTTTACAAAGAAAAAGTGAATGCAAGCTTATGATCCAAGGTTACTAATGAGGTACATGCACAGTACCACCATGTGTACAAGAGATTTCAATTATTGATACAAAAAGATTAGTCAATGCTAGACTATACAAAAATGAACTTCATAAACTTTGTCGATGTTTGTCTATTTGTGAAATAGACTTGCACAAAGTCTTGAAGTACATTACTGGTCTCCACCACTATATACAAGATACAATGGAGTTCTGATCTTCAGTAAGCATGGGGCAAGCCTATGGATATGCCATTTAAGAACAAGTTTTCAAGAAATATTTAATTTTGCACTATTTAACAACTACCTCACAATGGGAACCTTTTGTTATGTTGCATATGATTGCTCAACCAATTCTTTTGACATGGAGAAGGTATGATGTAGTCATCACAAAGGTTGACACTAACAATGATCAAGACTATCATATGCACAAATGAAAGCGTGCAACTAAAGAAGAGCAATGCACAAATCTCGATGTTGCAACTTGCTTAAACATCAATTCCCATACAAGAGCCACATATGTTGAAGAACAACAGTGCCTTTCTCACACTAAGTGGTGGGCTTTGTTTTGTGGGTGCTTTTGGTGCACCATCCCTTTTGAATCTTTATCTCCATCTCCATCTCTATCTTCCTCTCTATGTCTCTCCTCTATTTCTATCTCCTTACCTCTCCCCACATCTCTCTCTCTCTCTCTCTCTCTCTCTCTCTTCATCTCTATTTGTCTATCTCTACTCTTTGTTTTTTCTGTCTCTGTTTCTCTCTCCCTCTTCCCCCTCTCTCTATATCTCTTTATATCTCTATCTTTCTATCTCTCCCTTTCCCTCTTCCTCTACATCTCTCTATCTATTCCTCTTTGTCTGTTTCTCTTTATCTCCCTATCTCTCTCTATCTTTATCTCTCCCTCTCCCTCTCCCTCTATCTCTCTATCTATTTGTTTCCCTCTTCTTATCTCACTCTATCTTCATCTCTACCTCTATCTTCCTCTCTCCCCCTCTATCTCTAGATTGTCTCCCCTCTTTCTATCCATCCACCTCTCTTCCTCTCTCTCCCTCTCCCTCCCTCTCCTCTCCCTCTCCCTCTCCCTAGACCTCTATATCTATTTTCTCTTTGCCTCTATCTCTATCTCCATATTTCTTCTTCCACCTCTCCCTCTATCTCTATCTTGTTATCTCTCCATCTCTCTCTACCTCTCTCTATATATCACTTTCTATCTCTATCTCTATCTTTATCTTTCTATCTCTTCCTATCTCACACTCTCCCTCTCTCTCACCCTCTATATATTTATCTCTTACATCTCTGTCTATCCCCCTCTCTCTCTTTATCTCTCCCTCTCCTCTCCATATCCCTATCTTTTTGCATCTCCATCTCCATTTGCATATTTATCTATCCCCTATCTATATCTCCTTACCCTCCGCCCCCTCTCTCTCTCTCTCTCTCTCTCTCTCTCTCTCTCTCACTATTGCCAACATAACATGACCTTGTTGGTAATGGAGCCTAATTATCTTCTTGCTTCAAAGGTTTTGTTTCAGTCATGTTTGGATCGATGTAAATGGATGCATAGTTGATTTTAAGCTATCACTTCTCCATTAAGACATTTGTTGCACAAGCAACATCATTTGCTAAATGGCCTACCAATTTACCTCATGTATTGCACAAATGTATGCAAAAATAGTCCAATTTTTATCCTAATTGACCTTCCAAACCTCTTCGGCGTACCCATTGCACACCAAGGTGCGACTGGTATTATAGTTTATATTTTGATTAGTTTTTTGGTTCAGCTCTATATACGTTGTTGGCTGGTTTCTTAGTTTATCATGGGCCTTCTATTGGCCTTTTTAGCTTCAATTTATATAGCCACATTTTTATGGCATTTTGTATTCCCCTAATTTCATAGGGAGGGCTGCATGGCAAACCAAAATGAAAGTTGAATATTAAAGATAATGAATATATATTGGAGATCCTTAAAGATAGAGAGGATCACAAAATATGTACTACGAGCTTTAGGTATTATATTTTGAAATTTGTAATTGTATAAGAGTGAATTTGCACCCCTCTTGCAAATTCCCCTTTTACACCTTACACCTTAGAAATATCAAATCCGACCATGTAATTCCACATCACCTATTTGCACTCCATCCACTTGGTGCTTGTTTGTAGTTATGGTGGGGGAATTTTTGTCAGGCACGCACATGCGACACGCGTACATCTTTGTGGCGCGTTGCCGTCCTGACAAGATTCTTGCCTCTGGAATCTGCAGAGGCATTACGTTTGCCATTGGGGCCGAAGTGTAATGCATTTGCGCCTTTCTGCCAACTTTTGAACGGCTCTTGCCCTCCCAATTCATCTTCAAATGGCTATTTTTCACTTTCAATCCATCTCCGTCGCATTCTCTACACACTCATTTGATCTAGCTTCCCATTTTGGGCATTCTTGCTCCACATTCTTGCAACTTCAAGCTACTAGCTGCACTATCAACTCTTTCAACAATCACAACATTCTTCACATCTACCATAGAAACTACAACTTGGTGTCTTGCAAGATTGCTTTCAGTGTTGCTACAGTCATGTCGACTTTGCCATAGTTGTAGACTTGCATTCCTCTTTCATTGGCCTTGAGTGCCTTTGGTTGAGGGTGGTATTGCTTTCTTACTATTACTTTGTTGTTGGATTTGAGAAGCATAGTGTTTCTCGTAGCGTTCGGTATTTTACTTTCCAACATAGTTTCTTTATCATATTTCTATCTCTTTATCTATCTGGCTCTTCGTGGAGGTGGAAACACCAAAACGGGGGTTTGATTGTGGCAAGCCCCGAAACAACCTCAACATTTTTCCCTTTTTTATTGTGTAGGTACATGTTCATGTGGAGCTTGCTGGCGAACTGGACTCTTCGTGAGTTGCATTCTCTCCTTTCTTATTCTTATCATTGTCTTAGTCGTCATTTAAAACATCTTCAACTAAGCTGTCAGTAGGTTTCTTGCACTTTCCATTGTCTTTTTACACTTTCTGTCCGTACGGACTCTAGCGCACCTATGAGACACCAATGTGTCGCATTGTCGTCCTTGATCTGTGTTGCTGTCCTCTGGCAAAGAGGTGTCTGAGGTACAGTTTGGGTTCCATAAACTTGCTCGCTTAGCCCCACTAAAACTCCCGGTTAGCAGAGTGGCAAAAGCATCGAGAGTGCTCTTCATTCTCTATCCTTGACATCAAACACTTGCCCAACTTGAGGTAGACTAGGGTAGCCTTCCGCTCTTGACTCTTCGTGACTTGGAGCCTTGGTGTGGTTGTTCCCCCTCTACATTTTGGTGAACCTGACGTGAACCATTTTGGTTCCGTTGGGTAGTGCTGAAAGACCCTTTCCTCGTATCCTAGGAGTGTTGTGGGTGTGAGTGTTGCGGGGCGCCTAGCCTTGCAACCCAACCTACGACCCCTAGTGGCGTAGCTGGATGGTTCCCTAAGTGTTGCGGAATGAAACTTTGAGTGGGTCACCGTCTAACTTTGAAACTCTCGGGGCAATCTGTGAAATGTAGAAATGGCCTCCTTTTTACATCTACCCATCCCATTTGCGCAACCTGCGAGTGGATCTCTTGCCAATGAACTCTAATAGAGAACCATCTCCATTATACATCCCTGCACACATCAATGGAAGCACTGTAACAAGTGTTCTTGTTGACCCTACATGTCGGGTGAATGTCATTATAGAGGAGATCATGTTGATTAATTTCTTACACAAGGATGGATATGACAAATCTAGGAGCACTATTTGTACACACGATGGGTTTTTTGTCACTCCCATCGGTTGCATCACCCTGTTAGTCCTACTTGGGACAAGAATCGTAAATGCATGCTTTGACATCATCCTAGGGTCTGAGCTCTTCAGGGTGAAACTAGGTATCCCTTGGTTGGTTGCTATGAATGTAGTTCCCTCGGCAGTTCATAAGTGCCTAAAGTTCTCCTATGAGGGTTCGGTGCATGTAGTCCATGACACGGTTATAGATCGTCGATTATGTGTGGGGGTACTCACTGGATCACTTCTGGCTTGCCCCTGTTGGTCCACTTCCCCCTAGGATAGACCTCTTGTACCAAACTTATGTAAAGTACAAGAGTGGGGGCATAGCGCCTAAGGTGAGATACCCTCTTCCTTATGCCATTTTGCATAGGGCTTGCATGGAGGCAGAGCGTGAGGCCGCCTTGGCTCGAAAGAAGGAAGAAGAGAAGTGTGCCCAAGGCCCTCCTCCTTCCTCCGCTGTCCCACCTGTCGCTTCCTCTCGCCTTGTTGTGGCGCCTTTGTCTTTTGCTCCTAGGCATTTGCTGGAGAGCTCGATGGTGCCCACTTGACGAAAGCCCAAGCGTCCAACATTTGAATTTCCCGTCTTACACATAGTGCCTTGGCCTGTTTTGTATGGTAAGGGGAAGGGTCCCCATGAAGCATCCTCTACGTCTTGGCCTCTGCGGCCTCATATTGCTCTTTCCTCTAAGGCAGTGAATGGGAAGAGGCTCACAGTTGAGGCGTTGGAGTTTGCTCCCCTTGTTGTTGTTCCGTCATCCTCTCCGTCTTTTCCTCCTGTTCCCATCCAGGAGTCCCTTCGTCTGTAGGGAACGAGTGTGATGGATACTCTGATGGTTGAGCAGGAGTCTTTCATCCCTTCTTAGTTGTGGCCACTAGCTCTCGGAGTCGTAGAAATCGCCTTGTGTATGAGTGTAGGCGTCAGAGGAAGGCTCTGGCCACTGAGCAGGCCGCCTTGCAGAAGAAGGAAGAGGAGTTAGCAACTCCTGCTTTGGCGCCTTCTGCTGTGTCCTCTTCCATCGTCTTTGCTTCAGTTCCTTCGGCTTCAGTCTTGCTTCAGGCTCCCGCCACGAGCGTGAATGATCCTCACCCGAAGAGGGTGTAGGTATTCATTGCTCCTTCGGTTGAGCCTCCCCTTTTGATGTCCCTTCCAGACATCCCGTCGTTTTCGAAACCTGTGGACATGCCAAACATCTCGATGTTCATTGCCGTGGTTTTCTCCTCTTCCTCCATGCCCTCAAATTCATCTGTGGGGATTTCACATCCCCCAATGAAGCAAAAGATGGAGGACGACCCTACTAGCAATGGGAGTTGGAAGAAGGGTTCGCCTTCTTTGGAGGGTGGTTTTGCATTGGCTTGTGCCGTCCTTGTGAAAGAGGAAGCCTCGACGTCCCTGGAGTTCGTCATTGCTCCCGAGTCATTCGCTGAGCCTAGCAGTGGATCTCGGGTGTCGCCTCCCTCGCTCGTTGAGTTGACGCATGGCACTCCTGTGAAGTGCATGTTCAACTTTGTGGATGAGGTCCTGGCCCTATTAGCGATCTTTGCGAAATCACTGACTTTCACCCCACAAGAACTGAGTGGAGAAGACCTTGAGGGACCTTCTTCCTTGGCTCTTGTTGCGGGAGGAACAGAGGGTTCCCCCCTGGATATTCCACCCTCCCCATACAGCGATCTAGATTGTGAGAATGATGGCCTCTTGGTTGATGAGGACTAGAGGGGCACCTCTTCTTTATCTATAGATTAGATTGTGTGTGTGTATTGTGTTCCCCCGTGCTTGTTTTATATGTTCTTGGATGACCCTTGTTAGCTTTGTAGGTGCTTGGATATAGGGGTGTTTTTGTGTCGTAAAAATTCCTCTATTTGTCACATCATTCTTCCTCTTTTGTGTATTGACTTTTGACAATTGGGGATGATGCAAAGTGTTGGGGGCATTTAGGCTTCCCTTCCATGTTGACCCAATTTTTTATTTTTCGTTTTGTCTTCATGTGCCTTTTTCACTTGGTTTGATATAGTGGGGGGTTGATGACAGTTCATTTATCTATTATTATATCTATTTATCTATATTTATGAGCAGCTCTGACCTCGAAATATCAAAGCACCCCTATCTCTTGTTCGTCATGTCATTGTCTCCCTTTCTTTTTATCTCTCTCTTATTTGCTTGTTCGTGATGTTGTGGTGCCTATGTGTTGTCCTTGTGTGTGCGACAACATTACCACGGTTACATCTCATTATGTTTGGCGGGCCACAACATCATTTTTTCATTCTTTCTTTTCTCTCCTTAGGATGTCACATGCCTTTGTGCTTGGCACACACCATCCTAAGGGGGGCTCTCACACTGCTTTGATTTTCGGAAAATGCATTGGGTGGCCCAACGAATCTTTTTTTTAAAAATCTTTTCAAAATATTTTTAAAAATCGCATTCCTCAACAAGGACACCTAGCGGAATACTTTCCCTTCATCATGGGTTCATAAAGAAATAATTTGAAAAACTTTCCTCCAAAGAGGGAGCATCTTTTCCTGCAGGCAAAGTTCTGACCTGCCCCTTGTGAGGGAGTTTTCTTCCTTTTGAATTCCTTGATAAAGTGAAATATTTTAAAAGGATTCCTTGATGTTGAATTGATTTGCAAAAAATATTGTTACACTTTCAAACAACGTGTCCCTTGAGTGGATCCCTTTTCTTTTGAAGGGTTCCTGAGGGACCACTTTGAAAGCTCCTCCTTCAATTTTTGACTGTCTGCATGACTATCTATGCAGGCTTTTTGTCTTTTAACATGTTTTTTCTGCGGATTAACATGTTGCTTTGCAAGTGCGCCTATGAAGTTGCATTTTGATCCGACTCTGCGGAGTCCTTCACATTGGGGCTTCCCTCAAGAGAGTACTTGGGGGCGCCTCCTTTGCAGGTCGGAGGACCTATGAAGTGCTTACATCCTACGAGATTTCTCCATCGTTGGCCTGCGGGCCTTCGGTGCACTTTTTTCAAACCTCCTCAGGAGAGAGTCCTTGTGGAGCCATTTGCCTGCCCTACGCTTTCAAGCACGCCAGATTACAGTCTACTTCCTCGATGGTTCAGGTATACTTTCTTAGAAATCTTTCGATCTACTTCACTGAACACTCATTAGCACTCATGTTCACTAATGTGGGGGCAAAATGTATAGGAGCGAATTTGCACCTCCCTTGCAAATTCCCCTTTTACACCCTCCACCTTAGAAAAATCAAATCCAACCATGTAATTTCACATCACCTATCCTCACTCCATCCACTTGGCGCTTGTTTTTAGTGTCAGTGGGGGAGTTTCTGTCAATGATGTGCGTGCGACGTGTTGCCGTCCTGACAAGATTCCTGCCTCTGGAATTTGCAGAAGCATTACGTTCGTCATTAGGGCTAATGCATCTATGCCTTCCTGCCGACCTTTGAACGACTCTTTCACTCCCAATTCATCTTCAAATGGCTATTTTTCACTTTCAATCCATCTCCTTCACATTCTCTACACACTCATTCGATCTAGCTTCACATTTTGGGCATTCTTGCTCCACATTCTTGCAACTTAAAGCTACTAGCTGCACTATCAACTCTTTCAACAATCACAACATTCTTCACATCTACCACAAAAGCTGCAACTTGGTGTCTTGCGAGAATGCTTTCGGCATTGCTACGACCACGTTGACTTTGCCACAGTTTTAGACTTGCATTCCTCTCTCATTGGCCTTGAGTGCCTTTGGTCAAGGGTGGTATTGCTTTCTTACTATTACTTTGTTGTTGGATTTGAGTAGCATAGTGTTTCTCATAGCATTTGATATTTTACTTTCTAACATAGTTTCTTTATCATATTTCTATCTTTCTATCTATCTGGTTGTCCGTGGAGGTGGAAACACCAAAACGGGGGTTTGATTGCAGCAAGCCCTGAAACAACCCCAACATTTTTCCCTTCTTTATTGTGTGTAGGTACATGTTTGTGTGGAGCTTGCTGGTGAATTGGACTCTTCGTGAGTTGCATTCTCTCCTTTCTTATTCTTATCATTGTCATAGCATTTCTCTCATTACTTTGGTTATTCTGTTACTTAGTGTCTTAGTCGTCATTTAAAACATCTTCAAGTAAGCTGTCAGTAGGTTTCTTGCACTTTCAATTGTCCTTTTACACTTTCTGTTTGTACAAACTCCAACGCACCAATGAGACGTCGGCGCACCGCGTTCTCGTCCCTGATCTACGTTGCTGTCCTCTGGTAGAGAGCTGTCTGAGGTATAGTTTGGGTTCCATAAACCTGCTCGCTTAGCCCCACTAAAACTCTTGGGTTAGGAAAGTGGCACAAGCACTGAGAGTGATCTTCATTCTCTATCCTTGACATCAAACGCTTGTCCAACTTGAGGTAGACTAGGGTAGCCTTCCGCTCTCGGTTCTCCGTGACCTAGAGCCTTGGTGTGGTTGGTCCCCCTCCTCTACATTAATAATATATTTTATAAGTTTTATTTCGTGTGGAGCTTGCTGGCGAATTGGACTCTTTGTGAGTTGCATTCTCTCCTTTCTTATTCTTATCATTGTCATAGCATTTCTCTCATTACTTTGGTTATTTTGTTACTTAGTGTCTTAGTCGTCATTTAAAACATCTTCAACTAAGCTGTCAGCAGGTTTCTTGCACTTTCAATTGTCCTTTTACACTTTCTGTTCGTACGAACTCCAACGCACCTGTGAGATGCTGGCGCACCACGTTGTCGTCCCTGATTTGCGTTGCTGTCCTCTGGTAGAGAGCTGTTTGAGGTATAGTTTGGGTTCCATAAACCTGCTCGCTTAGCCCCACTAAAACTCTTGGGTTAGGAAAGTGGCAAAAGCAATGAGAGTGCTCTTAATTCTCTATCCTTGACATCAAACACTTGTCCAACTTGAGGTAGACTAGGGCAGCCTTCCGCTCTCGGCTCTCTGTGATCTGGAGCCTTGGTGTGGTTGGTCCCCCTCCTCTACATTAATAATATATTTTATAGGCTTTATTTCATGTTCTTAATTTTATATTATTATTTGATTTACATACAATAAAATATAAAACTATATATCAATAAAATCATTTCATAAATCATTAATGTATACATGTAGTAGTTTATTTTTCATTTGATTATTTGATTTGAATTTATATATATTTGAGGATTTTATTTTATATTTTTATGAGATGGTTTATTCAATATATTGCATGCATGCATACATGCAATGAAAGAAGCTACAAAAGAACCCACAAATACGATTTACATACATACATACATACACACAACGAAAGAAGCTATAAAAGAACCCACAAGTAGGATTTGTCAATAGAGTGTTCTTATTTTGTTTGTGTAGCATATAGGTTTGAGATTAAAGAGCATAAAGGCTTATATATATAAGTTTCATAGGAAACACTCTTTATATTAATAAAGAAGTTTTTGATTAAGGCGTAACATGTTTGGATAGGACTTGAGAACCTTTTATATTGTCCAATGACACAAAAGCTAGACAATAACCACAACTGTAGCCAAGCTATTACCCCAAAAGTAAGTGGTAAAAATCAAGGTTGAAAGGGCTTGTAACCTTATACATGAGCAATGCAACGACTACCAAAAATGTTGATCAACTACACAATTGCAACCAAGCTGCCATAGGAGAATGGCCAACCTTAACCTTCACTATGCTTGACCTTGTCCTTGCAATTTGTACACCCTTAGCTCAAGGATGGGATTTTGAAATAGATTTAGGAACATTTCTATTCCTTCTTTGAGCAATTGTTCAAAACACACCATTATCTAAATCCATTGATTGTGGAGAGGAGGGAGTCCTCAGTAGGCACCACAACTAGAGTCACCTCACACAATGAGGAAGAATATCTAATTGAAGATGTTGTATGTTGCACATTATCTGCAAATAGAGTAGGAACAAGAATGCCCGGATAGCCGATTAACTGGGCAATGGGACCAGACAAAGGAGATGCTTGAATTGGTTTACAAGAAGTCCCAACAAGGATTGACGAAATCGCCTAACCTACACTGCCTTAGGGGAAGCCACCTCAAGAGTACCCTCCAAGATCACATCGTGATCCATTGATGGAGGGGTGGGGGGAGCAGGACAAGGAGATTCATCAACTAAAAAGTCAACAGTAGCAGGAACATCTACGATCAAATGTTTGGGGAGGGCATTCTGCCACCATGTAGTCGAAGTCGCAATCATGTGGTGAGAAAGGGGATAATCAGAAACAAGATATCTAGTAGCAAAGCATTGTTTGCAATGGAATGGTAGGCCCTCATAATCAAGTATCTGAAACCATCGCCTATCCTCAACCATCAAGACAACATCCCCATGAAGAGCCTGGAAAATGCTGATGCTTAGAAAAACACAAGAAAAAATAAAGTGACTGATGTTCAATGTGGTTGAATCCACCTTCAAAAAATGACCAATAGCATTGTTGATATCCTCAAAGAAAGAATCTTCCCAGAATTGAAGAGGAAGATTACCCAAACTGGCATAATATTGAGACATTTAGACATCGGATTGAAAGAGGGAACCATGATTTGAGAGGGGAAATGCTCACCCCATAACCACAACCTACCATCCAACACCAACTCCATGTCCTCCGGAGTTTGAAAACTTGTGATAAAAAAACCTAGCACAAGCAAACCTTTAGTGAGAGGCCTTCAGGACTCTAATACCCACTTCTGCAAGTCTCAGAGTGAAGGCTAGAAGCAATTAAAGCTACAAATTAGGTTTTGACGAGTGTAAAAAATATCATTGTCCATCATATCCTACCTACAAATCATGATAGGGGGGGAATGGGAACAAGAAAGGGGCCAAGCTTTTCCACATTGAGGAAGGTGGGAAGAATCAGAGGGACTCTCTGAACAAATCATGGTCACATAGGACAACCCACAATCCGTTCCACTCGCAACCACCACCAATGGAACTTGGTCAGGAGGAAGACAACAACATTCCCCATGTCATTGCCATTGACACATATGTTTGAACAAAAACTAGGAGAGCCCATAGCACTGACATTCCCAGAAACATTGATAGGAGCAAGGGAATCGGCAAAGGACTTAACATCACCATTATCAGTGCATCAGTCAAGGGTTTCCAAGGTGGGTGGGAGTGATGATGACATTTTTATTAATAAAGAAAGAAGTTACAAAAGAATCCACATGTGTGGCACATAGGTTTGAGATTAAAGAACATGCATGCTCACCATATATATATATATATATACGTGCTCAAGTTGCTGCCATGGGGCAACTCCCTTTATATTAATAAAGAGAGAAGTCACAAAAGAACTCACAAATAGGTTTCACGGTTCACCAATAGTGTTCCTTCCTATTTTGTATGTGTGGCATGTAGGCTTGAGATCAAAGAGCATTCAGGCTCACAAAAATATATATTTTTATCAAAACAATTCATCCCTTATTGATAAATCTTCCGACCTTTTGTCCTCAGTGTTGTATCCTTCTCAAGTTTCAATTATTTATGATTCATTCCTTTCTAAATGCTTCCAAAGGTTTATAAGAGTGCATGAAATGGTACCTTTTCTTAATAGCTTTGCTGCTTTCTCCATATTAAGGTTGTTCTTGAGCTCCTCTATAGGAAATAATCCACTTATATCGTCCTTGGTTTTGGGTAGCATATTGTTCAATGGTTGTGAGGGCATCTTTTCTGTATTTTTGTTGTATGTAGTTCGCAGCCATTGCTTTCATAGTAACCGTATCTTGGATCACATCAATAGTGTTTGAGAGCACGATTTCTATGTAAAACTGATCATGCATGTGCAAAGCCATACCTTTTAATAAATGATTAGTGAAAATAGCTTTGATTGTGCCCATTTTATGCTGCAACCCAATGCAAAAGACCCTAAGTTGGTCTGTATGGAAGAGTTTGTATTCACAGGAATCCTTGGGAACATAAATTCTTTGATCTATTTTTGGCATGTATGAATAAGAAAGTTGTCGGATTTTAAGACTTTCCCGAATGACTTCATGATTCCCTCTAGATCTTGTAGAGATTACACTCATGTGAAGGGTGGTTTCCCCCTATTTGATTCAAATCTTACTGTTCTGAGACAATTATTCAGATTACTCATTAAAGCTGATGCCATTCCAGGCGTTTGGATTGCCAGCAATTAAAGCTGATGCCAATGAATCCACCAACTTATTCGCTTCCTTATAACAATGTCTAATGAATAATTATCTTGATTAAAATTGGCCAAACTTATGCTAAAACACTATTTAACTTCCAATTTTTAGATCTTTTTCCGAGAGCGACACTTACAGTTATCAGCGAGTCACCTTCAATATCGATGTCAGATGTGTTTAATTTCACACATTTAAAAACCAATTAGTAGTGTCTAGATTTCAGCTTCATTATTTGTCCTTTTAGTTGCATGGATTAACCTACCACTTTCATCCCCGTTGGTATAGCTTGCTCCAGAAACCCCTGGATTCTTGCAGGAGGTTCCATCAACATTGAGTTGTAAATGTCCACTAAATGGTGGAAATCAACCTTCTTTTAATAGTAAATAAATAATTTCATATATATATATATTTGAAGATTTTATCTATATTTTGTAAGAAATAATTTATTCACTGTTGTTGTTGTATATATATGTCAACTAATATAAGATGGTTTATTCATTGTTGTGAATATATCATCTCTTATAATTTGATTTGAACTTATTTTAATATATATCAGTAAATAAATTATTTCATATTATTTAGTTGAAATTTAAATATATTTGAAGATTTTATCTTATATTTTGTAAGAAATAGTTTATTCACTATTGTTGTTATATATATATTTATCAAATAATACGAAATGGTTTATTCATTGTTGTGAATAGGCCATCTCATATAATTTAATATATATCAGTAAATAGATCATTTCATATTATTTCATTGAATTTAAATATATTTGAAGATTTTATTTTATATTTTGTAAGAAATAGTTTATTCACTATTGTTGTTATATATATTTATCAAATAATACGAGATTGTTGTGAATAGACCATCTCATATAATTTGATTTGAACTTATTTTAATATATATCAGTAAATAAATCATTTCATATCATTTAATTGGAATTTATATAAATTTGAAGACTTTATTTTATATTTTGTAAGAAATAGTTTATTCACTATTGTTATATATATTTATCAAATAGTATGAGATGGTTTATTCATTGTTGTGAATAGACCATGTTTGAATTTATGTATAGTTAAAGATTTTATTTTTTAATTGTGTGAGATGATAAATTTATTATTTATATATTTATTTAAAAACTTGTTTTATGTCTGTATGAAATGGTTTGTATATGTATATAAACAATGAGTAATTCATTTCATATTATTTGATTTGAATTTATATATATTTGAAGGTTTTATTTTATATTTGTATGAGATGATTTATTTGTTGTTATATATATAATAATGATGTGTGCATTGAATTAACCATCTCATATACACATACATATATTATGTGTGTATATATGTGTATACACACATACATACATATAAGTATGAATGTATGTGTACATATGCATATACATATACATACACATACACACATATCTAGACATATATACATATATATACACACATATATATAGATGCATATACACACACATGAAATTTCTTACTTGGTACTAATATAAGGTTTGAGATTTAAACATGTTTGAAATTTACTTAGATTCAAGGTTAATTGGGACATGGTATGACCATGTTGACACATAATAAGCCCAAATCTAGGTGTTTAATTGAAATATATGTATTGTAAAATCCCACCCTTATTTTTTCCCAAAGCTTTGCACAAACTTCACCCGTTAGCATTAGCTTAATGCAAAGACACCCTTCACTTTTTGATCACCTAGATCCCGAAGTGGGCAAGGTGAGAGCATATTGTGTAAGGGGATCTGAAATACAATATCAATATTGGAAGTACAATGAGCTATTGGCGACAAGCCAGCCAATAGAGAAATGTAAAATTCTTGGCAGCGAAGCTAGCCACTTCCACTTTCCAGTGGGCTACATAAAAGTAAAGTAAAGAACTTGGTGACATAGCTAACCACTTTCATTTTTTAGTAGGCAACAAATGAAAGAGAACTCAACAACTTCTTTAGCAGGAGTGCATAACAAAATAACTAAAAGGAGGAAGCTGATTGGTACTACTATATCAACGTTACAATATGATGTCTATACAATATATCATGAGATAATTAAACTATTTGAAAGCCCAAGTATCATATACCCATCCCTAAGACACTACAATGATAAGACATCATGAAAATGTGAGAATACAATGAAAATATTGGGTTTGATACGCTGGAACAACAATCTGATATGACAGGGTAGTGAATTGGAAACTTTAATCAACCTTCAAGAAATCATCATAATTCTCTCCAGATACCTCAGAATGAACCCAAATAAGTGGAAAATGACCAAGTAGGCCTAGGCGTCCAAAACCAAGCAACCAAACACACTAAAATTGTCACCAACTCTTGAGCACGGATTCCAATGTACAACTAGAGATAGTACGACCTCCCTAGGAAGGTTGACCTTGCCTTAAAATTCCAATACTTCGCTAAAAATCACAAAATCTTGAGCATAAGGTCGCCCAAGTATGAGGAAAGCATAGAAACAATACCCATAAAAAACTCTCGCCTCCTTAGACCAGTGCAAGTAAAAACGCGCATCAGCCATACCCAAACCAACAACTTGAAAACTGACAGAAATCACTCCCAAAGACATAAAATTGGAAATCTAACTCACACCCACACCAAAATATTAGAAAACATCAAAATCCACAAGATCAAAAAACATGAAAGAAGCCATCACCAATGAAGCTCAATTTGCAACCTTTGAATGAGGAAGCATCTATTGTTCAACTAGGAGTTATCTTGCAAACCCGAAAGTGAAGATGAACTAGGAGGTGTATCAACATCAAAGCAAGAGTTTGAAATGATTTCAACAACACTTTGTTATAATAAAATTGAATAACCAAATGAGGAGGAAGAGAAGTATATAGACAACCTCCAAACTAGAAGTTCAAACTCCAAATTCCCTCTAAAAAAGGGTGCCACATTCCTAGGTTAATATTATAATCTTTTAAAATCCTTTTGACTTGTCAACTTAGGCATTTAACTTGTCTTGGCAATAATAAACTTTTTAAAATGCAATAGTCCTCCAATATTGGCATCCGCATGAGAGGCTCACATTTTTAAAACAACTTAAGTTATAAAGCCTAGGCATGGGGGCCAATAAGAATATAACTCAAGTTATTAAATTTTCCTTTTTTGAACTCCAAGAAGGTTGGAAAAGCCTCTGCCAATACTGCATTGCCACATTGCCAGAAATAGAACTTGAGTGTTTAACTGCTGCCAAACTACATTACTAGAAATAACACTTACTCTAAATAGCATACTGCTAAAAATAGTGACTCCAAACACATTTTGAGCACATTTCGGGTAGTTGTCGTAACTTACTAAAAATAGTAAGTCCAAAAATAATCACTAATGAAAATGCATGTGACAACCCACCAAAGCTCTCTAAAAACCTAGAAAGACCCATAAACCCTTTTGGTAAACTCACACAACAAGCCCTTGAAAAGCTGACAAGAAACCTCCAAGAATTAAGGAAACCTAAAAATACCTTCAAGTAGTCCATGAGACTCTAAAAATGGGCTATCAACAACTGAAAAGCATAGGGAAAAAAAGGAACCATTACTTGTGCTTACAATAATAGATCTAAATCTTAATTATTGGACTACATGATAATGATTCATGAAAATTCTTATAATGATCTTAAATTACATCATGTAGCTTTTAGGTGAAAATCCTTGGAGAAGAAGAGTTTTTTTGGGTAAAAAAAATTGTACGATGAATAAAAGAAATAGATCAAATGGGTATGAAAAGTGTTGATGAGTGGTAGCTTCGGTCAGTTAAGATCTAGGCTATTCTTCAGAATAATCAAATTAGGAGAATAAGTGAAATCGAATTTATAAGCATAGATAAAATTCGATATATTAAATGATGTCGAAATTTTGTATTTTAATAAAATCCAAATTCTATACATATCCGCCACTTTGGTTTTGTGTGTGTTAAGACACTAACCATTTGTCATTGATAGTGAAGGGACCTGCGCGCTCAAAGAGACACGTCCCTTGAGCGGACGAGTCTCCACTTGTGGAGACACGCCCTCTCTTGAGACGTGCCTCTTGGAGGCGGCTCTCCATCATACTTATGGTGGCTCCCCATTGATATGCAAACATCAAAATCAATTAATGTTCTGCAATCAATACATTCACATTTAGAGAAGAAATCTGGAAATCGTATTTAGAGAAGAAATTTGGAAATCGCATTTTGACTTAGAATTTTCTTACACAGAATTTCAGACCTTAGTTTATTCTTAGTTTTTAGGATCCTATTTGTGAAAGATTTGATTACATTTACATGGTATCAGAGCCACGTTGTGTGAATCCAAATCAAATCTAAAATCTGTTTGCTCTAGAAAAATTCGTATTTTTCAAAATCGAATTCACATCACATTCTTCATAATGTCAAGTGTGATCAGATTTGAAGATCGTCTTGTAGGAGCAGACAATTTCACATCATGGAAATTTAGGATCATGATGATCCTTAAAGAGAATAAGCTAGACTCACTTGTGAGAGAAAATAAGAAGGAACCTGAGGTTGAATTTGAGAAAACTCAATGGATTGAAAACAATGAAAAAGCCATGAAAATCCTAGTAGATGCAGTTAGGGATCACATAGTGCCCATCCTAGCAAAACATGAAACTGCATACCATATGTACAAATCTCTTGAGAGTACTTATGAAATCAACAATACCTGCAGGACTCTAGCATTAAAAAGGCAAATCAACAATGCTCAAATAAACAAAGGAGAGTCCATTAATGCATATTTCATGAGGATTATTGAACTTAGGGATCAATTATCCACAATTGGATATTAGATTGACAACAAAGAGTTAACCCTAATTGCACTAGGAGGCCTACCAAACTCATGGGAGTCATTTGTTCAAGGAGTAAGTGCGAGATCTAAACTTCCTAAATTTGATAGGCTAAGAACTGACTGCCTTCAAGAAGAAACAAGACTTTCCACAAAAAAGAATAAACAGAAACACATAGATGAAGACATTCATGTTCTCCACACAACATCTAATAAGAGGAGTAAGAAAAACTCCTACAAGAGAGGATCTTTTAAGAGAAAGAAATTCCAATGGAAAGGAATCTTATAAGAAGAAAGATATCCCTCAAGTACAATGCTTTAGATGCGATCAGTATGGTCACTATGCAATGAAGCGCCCTGATAGAACTAAACAACAAGCATCATTTGCCAAAGTAGAAAAGTCAAAACCAGATCATGAATCTGAGAACTTTGTGTTCTATACAACCCTTTCTAGTCAAGTATCTGACAACACTCAAAATTGGGTAATTGATAGTGGTTCATCCAGACACATCACAGGGTTCAGAGAACACCTAGACTCCACGACTGAAAAGTCTGATGAAGAAGTAACCATCGGGGATGATTCTGCATACCCTGTAAAAGGGGTTGGAACATGTTCCATCAAGTTGAAATCTGGGATTTCTCTGCAACTCACTGGAGTCTTATTTGTACCTGGAATAAAGAGAAATCTTATATCCATCTCTGCCCTTGAAGACAATGGTTACAGAGTTACATTTATGGATGGTAAAGTTCTAGTATGGCCTAAGAACTCAACTATCAAGAAAGCCCATACCATAGGCATAAGACACAGGTACCTTTACAAACTATGCACTGAGGTTAAACAAGCCCTTGCCCTTGACATTGTTGATACAAATGAAATCTGGCATAGAAGATTAGGACACCTCCATTTCCGTGCCCTACCTTCTATGGAAAAACTTGTTACTGGCTTACCCAAGCTTAAACCATCTCATGAGGGAACTTGTAAAGGTTGTGCCCTAGGAAATAATACTAAGGGATCCTTTCAGAATAGCTTGAGTAAAACCCTTAATGTGTTAGAACTGGTTCACTCTGATCTTTGTGGACCCATGTCTGTACCTTCTAAAGCAGGATTTCTATACTATGTCATATTTGTAGATGACTACTCTAGGAAAACCTGGATCTATTTTCTTAAGTGTAAAGAGTCAATAGAAATCCTCAAAAGATTCAAAGAGTTTAAAGCCCTCACTGAAAACTTCTCTGGAAAGAAAATAAAAACCTTAAGGACAGACAATGGAAAATAATATACCTTTGAGATTTTTAAAAAATTCTGCATGAGTGTTGGAATTAAGAGGGAGGTCATTGTTGCCTACAACCCTCAACAGAATGGGGTTGCTGAGAGAAAAAATAGAACCATTGTAAAAGCTGCTAAGGCAATGTTGCTGGACCAAAACATTGAAACGTCTTTCTGGGCATAAGCCTCTAGGACTGCCGTCTATATCCAAAATAGATGTCCTCATTCTCATCTTGATAACAAAACTCCTGAAGAAGCCTTTACCGGCATAAAACTTGACATCAGTCATTTTAGGATTTTTGACTGTCCTGTCTATATTCATGTACCCAAAGAGAAGAGATTCAAACTAGAACCTTCTGGAAAGAAGGGAGTATTTGTGGGTTATAGTGAAACCTCCAAAGCATACAAAATATTCATACTCAGGCAGAAACAAATTGAGTTGAGCATAGATGTCATCTTTGAAGAAGACATTATATTCAAGAGGGCAAGAAGTTCCAGTGAGACAGAAACCTATTCCCCTAGAATACCTGAAATGAAACCTACTCCTGAGATTCAGAGGGAGCATCCTGAGGAATTGCCACATGGACTTCCTGCCACTTCAAATGAGGATACAAATGACATCGGCAGAAAGAGACCACTTTGGGCCAGGAAGATGATCAAAGAAGCAGAGGATCATGCAGCACCTAAAGGAACGTTCAGGGAGAGTAAAAGACCCAAACGATTCTCTAGCTATGTTGCTTTAATGAACATCATAAAATCTGAACCTGCTAGTGTTACAGAAGCCATCAGACATCAAGCTTGGAAGGATGCAATGATGGAGGAATATCAGTCCATCCTAAAGAATGATGTATGGGACATAGTGCCTAGACCAAAAGAGAAATATGTTGTCTCTTCTAAATGGCTCTTCAAAATCAAGCATGCTGCTGATGGCAGTATAGAAAAACATAAAACACGTTTTGTAGCCAGAGGTTTTTCTCAAAAGGAAGGTATTGATTATGAAGAAACATTTGCACCTGTTGCTCGTTACACATTAGTGAGAGCAGTATTAGCCATTGCAGTAGCTAAAGGCTGGAAGATCCATCAAATGGATGTGAAAAATGCCTTCCTGAATGGAACTATTGAAGAGGAAGTCTATCTGGAACAACCTGAAGGTTTTGTAATACATAAATCTAACTCACATGTGTGCAGGCTGAAGAAAGCTCTCCATGGACTTAAACAGGCTCCCAGGGTCTGGTATGAAAGAATTGATAGCTATCTCTTGGGATTAGGATTTTCCAAAAATGATGCTGACTCCAATCTCTACTTTAAAGTAATCAAAGGTGATATGCTTATAATTATTTTATATGTTGATGACTTGCTAATAATAGGAGAAGATCACCTTATTGCTCAAGGGAAACATGATCTAATTTCTGAATTTGACATGAAAGACTTGGGTATTCTACACTACTTCCTCGGTTCGGAAGTATGGCAAAAATCAGAAGGCATTATACTAAATCAAGGGAAGTATACTATTGACATTCTGAAAAGATTTGAAATGTTGGACTGTAGACCAATGTCTACACCTATGGAAACCAACCTTCACAAATTGAAAGAAGCAGCAGTAGAATCCAAAAGTGCAGATCCAACCCTTTATAGACAGATGATTGGATCCTTGATGTATCTAGTTAACACAAGACTTGATATTTGCTATGCAGTAAATGTTCTCAGCCAGTTCATGTGTGAACCAAAGGAAATTCACTTAATGGCTGTGAAACACATTTTGAGATATCTTCAAGGCACTATTGGATATGGTCTTCTTTACAAGAATGATCAACTAGATGTACATGGGTACTGTGATTCAGATTGGGATGGAAGTGTAACCGATCGGAAAAGCACATCAGGATATTGCTTCAGTTTAGGATCGGCTATGATCTCCTGGATTTGCAAAAAACAATCTTCAGTTGCACAGAACTCAACGGAAACTGAATACATTGCAGCCTCAATGGGAGCAAGAGAAGCAGTGTGGCTTCGTAAATTGCTTGTGGGACTCTTGGTGAGCCCTTGAATCCTACAATTATTCATTGTGATAATCAGAGTTGCATAAAACTCTCTGTAAATCTTGTCTTTCATGACAGATCTAAACACATTGAGATCCCCTATCATTATGTAAGAGATATGGTGGAAAGGAAAGTGATTTAGTTGGAGTATATTAGTACAAATGATCAAACTGCAGACATTCTCACCAAGCCTCTCTCTCGGATCAAGGTAGAGCACTTCAGAAAGAAACTTGGTATGGTTGAAATGTAATTTGTTATTTATGTTTGAAATACAAATTGTTTATAAATTGTACTAATATATAAAGATGTTTAATGTGTAAACTCTTTTGTCATGTGTGTGACTCCATGACTTTATGGGCCTACTCCCCCTGTGTACATTATCGAAAGGTGATGATCTTTCTAATAATGAACACTTGTATTTGACATTGTAAAGTGACGACTCTACAATGATAAACTATCATGCTAGATATCATGTGACTTGATATCTGTGGACATGTCATGATAGTATCTCTTGGACACCTTGATGGATATCATGAGACTTGATATCTGAAGATCATTGTGATCCTTAAAGAGATAATCATGGTGGATATTTATATCCGTGGATATGCCATGAATTATGGTAGACATCATGTGACTTGATGTCAGTGCACATACCATAATGAAGATGTGTATGAAGAATGTCATGTGACTTGACAATATTGAGAAAAGCATACCATGTCTCCGATATCACGTGTGAAGGTGATATCTTCACTTATTTGATTTGAAATATCTTCCCTAGCTAAGAGGGAGTGTTGATGAATGGTAGCTTCGGTCAATTAAGATCTAGGCTATTCTTCAGAATAATCAAATTAGGAGAATAAGTGAAATCGAATTTATAAGCATAGATAAAATTCGATATATTAAATGATGTCGAAATTCTGTATTTTAATAAAATTCAAATTCTATACATATCCGCCACTTTGGTTTTGTGTGTGTTAAGACACTAACCATTTGTCATTGATAGTGAAGGGACCCGCACGCTCAAAGAGACATGTCCTCTCTTGAGACGTGCCTCTTAGAGGCGGGTCTCCATCATACTTATGGTGGCTCCCCATTGATATGCAAACATCGAAATCAATTAATGTTCTGCAATCAGTACATTCACATTTAGAGAAGAAATCTGGAAATCGTATTTAGATAAAAAATCTGGATATCGCATTTTGACTTAGAATTTTCTTACACAAAATTTCAGACCTTAGTTTATTCTTAGTTTTTAGGATCCTATTTGTGAAAGATTTGATTACATTTACAAAAAGACAATATCTTGTGGAGAGCATGGTGCAAAAAGAAGAGAGGTCAAAAGATTAGAAAATGAACATGTTAACAAGAGATTGAAGTTGAACAAGCTGTTGAAGGACATGTTAAGGGTTAAGAAATTAAAATTGACAAGAGGATGAACATGAAAAATAAGTCGAGGTTCAAGAAATTGAAACTTAACAAGAAGTTTATAAAAAAATAGTGGAGGTTCAAGAAATTTCAGTTAGACAAGATGATGTTGAAGAACAAATTGAGATTCAAGAAATCAAAGTTCAATAAGTTGTTATTGAACAAGTTGATCAAGATATCAAGGTTGAAGAAGATTTTGAAAAATAGGTCAAAAAAATTGAAGTCCAACAATATGTTGGAAAATAAACATTTGATCCAAGATAAATGTTACTTTCTAACATGGAAAACCACATGGATGTGGAAGAGGATGATCTTTTTAAAAAGATTCTAGTGGTGGAATATAGTGCTAGGATGTACAATCAAATTACATTGTAAAAGAATTTAGAATGAATTATTTGAAGATAAATCACTTATTAAAAAACATAATTATTTGCAACATTGTTTAGATGAAAAGAAATGACCCACATTTTAGAGTTGTTAAGGGTTGATAACATAAAGAACAAATTAAGGGTATCACCTCACGGTGGGTTCTACTTCGGATGGTTCATCTGAGGAGGTCGACCCTCAGGTTGTTGCTCCTCTCCCTGACCTCTCTGCTGTGGATCCGCCTTTGGACCGTTCTGCTGACATTGTTGTGCCTGTCCCTGCATCTGCTGTCGCTGCTCTGTCAGGCCCTGTTCAGCCTTTGATGGGAGCCTCTATTGTTCCGTTAACTGATTCGATCTCTACTGCCTCGTTGCCGTCTTCCTCACTGCTTGATTCTCCTGTGGTGGCGGGGGTGGAGCCATTCCTCTCACTTTTCTCTTTGCTTCCTGTCTCTGAGCCCCCTTGGACGGTGGTTCTCCGGAAGAAAATTTTTGTGGCTGCTTCTCGGACTCGTGCTCGTGGAGCTAGCCTTGACCCCTCTGTTTCTGGGGTTGCTTGCTTTCTTTGTCTTCCTTCAGCTGTTTGTTTGCTGTCTCTGTTTTTCCCAAAGTTCAATTTTGTTTTGAATTTTGCTAGTCCTTTTGCCCCTTGGGCCCTTTGTGAAGGGTACAACGCCCTGAAAATGCTGCTTAATTTTTCAAAAAACATAAAGAACAAATAGGATGCTAAAAATAGAATTATTAAATTTTTTATAAGTTGCCTCTAATGTAAATAGAAGGAAAGGTTGTAGTAAGGACATAAGTGGGACATGAAAGGAATTATTGACCTTGATAATAGGTAAAAGTGCCACATATGAAACATGTGCGAGCAATTGTAAGACTTATGCATGCATTAAGGATAATTATTCAAAGATACAAAACAAAGAGGAATTGACTTGATGAAAGTAATGAAAACAATCAGATAACTATTTGTAAGGTTCTTTGGAAAGACATAAATCAAAATGATGTTTAGAGTTAAATAATTGAATATTGCATTGGCCACTCCCATGTTACCCTCAATAGGAGAGACATTGTAGAGTTAGTGGTTGAAGATGGTATTTAGTTTCTTTATTTGAAACAATTTTTAAATATCAACTCAAAGTGATTTTTTTTAAACATTTAAACAATAATTTTCACAGCTAATGATTTCTCAAATAAGAAATATAAACACTTAAAGCCAAATTTAGTCATCCCTATAAATATGTCAATATGTGATGTTTCTTTTATGTGAAAGATTGGAAGGTTTAGATAAATTCAACATGGATAATATTCAAAACATATGTACATTGGCGATTTCAAGAAGATTCAAACAATTAAGAATGTTGATGGTTCAATGGAATTTGTTTGAAAAAAATTGAAGATGAGAAATACACATCGAAGTTAGGAATTGAATCCAATCTTTTTTATTAAAGAAAGTCTAATAGTCTTTTATATCTACATATCTAATAGTCTCATGGTGCAAGGTGATAGACTAAATAATTCATGAGTTGGAGATTGCTTCCCATGTGTGGTTGTATTTGCTTCCCATGTGGTTGTATTCTCTTTGTAATAAAATTTGCTTATATTTATATATTTGTTTATCAATTTGAGATTTAAAGTTAATATTAACACTTAGAATAATAATTAGCCGATAGGCTATATATGGTGTTGTGAGGTTTCATTTCGAAACTTGTCTCACACCGCAAAACTTCTCTTTTGTTTGGTAAATTGCATCGGAAAACAAGCTGGTAAATAAAATGCATTAAGGATACAATTATAATATATTTGTAATGAATGCACTCAAATAAGAAGAAATCTAATTTCCAAATCAAATCAGATCTTCAAAAAGGCGATCAAATCAGATCTCCAATAGCCTAGCAAATCAAAATTAACCTGAAAAATATACACAAGATCTGTATATCAAATGTCCATTCAAATCAGATATCTTGGATGAAATATCTGATATGATTTGAACTGCCATAAATTTTCTCTTAATGCAGTCTGTGTGGTTGGTATATGTATTTATGCATTTTATTATACATCACCGCCCATCAAGTCTACAAATAGAATGAAAACTGAAAAGAAAATATAAGATTTGCAGCAGACTAGGATGTTCCAGCAATAGAAGTTTGAAGAATCTCCGGTTCTCTTAAATTGTTTACTACTTTCTGTTGCACAATATTAGTTTAATTTTTCCAAATTTCACCATTGCATCATAATATTTGTCTTCTGTTTGATGAATAGATATATCAAACATTTGTAGTTGCAGAGATCCATTTCAAAACTGAAAGGAGCATTATCCTATTTATAATGCATGCCCTCCATGCCCAAACGCACTGACTCTATTGTTAGGATACTAGCTTAGGAAGTCCTCCAGCTAATGTCACATGATTCCCTCAATTTTTTTCCATCGCTGTGATAAATAAAAGTTGAAAGAGGCATCCAAGTGGAAGCCTGCAAATTATAAAAGTTACTAAGTTGCAAGTCGAAGACTGTTATTTAACAGATAACAATAGAATTGTTTTAGAATGAAATACAACACAACATAAATTGATTCATAGAGCACATAAAAACCTCACTGAAACCATGACAAGTGACATACTTTAAAATTCTGCACAAATTGTGTTTACTGTAACAATGCTGATGAGAAAAAATGGACAGTTTGTAGGAAAAATATAATGAAATCCAACCAAACTAGATTTTCTCTCCCTACGACTGCTTCTTCAATCTATTTATGACAAGGGAAAAGTAGATATAAAAAATCTAGGATCCACCATTTAACAACCAAATAGAGGAGTGGAACCAAGCTCTAATATGTAGATGACTCTTTCGTTTTAGATCTTACCTAAAATCCCAACTTATCAAAAAACATAAACCCAAAGGGTTAGAAACATATCACCCATTGGTAATTGTAAAGCGTTTAGGAAATATTACCAAAAAAATATGACTTTGTATGATGGTTTGAATGACAATATTTTATGACCGCTGCCATCTCATGAGAGGGTCCAAAGTTCTGAAGACTAGCTTTGCTGTAATGAGAAAACTTCAGTGATAGACTACCTAACACAATGATTCCCAAACTTAGCCTATGAGTTTTTGTGCCATCTTTACCTTCTCAGGATTATATATTTTTGGTGAATTTATGAGTTACCATAGTCACTACTGTAGATGGATTCTTAGACAAAAAAATTCATACCCATCCCCATATTTACTCATCCCTGAGCCATTAGCTGCCAAAACATGCCTCTAGCACTTGCTCCTCCCATGCTATCTCCGACATGAATTTGTTTATACATTTTATCAAAGAAATGATTCCCCTAGTACTCAGAAAATCTTGGATCTTTTTACAACTTTCCAAACATGCCAAGAATCTCATTCTCATGTTCTACATATTCTACAAAATTCCACTCTCATACACTCGACTTGTCAACTAAAATCAAAGCTAATAACAAAAAATGTGCAGAGTTTGTATGAAAGATATAACAAACTGTGCCAAAGAATAAAATTCCCCTACAACTGCTACAATCTACTCATAGCGGATGAAATGCGAAAGACATGCATGCATTTGAATTTTGTAAATTTTTTTAACGTATACTAGGTGTAGTTTGTCATGCTTGGCAAAGAGGACCAAATTATACAAAAAACATGTCCTACAAACAAGGCTTCTTCTGATTTATGCTTATATAGAATAAAATATATGTGGAGTTCAAGATACCATATACTATCAAAATCTAATCACTTATCTCTTGAATTTCGTGCTTGGAATCTTTCTATTAGGGTTAATGTGAAGAACAACTGCTTCTTTTTGAGAGTAGCGATGGGGGCTGATAGATAAGGAAGTTGATTAGAAAGGGTGTGCTTATCATTTTGGTACCTTCACAAAAGCACGTGTTTTTTTCACTATGCTTTGTTGTTAGAATTTCATAATGAAAGAAAAGGAATATGATTTTTTTATCAGTTTGTAGTGTCTCCAAATAGAAGAGTGACAAAGAAAGAATGAGAGATTCAAAAAATCGCATGTCAAATTATATCTAGCATCACCTACCTCCCATTGATCTTGTCTTGACATTTTTAGTGGTTATTAGGGTTCGAATGGAAATCATATTTGCATCCGATTGATCCAAGGGAAAGATAACCATACTCCTCCACCTCAATTAAAAATAATGACAATATTTGAATTAAATTAAATCAAATGTTTAGTTCCTCACTTATGGACATCAATATTTGAATAAAATAAAATAAAATAAAATTTGGATGGTATTCTTGACAAATATCTACTAGGTGATCTCATTTTGAAATATTGTAGATTTAATTTTGAAAGATTGTAGATAGTTATTAATTTGTCTTCTAGCTTTCTATTGAACTAATGTTTTTTTTTTAAGCAAGAGTGGTAGGCCACAATATTATTAATAGTATAATAGATAGTTATTACAAAATCCTGGCTCTGGGGGACATATCAATAAGAAAGAGCTAGAGAGAAAACCTCTGGTTATAGCCCCTAAAAGAAAAAGTAAGTACAAAAGGACCGATCTTTCTATGTTTAGCAAAAGATCACCCCAAAATGTCGATGAGAAAATCAACTAGTCGTGACAAAATAAACTATATACCCTACGTAATAATCTATGAATTCCCGAATTATATACAATTCCGTACTAATACCCAGATTACAAAATTTGAAAGCCCAAACCACAAATGATAGATTAACCTCGTGCATTTTTTAGCAACCACAATGACGACACGTCCTCATAGCCCTAGAAGACAAACAACCAAAAAACTGTGACATCTCCAACAATCACTCTTCCATCTGATCACCACCCTGAACAAAATTTTCATCCTATCCTTCAAGTAGACCTTGCAAACCCAAATTATTAGCAAAAAAGTCTTAACCCACGAATGGTTCTTCGTCATCATTCCCCTCCTGCTGAATCTGAGCTTTGGCAGGATGACCATGTTGGTTCCCAAAGCTTGGATTTGCAGCGAACACCTCTATGTCTTCCCTTTTAGCCTTTGCTATCGCCGCCGGTGCTAGTTCTGAAGGCAACTCTAATACTGGTGGTATTGTTGGTAGATGAGAAGCGTGTTTGCACAAAAAAGCAAGAGAGTAAAATTTCTCCTTTATGTCAAAGGCCAACGTTGCACCAATTCTATTACCATTTTTCCTCAAAGCCTTGACAAGAATGCCATCATTCTTTATTTGAAGTTTTGTTTGCTATAGGCATATTTGATGTACTTGCCTAGAAAATAAGGGGTTTGTCAGCTCAATAACTTGCTTTATATAAAGTTTGCTGGGAAGTGACAATAGAATTTAGTGGTCATGGTAGGATTGGTAGGAACATGCAAATACCTTGTAATAAGAAGCTCAATATATATGTGTAACATGATTTTTATTAGAGAATACTAACTACTTTGTAATGTGCAAGATCTTTGCTATTTTTTAGTGATTTAGATTAACGCATCTTATGTTTTCAAAGAGGAAGCATATTGTATTTTTTGAGATTTAGGGACAAAATTTAAAGATTTTTTTTTATATGAATTTGTAAAAAAATTATATCCTCCACTATTAAATATGATGTTGTCTATCATTAGCCGTTAGGTTATATATTCAATAGACACGTTAGAACTGAGGCTCTTCTTTGGTCGGAACATAAATGTTTAAAATTGACGCTTGACCATATTGAGGCAGTATGATAGTTTAAATAATATCAATTAAAAAACATGTGCTTTCAAGTCAATGCTAACCAATCACACCTAATACCTTCTCATACAAATTCATATTTTTTATTTTTTAAATAACGTGCTTCATCACCTTTAAGACTCTACCTTTCTACACCTTTTTATGTGTTGTTTTGGATTAGGAGTATATTTGCCAACTTTCACAATATTAAAAATTAGGAGGAAAAAAAAAAACTTAAGAGAGAAGTTTTCATCTAAAATTTATTGTTTATTATGAATCAAAAGCGTGCATGTGAAGCTTTCCACTTTAGCACCAACATTAGGGTGAACTACTTACTTTGGATGGTAAATTATGTCACAAATTCGGTCTAAGAAGATAGTGAAAGAAAAAATAAGTTAGTGTTTTGTATTAATATAGAATGATAGATTGCTCTTGACTTAATAAGATCCTGTGTGATAGTTAAGTTGAATGTGAACACTTTTAATAAGATTTAAACTATACATAAATACCACCAATATTATAAATTATCCTTATCTTTCTTATAATATTATTTATACATTTAGCCATATTACAAATTTTAGCTCTTCACTATTATATGTCCACTCATTTGATTTGATATGCATTAATTCTTTATAATAAAATTTTATGTGTTGAAGATATTTCTCTTACATGATAAGCAAGCTTAATGCTCAAGGCTATAGAATTAATTTAAAAACACTAGCTTATAAAGGTAGGATATGAATGACTCGAATTCATAGAGTTTGCAAGTGTATCTATCATTGTAACCCCTTTGGTCATGAGGAATGAAGGTCAACATTGGGTTTTTGTCTTCATATTCTAACAAATACACCACTTGAGCTTCACAATAATAAAGTAAAGATAGTTGAGGATAAAGAGCACCTTGTTTCACTACAATGATGTATCAAAATCTTCCATAAGTTGTGCAAAACATACCAATCACTCATTTACTATTGTAACTATGTAGAGAACCTTAATAGAAAACACTGGCCATTAGAATTGCTCTAAGTACATTTATAGTGATTGTGACAATAATAGACTTTCATATGACAATGCTTGGTGTTCCCAATAACACTCCTCATTACAAGTTTGTTGTCATAAGCATGTTAATCAAAACAAAATCTTGTCTAGCTACTAATCCTTGAATCAGAAGGCATTTCCCTTTGGCACTTGTTGCTATATGAGAATCCAAGACAATGCTACAAAGCTAGGGCCAACTTATGTCATAGACATAGATCTATAGTTAGTTTGGCATTTCATATTTTTTGAATTACTAATAGGTTATAATTTATAATGGCATTCCTAAATTTGTATTACTTGGAAAGGCCTAGAAACATTGATGTAGAATAATATAATATGAATTATCCAATATGGTGAAAAGTAAAGGCGGATTTCATTAAAGATGATATTGATGGTTTTTGTATTCTATGTACAAATCAAATTTTATTTTCTAACATATTAACTTATAAATACTTTTCTTTTGGTGTGACCCTTGCACACCTTTCTGGTGCAAGTGCTAGTAATATTCATGCACGCGTTTTACAAATATGTAGGGTTTGATGTAGATATAGTAGAAAATAGAATGGGTGGGTTAGTGATAATGAACTATATGACTACATCAATGGTGACATCGGGCATGACGTAAACTATATAGTGCATTGTTTTTATTTTCTCTTGGAAGATCTATGTTGATGTAAAATAAATGCTTCAAAACATTGTATTTGGTTCCATAGTTGTGCTAGTAACTTTTGAAGTGAACTCTTTGCACATTGTATATAATTGTTGTTGATGTAACTTTGACACTAGGATGAATGGTCTTATGAATTTGATGGTTGTGTGCACTACAAAAACATTTAATTTAAGGCAATACATTAGATGCTATATAATTTTTTTTCTAACTTTTGAGAGTGGATATAGAAAATAAGAGTATGATGGAGCAAGAGCTTGTGGGAAGCGTACACTTCGACAATATAAGCTTATAGGAAACACAATACATAGTATGGTTGAAATTGTGGAATGGATCAAGATTAATTTTGATGGTTAAAGAAAATTATGGTATGATGTGTACCAAATGATTCTTTTAGGAAGTGAAAGGTGAGCTCACATATATTTATTAAGAATTGGTTTAGGTGGAAAATTGTAAATATATTTTTATAGATATATGCATATGCAATGTGTGTTTAATGGATATAAATGTTATTTAGTATTGAATATAATTGTTTTGTACATATATTAATAATTCAACTTCCTACAATTGTCAAAACATTGTTGGGCTTCTTTATCTCAACCTTTAGCTCCCCGCTTGAACGAAACTGTGTGCAGGACAGAGGGTGGATGTGGGGTATTCATTCCCTGGCCCTCAGGTCGTGGTCTCATTCTTTCAACCCCCTCATGGAGCTGTTGAACACCAGACCTGTCTGGGCCCGTCTGCCAAACCTTCCTCTCTAGTTTTGGGAGGAATCATGCTTCGAGGCCATTGGCAATACCATTGGTTGTTTCCTAATGGTGGACTCCACAACTAGGGAGTTTGGGCATACCACAGTCGCTTTGATGCTAGTAGATCTTGACATCTCCAAGCCTCTCCATGGGGATGTTGTCTTGCTGGTGGAGGATGGGCCATGGAAACAACTCCTTGACTATGAGGGTCTCCCCTTTCGGTGTCAGAGGTGTTTTTCGGTGGGTCATCTGGCCTCTGTTTGTTCGCATGCCCACTGCAAGGGCACTGCGACTTGGTGGAAGTATGCTCTCTTGGATCACCTTACGGTGGGCTCTTGTTTAGATGCTTCTTCGGTGGGGGCTAATGAACATACTTCTGATCCTCTCTTAGTCTTACCTTTTGTGGATCCTCCTTTGGAGCGTTCGGTTGATGCTGGTAAGCCTGTGCCTGTCCGTTCCGCTGACGCTGGTAAAACTATGCTTGTCCGTTTTGCTGACGCTGTTGTCTCTGTCTGCCCTTTGTCAGACTCCTCTGTTGTTCCTTTGGTTGATTCGTTATTGTGTGCTCCGCTTCCTTTGCTTGGTGGTTCCTCTCCTGTGGTGCCTACGGTGATGCTGATCCTGTCCCCGGTGGTTCTTGAATCCGGGTCTCCTTGGTCGGTTGTCCTTTGGAAGAGAAAGGGCCCCTCCCTTTCAGTTGTTGCTTCCTGACCCAGGTCTGGTGGCGTTAGCCTGGACCCCTCTAGTTCTACGGTCGTTTGATTTCTTTGTTTTTCGACAGCTGTCGGTTAATTGTTTTTGGTTGTGCCTATAGTTCAAGTTTTGTTTGAACTATGTTTTCCTTTGGCCTTTTCGGCCCTTTGTGAAGGGTTCAACACCATGTAAATGCTGCTTAAATTTTCAAAAACATTGTTGGCATTAAAATACTATCAAGTAATTATACCAAGTCAACCAAGTCATTCATTATTCAAGTGAAAAATTGTGTTTTTGTGACTCTTGTATTGGGAGTAATGGAAATACTCCACAATACAAACATATTGTTGATGGATATGCTATGTAGTGGGACATGAAGTAGTGAACAAGTCATCCTTATGAGGAAGATCACATATACATTATTTATCAATTGTAATTAGTTGCTTATGAACGTTTATCTAATTTAGTTGTTTCATGTATAATGTGATAGTTGTTACTAAGTTTGAAAATGAGTGTGCTTTGAATTGATAAATTTGAATTGAACTAGACTTGTACATTCATATTTGTAGGAGATATGTTTGTTGTGATTTCTAGTTGTTATTATTCAAGTGTTGAGTATTATCTATTAAGATGTACTAAACCAAAACACATGTTGATTCAACTTGTCATAGGTGCTAATGGACAAGAATATCTCACTAGTTTAGTGATTATTAAAGGCACACATTTCTAAAAAATCAAGATAGATAAAATTAATGTTATATTTTCTAATTATATGTTTAGATAAAAGGTTGTACAACATAGCCACTTGGTTGTAGCTACACATAGATTTAAAAAATTCTATGTTAAGAATAATTATGACATATCAAAATAGAAGTTGGCATTTGAGAAGCATGATAAGATATTCAAGATCTTAAAAGATAGAGATGACCCTAAAAACATGTATAAGAGCTTTAGTTGTATGATTTAAAATGTGTTTTTGTTAAAGAATAAATAGGTTTTAACGATCTCCTAAAACCCATTTACATCAAATTGCCAGCAAATTAATAACTGATCAACAACAAAATGACAAACAACAAAAAGATTAGGTTTTGAAAGGGCCAAACAACAAATACAAAAAAATCCATTTAACAACAATGTGGTAGCCATGTTGCCATGGGAAATGTTGCCGTGGGAAAACAACCTATCCAACCTACACTATGCTTGGCCCCTTCCAATCCACACATTCTTAACTCCTGGATGAGATTTTGACAAATTTAGTAAGACCTCTATTCCTTATTTGTACAATCATCCAAGAAACACAATCTTCTAATTCATCCAAATGTGGAGAGAGGAGGGAGTCCCCAACTATAGCCACATCCAAAATCACCTCACATGATGGGGACAAATGTCTAGTTGAAGATGTTGTATGCTACAAAAAATCTATAGATTGTGGATGAGTAAGAATCCCCCAACCCTTCAACTAGGCAATGGGATTAGACACCAGAGTAGCTCAAAACAAATCAAATGTAGAATACTTAATTGGGAGAGATGAAAATGCTTGAGATGCATTAGCCCTAGGGGACACCACCATAGGAGGGCCTCCAAGATCACATTATGGTCCATTAACAAGGGGACATGACAAGAAAATTCATCCACTTGAGATTTAAAACAATAGAAACATCCATAGTCAGATGATTGGGGAGGGCATTCCTCCACCATGTAGCTAAGATTGTAGTCTTTTGGCAAGAACAAGGGCACCCAAAAGAAATATGTCTAGTAGAAAATCATTGTTTGCATTGGTATATATTACTCTCATAGTCAATCAATTGAATCAATTGCCTATCCTCAACCATTAGGACAAAATCACCAAGAAGAGCCTCATGTCAATTTGCACCAAAATATGAGAAAAAGTAGAGTGGTCGATGTTAGAAATGGTTGAATCCACTTTCAGAAAATGACAAATAACATAAAAGACTACATTATATATTTGTTCTAATATATTTTAAGGATAAACATTTTATGTTCTTCAAATTGTACTTTTTAATTCATATAGAAGACTGCATTTTATATCAATAATTTCATTTTAAAGATATCCAATGTGTATATGGTTGATAATTGTTCACTTTTTCCTTGATTTAAATTTTTATATATTTGTAATGAGTATTATCTATAAGTATATTCACATTAAATACTAAGTTAACTTGTTAAGTGTAATAGTCCTATGTTCTAGTTAGGAATGATCTTGTCGTTGGTCTTGTGTCCCTTGTGGTTAGTAATATCCTTGATGTCTCTATTCAAGACACAGTTAGGGACAACTCAATGATGGTTTTTCCATGAACTACCCTCACACAACCTTGTTTGTCTTCTTCTCTTATAGTAGCTTCCTTTGTCGGGTTAGCTTGCCCTTCTTTTATACCTAGTTCCATATGATTGCATGCCCCTAGTTTTGGTGTCTTGTTCTCCACTTATGTTGCCCTTGTGGATGCTGGTGGTTCTAGGGCTGTTGTATCCTCTTTTATGGAATCAAATGTTTCTATGAGCACCCATATTGCCAATAATGAGGCTACAACTATTGGTAATTAGTGATCTTATGCAAAATATTGTGGGCATTGAATATGCTTCTCACCCTTGGATATATTATGACCCCTCCCTTGTGCTAAATCTTCCTTGGCGGTGATTTGTGGACATGTTCTTGAAAAATGAAGATTTTTATCTTTGTAGGGGTTTGGTGTGTAAATTCGACAATTTTTGGCCTTCCCTTCTTGATCTTCAAAAATAGGTCTTGTATTCCTAGAAATTTATCATCATAGGAAAGAGAGAGCTCTTCCATTGTGCCGAGGTTTTATTCATTGCATCTTTTGATTCTTCAAATGATCGATATTTGGTGCTTGACATGGGTTTGTGGATGTAGACCTGAGAACTCTCTTTTGATCAAACTTTGAACTTCTTCCTTCAACCCCTTACTAAACCTCTTAATGTTAGACATGTGTGGGTTCACTTTGTGAATTTTCCTCTTTAGTTTTGGGAAGATTCTTTTTATGAGGTCATCAACAACTCTATCGGTCATTTCTTTAAGGTTTAATCTACAAATTCCTACATGGGGCACTCTACTTTTTGTTGTATTTTTATAGACATTGATATCTTCAAACCTCTTCATGGGGACATGGTTTTGACTGTGGGAGATAGAACTTGGAATCAACTATTGAATTATGAGGGTCTCTCCTTCAAATGTAGGCAATGCTTTACCCTCAACCACCTATCGATTGATTGTCCACTTTCTTGATGTAAGGGTACAAGACCATGGTGGAAGAATGCCCATGAAGATCACTTAAATATTGATGCAACTAACTCTTTGGTTGATGGACCGTCTCAAGATGTCAAGTCTTCTTAGGATGTTAGATCTCATGTGATTGGTGTGACTTAAGTGACTCTAATGACATTAGTGAGTCCCAACCACCTTCTGCTCCAATCTCTTAGCTTGTTATTCCTTCAACTTTAAATATGCTTCAACCCACTCATGTGGTGGTCATTGATGTTTGACTACTCTACCTTGACATACCAATGTTCCTATTGTGCACATAGACAAAACCTTTATGGGGGAACCCCCTCCCACTTCACCTTGTTCTAAGGACTTGAATGATACCATTTCATGGATTGTTGTATAAACGCATAACATAGGTTTTCCCAAATCTCTCTTCTAATCTCATACTAGAGTGAAGGGTGAGATTAAATAGGGCTAGTGTGGACATTAAAATCTGCAAATGGTTAGCATGATTCTAACATCCTCATAGAATAACATGACATTCTTCAAAAACAAATGATAAAACCAAATCAAACATGTAAAGAAGACATGAAATGTATCTATTCTATGGTGGATTGGTGCTCTTTGAATATGTGAAAGAGCCCTTTCCCAACCCTTGCCAAGCTAATTAGATGATAGACAATGAGATGCTCATGAACTCAAGTTGCCTATAATAAGGATGCTCTAAAATGTAGATGTCAAATGAGAGATAAGTCATTGAATTTATAGGAGAAGTTGAGAGAGGAGAAGCCAAGATTGAGAGATGTGGGACTAAATCCCATCCAATAAGAAAGAGCCACTTTTCATAATGGGATTGGCCCATGATTATGCAAGTGTTGGCTAATGTGCCCATTTCAAATTTGAAAATGACAATAAATGAATATGGTTGAAGGTTTTTGGGGGGAATTGTGTTTGTCCAAAAAAGTCAAACATAAGAGTTAATGAGGGAAAATAGGTGTTTTAATAAATCAATTTAAATGATTTATTGTGCAAGTGGATGAATCTAGAGGATTTAGGTGATTATGATTAAACTAATCAAGATTTGATTAATCTAACAGGAGTTTAGGTGATATGACATTTGATTTCAATTTTTGTATTTATTTTAAATCAAATTAGAGGAAAATGCATATGAATGATTTAATTAGATATATGTGATTTAATTAAATCAAGAACTATAGGAGATTAATTAATTAATTAATTAGATTTAATTAATTAATTAGGGAAGAATGATTAAATGTGATGTTTAATTAAAAATGTTAATTTCGTATGTCTACATTTTACCCCTCTTTGAGGCAATGTACTTGTTGCATTGGTTCAAAGAATGATGCTGTTGACATCGAAATTATTATTATTATTTTTTTTTAGATGCCTAGCAAAAAGAAGTACGTTAGTACATTGTCCCCTCGAGAGATTGAGCGAAAACATTGAGGTGGATCTCGCGACAAAGAGGTTCGAAATGAATGTATGGATGGTTAGACTATATGATCTATATGATAATGATGATGAAAATGAGATGTTTGGAAGATGCTTAGAATAACAAATCTATATTAGCTTAAGCAACTTAGATGATTATGAAATGTATATGAGATGGATGTGATGGATGATGTTGTGCTATGATGATATGAAATGATTACGAAAGATGCAAGATGGATGCATTGTTAGCATGAAAGAGGATAGAAGAATGAGAGGGATCAACCCTTAAATCCAAGAAGATGTAGAAGTCCAACAAGTCTACTAGTTGTTGAGACTTTATTGGATATGATGATGAATGTTGATGATGTATTGCTTATCCAAGGATATGAGAGATAAAGAGCATACCTTTGTTTATGTTTGATAACACACGTAGGTGCGATGCATCAATGTATTAAGAACCAGGATGGCATGGTGCCTAGTGTGATGGAATTTGACCTGTCAAACAAATAAGAGTACTCTTGTTCACACTTGACAAACATAACCTTATTCAGAACGCAGTTCAGATATTCTAGACATCTCGGACCAAAACATAAAAAGGAAAGCCTTCTTATGTGGTCAACAAGATACCTAAAACATCCTTCCTACAAACAAAACAAAGTATGCATGACGAAGTTATTTTACAAGAATATCCAACAAGCACAACAGATAAAAAGATAATGATCATCGCCCCATTCCTTTCTCTCTAAACCTATTTTGTTTAGGCATCATCGAGAGGTCCTTGGAATGAGCACAAAATAAGATAAGTCAATAAAAGACTAAATAAAACAAACCAAACAGGCTAATGTTCTTCATACCACTAGCCAAGACTAACTACTTGTGGGGAACCTGATGCTTATGTCCATCGCAAAAAAGCTTCATCCTAGGACATGTTGTGATCAGGGTTTTGGTGAGACTGATTTGGGTGATAAGCTATTGATAGTCCGAGTTGATAAACTTGCTGACTCACTAATCTAGGCTTTCAAGACTCTGATGATTAGTGTGTTCACTTTAGAAATTGCTAAACTTGTTTCTGAATGACTCACCAAAGGGTGAAAGCAACGATTGATTTATTATGAGTGATGAAAATCGCAGGTGAAAGCGAGATGAAATGGATGCACCATTTTGGCTTTTTAGATATTTTGAGGCTGTTTTTGGTATTTTGTGTATTTTTCAAATTTTTTTGGTATTTTCAAGATTTATGACGAAGAGACTAACTTAAAGACCTATCCCAGGGGTCTCGGGAGCTGATCCATAGATTAGCCTTGCCTACGTTATACACGCAGAGACTACGTAGTTCAATTGACGACGTACTTGACTCAATGATTAGATAGATTGGCAAACGGATTGCCATTATGACAGACGCCTAAGGGCTGACCCTAACTGTCTTAGGGGATGATCAAAGATCAACCTTGCCTACGTTCAAGGTTAGAGATGACGTAGTTCAGACAAGGTGAAATACTGACAAGACTCAATGCTGAATTTTTTGATATTTTGACATGTTTTGGATGTTTTTGGATTTTTGGTGAATTTTTTGAATGTTTTTGGATTTTTGAATGTTTTTGGATTTTTGACGTTTCAAGAAGATTTCAAGATTATACATGAATTTGATCCGATGTCGATATAGGAACATGCCCTTAGTGTGGTGCGATAGACTACTTCGATAAAGGCAGGACAAATTGACCTTAGGAATATGCCAAGTAGTACTATGGTGGAATATGATATGGACACCAACTCAGGTTATGGTATGGATGCGAGCGGATGGGTGTATGGATGATTAATGAAATGTGATGGAATGGATGAGTGAGTCATGCAGATCTTGGTGGATAGAGAGTGCTTTATTTATGCTTGGTGCCTGTTTGCCAGATTTTCACCAAGGTACTTGTCCAAAGCACCACCGAAGTGGTTTTCACTAGAGGACAATTTTTTCTTTACTGTTTTCAATCATTTTTCTGATTTTTTTGGATTTTATGTATTTTTTTGTTGTCACTAAGATGCCTGTTTGCCAAGTTTTTATCAAGGTAACCATTTTTTTGAAGAATTTTTCGGATTGTTTTTGTATTTTTTGTTTCTATACCTTGCAAGTTCTTAGTCATAAATTTTTTTGAGATGACAACTGTTCATGGGTTCCTGCAAAGGCTCTCCCTTTGGTGTCGACAATTGATATGCCCCTGATTTATAGCTTGTGGTGATGATGACAGGTCCCAGCCAGTTGGGTTCAAATTTTCTTTTGCTATCCGGGTTTGGTACATTCTTTTGGTTCTCTTTTAGCACAAGGTCACCGACTTGGAAGGTGCATTGCCTGATCTTCTTGTTGTAGCTCTGTTTCAGACGATTCTGGTAGACCTGTAGATGATTGAGGGCGTCCATGCACCATTCATCTAGTAACTCCAACTCATCCAGTCTTGTAACCCTGTATTCCTCATCTGTGATGAGGTTTTGCAATGATATCCTTAGTGACAAAAGCTTGATCTCGATAGGGAGGATGGCTTTTGATCCATAGACCAGGGAGAATGGGGTGGCACTTGTTGGTGTGCAGATGCTGGTGCGATAGGCCTATAAGGCAGGATTTAACTGCAGATGCTAGTCACGGCTAGAGTCATTGACTATTTTCTTAAGGATCTTCAGGATAGTTTTGTTGGTAGCTTCTGCTTGGCCATTGCCTTGTGGGTAATATGGGGTGGAAAAACGGTGTTGGATTTTGAATTTTTCACACAAATCACGAACATCCCGATTCTTGAAAGGTGTCCCATTATCAGAGATAATGGATTGGGGAACACCGTATTGACAAATGAGGTAGTTTAGGATGAACTTGGATATCTGCTTTCCAATGATGTAGGTCATGGGAATTTCTTCGACCCACTTTGTGAAATATTCGGTGGCGGTGATGATGAACTTGTGGCCGTTAGATGAGGTGGGTGAGATTTTACCTATGAGATTGAGCCCCCATTGTGAAAAGGGCCAAGGTGTAACAATAGGATGTAATTCTTGAGCTGGTGCGTGAATGAGATCCCCATGCTGCTGGCATTGTAGACACCTTCTGACAAAGTCATGTGCCTCTTTTTCCATTGTTGACCAGTAGTACCCGGTTCTCAACAACTTCTTAGCCAAGGTCATACCATTCGAGTGTGAACCGCAGGTGCCATTGTGTACCTCAGTCAAAGCAGTTAGGGCTTCCTCAAGTTTTAAGCAACGTAGCAGGGTTCCATCGATACTTCTACGGAAGAGGGTTTCTCCTAGGATGACAAATTGTAAGGACCTTTTGACAAAGGTTCGCTTTAGGTTGGGGGTAATGTCAGCTGGGAGGACTCCTAATCTCAGATAGGTGTAGATGTCATGGTACCAAAGATCACCAAGACCAACGAGTTCGCACGCATATTCTATCTTTGGTACCTCGAAAGTTGGTACGAGAAGTTGCTCTACGAGGAATTCATGTTTCAAGACATTGTGAGGGATATATAGCAAGGATCTGATTGTTTCCATTGCATCCACTGCTTTGTTGTTTGCCCTCGATATTTGCTCAAAGGTGATGTGGATGAATGATTCTTTGAGGCTTTCCACTACCTTTTTGTATGGTGCGAGCTTATCATCTTTAGTTTGGTATTCACCGTTGAGTTGGTTAATGATAAGCCGCGAGTCTCCAAAGACCTTTAATGCCATGATTTGCCACTGTGCCATAATTTTGAGACCTATGGTTAAAGCCTCATATTCTGCAATATTGTTTGTTTAGGGGAATGCCAACTTGTAAGATCTCGGTATACAGTCCCCCTGGGGGGTGATGAAGAACACACCGGCTCCTGATCCATGTTGCGTGTGAGAGCCATCGAAGTACAATTTCCAGTGGTCGGTTGCACTGAGATTGAAAGGGACTCATCTGGAAACTCTGATACGAGCGGGTTGTCTGTGTAGAGGGGAGCTTCTGCTAGCTGATCCACAATAACTTGTCCTTTGATTGCCTTTCGCTCAACATACTCAATATCATGTTCAGATAGTATCATCACCCATTTAGCCATTCTGCCTGTAAGCATTGCTTTTGACAATAGATATTTGAGGGGGTCTATTTTGGCAATTAGCTTAATTTGATGAGCTAGCATGTAGTGTCTAAATTTCTGGGCTGCAAACACCACTGCTAGGCAAACTTTTTCTATTGATGTGTAATTGAGTTCGTGCCCCACCATTGTTCTGTTGATATAGTAAATGGCCCGCTCGGTTCCCTTTTCATCATGTTGGGCTAAAAGGGCACCAAGGGCGGTTGTCGTTGCTGAGATGTATAGAATCAATGGTTTCTCTACGATCGGTGGCATCAAAACAGGTGGTGTAAGTAGATATTCCTTGATATTTTTGAATGCTTGTTCGCACTTGTCGTCCCACCTGATGCTACTCCCTTGTGGAGTAGGTGTGAATAAGCAATCTGCTTATCTTCTAGTTGTGCTATGAATCTTCTGATGGACTGGAGTCTACTTTGTAATCCTCTGAGTTGCTTTAGTGTTCTTAGTGCTTCCATATCAAGGATTGCTTTTACCTTTGCAGGATCCACTTCTATCCCTCTCATTGAAACTATGTACCCCAGTAGCTTTCCTGATTGTTGGGTTGAGTCCGACCTTGTATTTTTCTAACCTATCAAAGATTACACTTAGAGTTGCTATGTGATCCTGTCTCTTCTTTGATTTGGCCAATATGTCATCCACATAGTCTTCGACAGTTTTGTGGATCATGTCGTGGAAAATCAGTGTCATGGCCCTTTGGTACGTAGCTCCTACATTCTTTAACCCAAATGGCATCATATTCCAGTAGTAGGTGCCCCAAGGACATGTAAAGGCTGTCTTATGCTGGTCCTCTTTTGCTATCATTATCTGATTGTATCCCGAGAAGCCATCCATTAGGGACAACATCTCATGTCCGGCCGTCATGTCCACTATCATGTCAATGTTGGGTAGTGGAAAATCATCCTTAGGACATGCTTTGTTTAGATCTCTAAAGTTCGTGCAGATGTAGATGCCCCCATTCGGTTTTGAGACTTGCACAGGGTTAGATACCCACTCTGGATAGTCAATCGGGCATATGAAGCCAACATACAGGAGCTTTTGTAACTCAATCTTAACGAGCAAGGCTATTTGCGAGTGCATTTTCCTCAACTTTTGTCTCATTGGTTTCGCTCCAGGGTAAACAACCAAATGATGAACCACCACCTCAGGATCTAGACCTGACATGTTAGCATAGGTCCATGCAAAGTTTAGCTTTCTTTCTTTTAGGAATGCTGCTAATAGTTCTTGTTCCTCTGTCAAGAGAGACTCGGTGTAGAAAGTGATTTGCGATTCTGTTTCCGTTCCCAAGTTGACAGGGTTGCACTGCTCTGCCAGGATTGCTGACTTTTCTTGATGTAAAGTAGTAGGGGGGATATTGAATCCTTCATCCTCCGGTGCCTCAGAGAGGTTTTTACCATTGGATGCGTCCTTTATTTTTACTATTCTGTGGTTAGAGAGTGCCACATTGTGATTTTCACTCAATAACTCCGAGCTTCTTCTCGATATTTTTCTTTTGTGACTGAAGGACTCAATCGTCCCCCCATAATATGCTTGAGTGTCCAATGTGATATCAAAACCCGCCTTGTGATCCACACATGGAACTGTATCCCTTAGTCCCATGAATTCCGAGAGAGCCTCATCGTTTTCGAATGAGTCTAGAATTGGTGGTCCACGTTGTTCATGATTGATGAGTTGAGGGTGTACTAAGGTGATTTGGTGGGTTTGTTGGTTTGAATCAGTGGGTGAGACACTAATCATAAGTAGGGTGGAATCCTCAAAGAGCCTAGGAAGGCCTGCTACGATGTCATCATCATCATTACTGGCGCAAACATTAGTGACATCAAAGGTGAAATTGTCTAGTGGAATGCCTGTGCATACGGGTGGTCTAAGGGTAGTTCCTGACTACCCTATTGGGAGTACCTCTGCCATGTACGGTTATACTGGGAGGAGTACACCCAAGGCCAAGGTTCTGGATTCTTCTTTCTGTAATGATGGGCTCCAGCCTTCCATCATTGTTCCTTCCAAGGCTTTCGTTCCTGTTATAGCCCATACCAAACATCATTTGCAACCCTCTGTTAGTTTCATCCATGGGTAGGGTGGGGGTGGGACTTTCATCTTGGTATAATGTGTTTGAGATGTCTCCCTCATCCACATTTTCTCGACTGAGATCCCCCCAATGGCGGAATCCAGAAGGTTCTACCTTGACAGTGTGGACAAGTGTTTCAGCTGGCTGAGGTTGTCCATGTGACCTAGGAGATTGTGGTAACTCTCCTACAACAAATGCATTCCTTTTCATTTTGTAGTCACCGCATCCATTGTCCTGGATCATGTTTTTGATTTCGGATATATTAGGGATGGTGGGTGTCTCTGTCGTAGAAGTGGAGGCGAGGTTAGCTGGGTCGATGTATGAAGTGGATGGCCCTTCATCATTTTTCAAGACTTGGGGGATTTTATAAAACTTGGCTTCCAAGTTTTTGCAGTAAGCGAATGGTTTGGGATCCCCATGTATAGTGACCTCCTCATTCTGGTACAGGAATTTTACGCATTGATGATATGTTGAAGCCACTGCTTTCAATCCATGGATCCATGGACGACCAAGGAGGATGTTATATGGTAAGTCGAGATCAAGGACCTGACAGGTAGTCTCCATGGTTGCTGGTCCCACTTGGATTGGAATTTTAATAGTGCCCTGAGACACTCTTTCTTGATCATCATATGCCCTTATTGTGATGCTCTTGTTCTTGTTAATGGAATCCTCGACGAATCCCAAGTTCTTTATAATCTTGAGAGAGCAAATATTTAGGCCTGCACCTCCATCCACAAGGACTCTTTTAACTTTCTTTTTATGGACCAACACTTGAAGGTGGAGTGTGCGGTTATGAGATGGTTGCGGGGGGAAGTCTTGATCATAGAATGTTAGGAGATTCTGGGTGACGATATTTCCAACCATAGCCTGAAACTGATATGTGTCAAGGGTGGTGGAGACGGTGGAGGCTACTAACGCTTCATCAAGAATTTTCCTATGGGTAGCGAAAATTTTTAATAGCTCCATGATGGAGATCTATGCAGGAGTTCTCTTCAGTTGGTCAATAACATTGTAATCATAGGGAATGGCTCTTGTATTTGAAATGGGGATCTTAGATGGCTATGATGCCCCTGCAATAGTAAGCTTTCTGCTGCATGTGGTGACTCCACAATCAACGTCGGCTCCTCTGACGTTAATGACAGTGACCATTTCATCTACACATGCAATAATGTCTTCATAAACAAGGTTTGCGCTAGTATACTTTTGCTTCCCCTTGTTATTTCCTTGATTATTCCCTTGATTATGATTTGGCATCGGATTGGTGTATATCTTGAGGTCTTGATTACTGGCTGGTTGTTCAACATTGATGATCTTGGCCTCAATGAGATCCTGGATGATGTTTTTCAACTTCATACAGTTGGCAGTTGTGTGTCCCTTGACTTTGTGAAAGTCACAAAGGAGGTTTTCATTATACCATGGTGGTTTCACCTGGGGTTCGCTCTAATTGTCATGGGTGGGGACCTTGATGATGTTCTCATTGACCAACTTTTTCATGATGGACTCGATTGACTCCCCAAGGGTTGTGAATTTCCGTTTGGGGGGTAACTTGTTTTGTGGAGGTGGTCCTCCTTGATTATTGAGATTATTGATTTGGTTTTGGGGTGGTTGTTGGTTTACCACATTTGTTTGCACGTTATTTCGGTTGTTGTTCTGCGATTGGCGATGTTGTGTTTGATTGTTTTGCTTGGGGGCGCTGATGACAACTTTGGCATCCACTACGCCATCGTTGGTGACATTTCGATTCTTCACCCATGTGCGAGGTTTGTCATTGAAACTAGTGGATGGGCGACTATCTTGATGTTCATGATAAGTGGGTGTGCCCCCTTGTGTAACGAGAGCTCGTTCAATAGTGAGCGCCTTGGGGATTAGTTGATCATACGTAGTGATGCATTGCATCTTCAAATAGAATGCCAAGGTTTTGTCTGTATTAGCGATGATGGTACAAACTTGTTGCTCTTCTGGCATGGCCCACTTACTTCGATTAGCTTTCGCTCGCCATCGTTGGAGGAAGGTGGTGAATGATTCTCCCTTACTTTGTTTGACAGCTGAGAGTTCTTCCAAACTAACATCCACATAAATGTTGAATGCGTAATTTTGGAGGAAAGCATCTTTGATTTCTTGAAAGGTTTTGATTCCCTTAGGCAAATGAGAAAACCATTCCATGGCATCGCCAACCAAGCTTTGAGGAAATAGCCACATTAGATATGTGTCATTGTAGGCAACTTCCATGCAATGTAATTGGAATTCCCTGATGTGATCTTCAGGGTTTCCTATCCCACGATATTTATCGAATTTGGGGATCAAGAATCCCTTGGGGAATGGTACCATTGTCAAGCTTCTATCAAATGGATAGGGACACAAGTTGCTCGGTGTCCTGAATGTCTTCCCAGATTGAAGATCTAGCACTTGTTGCGAAAGCAATTTGATCTGTGCTGTCACGTCACCTTGCGGATTGGGAGGTGGAGTGAATATGTTCTGAGGTGTGGGAGTGATAGATGGGATGTTGATGTGATTTTGTTGCAAGCTTTGCTGAGCAAGTGACGTCTGTGCCTGTTGTTGAGCCAACAACGCCTGTTGTTGGTCTTGTTGTTGCTGTTGCTATGCCAACAACGCTTGTTGTTGGTCATACTGCTACTTTAACACCATTTTGTGGACATGAAAATCTGCAAATGGTTAGCATGATTCTAACATCCTCATAGAATAACATGACATTCTTAAAAAACAAATGATAAAACCAAATCAAACATGTAAAGAAGACATGAAATGTATCTATTCTATGGTGGATTGGTGCTCTTTGAATATGTGAAAGAGCTCTTCCCCAACCCTTTCCAAGCTAATTAGATGATAGACAATGAGATGCTCATGAGCTCAAGTTGCCTATAATAAGGATGCTCTAAAATGTAGATGTCAAATGAGAGATAAGTCATTGAATTTATAGGAGAAGTTGAGAGAGGAGAAGCCAAGATTGAGAGATGTGGGACTAAATCCCATCCAATAAGAAAGAGCCACTTGTCATAATGGGATTGGCCCATGATTGTGCAAGTGTTGGCTAATGTGCCCATTTCAAATTTGAAAATGGCAATAAATGAATATGGTCGAGGGTTTTTGGGGGGAATTGTGTTTGTCCAAAAAAGTCAAACATGAGAGTTAATGAGAGAAAATAGGTGTTTTAATAAATCAATTTAAATGATTTATTGTGCAAGTGGATGAATCTAGATGATTTAGGTGATTAGGATTAAACTAATCATGATTTGATTAATCTAACAAGAGTTTAGGTGATATGACATTTTATTTCAATTTTTGTATTTATTTTAAATCAAATAAGAGGAAAATGCATATGAGTGATTTAATTAGATATATGTGATTTAATTAAATTAGGAACTATAGGAGATTAATTAATTAATTAGATTTAATTAATTAAAGAGGGAAGAATGATTAAATGTGATGTTTAATTAAAAATGTTAATTTCGTATGTCTACAACTAGGTTTGGTAGTGTCTAGGTTGGACCCTAGGGTTCCTTGTGGTTTCCTTCTTTTTGGTTGTTATGTATGGCAGTTAGGCTACAATTAAGTCTCTTTGATTCATTTTGTTGGATTGTTTGGTTTGTACCATATCTTATGGTACTTATTCTAATTGCTTGGAGGTTAATCTATTGTACAAGGGTCTAGTCCCTTTCAACCCACTTTTATCAATATCAAAAATAATTATCAAGAAAAAAATATTATATAAAAGTGAGTCATGACAAGCAAATAAGTGCCTTTCCAGATTGATATAAATTTGATACCAATTTAAAAAATGATAAAATAAATTAATACCATTTCATATTTAATAAATTTATAAATAAAAATTTATATCAATTAATATTTAGTATAATAAATAAGTTTATATAGCAACTTAAATAAAAATTGTTATACTATTTTATTTCTAAAATCATCACATAAAATTTACACTATTTTTTCTTTCAAATTCAATATCAGTTTTAAGATAATTTATCTTATTTAAAAATTTCATATCAAATTTTGAAAAGATAATTAGATATAAAATGTAACTTGTATATTAATCTCACACATTATTTTATTTTTTAAAATTATATCACATCAAGTTTATATTAATTTCTTTTAAATTTAATATCAATTGTAATATTTGTATCAAATACAAATGTAACATCTACCATATCTCACTCACATTCTCTCTTTCATGACTAAACTAGCATAGAGGGGGTGCAAGGGTTACACCGATAGAATACTATACAAAAGTAAACATGGTAAGGAAGTGTAGTGTGAAATATATACAAGCTTATTTGTAAAATTTACAAAATGTTTGTAGTAAATATTTTGTGATAGAAAATTGAATGAAATATTTGTATCTATTTCATTTGTGGTGATTATGTAGTCCATGATTCCATGTGCTAAATACATATTTGGTGATAGAAAATTGAATGAAAGATTTGTATCTATGATATTGCTATCAGGATTCAACCATGTAGTTTTCGAGTCAAACTCATTGACCCATGATTCATGAATAGTGGTTCACAAGAACCCATCTCTCATGATAATGAATGGTCCACTTAGCACTCATTGCATCTAGGTGATGCTCACAGAGGTGAAGCATTGGTCCGTCCTGGGAGGTCACCCATCCCAGTACTGCTCCAACTCAAGCACACTTAACCACAAAGTTTCCCCCAAGGTTAAGCCCACTTAGCTTGCTACCCCATTTGCAAAACCTTCAACAAGTGTTATGCCTTATGAACCATTCATTATAGAGCCCCTTTAGCTCATCAATTGATAAGTAGGAGGTTTCTTCCATAGCGTGTCAAATTATGATATTGCTATCAAGATTCAACCGTGTAGTTTTCAAGTCAAACTCATTGACCTATGATTCATGAGTAGTGGTTCACAAGAACCCATCTCTCATTTGTATCTATTTCACTTGTGGAAAATGCATACTTGGTTTTATGTTAACAATATAAATTGTATAAAAAAGTGAAAGTAGATGTTTGGAGAGGAATAATGGCAAAAGTATACAAATATAATTCAATGACTTGTGTGAGTAAATATACAAATATAAAGTTGTATAATAATATGGTAAGAGAAAGAAAACAATGAAAACATATTTGAGTTACTAAAAACAACATTGGGCCACAATTGTTGCAGTTCTACCATCCATGTGCTCAAGATTCTTAACGTTTTAAATGCAAATATTGTGATTGTGATCATTGTTAAGCACCTTTCAACAATAGTCTATAATGAGAATTTTTTTATATCTATGGATGAAATATACATTTCTTTTGTTGCCAAAGAAATGTTGAAGGTCAATTAAGTGAAATACACATGACATGTGAAGCAAAATTTGTGTACAAAGGAGATTGCAAAGGGTTTATTAAATGAAGTGTAATCAAGTGGTGATTGCATCGTCAAGATTGATCGAGTGGTGATAAAATCATTAAGAGAGAAGAGCGCAAATCCACAAAAATCCTATTTGGATTTTAAGAAAGAAGTAAATCAACTCCTAAACAAGTTAAGAAATTTTACCAAATTGTCGTACAAAATCTCTACAAAATTGCAGAGGGGTTAATTCCATAGGGGTTGGTTATTTTGCTAGACATGGTAATGAAGGTAATATATAGAGAAAATACTAAGAAATTAAGAAGTTACATTATAGAATTCAGAGTAAAAAAATAAAAAGGAAATGATTGAAAGAGACAATCATGTAGATATAAAAGAGATGGTTAATTTGCACTTCATTACAAAATTTAGAGTACAAAAAAAATAAAAAATAAATGATTCAAAGAGACGATGTTGTTGATATAAAAGAGATGATTAAGGATGCAAATTATAATCTTCAATTCTATGTGCTCAAGTTTTGAAAAAATGAAAATTAAATAGAGAAGAATAAAAGTATTTATAGACTGTGGTCATCCAATTTTAGCTTTTCTTTCTTTCTTTCAATCGCATGCCTAAATACATTAGCGGTGATATCATTTTTTTGTTTTTGTTTTACGCGTAGTGCTTGGAAAGATTTAAGTTTAATAAAACATAAATTATGATTGTAGGTGCCCTCTATTATACATGAATGCTTATAGAGAAGAAATTTAAGGAGACTATGTCAAGGTATTAAACACTCATTAAGCGACTCAAGACTGCAACGAAACATGCTTGATAAATTTTAGAAAACCATGTGAGGAAATTTAAAAAAATTATGTTCATTTTGCTAGCAACTTCACTCCTAGCATTCCCTGGCATAAACACCTATGAGAGAAACATGTGGGAACAACCTCATCCTCAATTAAATGTTTTTATTAAATTTATTTTATGTCATTGTTTTCTTATATCATTTTGCAAAGATTTTTATATATTGTTTTCTTCATTTAGTTTAGAATAAGAAATAAATTAGTACAATATTTTGTAAGTGGCTATGAAAAAAAATTTCACAATTGAATTTACACAAGAAACAAATATGCTGCTATTGCTATTACTTCTTATTGTCACAAAATACTATAAATTGGATTTTTTTTTACAAAAGATAATAATAATAATCATTAAAATTATTCCTCTTCTACAATTTCATAAATATCTCTAGAAAGCAAAAATTTCATACTAAAAATCCCCCATAACCTTATTGATTTTGAAAGAGAAAAATAGTAATAATAACTAGTTATAATGATTGGACAATACAAAAACAATTATCCGAACATATAAAATGGTGCAACAATACATTATTTTTGTTGAGAAAATTATGATGGAAATGGAAAAATTAAAGATTACGAACTCCTTCCAAAGAAATTTTAATTATAAATATAATTCACAAAAAACACAAATAAGTTAGGGCATAAGCAACATGCATAATTAAAACACCGGAGAACCCCCAAATAAGTGAAACATTTCCAATTCAAGTCACAAATAAATTAGGTTTAAAACTCTAAATTTCTATTATTTCATAAGTGGAACATTAAATCTCCTATGTTAAAACTGCTTATGATCGACATATCATTTGTCTTTCAAGCCTCTGTAAGCTAATGACATCACTCATTGCAAAAAGAGAAGGACAAACACTAAAATATAAATAAATTGAGTGGATCCTACCTTCATTGACTTCATGGCATCACCCATCTCCTCTACATTTCTCTTCTTCTTTTCCTTGTCAATACGGTTTGTAGGTTCAAGGAAAACTCATTAAATGTAAATTTCAATTGACTCACTTTGCTAAATATTCTAATAGACATATATGCAAATTGTGGAAGAGTGCAGAAAGCCTGCCATTTGTTTGACAAAATGCGTAGTTCAGACTTGTTTTCATTCACTGCTATGATTGTTGGGCATGCTCAAAATGGTCCTCTTGATGAGGCCTCAGGACTATTCAAAGAAATGCATCAATGAAACATTGTTTCATGGACTGCAATCGTTGCTGGATGCGTAAAAAATGGACATGGATTAAATGACATAGAAACACAGTAACATTTGCGAACATCCTCCCATTGTGTGCTGAAATGGGAGCTCCATCAGTTGCAGTTTGAGACACTCCAATTGGCTTTGCTACTCACGCTCGGTTGGCGCATGATTCAAAGCATTTCATTCAACGTGATGTATCCCCTGAAAAGAGAATCATAACCCCTATCATATTACAAGCTTTTAAATCAGAAAAATAGTCTTCAAGTAGACAATACACCAAACCTAACAGAAAAGATTGGATGCAGCCCTCAAAGATGGAAATAAATACAAAATATATTTAGCAAGCGATTCGCATAAACAAAGGGGGGGGAGGAGGAGGAGGAGGGGGGGAGAATTATAAGAGGAAAAAGTTTCCAAAATGCAGCTGCGTACAAGAGCCTCTCCCACAAATAGCCTGCATAAAGAAAGAAAAAAACACATGCAACCCAAAGAAAAAATTAATTAAAAAATTTGATTATCAAATACAAAAATCTTGTTGATAAAAAATTGGCGATTAACCCAAAATTAAATGACTGGAAAATAGTGAACATACACTTACAGTCACTCTTCAATCGCCTATTATATAACAGTTGCCTTTTGATTAGTCATCTATTTAAAGACAACCTGGGCGGTGATCAAATGCATGAATAAAACAACAGACAACAACAAGCTTCATTCATTTACACTATTTTGTACAATAAATGGCAGCTAGCAGTGAATCAAATCCACCAATCCTAATATCGCATTTAATACAAAGACACCAATTTAATACAAAGACAACTATTTGAACTATGAGCAGCTATCCGAACTATGACCAGTGAATTAAATCAACCCACCAAATTTATATGCATTCATTGCAAGATTTTTTAGATTTTATCTTTTACTACTCTAAGCAATAATGAGTGAAATTGTAAATAAAAACACAACAAAATAAAACCACAACAATAGAAATAGGATGACAAAAACAAACCATGTTTCAGAACTTGCATCAACAGAGATTATAGGTGCTGAGAACATTAAATGTATGATAAAACACCTAAATTTCATCACATATTTAAATATTGATTAGATAAAGGAAATTTATAATAAACAATTTGACACATAGGTTGCATGCCGGAAAGACGTGAACCAACTCAACTTAATAAAATATATAATTTTTGCTCATTCTGAATTGATTGAAGCAGCAGTTGTAGGGAGACTAGTTTGGGGCATTAAAATAAATTGTAATTCAAAATCATTAGCTTTAATTAAGAGGCTGCAAAAACTCTCTTGTTTGGAACTCACAACGATATTTTTAGAGCCACTTTCTGTTATTGTGAATAGATTAAAGCAGTAGTAGTTGAGCTTTTGAAGCTAATAAAGAAAAATTGAAATTTTGTTTCCTCTAAATCATGATTGCAAGCACAATCGCTAATTGGATGTTATGTGGGATTTCAGTGCAGGGATGGTCAATATCCTTGGCAATGCAAAGGTGGTGGCAGTCAATCAAGGTAAGATGCTTTTGGATGTATGCCAGTACAATGGGGTGCATCTAGGTCTATGCCTATTTTTTAATCAACGTGCTTGAAGGCTCACTAAATTAGAATGGGTTGGAATCAATTCTAATTTTAATAAGGTATGCCCAATCCTACAAACTGTCACCAAGGTTCACCACAATAAAACATCTCAATGTAGCATTTTTTTTGTCCAGAGGAGATGAAAATTGACTCCTAATCCCAGTGCATATTAGCATTATACTTTGCCTATATTTTCATATTCCCTTCAGTTCTTGCATCTCATGGTTTTGACTGCATTTTTGCAGTGAATACATGTGATTTTTATGCTAATTATCTCAAATCTGAGTGTGTCTTAGTGTGCATATTTCTTTTTTTTGCATGCATTTACATTGTAGCTTTTAGAGCTGAAGAGGGTACGATTGGTGAAGAGTCTAAAATCAAGTGGTCTCCACTGGTTTGCCAAATCTTTCTGTGCATGTTATGTCCGCCTCATAACAAACTACTTGCCCAAATTAATCATGAAAGTTCTACAATGCAATATAAGCGGGCTCTACCAATATGTATAGGATAATTTCCCTCAAGTTGCGATTTGGAGCCTGATTTAATTTTAACCGTTTCATTCTGTAAGTGGGTTAAATTTTCTAAAAGTAATGTGCAACATGTTTTAGTGGTTTAGTAATTTGGAGCACATTTGATAATGGATAAAACAAAAAATTCATACAAAGCACCGAAACCATTCATTAAAATAAATAAATCAAATGATTTAATGTATCATACGAGTGGTAAAATATAAATGATTGTAAAACAGGGAACATACATTTACTATTTGTTGCGCTTCGGTTCATTTTTATTCCTCTATTCCTCTATGAAGCCTTGTCCTGTGATCTTCTGGAGGTGTTATGAACCCAAAGTAGTCAATTTAATATCTGTACCAAAGACATTATAGATTTTATTTATTGCTGCACTGATATTATATTATTTGGTACGCATTTACTGCACTACAGATATTTATCTATCATTTGATACCATTTGATACGCAATTACTGCACCATAAATATCTATTGGATCGTATTTTTGTTTTCTGACGATTTTTAACTTGTTTTCTGAGTACGTTTACCCGTTTTGTAGCATGAGACAGGTTTCAGGCTGGAACTGTCGTTAACTCTCATCGGCTAACGAGTTGAGGCTGCGGTGTAAAAAGCAGTGACAAATGCATATCAATCACCACAGATTTTTCCAGCTTGCATTCTGGTAGTCAAGTTATTCAGGTGTGAGAATGCTGAATTCTAAATCAGATATGCAGGTATGACGTTGTGAGATTTGTTTCACACTATAGCGCTAAGATTTCAAATCTAAAAGGTACATTTTCATCGCTGTGGTTCTGTTAGTATTCCGACGGCACACTTCAAGACGGCCGGGCTTAACCAGCACACTCTAAGCGTTGACCGCTTAGGTGGCTGGTGTGGGGTCCATTCCATCCGTTCCTTTCATTCCGTTTCCCTTAGCACTCCCGTTAACTGTTGCAGCCAGCAGTTAACCGCCCATTTCCCGCTTATAATTCAAACCAAACTCAAAACCGTGCCCGCACAGCAAAAGTTCGGTGAATGTTCGTAAAGAGTTTGATCGTATAAAACTTAATGCAGCGAACGAAAGGCATGCTGAAATGCTCTGATAAATATGCTTCCAAAATGTGGAAGCATAGACAAGGTACGTGAACTGTCCGATCGAATGCCTCAAAGAAATGTCATCTCATGGAATGCCATGATTCCAGGATATACGGCAAATGAGGCAGGAACTTTCAAGCAAATGCAACTGGCAGTTGTAAAGCTGGACTACGCAACCTTTGCCAGCAGCTTCCCTGCCTGTCCAAAAATTGGAGCTTTCGAACAGGGTATGGACATCCATCAAATGATGGACAGAGGAATTTTGTCAGATTGTAGTTGCAACTACCCTGATAGACATGTATGCAAAATGTGGAAGCATAAACAAGGACGGTAACTGTTTGACAGAATGCCTAAAAACAAACCTGTTTAATGGAATGCCATGATTGCAAGATATGCCGAATGTGGAAGCGTAGACAATGCACGTGAACTGTTTAAGAGAATGCCTCGAAGAAACATGTCCTCGTGGAGTGCCCTGATTATAGATTATTCGTAAAATCGACTTTTTAAAAAGGCTTTAGGAACTTTCAAGCAAATGTATTTGGCAGGTGTAAAGATAGACTCTGCAACCTTTGCCAGCATCCTCCTAGCCTGTGCCAAAATGTGAGCGTTGGAACAGGGTATGGACATCCATAAAAGCATTAAGGATAGAGCAATTTTGTTTGATGTAGTTGCAACTGCTCTAGTAGAAATGCATGCAAAAAGTGGAAGCATAGACAAGGGTCGGGAACTGTTTTGAAACCATATAGAAATTCTACATTCTTATTTTATTCTTCATTTCTTCAAAATTGTAGCACTTTTTTGTTTGTTGTTATCTATCTTAGTTTTTTTTTGAAAAATCACATGTAATAAAAGTATAGTTGTATTCTACAGGTGTGCCAATATCTTTATACTAAAATTGAACTTTGTTCTTCTTATTAGCAACTTCAGTTTTTTCAATAGGTCCTTTTATTATTTTCCATCAACTAGTTTATCTAATTTCCATGTTTCATTCTTATTATCTTTAAATGTCTTTGAACAATCTTGTTGTTCATAAATTTAATTGCTGGTAAATCAACCAATTTCTTAGTTTGTTATCATTTCCCAATCGAATCCCATTTAGATTGAGAATTTAACTTAAGTAATATATGTTAAGCAATCTAATTAGAAAGACAAAGAATTTTGTTATTTAGTTCATAGAAAATTTTGTGTATTTGGGTTTAACTTAAGTAAACCTATTTATGATAGATTTGTAGTTAAATCTTAAGATAGATAATTGAAAAGGCTTTCCTAAGCTTAAATTATGTAGACTATCTATTTTCTATCTATATTTGTAGTGAACTTGATATGAATCTTAGCCTTCATTATTTATTCCTTTCTTCATCTTCAAAATAATTTTTTCCTCTAAACAACAAACTCTCACTCATTAATGTCAAAAAAATCAGTTAATTCTACTTTGACTTTTAAATTTATCATCATTCAACAAAACTTTTCTTTTGAGTAAACATAAACATATTCACAACATATAAACCTTATCATAATTAGTTTAGTGTCCATTTACTACAATATTGTTTGTCTTTTATTTTCACCTATAAATAAAAACTCTAAATTTTTCTACTCAAATCTCCCATAGTATATGAGGATGTATCATTTTGATGTTCTTTGATAGAAATTATTGTCCTTCCTTCTTTGACTATCCCTTCCTCATTCATTATCTATTATAGGAATCCTCACCTAAATTTGTCCATGTATTTTTCATCATTACCCTTCCTCCATTGTCATCCACCCACATGGTGTCCCACTCTACATGTCTCACAATGAGGATCACTTTGATAATGAATCATTATTAAATGATTATAAGTCTATCAGTCGACAAAATTGATCACCACTTGTCTCTCCTCCAAAGTAGCCTACCTGACGATGTCACCTACTCCTTAACAAATATCATCATCACCCATCTTGAGCCCGACTAGGGATATTACAAGGTATATGATAAATTGTCCACTCATCTCTCTTTATAGTCTAGTTCTCCTACATTCATCCCTCTCTTCTAGCCAACTTCTATTCTTTTTCCTACCACTCAATATTCCTTCACCTAAATTTTCATGCCCACTCCTTCTCATCCAACCCACATTCCTACCATTTATGTTTCTCACTCCATTCCTCCTTTTAACTATGATAATGTCCCTTTAGGTAACCACTTTACCTCCTACCCCTATGTGTCACCATTTTAACCCTTCACTTATCTTTCTTGATCCTCTCTTACCACTATTGTCACTTCCTCTCCTATCATTCCATTAGCCTCACAATCCTTGCCACACTCTTACCAAAACATGTTTTTTTTACATCTACCCTCAGTGTCCCACCCTATGCTCCTAACCAAGTATCATTTACCACCTAGTTCAAGAAATGTTAATAATGAAATGCTAGCTATCTATTCTCCCATCATCTTAAACCCCAAGGGATGGAACTTTAAACCTCCTTCACAACATAATATGTTTGGCTATAATAAAACACCCAAAAGAACTATAGTTTACCATGTTAAATATTGACATACATGTATGATTGGATAAGTGATCCTAAGATACATGTTCAATCCTTTATAGATCAATGTGCATTGATTTTTACTTTGATGATATATTAATAGCTAAGCTTTTCTCTATTCATTCAGAAAAAATAAACAAAAAATGGTCCTATTCTATGGGTTCCTTCCTCTATCTTATCTTTTCATGGAACATATTCAAGTCAACATAGGATTGTAGGTTAGTTTCATCAACATGTTATGCATTGCAATCAAGGCGTAAATGAGAAGGTGATGGATTTTATCTTTTATTATCAATGCATTATTTCATAGATCTCCTATCTTCTTCTCGACTCTAATATATTAAGAGAGTATTTATTAGGATTTTTTTTCGAAAGATTTGCAATCAAATTCTCTTGCATAAATATCCAACTTTTATAACACTTTGTATGATTATATGTAGGTGAGGGGTCATTTTAAGGCCTTCAAGATCTTTGACCTCTAATGCCTCTATTTATTTAACCCCATTCTCTTCTCAAGAAACCAATAATTCTACAAAGAAGAACACCAAGAACTTATAGTTTCCTCTTTAACCCAACCCTAATAAAAAATAATAATTAAAGTAACTAAAACTGCCTTACTCGTTCTCATCATCTAAACTTACTATCTCCCTTTCTTCACAAGCTAACACTAATTGGATGAATCTATAAATCCACCAATTCCATCTTTCAAGAGCTTATTTAAAATAACCTTATCCATCTTTAACATATCCAACCCTTGAACCCTAACCTCTTCTTATTCTACCAAATTTTCTAGTTCTTTTAGTCGATGGACCTATTTTTCTTTGAAACATGCCTTACTATCATCCTCTCCTTTTTATTTTTCTTAATTATCTCTTTGGACTTCATTCTCACCAAATTACATACCCCCTTACCACAATAATTTTTCTTCTTCTTCACTTTTATAAATTCTCCTAGGAAATGCTTCTGTTAATCCAACCCTAGGTAATTATTGAAGTTCTTTCTCTTTTTCTTAAGTTTTTACATGGATTTTTTGTTGAGTGTTTCCTTTTTTCCTTTGTATTATTTTCTAATTTCTCTTTTTTCAATGAGGATTCTCCTATTCTACATTTGTTTTCTATATTCGATTTATTACATTGTCTGACATTTTATCATCTACTTTAGTTATTCATTACTAATTTAGCATCATAGGTGTACATTTAGACTAGAAAATTATTCACTTTTTGATCATGGTGCCAACACATTCGTATCAAATTATTAAATTTGGGACAACTAGAAGTATCATGTGATTTATCATCACAAAAATCACATGTGGAATTTCCTCATGTTTTCTTCTGCACTCATTAGCATAATGTCCTAGTTTACCATAGTTATAACATTTTGGCCTTTTGGCCCTTCCTCTTTCTTCAATACCTCTATTATTATTGTGGCCGCCTCCCCTACCACCTCCAAGCTCTCAATAGTTACCATTGTAACTCATGGAGGGTCCTATATCTTGAATTTGTGGTACCGCATACTATACTATTAAGTGGTCTTATACTTGCTCTCAATTGAAGTTCCCACTAGCCATGTTCCAAATAAACATTCAATACTCTTATAGCTAAAACCTATACTCTATCTATTCCCATATCAAGAAAATGCTTCCCTAGTCAATCTATGTGAACCATTGGTTCATATTCATCTTGTTCATGAAGTAACATTAGACACCTTTTATTTTCATGTTTGTCCCACTTTATATTTTAAAGTATCCACTTACTATCTTTCTATGGGATTTCTCAAGTTCCCCTCTTAGTGTGGTAGCCCTCTTGGTGCCTTTGATGATCAAGTATTCATTCCTTAGATGTTCTTCCCTATTGTAATTTTTATACCAAAATTTACTTCTTCGAGGTGGCAGAGAAGTCTCATCCTTATCGCATTTTATTAGAATTCCTTACTTCAACATTATGTTTTCCAACTCTAATTTGAAATTATCAATTTCATCCTTTCCTCCTAAATCATTCTCCCATATCTTTGACTAGGATTATATTCTAGTGATCAGTTCTACTACATCCTTATACAAAGAGGAAATATTTTCGTCTACTTATGTTATAATGTGAGGGGATAACCCTAAAATAAACTACTCAATACATTTCTTTTATGTCAATGTTTCTTCTAATTTTCTAACCACTCTTTTAAATTATTGTTCATTAAATTTTACTAATCCCTCAGTTTTTTTTCATCTTCCATAATCTTTATGATTCTTGTTCATACATTACGTGAATGGAAAATTCTCACAAATAAGTCACTCAATTTTGTCCATATTTTTATCATGCTTAGGTCATTACTTATTATTCCATCTTAGTGCCTCATCATTGAGGGTATCCATAAAATCATATAGTCGAGTCTAGTCATCATTAATGCCAACCCCACTCCAATGGAAGTCTAAGGTAAAGATATGTTTGCTAGCATCCTTGGTGTATTTACCAAAAATAGGGAGCTTAGTCACATGTGTATCCATATTTGGAGGAGGTAAAGGTGTTCTTGATTTATTTTGTATGGTTAGGTTGTATCCTTTCTCTTAATCTAGTCTCTACTCTTGTATCTCTTTCTTCTCTATTTTTATCATGGCTTCTTTGTCTAGTTTTTGGTGACTTGTTTTATTCTATTGCTAAATATTATCTCCTCTTCTTCACCAATTAACAACTACTTTACTTCCCCCCTTATTTACTTCCTCTTCTTCCCTATAGCAACCACATCAATAGTATCCCTAAAAATAAGGTCAAAGTTCTCTAAATTCATTGCTACCTTATATTCTTTCAATTGCCTTACCATTTTAGTTAGACTTTTCTCTATAGTTCTAATTTAGGCTATTTTCATGTTCATGCCATGTCCATTGAGGATATACCTATCTCAATGCTAGGGTTTGTATTCATTGCATCCCTCTTGATACACTCTCTTGATGCTTCTCACACTTTTTCTAATATTTTCCATTATCTTTCCTCTCAATCCTAGGATTGTTTCAACATTATTTATCCTTCTTTTCTATCATGATTAATAAATTCTTTTCAAAATCCATCTTGATCATCTCACCAATAAATTCTTACACTCTCTTGTTATTGAAAATTTCCATAAATATTTAATTGATTTAAGTTGTCCATCCTTAAATCTCTTTTTTTAATACCTTAATTTATCAAGGTGTAGCAAAAGACACCTAATACTGCCACACCTTTCTTTTAAATATCTACTATGATCTCTATCTTAGTTTATATTCTAGAAAATTAATTTTGCAAGACTTACCTTTTAGTGCGCTTATAGGTTTTCATTAGGCCACTCTTTATTTTTCAACTTAATAGGAATATGATTTTTTAGAAAGAAATTCATAGGGACATCATGGCTCAGTCTAAAAGCCTTTTTCAAGGGCTAATGTGTTGCATAGGACTAAGGACATGAAATATCTTATTAGTAGCAATCTAGATCATTGATGAGGGTGGTTCCTACAAGATAATCTATATGAATTGAGGGTAGATTTCCTATCTATTTAAGGCTAAACTTAAAGCTATTTGTGTTGAATACGTGTGAAAAGGGATAGAGTTTCCTTGGATATGATTAGAGGTTTCTTGGATAGGTATATAAGTTTCTTGGATATGGGGGGATTTTGATTAGTCACTATTTTAATTTTTAGAAAATCATTCTTGTGAAAATCATTACTTGGACAGGGAGGCTATCAAATATAATCACATCAAAATGCACTTTCCCACTTGCTTTTGGTGGTTAAGAGCATATAAAACATGTTCCTGGTTGTGATTAGTCCAAGAAAGTGACTAGGTGACACATAAAAAAATGTCACTATCCACATATGGCATTGGCTTGGTCATTAACATATTATCTTGTGGTGGGTTTTAATTGGTTGGTAGAATCTATAGAATTCTAAGTTGCATTGAGTAGTTGGGAACTAGGGTTTAGGCTTACCACATGTTGACTTACTTTTAGGGAAGGTTGTATAAAGAACCTTAGGAGTTTGAAAGGAAAATATGCAAAGAGTGAGGATTAGTGAAAGGGATACCCAATACTGATGGAAGAAGAAATAGGATCAAGGTGAGGGAAAATTTGATACCACTAAATAATATGAACAAAAAGGTGAAGGAAAGGGATCAAGGATCAATAATATTCAATGCTAGATGCACTTTTTTGTAAATAAAAATATAGAAGTCTTATAATCTATGACTCAAGAGAAATAGGTTAGGGATCATTAATGTGGTGTGCCTAATGCTAGAAGAAGAAAGAGAAAGGGAAATAATGTTGAAGACTTTCAAGGTTCAGAGGTTGGTTTTCCCACATGCCTTAAACCTTTTGGGTAAGATGGTATGAGTAAGCCTACAAGTATGGGTTCCATAAGAAGGAAGGTAGATGGAAATTGGGTTGAGGGAAATGAGTAGGGAAAATACTAAAAGTACAAGATTTTGAGACTAAAGAAAAAGTGAATCCTCAAATTAAGAATTGACAATGGTGAATACTCAATGCTAAAGGAGAGGAAGCATGGAAAAGAGTAAGTGGAGAATAATTAAGGTTCATGGATTAGTATTATAGCTTAAGAAGTACATGATTATAGGAGACCTAAAATTCTAGGGCTAAAGGTAAATATGAAGTAGGGGGAAATGCATGATAAAGTACAAAGGTAATGAGAAGTCTAAATGACTAAAATAGTCAAAGGTCTCAAACAAAAATTGAGATGTTGGGTTTCAAGGAATGGAGTAAAAGAACATTGGCAAGAGGAAACCTATAAACCCCAAAAAGGCTAGAAATAGACACAATTACCCCTAACACTTTAGAAATTTCTATAGTTCGAGATATTTAGGCACATGACAAGTATAACAAAAGGCAAAGCACTACAACAATAATATTTTTGAATAAGAGGGTTCATTGAAGGAGTTCTTAGATTGGTTATAGATGATGGCCAAAACATGGCTCTATTAAGAAAGAAAACACTAGAATTAGATAAAATTGAACTTACTAATATAGGCCCCAACATCACCTAGAATGGGGCAAGACAAAGATATCACATAGCAACTATAAGGACAAAAATATAAATCTTTCATCAAATATCGATGAGGGACTCTATAAGCAACAAAATCAAATTAAAAAAGAACTAGAAACACACTAGAGTCCTTACACTAAGAATGGCATTCGAGGTAAAGGCTCAAAAGGACAAACACCAAAGGAGGGGTTCCCTAATTTTATCTAAAATTAGAGATGGTGTTGCAAAGCATAAAGAAATGGAAACTTTATTAGAGAATGTTTCCAAAAATTCTAAGATAAGTAACTAGCTTATGAACCCATATATTGAGGTTTATCATAATTAAAGATTTTCAAAATTACTTCATACAAGAAAGTAATCATCATGAATTAACAAGGCCTTTGAGTAATCCATGGCAAAATGTGTGTGGAAGTCAGTTCATTTCATCTCCATGAAATCAACTAAACTAATCATTAGAAGTATGAATTGCGACAATATTAAAGATGAATTTCATTGTAGTCTAGAAAGATCAACACATACTCAAAGGTTCTTGACAACTCTAATAGTTGTTGTAGTGGGGCATGTCTAGAAAATCAAAAGTAATTGTCAACTTTTCACTATGGTGGCAAACAAATAATTTGTTTTCCTCCCTTTCCACACCACTGAGTAAATGTCTTGCATTTGGAAAATACCCTATTGCCTTCATCTCAAGCCATATTCTCCAACTTTGCATAGATCTATTGCGTATGTGGATGTGATATATCTCCTAAACAGGAAGTATGTACTATTTTATGGCCTTCAATCCAACTACATCCAGAGATCTTTTTAATTCCTGAACTTTCATCAATCTCCTTACTATTTGCTCACACCACCTGCCCACTTTTACATAGATGTTTGAGAGAAGAACATAAGTCACATCTTTTTTAGGATCCAAATAAAAAAACATCACTGTAAATACTCCTAAGCCTATATTCATATGTGATCTGTAGGCAGCAAGAAAACATATCCATCCAAATAAAAAAGCAGCATCGTTGTAAATACTCTTGAGCCTATGTTCATATGTGATCTGCAGGCAGCAAGAAAATAGATCCACACAACCACCATAGATTTAATTGGCATCTTAATGATAAAGTTTAGGGTGTACTCAGGATAGCCAACATGAACAAGTAGGTCAAGCATGCACACATAAAGATCAAATGTAGGTGTAATACAATAAGAGTTATCCATGTGATTGAGTATGTATAGTCCACATGCACTAAATCTGCATGGCTGCATGCACATATAACAAAAGCAAAGTTTATAATGTCAGATATGTTCCAAAGTGCTGCATTAATTCAAATATTTTGAGAGCACCCTTGCAAAATCCATTTTATACATATCCCACAAACATTGCATTCGATGAGAGCACATTTCTTTGAAGAATTTTGTCAAACAATTTACGTGCCTTGCCTATGCTTTCATATTTTCCATACATGTCTATTAGAGCATTCATATTTTCCATACATGTCTACTAGAGCATTTCCAACGATAATATCTGACAAAAATCCCCTTTTTGTTGAACTTTGATGGATGTCTATACCTTCTTCTTGAGCTCTCATATTGATACAGACGGGGAGTATGCTGCCAATTTGTAAAGCCTTCTCACGAATCCATTTTGTGCATATCCTGCAATCATGACATTCCATTCCATTAAATAGTATTTTTTGAAGGCATTCTGTCAAACAGTTATCGCCCAACCCCTTTCTATGCTTCCACATTTTGCATACATGTCTACCAAGGTAGTTGCAACTACAATCTGACAAAATTTCTCTATCCATCATTTGATGGATGTCCATACCCTATTCCAAAGCTCCCATTTTCACACAGGTAGAGAGGCTGCTGGCAAAGGTTGCGTAGTCTGGCTTTACAACTGCCAGTTGCATTTGCTTGAAAGTTACTGCCTTTTCATAAAATCCATTTTCCATATATCTTGGAATCATGGCATTCCATGAGATCACATTTCTTTGAGGCACTCGATCAAACAGCTCACGTCCCTTGTCTATGCTTCCACATTTTGCATAAATGTCTATTAGGGCATTTCAGCATGCCTTCCGTTCGTTGTAATAAGTTTTATATGATCAACTCTTTACGAGCATCCACTAAAATTTTTCTGCGCAGGCACGGTTTTGAGTTTGGTTTGAATTATAGGCGGGAAATTGGCGGATAACTACTGACTGCAACGGTTAACGAGAGAGCTAAAGGAAACAGATAGAATGGGCCCACACCAGCCACCTAAGCGGTCAACGCTTAGAGTGTGCTGGTTAAGCCCGACCTTCAGGACAGAAAAGGACGACGCTTACAATCACATAGCCCATCCAACTCGTCCATAATTTATTGATTAGTCCCAATTGATTGACAACTTGATATTTATGTGCTATACCAATTGGCAAGTGGGTTCATGAGTTAAATAGAAAACCATGAAAGCTTGACTAGAAACCATGCTAGTTTCACGGCGTGAGACTTGTTTCAGGCCAAACCTCATGCAATATATAGTCTATCGGCTAATAAAGTCTATCAGATATAAAAAAATTACTGAGAAATCTAACATAATCAATCAAGTATATCAATTATAAAGTCTATGTAAAATCATAGGTGGATGCATTCTAGCAAAGTAAACTTCATTGCCTGTACTACAATCACATGAATGATGTGCACTTGAATTGTGCATTTATACAACATACACAAACTCACAAACAAATATGCAATAATATAAATTTAATATATCAAACTATTTATCATTTTAAAATTAAATTCAACTATATAAGAATAAAGAAGTGAATTATTTCACCTAGAGTTTGACATGATTAGATTCACAACCATGAGGACGTGAAGTGTCACTTTGAGTAGAGCATGTCATGATAACACAAGCTACAAGAAAGGTTTCATTAGAAAATTAATAGGTATATAACAAACAACATACATAGATAAAAACATTAAAAATTTGTACAAGTTTAAATAAAAATTTAATTTATACATTTATAGAAATCTAAGGATCATCCAAATCTTTGTAATACCTAGCAACTTATTGAATGCCGATCTAATCTAGTGCACTCCTAAGAGTGTAAAGGGCTATTGCCTAAAAATTTAGGCACAATCTCTTGATGTAATACCCCTCCGTTTTGCTTCTCGTTTCATGTTGTTTTATGCTTTGCTTGGATTGCAGCTACTTTGATACTGGAGACATTTTTTCATTATGATGTTTTGATCGCTACTCTTGAGCAACAACTATTATTGTGTGATGTAATTATCTGATTTTATTTCACATGCTTTGATGAATTAATGATGTCAGTAGAATTATCATGTGATTATTTATGTGAATATTGTTAATGACGTTAGTGTCAGGCTTTGATGAGTGTATTGGTGAAGAAGATGGGTTCGCATCACTCGCTTGCGAGCGCCCTGCGAATCCAAGATTTCTTTTTCACGGTGTGAATTATATGCTGGATATATTATATTGTTTACTTGATTTCAGGTTGCAGGTACATGACATCAACTCCACCTGGTTTCACAGGTTTGAGCGTGTCGATCCAACGGTTAAGTTGAATGGGAGATAGTAGCTTGGTAACATGTGTCAGGTCTACACCCTAGCCTTAGTGTGTCGTCAATTCTGAGTATTGAGTCATGTTGTCTCTTATTTGATGTTAAATAATGTTTTGAAAAGTGCTGTCTTATTAAATAGTTCTTTTAGAAAATTGCATTGGCTGGAAGAAATGTTTATTTTTATAGTATATTAATGTTATGCTTATTGGTTATTTTTAAAATGCTTATTGAAATTAAAGTTAAATTATTTAATTTATTAAATTTAAATCTCAAGGGATTAAATTTAATTATTAAATAATTGTAGGTAAGTTAATTAAAGTTAAATTATTTAATTTATTAAATTTAAATCTCAAGGGATTGGATTTAGTTATTTAAATAATTTAATAATAATTATGTAGGTATATTTGATTGTTAAATTAAATTAAATCAAAAAGGGAATTATGTGAAATTGAAATTTTTCTTTAAAGTCAAATTAGGGCCTTCCAAAGAGGAGAAATGAAATTAACTTTTAAATTCAATTTCTTGTATTGAATGTGAATTAGGGTTGCATTAGGTTATTTTGGAATTTTGAGGAAATGATGTTTTATAAGATTAGGGCAGAAAAATTTGGGAATTCTTCTTCCTTCTTTTTTTCACAGGTATGAGATTTTTGGAGAGAGTTTGCACATGAAAGTTTTGGAATTATTTTCTGTTTGGAGAATTAAATTGAAAGGAGAGAAAATTTTGTGAAGAAGGTGGAGCTATTGGATCAAAGCTTGCTGGAAATTCTTTGCATTGTGGAAAAAGAATTGTGAGGAGCTCAAAGGAAACTCTGCATCAAGAATTTTGGCTATTTCCTGTGGCTGCAAATAACCAGGTTTTCTTTTATTTCTTGCTTTATTGTTCCTAGTTTAATCTATTTTCTAAATGATAAGAAATTGCAAATGGGTGATTTTTCTTGAAACCCTAGGTTAAACTTCAACATTTTGGTATTCAGATTTGTTTTTCAAAATACAAACCCTTTTAGAAAATTTTGTTGAAAAACTCAAAATCAATGTATTACTTTTTGTTTTATATTCAGATTTTTTTTAAATCTCTTGAGCAGGAGATGTCTATTGTTATCAATATTATTACTGGTTTTAAATTTATTTATTCAATTTCACCAGTAAATGTAATCCTGGAAAAAAAAAAAAATGTAAATATACATTACATATATCATATTCTAAATATGATATAAATAATCTATATTTACATACATATAGATTTTTATTTTACTGTGTTGTATTTTTTATAATTGTCACCGGTACGACAAATATATGAAATTCGTACTACGTACGAATTTTTCTTTTGAAATTTTTTGTTGGTTAAAATTTTTTTTTTATAAGTTTGGGAAGGGGCTCGGCCCCCCCACTGTTTTTTGTTTTATGTGGGTACATAGTACCCACTAGGCAGTGTGCCCACCACATGGGGGGACGCACTGTCCAGTGGGGACTGCGGCCCCCTCCATTCTCTGTTGTCGGTCGCTGTACTTAGAGTACAGTTGGTACAGGCTTTACATGGTCTACGGACTGTCCGCGGGTATCGGCGGTACCGTTCGTCGGACGAGGTACCATCCGGACCCGTGTGTTTTATTTTTTTTTTATTTTTATTTTTGTTATTTTTAATTCGTTTTAAATTTTATTTTTTTTTATTTTGATTTTCGTTTATTTAAATTTGTTTTAAATTTTATTTTTATTTCGATTTGATTTATTTTATATATATAATATTTAATTTATATATATATATATATATATATATATTATATGTATTTTTATATTATATATGAATATATATAATATTTAATATATATATATATATATATATATATAGAATGTAATTAATATTATATATATTGTTTATGTAATTTTATTTAAATTTTTTCTTATATAATCGATTTATTGGATCAAGATAAAAATATTGATTTTAATAGTGCATATTAATATGAGGTGTTTTTCTTTGTAAATGTGTGTATTTAATACCTTGTTAAACATAGGAACATTCAACAACTTAGACAATTAATTATAGTCTAATTTATTATTGCTCATGATTTGATTTAGTTGTAGAGATTACGTATTTAATAAAATATTGATTGGTTAATGTAAAGTCTTGAATGAATTATTTTACTTTGCTGCGAAAAGCATTACATAGGAACATGGTTTTAAGATAACCAAATATAGAACTTTTCATTGTCAATGCATGAGTTCATTTATGTATCCTTTAATGAGTATGTTGTGAATGAGTGTTGGGTAGTTGGGTTGTAAAGTCTTCCGGTAAAACGTGGGTCATTCCCTTGTTAAACTATTGTTTTGATTTCCCTTGGGTAGTGTTACAAGTATCTAGTGTCCTCCTAGTGTTGGAGTGGATTTCTTTGCGGTTGCCTCCTAGGATAGGAGAAAGCATGTTGGTTCAGTTCTGTAACACTTGAGTAACCCTTGAAGTTAGATTGTGTAGTGTGTTATCCAATTAGAAGAGTGGCTTTTGTTAGGGGCCAGAGCCCAAAGAGGTAAATCGGGTAACCTTCAGAAGAGATTTTAACAACTGAGAACTAAAGTAAATGTACTTAGAGGACTAGGATGTAGTTCACATTAACCAAGATAAATTAACCTCACTCACAGACACAAGGATTTGTTTAGACTTGGGGTGAGTGAGAAGGCCTAGAATGGCAAGATCACTATCTTGTCCTTATGAGAGGTAGTTGATTCTGCTTGAGTTAGTATGATTGTCGGGATTCGGTTGAGGCCACCAGGATTTTCAGAACCTACGAAGAATGCCCTGAGGATATCTCATGACAAACCTTGCGATGACACTCTGTCTAGGATAACACTATGTTATGTTGTGCGTATGGTTCTTTAGCACACTTGATTATATTATGTCTGGAAGCAATGTAACCATGATTAGAGATAGACTTATATTGTGCTTATGTGTGGTTGAGTCAGCTTGTACTAGTATGAGTCTGCCTTTGGTTTGAGGTAGTAGGTTTCTCATCCATGTTACTTTGTTACTATCTCCTAGCATGGGGGGTGGGCCTACGGGTACCACATGGTTGGGTGGAACATGCACCAAAACCGTTGGGTCCCCTTGATCTTTAGTACTTGGTGGCGAGACTTCTAGATGGACATCTCGCATTTCTTACTTTTAATTCTTGTACTTTGTATCTCGTATTGTAATGATATTGATTTACCCCTCTTGTGTTATGAGGTGGACCTTGTAATGATCATACTTATGTATTTTGACTCATTCTGGGAATGAGGATTGTAATAGATGTATGTAATAGATTTATGAAATGAATGCTTCATTTTTATCTCGTATCTTTTTATGTTGTTGAATGTTATTACTTGAGTTATTTATTTTCAATGTAATTTAGATGATGTATGTTAATGGGGTTTTAAGTAATCTCAGTTATGTAACCCTAGGGGATGTTGTCAATTATAATTGAACATGTGGGTTTAATTCACTTCTTTAAAAAAAAAAAAATTAGTACGCTTGTTTAGTGAATTGAAACTTCCTCTAGGGTTGTGTGGCGGGGCATTACACTTGACCCACCAATGATTTACAAACTATCTATACTATTCAGATCTACACCTTGGATCAACACAAACCACATTCTTTGCAATAGATGATAATGTATGAAGATATGTAGGAGACTCAACCTATGTGGCTATATGTGCCTCATTTGGTGCCTATGGCTCAAATTATGCCCTATAAAATCTCATGTGTTGCTTGTGTAAAATGTGATGCCTTTGCTCCCTATGTTGCCTCACACCACTAAATATGACCAACTATTGAGATGAGAGGGATGCCATAGTCTAAGAAAATTATTTATTATGCATTAAGAAAATAAAATGACATACAGGTATGTAGTATCTACAACTCCTCAAAATCATTAATACCAAGGATGTCTCATGGTGACACCGAATTTACTCTAATATATGCATCATATGTGGTGGATGGCCAAATAATTGAAGTAGACATGCATGACCTTGACATAAATATATCCACGTAATCAGATGACATGTACTTGACATGGAACATGAAGGAAGCCATACTCTTTTAACATCATCTCTTGAACACTAAGAAATTGACTCTACAAATTTTCAAAATTGTCTCTTTGGGAGCAAATGAAGGTTAGGACCTACATATTTCCTCCTATTTTGATGATGAGGTGCTATTTGGCCACATATACTCAAGCTAGTAAAAAAAATCATCTTTTCTCAATCCAATAAAAGAGAAAGTGTAATCCACACTATTTTCTAAATGTACCTCTACATATAATTATTTGTAAAAATATAATGCCACCTCATCTTTTTGAAGTCACATGTGAGGAAGTATTAACCAACAAGGATAGATTAAATGTGTTACAATAGAGTCCTCAAATCTAGTGACATGGCATCCCCTAACTTATGTCTACTAACCTAAAATGGAAACATAGTGTTAACATCATTAGTGGTGAGAAAGCCATCAATCTCAATATATGGTGTTGTGCCCTTTATACTAGTTACTAACGAGTAATAAAATCTCTCCATATTGACATCATCATATTTGATTATATGATTGAATAGTATCATTTATGCGCCATAACTCTAATCCAATAGATGAAGTACCATCTCTATTAGGAAGTAAATGCATATTATTAATTGTTTCACCTAAATGTATGAATGCATCTCTTAAGATGGAGCGTGTAAACAATTCTAAATTTTAAGTGCTTTAATAAATAAAATTATAAATAAATAAAAAATCATTTTCAAATGAAATTTTAAAATTTAAATATATCAAAGTTATCATTTTTAGACCAATTGAATTATATAGTTAATTTATGATAAGGTTATATATCAAATTTATAATCCTATACTATATATTTCAATATCAAATTTGGCTTGCGAAAAAGTTTACAGACATGAAAATGAAGGGGGGGGGGGATGGTATCCAAAAAATGGAAATACAAAATAAGGTCCTAGGAAAAAAATGATCTGGAGGCTATATTCAAACCTAATAGAAAAATAGTACATAATTATGAGACATAAATACCTTGATCTTGCAAATAGAGAAATGATCTTCACTCTCGCCAACCTATCAAAAGGATCCAAAATGTAGAATTTCCTCTCTTGTTGTTGTTCAATAATTCATCCACACCTCTCTTGGATAATGCGCAATAAAGAAAAAGCCCTCTTCTAGAAAGATTCATGGAATGGCTACAAACCACTTCGTTAATAGGGAGATTGGAATCAAATATTGAGAATTAAGGAGTCTCAACCTTTGCAATTTCCTAGTATTAGTTTATTAATTTAATTATGCCTATGTTGCAATTTCTTATTCATATTTATTTTCGTCTAATGTGACTTGGCATAATGAGTTGTCAGCATGTTGGAAGGTGACATGAAAGGCGACAAGGATGTTATGGTCCCCACAAGGAAATGTAGGCATCTCACTTTGGGAAGAGATTCTTTGACATGTGTCGGCATCTTTTAGGGATTTGTAAGCCATTATGCTATGAAAAATTCTTATGACGAAGTTATGAAGCCTAAGAGCCATATTCTATAACGTGTTGGACAAGTGTTGATTAGCATCTTTGCATGAGAAAGTGGGCACCCAAGTTTGACTTGTGATAGGTTGTAAGAGAGTGTAAGAAGCATATGCTATTAATAGTCTATTATGACAAATTTTCTTACAACTATAAGAGTTGTCATATATGATAGATTATATGACATTATAAGACATTTGTCATACCTAGTTGGGGCAAATTTGGGGCGCCCAAGTATGGAGGCTTAGAAGGAGTAAGGAATGTTTGGACAAGTACCATAGAAGTCAAACTTGTGTTGGGAAAGTGTGCCACATGGATTTGGAGGCCCAACCCTTGTTGCTTGCTCATGAAGCTTCCTCTATGCTTGTATTTCTCCATAAATAAGGTGCTTGTGGGAGTAGTTTGTATGGTTTATTTATAGGTATTGTTATGCTTCCGAAATTGCTCCAGAATTATACATTTTTGTATACTCTTGGAAGAACTTGCATTGCAAGTGCATTGTAATCACCATTGATTCGATAATATATTGTGTAGGTTTTGGAGTGGGGTCTTTCTCTTGAAAGGGTTTTCCCCACATGTATCTTGTGTTGTGGGCATTTATAATTTGCATGTGATGTTATTTTGTAAATCCTTTTTTTGTGCATTTCATATTGTAAATGTCAAAATAATTAAAATGTACATCTCTCCTCATTAGATCGGTGTTAGGAAGTGTTTGCACGTATCTTGCTTCCTTTCATCAAATAGATACCTTCCTAAAACATCAATGAAGAAATAAGGTAAAACATTACTTCTTAGTGGATTCTATTTTATTTACCCCAAGAGCTAAATGGAAATCACTTGAGTTTTTGCCCATTCCTCAATCCTTAAAATCCCTTGTAGTGGATGAACTTAATAAAATAATTTTTTTTTTCTCAGATAAGAAGGATGAAATAATTTGCACCATTTCAAAAATAGGTAAATTCTCAGTCAAAGAAGGGTATTTTTCCCTCATGGGAAATCATAATCATGATCATTGAGCAACTAAACTTTGTTGGGTCCATCTCATCTTCCTAAAATTGGTGCTTTCTCATGGTCGACACTAAATGACATAATCCTTATAGTATGAGATTGGATAGATTGGGAATCACCATGGTCTTCCCTTATGTTCTCTATGGCATGGCCTATGAAAGTACATATCGTCTCCTCCTAAATTGTAACTTTAGTCAACAATGGTGGAATTGGCTGCAAGAAAAAATGGGTGGGTTGGTTTGGTCTCTTCAAATAGTCTCTTTTTAAACATTTCTAGAGATAGCCCTCTCTTTTTTAGGAACCCCACTTATGTTTGCATATGGGACTTGAGTCTTTCCATCTTAATTTGACAGATATGATTGAAGAGGAATCAAATAATTTTCAGAAAGAAAATAGCAAGTGTTGAAACTGTGATACTGATAATAGAAAAACTATATCTGAAAAAAGGCTATTACTTCAAAGAAATTTGCTTCAAATAAGAAAATGTCATCTTGGGATAGTTCTGTTCAAATTGCCCCATACTTTTACTGCCGGGAGCCCCCCTACTGGCAAATTATGGTCATTTCATAAATCCTCCTCCATCTCATGGCTTTATCCAATCACTCCATAAGAAAATAAATAGAAACTTGGTCCAATGGTTGCCCCCCTTTAAATATGGTGTAGCTTAACTTTGTTGGGGTTTCTCATGAAAACCCCGGAAAGTCTATTGCAGGCGCTGTCCTGGGGGACCATAATGGTAAGGTTATTGTAGCTGCATTAAAAAAACTCCCTATTACTTCAAAGTCCTATGACTAGACTTGGCACTTCACAAAAATATTTTAAGCCTGCAGATTGAAGGTGACTCCTTGATTGTTATCGATATCCTATCCCATAATTTCTCAATGAACTGGAAACTAGATTATATTTTTAATCACATAAAACTATTACTTCAAAAACTCAATAACTTTAAAGCTTTCCAGTGTTACAGGTAAGCAAATAAACTAGCAAATTCACTTGCAAACGCAGCGATTGATAAAGATCTCGATTATGTGGAGTTTCCTGATTGGAACACAATCGACCTAGGTATGGGATTATCATACATGTGACTCCAATATTTTAGTGAAGATCTCATTTGTTCTGAGCTCTAGTATCAAGAACCTAAATGCAGTTTGTTTAAAAGGTTTTCTAAATATGGTATTGGTATCTTCAGCCCCTAGATTGATATCTACTGTAATTAAAAAGCATCTAGATCCTTTTCCTAGGTTAATATAGAGTATTAATAGTTTTTCCTTGTCCTGGTTAAGGGTCTTTTGGGATATAGAGTTGGTTCATCGACCTCTGCTAATTTATGGTTTCATCTTGGCTCATCGATTGCTCCATGGCGTCAATTGGTTTGACGTGGTGTTTGTATGGAATGAAATCACTTTATTAGGTGATATACGTGGCTTCAGACAAGCACTTGTTCTATTGAATCACTTTCATTAGACATGGTGCTTGCGTGGAGAGTAAACTTTTTGTTTGGTGTATTATGTGGATCTTGACACATACTCCCTCCACTGGCATATCTCTCCATAATCTCTCTTGTTTAATTCTAATATTTTATGAGTGATTTTTGCAGGTTTTATCGAGTACCTTTCGATGTGTGTGCTTTCCTTCTCTATTCTTCTTCATCATCGCCCGTCTTGTGCTGTGATTTCAATGAATGTTTTGACATGTGATTAGACAATGCCTTTAATTTTTGTCATTATGGATACCCCTCCAACTTGGCTTTCCCATTCTATTTTATACTCTTCTCCTCTTTCTCTCTCTTCATCACACTTTGTGATCCCTAGTCTTCTACTCGGCCTGTGCATTCCCTCCCTTCTGCAGCTTGCCATGCTCAACCTTTACATCTTTATTAGAGACCCCAAATGGACCCCTCCTAACACTGGTCCTTATGATGCTGTGAAACTTAAAAGGATATTCAAATTCAATTGTGAACTTGTAGAAGCTTCCATGAGGGTTGTTATTAGTGCTGATTTTCTTAAGGATTCACTTTGTCATTACTCATTCCTGGAAGTGGGTTCAAGTTTTCTCTCCAATGCCATGGATATTCTCCAGTGCTGCAATCTTTTCCATTTGCTTTGTAGGAAATTCATTCATGAAATTGTTATCAGCGATGACCAGCTGCAACTAGCTCTCACAGAGTATGTGCCTCTTGAGGGTCAAATCCTCGTGGGTGGAGCTTTTTCAAAGTTTCTTCTTCATAATTCAAAAGAATGGAAGTGCTTGTTCAACGCCATGGGTATTAGTCTGAGAAATGACTGTAGTTTATCTTTCAAGAATGTTGTCTTCTCGCATGGGGATCAAGTTGATCAGTCTCTCCTCCAAAAGTCCAAATTATTGTTCAAAGTGCTATGTATTCTTCTCAAGCGCTCTCCACTCTGCCAGTTTCTGATGTAAGACTCTCCAAGGCTATTAACCTTTCCTATGATGAAAAATTAAGTGATGACGATGGCAATACACTGTCCTCCTCTTCATAGTCTATCCCTTCTGCCTCTTGGTCTGGTTTTTGTTCGAATCTATGGGTGATATGGTCTCATATTCTTGATGTTTTCTCTTATCTTCACTCAGTTTTTCTTCTGCCAGTATATGACTTCTTTTTGGTCATTTTTCTCTCAGCTAGGGGAAAGGACTCAGTAGTTGAGCATGTTTCAATAGTTGTGATAGTAGTTGTTAATATAATGTCCAATAATTGTAACATAAGTACCCTAACTTAAACAAAATGTATCCCTTAGATCTAAAAAACAACCAATCATGTGATGCCACATCAGCGCTCAACTACTCATGATGTGAATGCACAAGTATTGGTAGCACTTTTTTTTTTGGGGCCTTTTTGGACACCTTGACAAAAAGCATGCTGATGTGGCATCATATTTGATGATGTGGCCCTGAAACGAAAGTTACAAGCAGGGGACTTGCCATGTAAACCACTGTAAAAAAAATTGGAGTGATTTGAAATTTCCATGTAGGATTTTGGGAAGCGCAAAGTTAGGGTGCACAACTACTGGGTCCTCTCCCCTATTGCTACAACTTCTATTTCATATATGCATCTATTTTCTATAATCAATATACTATAGGGATTTATCCCTTTTATAAAAAAACATTGATCTCTAAAACTTAATTTGAATTGATATTATCATTTTATTAATATTTTATATAAAATTGATATCAAATTTATATTGAATTTAGATAAAATTGATATACATTTTAGATTAAATTTATAAAAAAAATTATATAAATATTGTTAAGCTGGTAAAAAGGGATCTAGGCTAAATATCCTAACTTAAATCAATCTTTTCACCTTAAACATTCGGGGACACAAAATCAACAAAGAGATAATGTTTGGCCATTGTCCTCAAGGGAGAGTCAAACAGGTTGGTTAGGGTTTTGGTCCTTTTTTTTTTGTGGGGTGTAAGGATTGATATGATGATGCAATGAACTAGGCGAATTATGATTAAATTGACTAAGTGCAATAGAATTCAGAAATTACATAATTGAATATTAGAAACAAAGAGCAAATATAGGAAGAAAATACAAAAAATCTGTTGCTGAAATATGGATTAGAACAGGCAAGACATGAACATGGGGCACCCATGTCTAGAATACTAGATATTAGAGTTTCAATGCTTGTATGAATTTGGTTGTGTTTGAGTACCTTTGGCAACAAAAATCAAGATTCAAAGTGCAATTGTGTTTGAATAATCAACATGCCCTAATTTGTTGATGATGAGTCCATGAAGACATGACTTAGGCTTTAGGAGCCTTCATAAGAGTTGTTATCAATGATGACTGAAGAGTTGTTAGGATACTACTTTGGATGGCTTCTTCACAGGTATTTCAAACTTGTTTGTGGAGTCTCATCTTGCAGATTTGGGGAACATAATTGATAGAATTCATCTTCTCTTTGATGATGAATTTAGATACTACATCATCATCTCCCATGACAAATAGATCAATCCACAGGGGCCGGATGGAATGGCAATTCCCAGAGAAATCCGTTCATAATGTCATCCGAGCACATCATAAACGTGATCAACTCTTCGGGAGATTCACTATCCATGATTTAGAACTCAACAACCCCTACTATCAACTACCATAATTCCCCTCAACACTATAGCCCCCCAACCACAATTCCCAGGCCAAGTATACTAGAATTGCCCCCCCACCCGCCCCAATGTAGTTTATAGAGGGCAATATATATAGTGGGGTGGGATGAGATTTCTATAGTTTAGAGCCCTACTATATTCCACTATAGAGGATAGGGGTAGGGGCTCGCCCCTACCTCTACCTCTATAGTGGGGGGTAGTGCCCAACTGGGTGGGAGGGTTCACCAACAAGAAATTGAGAGGCGGGGGTTTTCCAATTGACGATTCCCTCCCTATGGCTTGCCGAAACTCTAATCCCCCCTTCTTTCAATTATTGCCCATGCCCTGCTGGTTCGATGCCAAGGAAGGGTGGGTTTGTCCATGGGGTTGAGTCTGGGGATCTCGAGAATCCTTTTCTAATATGACCACCCACCTTGGCACATCTACTCCCATGGGCCATATTTTGAACCACCCACCCAATTGGGCACTTCAAATGTCGAGATTAGTGGTTGGGCATCATGTTACGTATAGAATCAGATGTCACCATCTACCAAAGTTGGGCAGATATAAAGGCGTCCCCCCATATATGGAACTCAACTCATGATGTCGACCCCATATAGATATGGAGGGTTGACTGACTATCTACTCTATCGAAGCACATCTCACGGAGCTCAACTCGACATGATAGTTGCACGCCCTAGGTTCCCGAAGTCATTAGTCTAGTCATTAGTCGACGTATCCATCCATCTAGGTTGGGGACTGTCGAGGAGGGGCGCCATATATATCTATATAGATATCTATATATAGATATATATAGATATCTATATATATATATATATATATATATATATATATATATATATATATATATATAGATATCTATATATATATATCTATCTATCTATATATAGGGCTCGATCGGGGGATAAGGGGCGCCATGTATATAGATAGGGCTTGACTGGGGGATAAGGCATAAATGCCCTCCCCTCCCCTATATAAAGATGGGAGATGGTAGAAGAGATCTGGAGGGCTCGACCGAGGCACCGCTCCACTTCATTCAATGCCCACCTGACAACTTTCACCCCCACTCAACAACTTTCACCCCCACCCATCAATGACCCCTTCAAATAGTAGGGCCCTCCCATTTCCATAACAACTATGATTCCCTCCAACTATATCCCCTACAGGGTGGGAGGGAATTTGTCATGGTGGGTGGGAGGCTATAGAGTCGGGTTGGGTGAGCCTAACTATTATACCTTATTTCCTGCACTGATTAATGGTAGTGGGAGGGGATTAGTTGACTATTACCTCCCACCCGAGTAACCCACCAACCATACTTGCCTTTGGTCGGTGGGGTTGGTGGTTATGTTGCCGTTCTGGGAGGCATGCTACATATAGAATCAAGCCTTTAGAATAGTAGGTTTATCACATCTATAGTTATCGAGTATAGAACCAACTATGGTGCCAATGAAGCTTTGCTGATGAACTAGATTATTGGACTATAGTGCCGTTGGGTTTATAATTGCCCCCACCACTAGAATTCAGGGTGCTTCATTCCATTATATGAGAATAAAGGGGCTATAGTAGGTTCAGTCGGTTCAATGCCTACTATATCAGAAAGGATCATACTCAAAAGAGTTTGATCTAAGAGGCCTCGTTCAATCAGACCATACCCTTTACTCCATTCTGTTGTTATGTCTGAAGACGTCGTTGACAATGCTATATGAGTTGTTATCGGCCCTATCTGCCACTTCTGGTGAAATTAATTCATTGAAAAACCAACGAATGGTGGAATGGTATCTGGTGGATCACTATAGTAGCATGTTGTTAGATAACAATTTGGCCCACTGGGAAGGCAACAGGTTCTACACGTGGATGGTCCATACGTATAATCCCATGATTGAAGAGGCCCTTTCCACCCAAATAGATGATCTCTATTTGATGATCGAGAGGAAGAGATCTTTGGTAGAACACCAAAGAAACCTCATTCTTCTCCTTGCAGCTCTGATCAAGAGATAAGAAGTAAAATTATGAGGAGGATGTTGACGTTTTTTCAAAATTCGGTTCGATGGCTATTCTCCACTAACCACAAGGATATAGGGACTCTCCATTCAAGCTTCGGTGTTGTTGCTGGAGTGATGGGCACATTCTTTTCAATATCAATTCATATGGAATTAGCACAACCCGATAATCAAATTCTTGGTGGGAATCATCAACTCCATAATGTTTTAATAACGACATGCTTTTCCCATGACCTCTTTTATGGTGATGCCAGTGGTGATAGGTGGATTTGGGAATTGGTTCGTTTTGATTCCTATAGGTGCACCCGACATGACATTTTCATGATTGAATAAAATTCCCTCTCAGTCGTCGCCGCCTTTGCCATCACTCCCATTAAGCCCAACCTTGGTAGAAGTGGGTAGCAACATTGGGTGGACGGTCTATTCACTCCTAAGTGGTATTACTAGTCATTCTGGAGGAGCCATTGATCCTACGATTTCTAGTCCTCATCTATCAGGTGTTTCCCCCATTTTAGGTTCTATCAATTTTATCACTACTATCTCTAACATGCGCGGGCCTAGAATGACTATGCATAGATCACCTCTCTCTGTTTGGTCCATTCCAGTGACCACATTCCCACCTTTACCATCACTCCTAGTACTAGCAGGGGCAATTACCATGTCATTAACCGATCAAAGATTTAATACAACCCCTTTCGATCCTGCTGGAGGGGGAGACCCAATCTTACACTGGCGTCCCCCTTGGTTCTTCGACCATCTAGAGGTGTATATTTTGATTCCGCATGGATTTGGTATCATCAGTCATATCGTATCGAATTTTTTGGGAAAACTAGTCTTCGGGTATCTGGGCATGGTTTATGCCATGATAAGTATTGTTGTTCTTAGATTCCTTGTTTGGGCTCATCATACGTTTACTGTGGGCCTAGACGTTGATACGCATGCTCACTCTACCACAACTACCATGATTACAACTGTCCCCACTGGAATCAAAATCTTTAGTTAGATCACTACCATGTGGGGAGGTTCGATACGGTACAAAACACCTATGCCATCTTGTTGTAGGGTCCATCCTTTTGTCCACCATAGGAGGACTTACTGGAATAGTCCTTGTGAATTCTAGGCTAGACATTGCTCCACATGATACTCATTACGTGGTTGCACATTCCCATTATGTACCTCCCATGGGAGCTGTTTTCGCTTTATTCGCAAGATTTTACTTCCTGGTGGGTAAGATCTCTGGTTGAACATACCCTGAAACTTTAGGTCAAATTCATTTTCGGATCACTTTCATCGGGGTGAATTTTACCCCCTTTCCCATGCATTTCTTGGGGCTTTCACGTATGCCATGTCGCATTCCAGATTATCCAGATGCTTACGCCAGATGGAATTCCCTTAGTAGCTTCAGCTCTCATATATCCATAGTTGGGATTCATCATTTCTTTGTGGTCATAACAATAGCTTCGAGTGGTGAAAAGAACACGAGTGCTCCAAGCCCCTGGGTGATTGAGCTAAACACACTATAATGGATGATACAAAGCCCTCTAACTTTCATAATTTTGAAGAACTTCCAGCTGTCAAAGAGACCAACTCTTCATCTCTTAGCGGCACAAGGATTTTTATTTGAGCGGAATTATTAGATCTAGTTGGAGACCAAATCGTCATCTCTAGTGATCTATTCCAATTATAGTTGAGTGGGCCCCTAAATACCCGCCAAATTTAAGCTTAGAAGCAAAGGCATATTCTGCACGGAGAGTATATTATTTTTTGACATCTGATAGGATGTCAATTTTAAGCTCATGAAGGGTGATGTCAGCCTACATCATCGCCACATTAGTAGGGTCTTAAGAATTTTTTGCCCCCCTCACGGTTGGAGTTTTCGTTTTTGTAGTCGAACTTCAAAAGGTCATATCTTGCTCATTTTGACTCTTTTTTTCGAGAATTTTTTTTTGATTTGGGCTAATTTTTCGTTCTCTTCACACTGGTGTAATCATAATTTGAATATTCTCATAGGTTTTTTTGCTTCATCCTCATTTTGAGAACTTTGGGAGCTCATATCTTGCTCCTACGGTAACATTTTTGGGTGCAATTTTTTTTTCAAGTGCATGATTTTTCATGTAATTTTTAGTGATATGATCAGATTGATCTCATTATGTACCAAAAATTATACTTTATTCTATGGCCTATTTTGGCATTTGCATGTACCAAGATCAAATACCACTTCACTATTTTTGGCAAGTGGCAACTGTAAACACACTAAATATAAAGTGCCAAATCAAATATTGCTTGGGGGGGTTCATGATTGAGTGATTTGGGGGGGTAATCTTGCAGTGGTTGATTGCATTCTTTTGTTTGGTTTGTGTTCTTGCAATGGGGAAATATCAAATTGAACTCCTAACTCCACTTAATTATGCTACATGGAGAAAATCAATATGAAATTATCTCATGATGAAAGGTCTAATAGGTCATCTAAAGGAAACCATTCATCAACCTATTGATGCTAAAGAATTGGAAAAATGGGAGTTTGATCATGAGAAAACACTTGGATGCATATGTTCATTAGTCTCATTTGATTTACAATTTCATATTGAATCATGTAAAACACCTAAAGAAGCATGGGAGACTTTTGAAAAATTGTATGGTAAAACAGATAAGATTAGGGGATATCAGATTGATAATGATTTGATGAATCTTGATCCTAAATGTTTTGACCACATCCAAGACTACATCTCTAAAATATAGCAACTAAGAACATAGTTGAAAGAATGGAGTATTGAAAAAGAGGATTTACTATTGATTCTGAATGTGTTATCCAAGCTTGGTCCCGAGTATTCAGTGTCCATTTCTGGCTTTCATACCCATCGAATTTCTATGGAAGCATCATATGTTGATCCTAAGTTTGATGACTTTGCAAATCTCCTAATCTAAGAGGAAGCTAAGTTAATGAACATGGGTCTAATCAAGTCTTCCAAGTCACATGTATTGGTGGCTAGTGAGTCAAAGGTACAAAAAGAATCAAGGAATCTTGATAAGAAGCAAAAGAAGAAAAAGAACAAGCCACATAAAGAATCAAAATCTTCAAAAGGAGAATCATCTAAGAAGTAGAGGCCTTTTTGTGCATATTTCAAGAAGGATGGACATGAAGAACACTATTGTTATAAGAAGGATATTGATGAGTTGAAAAATATTCTCAAAAGGAATCACATTGATTTACCTTCTAGAATGTCTGAATCATCTCCTTCTTCTTCAAAACAGTCTAAAAAGGACAAAGTTCAAGCATCTACATTAGGTAATAAAGGTCAAGCTCTTTGTGCTTTTTCAGGTCCAGGATTAGGGAGATGGCTTCTAGATTTAGGATCTTCTCATTATATGGCATCTTCATAGTCTATCTTCTCTTCATTTCAATCTTGTACTATGTCTCCTATCTTGATGGGAAAAAATACATACATGAGTGTAATTGGGAAGGGATCTATTAGTTTTGGGGACAACACTTTTCAAGATGTTTTGTGTGTTCCTCATTTGACGAACAATCTTCTTTCCATATATCAAATTACCCATGGTGGAGATGGGAGGATTGTGGAGTTCACACCTGATTCAGTCATCATTCGAGACTTGGAGAGTAGAGAGATCATTGCTATTGGGGTGGTTGATCAATCATCTCGGTTGTTTACCTTTTCAGATTTTTCTTCTGATGGTGACATTGTTCCTTCAACTGTTGATCACACTTCTAGCATGAACCATGATTCAGAGGAGACATTTGGATTTTTGAACTTGGGAGTTCTCACATCAGATCTAGTATTTGAGCCATGCATTCTATCTCCTCCACCTACTATTGCAGTTGATGATGTTTGTGATTCCATAGTTTTGGCTCCTTGTGATTCAGTGCAGCAGGACATGCATAGTCTTCCAGATATGGCAAATTTGGATGACCTCTTGACAGGTATTTTAGACTTGTTTGTGGAGTCTCATATTATAGATTTGGGCGACATCATTGATGAAATTCATCTTCTCTTTGATGAAGATGCCCCTTCTTCAGTTGTTGTGAGGGAACATTCTGACCCTCTTGTTCATTCTCTACATGATCATTCTTTGCAGTTTGACGTGATTGTGGATACTTTTGGACGATATTTGGAGGATAATTCTTTATCTTCAGAGGGGATATCACTATCTTTGGATCATGTTCTACATTCATCTCTACTAGATTTTGGATTGTCCTCTTCAATAGTGTGGCCTAGAACGCGTGTTTGGAGTGTGCCAACTTTCAACATCGACATGGAGACACTTGAGCATGCTTCAGAGATATCATACATCATCCATATTCCTGACATCCTGCATACATCCATGGTTATGTTTCTTCCTAAGGGGAGGAATGTTGTTCGATGAGATTGAATCATCTTCAACATTCAATGTCGAGCTTCTACCATCATTGCAAGAGACTCAACATTGAGGGAGGGCTGCCTTGTCTCTCTTCTTATTCTCTCTTATGGGGGGGTCTTTTTCCTCACATAGGGTTTTTACCTTCTCATGCATCATTGAGAGCATTTCTTTATTGTATTTTCATCTCTCTTTTGGGGAGGAGTTTTGTCCCATTGGGTTTTCTCCTTTCCTCCATTTGTGAGAGATTGCATTGCATATGTACACGAGTACCTAACATGGCCTAGTAGCCGAGACCCATCTTTGTGTCATTTGCATAATAATCAACTACTCCCTAAGTTACACTTAAGGGGGGGTGTTGGTGTAAATAAAGTCTCGTACCTAGTTAATTCATTACTAGGGGACGTATTTACACATATTAAGTTTACTTAGGTCATCAGAAGAAATATTTCTAGAAGGTGTTAGTTGTCATTAGTTGTTATCTTATCTTTTGACAACTACTACATGTGAACCTAGGTAAGTGTGATTAGTTGTATCATGTCACATGATTAAGATACTTGTCATAATCCTATGACATCTTGTATCTCACCTTGACTATATAACCAAGGGGTCTCTCTCATTGTATATCACAATCATATCATTGAATCATATTGATAAGAATACAGTTTATTCTTGTCACATTCTATTCTCTCTTTTTTTGTGCTTTCCATTTGGTCTCAAGATCTTGGCAGCCATAGCCAATTCTAACATGGTATCAGAGCAGGTTGGGTGCAGTTGGAGAGTCTTTTTATGAAGAGAGATACCAGATTTGGGGGTGTTCCATTTTCAAAGAGAAGATGAATGCTATCAATGATGTTCCCCAAATTTGCAAGATGAGACTCCACAAACAAGTATGAAATACCTGTGAAGAAGCCATCCAAAGTAGCCATATCTGGAAGACAATCAGGATCCTACTGCACTGAATCACAATGAACCAAAATTGTGGAATCACAAGCATCATGAACTGCAATAGTAGGTGGAGGAGATAGAATGCATGACTCAAGAACTAGATCTAATGTGAGAACTCCCAAGTTCAAGTAGCCAAAAGTCTCCTTTGAATCATGGTTCATATGATCAACAACCGAAGGAACAATGTCATCATCAGAAGCAAAATGTGAAAAGGTATACAACCAAGATGAATGATCAACCACCCCAGTAGTAATGATCTCTCTAGTCTCCAAGTCTTGAATGATGACTGGATTAGGAGTGAACTCCACAGTTCTCCCATCTCCACCATGTGTAATCTGATATATGGAAAGAAGATTTTTTTTCAAATGAGGAACACACAAAACATTCTGGAAAGTGTTGCCCCCAAAACTAATAGATCCCTTCCCAATTACACTCATGTATGTATTGTTTCCCATCAAGATATGAGACATAGTACAAGGTTGAAATGAAGAGAATATAGACTGCGAAGATGCCATATGATGAGATGCTCCTGAATCTAGAATCCATCTCCCTAATCCTAGATGGGAAAAATCACAAAGAGCTTGTCCTTTATATCCTAATGTTGAAGCTTGACCTTTGTCCTTTTTGGACTGTTTTAAAGAAGAAGGAGAAGAAGGCAATTCAAAAATTCTTGAAGGAAAATCAATGTGATTCCTTTTGAGAAGATTTTTTAACTCATCAATATCCTTCTTATAACAATAGTGTTCTTCATGTCCATCGTTCTTGCAATATGCACAAAAAGGCCTCTCCTTATTTGATGATTCCCCTTTGGAAGATTTTTTCTTTGCTTTCTTTTGTTTCTTATCTGATTCCGATTCTTTCACCAACAATGCCTGAGATTTAGAAGTCTTGATGAGACCCATTGAGATAAGCTTTTGTTGCTCATGTATAAACATCTCAGAAAATGATGCAAATGAAGGTGTAGTATATGTAGACCCCATAGTCAATCTATGAGTATGAAAGCTAGAAACAAAAGAAGCATAATCAGGACCAAGTTTTTTCATTGCGTTGTAGATCAATTGAATGTCCTTCTTATCAATTCCACATGTTTTACATTGCTCTCTTAGATCATTAACCTTAGTGATGTAGTCTTGGATGTTGTCAGAGTTCTTAGGATCAAGACTCATCAGTTCATTATCAATCTGATAGCCTCTTACTTCATCTGTAGTATCATACAATGTTTTCAATTTGTCCCAAGCTTCATGATAATTTTTACATGATTCAATTTGGAACAAAAAATCTTGAGAAACTAGTCTACAAAGACATCCAAGAGCTTTGGTATGTTCAATCATCCATTTTATCTTTTTATCTGCATTTGTAGGTTCAGGTACCTTATTTTCAACATATAGAGAGTGACCTTTTGTCGTTAGAATACTCCATGCATTTTGATGCCATTTTGAATAATTATATGATGTGAGTAAATGAACCTTAGAATGATCCATGAAAATAAGAGAGCATGAGCAAATAGATCAAAGTAATGCACCAAGAGACCCCCCCAAATCACTCAATCAAGAAGCCCCCCAAACAATATCTGATTTGGCACTTTATATTTAGTGCATTTACAACTGATAGATGCCAAAAATAACAAGCTAGACTTGATCTTAATGCTTACAGATGCCAAAATAGGCCACAAAATCAAGTACAATTTTTGTTACAAAATGAGATCAATATGATCATACCACTGAAAAGTACACGTAAAATTATGCACTTTGAAAAAAAATACACCCAAAAATGTTATCGTAGGAGCAAGATATGAGCTCCCAAAGTTCCCAAAATGAGGATGAAGTAGCAACACCTGTGAGAATCTGAAAATTCTGGAAAACCCAGACACCAAAACCCAAAAATGATTGCATCACTATGAAGATCATGAAAAATTAGCCCAAATTAAAAAAAATTGCTTGAAAAAAAGGAGCCAAAATGATCGAGATATGAAGCTTTGAAGTTCGATTGCAAAAATGAAAACTCCAACCGTGAGGGGGAAAAAAATTTCAAATGCGTGCTGATGTGGCGATAATGTTAGCAATACGCTAGCTTAAATTTGACGGTTTCTCACTCGTTAAGAGAAAACACACCCTTGTTTGGAATATTCTTCGGTCCACAAAATATGTTGTGGATTACCGATTTAATATCGACAGTCAAATGCGCATCATATGTCGGCCCATAATCTTTGACATAATTTGGAATATTCGTCGAATTGGAATGAGGATGCCGCTGAACTATTTTATTAGCCATCGGTGTTTTTTGTTTTCTGCTAGTTTGACCAGCCGCTAATTTGTATTGGCGTAGGGTGGGGCCGTAGGAAGCCACAACGTTACCGCCATGTGGCGACCATGGGCTATTCACGGTACTCTATAGAGTACTTGCCTCTGTACAGGTACAACAAGTTGCAATACTTGATATGCAAGATTTTTTTTTTTTTTTTTTTTTGATTTTTAAAATAAATTTTTTCAAATGAAAAATGTCGAAAACATTATAATTTTTTTAAAAAAATTAATAAAATTTTCACCTACGAAATATTTCGAAATGATGAAAAATATTTAATTTTATTTTCTTACTGTTGCTATCATAATGACGCTTGGGGGGCCGTACGGCTTCCTGGGCAATTTTTTTTGCCTCACCGGACAATTACTCCGATTTGGATGAATTGGTAGTCAATCTTATGGACGTGATGGTAGGGTCGTATTTGACCCAAAATGGCAACTACCATCTAGATTTGGTCATAGATTTGGCCTCATATGCCCGATTTGGACGTGATGGTAGGGTCGTATTTGACCCAAAATGCTCTAAAACTGCAACTACCATCTAGATTTGGCAACCACTCCTCAACTTCAAACCCTCATAGATTTGGCCTCATATGCCCGATTTGGACGAAACAAATTGAAAAATCAACTTTCTCGAACCTTCCAGACGCAATGGTGAGCTTATATTTGCAACAAAAATCTCCAATATGAACTTGCAATAAAGAGACAAAAATGGAACCTCCCCCAAATCTGGTATCTCTCTTAAAAAAAAGACTCTCCAATGGCACCCAACCCACTTTGATACCATGTTAGAATTGGCTATGGCTGCCAAGATCTTTGGACCAAATGGACAACACAAAAGAGAGAATAGAATGTGACAAGAATAAAATATATTCCTATCAATATGATTCAATGATAGATGTGTTGTTTACAATGAGAGAGACCCCTTGGTTATATAGCCAAGGTGAGATACAAGATGCCATAGGATTATGACAAGTGTCTTAATCATATGACATGAGACAACTAATCACACTTACCTAGGTTCACATGTAGTAGTTGTCAAAAGATAAGATAACAACTAATGACAACTAACACCTTCTAGAAAGATTCCTTCCTATGACCTAAGTAAACTTAACTAACATGTAAATAAGTCCCCTAGTAATGAATTAACTAGGTACAAGACTTTATTTACACCAACAACATGAATTCATTGATAGATTGTAGATTGTAATGGACTTGAATTATGTTTTTAATCTTTTTCTTGTCTTGCTTTTGATTTTTCCTTTCAAAGTGCATTAATTATCTTAGTTTTCTAGATGCTACATGGATATGGAGGGAATAAGTTGTATGTATATGAATCCGAACACATATTGAAATGACCATTTAGAGAGGCCAACGAATAAATTTGGATTCTTAATCACATTGAGGCTGACTTTCAAATTTCAAATTTTGGGTATGGATAAGCAAGACACTAGCATGGGGTGCTAGGGTCTAGACATAATTTTCTCTATAGAGGCTCAATAGATATGTATTTAATTAAGTTTCTCAAAAATATGACAAAACAAGCATATTATAAGTATAATTAAGCTCATGCTCCAAAGAGGGTGCCTAACATAGCATCAAATTGGAAACGGTAACAATTTACAATACTACATTTAGCCCCCACTTTAGCGAAGGTATGCACTTATATTTATACCTAAAATAAAGTATGAAGAAGAAAAAATATTTTCATCAAGACACCAAAGAGGTAGGACAACACTAAATTGAGAGATGTGATAGCTCCTAGACATAGGATCCTACCAAACTACAATGTTGAGATAAAAGGCCACACACACATAAGATACGATGCAAGAAGGCATATACATATATATTAACTATGGTTATAAAAATAATAATCTAAACATACATGTAGCATACATGGAGCATACACAGAACATACACAACTCGTGTACATGAAGGATACACGACAAACAAAAAGCATACAAGCCATGGCATCACGAACTAGTAAAATCTACAGATTCTTACTAGGATCCATACCACATGCAAAATTCATGTCACAAGCTAGTAAAGTCTACTATTTGCTAGGTGGCTCATGAACAAGTATTATTTGTTAGGTGAGTTTCACAAGTAGCAAATGAAAACAACATATGCTAGTGAATTTTGATGTTTACTAGGTGAGTCTCATGTCAACAATATAAAAAATTATATGCCAAGAAAGGTATGTTGTTTGCTAGGTAAATCTAATAAAGTGCTAAAAATATGATCGAGGTTTTGTGATAGTAAAACCAAATTTGTGGTGTATAGAAAGAGTGAAGTGCATAGTGGAATGTATTCCCCCACCTTAAATTTTAATTACTAACAAGGGTGTTAGGGTCTAGACATAATTTTCTCTACAGAGGCTCAATAAATATGGATTTAATTAAGGGGTGCTGCCACAATAATGGGTTACACTTTTTGGGACATCCTGATTTTTGCTGAAATCACATATTTTTAGAAAATATAATGCTTTAAGCTTTAAAAAGGTTCAATTTTAAGGGTTTTAATTGAAGAGGGTTTGATCAAACCCACTTATATCAAACCCCCTTGGATAGAAAGCCGCTAGTTTTAAACCATACCTATAATGGAGTCTCCTCTACACCTATCAAAATGCTGATAAAAAACCACTTTTGATTTACCTTTTAGGGGATCAAATTAATTAATTTAATTTAATTTTTTGTAAACATGTAGTCCTTATTATAAGCTTCCCAAAAAGTATAATTTTCAATATATTTAATTTTATTATTGTATTTATCTTTTATTTCTTGTGAATGTAGGTTTTTCAATGAACATCGAGATCTTTATTTCACACATATGGAAAAATAGGAAAAGAGAGAAAAAAAAATTCTTAAAAATCCATGTACACTAGCTATTGATGTCCTAATTCCAACAAAAAAAGAATAAGTTAATTCAAATGAATACAAAAAAAGTTATGCAACTGAAAGTATAATATATCAAAATTATAATTACTCTATATTAGAAAATTAATTAAAAAATATATATGCAACAAAAATTTATGAACAAATATCCATCCCCTAGATAATGGTGTGAAAACACTGTATTTTAAAAATTAGAATTGTATGATTTGTATAAAAAAAGTTATGCAGTCGAAAGTAAGCATCAGTTTTTGAAAATGATGTTTAGTAAAAAAAATAAGTTAATAAAAACTACATAAAATAATTCACAATTTATTTTTTAAATTTAAAAAAAAATATAATTAGATTCTCAACACTAAATATCACAAATCACTAGTTTGCTTCATCTTCAAATTCTTAATGGTTTAGCTTCTATAGGCGTATGGAAGTGAAGATCTGGTGAAAAATGTTGATTTCAATGTCAAGTTTGACCAAAAAGTGTAACCCATTATTGTGGGATCACCCTAAGTTTCTCAAAAAATTGATAAAACATGCATATTATAAGTATAATTAAGCTCATGCTCCAAAGAAGCTGCCTAACATAGTGTAAAATTATAAATGGTAACAATTTACAATGCTACATTTAGCCCCCAGTTTAGCAAGGATATGCACTTACATTCATACCCAAAATAAAGTATGAAGAAGGAAAATTATTTTCAGCAAAACACTAGAGAGGTAGGACAACACTAAATTGAGAGATGTGATAGCTCCCAGACATAGGGTCCTTCCAAAATACAATGTTGAGATAAAAGGCCACACACATATATGACACGATGTAAGTTCAGGCATACACATATATATATTAAATGTGGTTAGAAAAATAATAATCTAAACATACACGAAGCATACATGGAGCATACATGAAGCATACACAGAGTGTACATGTAGCATACATGACAAACAAAAAGCATACAAGGTATGACATTACAAACTAGAGTAAAATCCACAGATTCTTACTAGGATCCATACCATAGGAAAAATTCATGTCATGAGCTAGCAAATTCTGCTATTTGCTAGGTGGCTCATGAAAAAGTAAAAGCATCATAGGTTAGTAAAATTCATTATTTCTTAGGTGAGTTTCACAAGTAGCAAATGAAAACAACATATGCTAGTGAAGTCTAATGTTTACTAGGTCAGTTTCATGTCAACAATATCAATAATTACAAGCCAAGAAGAGCATGTTGTTTGCTAGGTAAATCTAATAAAGTGCTAAAAATATGATCGAAGTTTTGTGATAGTAAAAAAAAATTTGTGGTGTATAGAAAGAGTGAAGTGCATAGTGGAATGTATGCCCCCACCATAAAGTAATTGCTAACACCTACTGCGAGAAATTTCCTTTAAGGAGAGTGATATATGAAAAATAGGCAAGAGAGAGTTGTAGGAACTATATGCCAACTGATATGTTTCCAGAAGCTACATCACGATAAAGGATTACCCCTAGGATGAGTAAATAAATCAAAGGAAAGCCATATTTAACTAGTAATATTATATAATAGCACACAAGGTATCCAATGATCTAGGATCAATATGAATGTATGATAAAATAATAGATATCAAAATAATTATCTTGGATTGACATCATTCCCCACATACAATGAAACTATGAGTACAAAGTAAGAAGGGCACATGTAGAGAAAGAAAAAACTTTGTGTCAACATGGAAGAGACCTAAATGTCCCAACACTTTGCATCATTCTTAAAAGGTGTGAAAATTACATTTACAAAGAATGGAAGAATGAAGATACATAAATAAGAATGTAACAACAAATTCGTTTCCCTTTGTATCCTTGTACCAACAAGAGCATCAAATTTCATACGAAGAGAACTAACAAACAAAATACACACCAAGAAACACATTATGGTGATAACAATACATGTAAGGATAACACAAAGACACATGGTTTCAAATATGAGTGGTAAGATATCATTATGTTTTCATTATTATTATCTTCATTTCTTCACCTATCCTCGCTTAAGAGAGCACAATCTTCATCATCTATCATCATTTCCATTGTAGAGGTGGGAACACCAACATAGGGTTTGACCAAGGCAAGCTCCTATAGAGCACAACCCTTTTCCCTCTGTCCATTTTGTAGGTTTACATATTGAAGTGAATTTAAAATCTCAGCTATTCTAAAGGCTCCTAAAGCCTAATTCATGTTTTCATGGGCTCATCATCAACAAATTAGGGCATGTTGATTATTAGACATAGTTGCACTTCAAATATTTATTTTGGCCTAATTTTGGAAATGGGCACCCTATGCTAGTATCTTGCTTGTTCTACTCCAGAGTTTAGCACTAGGTTCTTCTCTATATTTTATACCTAGATTTTCTCTTTATTTTTGATATTTAATTATGTATTTTTGAATTTTGTCGCACTTATTCAATTTAATCATAATTCTCCTAGTTCATTACATTATCATATCAATACTTACACCCCACAAAAAAAGGGGGACCAAAACCCTAACCACCCTGTTTGGCTCTCCCTTGAGGACAAGAACCAAAAAACATCTCTTTTTGATTTTGTGTCCTTGAATGTTTAAGGTGAAAATATTGATTCGAGTTAAGACATTTGGCCTAGACCCCTTTTCACCATCACTTCTAGTCACAATGCTACATCAAAGAGAGAAAAAATTTAGACAGCCAAAATTTACCTATAATTTCATTCATACTAACTTTCTCGTAAATTAATTAAATAATTCATTATTTAATTAATTACCTTCATCATGTTGGAGGAGCGAAGATCTGAATGCAAAATTTATGATAAACTTCCACAAGTGAAATAAGCAAAAATAAGCATGTCTATCATAGAGTGTAAAATGTACAATTAGAGCCTTACATATAAAGGAAAGAAAGAGGAGGTAGGAAGGTAGGACTAAATGTTTGACTACCCCTCTAAACGTAAAACACATGCTAGCTCACATGAGACAAGTGCGAGGATATATGTGAAGTCCACATGAGATGAGACAAATGAGAGAATAAACTTTAAGTAAACTTAAACTTAGTATGAATGGTACATCCTAGAAAAGGTGATAAATTAACTAGATAGATAGTGATCATATTTACATTAAAACCCTCGTTAAGTGAAAAGTACAAATAATAAATATAATAATGATGGGTCTTAGCTAGTAGGACATGTTAGGTATCCATGTGTACAAGTTTCTTGTAAAAATATTAAAGGATAAAATATCATAGTATAAAAAAATATCTCCAAAGGAGATGATGCAATGAGAATTTGCATGTGAAGAAGAAATAAGATATAAGGACTTATTGTGTTCCCCCAAGGACTAATTATATCACACAATTACAAGAAATTTTCCCTCCATGGGAGAGATGAGGAGAGATCATGGAGCCCCTCACAAGCTGAGTAATCCTGCAGTATTAAGTGATACTCGAAGAAGAATGCATAATATAATCCCTAAATATCAAACACAATTTCTCCCTTATAGAAATAAAATTGTAGGTAGGTGCATGAAATATTCCTATGTAAGAAGAATATAAGTATTTTAATTATGCACAATATCCAAAGAGAATAATTAAATCTATGAAAGCTACTCAAATTCTCCTTGCGAAGGTTGATATAAAACATGATACAAAGATGGAGATGTGGTTACAATAGCATTGCTGAGGCTGTCATCAAAAGTGCCTACCAAATCTATAAAAGGGAATGCACTAAGCAAGTCTAATATGTCTTTCGAGTATTTTTCCCAACCAATTGTATAAGAAACACAAATGTGAAGATCCTACAATCCTAAATCATGAGAAACCAAGGGTGTAGTAAAAGTGAATTCAAAAGAAGTAGGCAATGAAGTACAAGGTGTGGGAACCAATGAGGATGATATACATACAAGGTTCAAATAATCAAACTATATCTCCTTACACATTCTAAAGGTATCATTGTCATTATACTCAAACCATAATTAAAGTTGGTAGAACCAAAGGAAGAAAAATAATACATTTTAGACTCATGATCAACATGTCTAATAGTAATGATGTATCCACTTTGTGAATCTTTTGTAATCATTCAATTTTTGTGTGAATTCAACTAATTTCCCTATTCCACTATGTGTGATCTGATAAATGAAAGGGATATTATTGGATACAAAAGGGATACAAAATACATCATTAAATGTTCCTTCACCAATATCAATAGATCATTTTCCACAAGATGATATTAATTTATTTATAGCCATGAGAATTGGTGGGAATGAACAAGGTTCAAATATAGAAAATTATTCTCTAGATGTAGTCATGTGATGCGATGCTATGGAATTAATACGACAATTTTGTGATGTGGTGTTTGCAAAAGCGAAGAGTTCCATACCATTTTTGTTATCTTTGTCTAAGATTGCTAATGATGTTGATGGAGAAGAGGAAGAACTTCCTATCATTGGTGTAGTCATTTGGATACGATTGTGTTGAAGAAAATTTCTTAACTCATCAATTTCCTTTTTATAATGATGATGTTTTCCATTCCATTTTTCTTACAATAATAATATGTAGGCCTCTCCTTAGATTTACTTTTTTGATGAGGGAGATGAGTTGGTTGAAGTTTAAAATTTTGATCCCTTAGCTTGATCCCTATTTTGTTTCTTTGCCTTAGATTTTGAAGCCTTTTATTTTATAACAACAAGAGCATGTGATTTTAAAGACTATAGAGTACCCATTTGAATTTGTTTTTCTTCCTATTTTGTGAGAGAAATAGAAAAATATGTAAGTAATGGCATAGTGAAGCATGTACCAATAGCACTTTTTGAACATAAAAAGTAAAAAAAAAACACTAAATAGTGAGGCCCTAACCTTGATAAGATACTTAAGAAAAATGTTCATATTTATTTTCAATTCCACATTGTTTGAGTTGGAATCTTAGTAAATTCAATTTAGTGAAGAAATCCCATACATCATTAGGTGTTGTGGTGGATTCAATATGGAAGTGTAAGTTGGTAGAAATGGATATACACATTGTGCCATAGGCTTCATCACTTCAATTATACCATTTGCACTTTTCAGTAGCTATTATTGGTTCAAGATCTAAACCCTTTGTGACTTGGGGTAAAAGTACAAAGTTGTGTTACACTTTTATAAAGGAAACAACCAACATTGATCCAAATTTTAAACTTGAATCACTAGAAAATGACATATATATTTTGAATTTTGAAATGATGTAAATTAATTAAATGTGTATTTTTAGTATATTTTATATTTTTTTAAAATTAAAAAATATTTGAATACTTTTTTATTTATAAATTGACACTATAACTTAGTTGGTGATAAAATTCTAAAAACTGAAGTTACATGAGACGTTGATCTTTATATAATAAATTTTACTTTTTTTCATTCAATATTTTTGTCTAATTATAACTTGAAACTTTAGTGCATGGATATATTGTTTTGAAATTTTGATAAATATATGCTTTTAATAAATATTAAAGTGTGTGTATTAAAACATAGTTTTTTCTGTTCGACGTCAACTTTCATATTATTAATTGTAGAGAAGGGGGATTCACTACTCACGAGTTCTCTTCATTTAGAGAGCCTCAGGAGGTGAATTGCCCTAAACTACCTCAAAGGAAAATGACAAGAGTTCTAGAACCAAAAAGAGCAGGTCACATAGATTCTTTGGACAATTCGACAAGCTCTCGACCATAAGACAACAACACAGAACATAGACAACAACGCGGTGCGCTAGAGTCCTAGAGGCATGTTGGCATCTTGTATAGACCAAAAAGCGAGTTTATCACAAATAATAACTAAGTGACTACTAGCAATCCGATTACTGAGAACTACTAGAATGCGGGAAAGTAGTAGAATGTGATAGAAATAAAATGAAGTGAAGTAGAAATGATAGAGTTAAAGAGGAGAAAGAAAGTGCTTACAACCGTGCGAGTGATGAAGCCTCCATCCTAATAATGTCTTCAATACCTACACACAAGAGAGAGAAAGTGGGCTGTATAGGGGTTTGCCTTAGTCAAACCCCCATTTTGGTGTTCCCACCTCCACATACAACCAAGATAGATAGAGAGAAAAGTAGGAAATGAAGCAAAGTACATAGAGACACTACAAAACAATGTTATGCAACTCAGCCAAATAATAGAGGAGAGGAGTGAAAGATTACCACCTCCACCCAAAGTGCTCAAGGCTAGTGGGGAGAAAATGAGAGGAACTCAAGCCTCTTCTGCCATGGTGTTTCATTCCACACTTGCTCTACTGAAGTGATGGAGTGTTGATGTTGCTGTTGTGAAGTGTAAAGTGTTGAAGAGATGGTGAGGAAGTTGCTTGGAGCTTGTGAAGAGATTGTAGAATGCTAAGGAGACTTCTCAGAGTCTGTGAAGGATCCAAAGATGAAAATGGAAGGAATGAATAGTGAGTATGAAGGAAAGAGGGAAGAAAATGACCATATTCGGGTCAGTTGGCCAAAGAGGGTGTTACAATTCAAATCCCAATGGGAATTATAACACCTCTGCAAGCTCCAAACATGAGAATCTGTCAAGGACGTTAGTGCACCACGCAGATGTCTATGCACAGCGTGGGTGTCCTCGACATAAATGCTCCCACTGACACACTAAACAAGCACCAAGTGTGATGTGGACATTGAGCTTAAGTGGAATTAAGCCTCTACCTTAGGTTTTCTAAAGTGCAAGGGGGTAAAAGGGAATTTACGTTAAGGGTGCAAATTCATGCTTATACATTATTCCCCCACTTTAGCGAGCATGAGTACCGATGAGTGCTTTGGTAAATTAGATTGAAGAAGTAGTAGAGTAAGAAATGTATACCTGAATCGTCAAGGAAGTATACTGCAATCTGACGAACCTGAGAGCGTAGGACAAGAAAAGGACTTCATAACTCTGTGGAACTATGAAGCTGGAAAAAAGAAAGCGCCTTACAAACCTGCAGAACTGCAAGGAAGGTATCCTCCAAGAACTCTCACATGAAGGAAACCAAGAAAGCACCTTACAGACCTGCAGACTTGCAAGGAAGGTATCCTCCAAGAACTCTCACATGAAGGAAACCAAGGAAGTGCCTTACAGACCCATAGACTTGCAAAGAAGGTATCCTCCAAGAACTCTCACATGAAGGAAATGAAGAAAGTGCCTTACAGACCCGCAAACCTGCAAGGAAGGTATCCTCCAAGAACTGTCACATGAAGGAGACCGAGTAAAGGGGACTCCACAGAGTCAGAGATGGTGACATGTTTACTTGCAGATAGAACATGTTAGGAAGCATCCGTGCAGCCTAGTGAACAAACAGTCATGCATACCGTTGCTAAGTTGTAAGAATTTCAAAGGGGTCGCTCGAGAACCCTTGAAAAGGAAGAGGGGTCCACTCAAGGGACACACCATTTGAAAAGTGAAGTCTAGTCAGGTTGCCCCCAAGCTAGATGCGAAGATGTGAAACTGGTCTAGCCAGGCTGCCCCCAAGCTAGACGTCATATAATTTGTTTGAGATAAAATCTTTCAAAGGGGTCCCTTGGGAACCCTTCAAAAGGAAGAAGGTCCACTCAAGGGATGCTTCATTCAAAAGACATAGAGAGAAGAGAGAGAGAGGGTCCTTAAGAAGGACACACATCTCAAGAACAAGTTATCACTTCCCCCAACATACAGGGAAGGATAACCATGCAAGATACTTAGAATAGGATAGAGGTAAACCTCGATATCACTTGTCGTTTGAAGAGGAATTTGAATCAACAAGCGCCTGAATCATGAAGTTGTTATATCTTATGCTTCAAGGCATTACATTCACTAGTGGAATGGATAGGAACTCAATGGTATGCACAAAAATAATGTTTTTCATGATCATTCTTGTGACACTTCTTGCATGTAGGGGGAGGAAGAGTGATCAAGTGGGATTTAAGAAGCCACAACAAAATATACTATTGCTCAAATAAAGGATGAGGAGTGGGAAGCAACCCTTTCTCTTGTGGAGAAAATTTTGAATTCTCACAAGAAGAAGATATGAATATAGAAGATAAAGTAGGATGAACCAATCTACGAGAACGAGGTTGAGTGAACATCATGTCAACATTCAACCGTAGTTTTTGTTTAGATTGTTCATTCGAGCAACCAAGATTCAAGTTACACTTATGAGGTGAGAATTCTACAAGGACTTGTATGCCTTGTTCATTATGCCCACAACCTTTATGCTCATAGCCATATTTAGATACATTAAATCTAAGGTCATAACATGTTTGTAAATCATGAGAAGAAGGAGGATCCTCATAAAGAGCATTATTCCAGCAAGGGGGAACATACTCTTCTATGGGGTTGTCATCATCCTTCTTGATAGGACTATCAACATTATCCTCCTTAGAATAAGCGTAATTGTCTTCCTCAAAAGAAGGATCAATGCTAAGGACATTGCAGCTCACATTCACATTGTCCCGCGATATAGAAGAACAACCATATTTGATTGCGGGTGTGAATGATGTTGTCGAAAGGTCTAAGCAGATCGAGTCAAATTTATATTCCTGAATGAAGGAATTTGTAAATTCTAAGGGACTCCAATAATCACCAAGAAATACATTCCTTTGAGAAGAGGTATAAGGAACAATATTAAGATTTCTTGCTTCAGAAGGATCTTGTTCAAGGACATCTATCTCAAGGGTATCCTTTGTAGTAGATACTATTGGAGTAAACATTGACACATTAGAAGATACTGAAGGAATAAGAGTAGGAACAACTGAGGCTCGACCAACAACTGCCATCTCACATAAGTGCATAGCATCAGGGTCAACCTTAACTGTGACTACTCAATTTTTACAAACAAACTTAATAGATTTATGTAAGGTAGACGAGACTGCACCCATGGCATGAATCCATGGTCTACCAAGAAGAAGGTTATATGGTAACTTCTCTGACATAACATGTACAAGGGTAGGTATAGTAATGGGTCCCAACCTCAAAGGCAAGAATATCGTGAAGGATTGTCGACCAACATTATCGAACCCACGAATGTCAACAAAAGAAGTATTAATAGAAGATAAATCAACATTAATCTTAGGAAATAGGTAAATGCTACATATATTAAACACCAAACTAGCATCAAGGAGAGCACGTCTAATGAAAATCTTATTAATGTTGACTATAATCATCAAAGGGTCCACTTGCTTCTGTAATTCTGGAGGCAGGAGATCCTGAGGATAGAACGTAATATTTGGTGAATCCGCATAAATATACGCTAACAACACATCAACATCTATTGGCCTAGCAGAAGAAGGCAAGAGGATCTTTTGCAAGGCTTCCTGAAGCATACCTTGATAAACCAGAGCAGACTGAAGCAAGTCCCATAGTGAGATCTTAGCCAGAGTAACGCACGCTTGCTCGACAAGATCATAATCACTAGGTGCTTTAGTTGTAGGTTTAGGTGCTTGAAGAAGTCTTAGTTATTTATTCATTCTAGTGTCATAAGTATGGGCTATCGCTCGATAAGAGGGAGCCTTAGAAAGATCAGGAGAGTCACTATCAAATGGAACACCATCAATAGAACAAACCCTTTCAAGAGAAGGACTAGATGGAGTTAGGTAAATGACCGGTCTCTTAGGCCTTTGAGGGGCAACAAAGACATAGATTACATTTAAAAAATCATCACAACTAGTAGAACAATTATTTGAAGACATATTCTCAACATCAATCCAAACATGATCAAATGTAGAAGGAGATTCATCATGCGCTAATGCATCATCTCTAGAGGAGAGTGCATTAGAATAGATAAGAAATTCATCATTCACAAATACAACATCTCTAGAAGAGAGTGCATTGCAAGGAGTAGGAGATTCATCATTCACAAATGCATCATCTCTAGATGAGAGTGCATTGGAATGAAGAGAATGTAGAGTAATGTTAAGAAAGGTATCAATGATTTCATCTTCTTGCAACAAGATATCCTTTGAAGAAAGAGGACTCTCATGAGAAGGATCAACGATATCAAGTGACATGGGTAAAGACAAGTCACCATCACATGCATGAAATGGAATATCATTAACATTTTGAACAATATTAGATACAAAACTAATAAAAGAAGATATTAAATTCATTACAATTTTTTTGGTATTTTCTATGTTCTAGTAATTTGCATTTTTGGAGGTCTTTAGAGTGGAATTTGAGGTCGAAACTTGTGTCGGTCCTTAAAATTTGAATATCAAAGGCATTGGTATTTTAGGGACTAAACTAGTCCTCTACAAGACCTTTCCAACGGTACAAACGGTTCTGAATTTTGAGCATCAAGTCAAAAGTTATGATCCCACCAAGTAGGGGTAAATAAATGTCTAGTTTTTCGAAGAACACTATTCTTCACGTCGGGTTCACCAAAATGTAGAGAAGGGGGATTCACTACTCATGATTTATCTTCATTCAGAGATCCTCATAGGGCGAACTACCATAAACTACCTCAAAGAACAATGACAAGAGTTCTAGAACCAAAAAGAGTAGGGCATAGAGATTCTCTAGACAAACCAACAAGCGTTCGGCCAGAAGACGACAATGTAGAACACAGACGACAACGCGACACACTAAAGTCCCAGAGGCACACTGGCATCTCGTACAAACTAGAAAGTGAGTTTATCACAAAGAATTGCTAAGTGACTACTAGCAATCTGATTACTGAGAACTACCAAAATGTGGGAAAGTAGTAGAATGTGATAGAACTAGAATGAAGTGAAGTAGAAACAATAGAGTTAAAGAGGAGAAAGAAAATTATTACAACCGTGTGAGTGATGAAGCCTCCAACCCAAGAATGTCTTCAATACCTGCACACAAGAGAGAGAGAAAGTGTTGGGGCTGTATAGGGGTTTGCCTTAGTCAAACCCCCGTTTTGGTGTTCCCACCTCCACGGACAATCAAGATAGATAGAGAGAAAAGTAGGAAATGAAGCAAAGTACACGAAGACAATACAAAATAGTGTTATGCTACTCAACCAAATAATAGAGGAGAGGAGTAAAAGCTTACCACCTCCGCCCAAAGCGCTCAAGGCTAGTGGGGGTGAAAATGAGAGGAACTCAAGCCTCTACTACCGTGGTGTTTAGTTCCACACTTGCTCTACTGAAGTGGAGTGTTGATGTTTTTGCTATGAAGTGTAAAGTGTTAAAGAGATGGTGAGGAAGCTACTTGGAGCTTGTGAAGAGATTTTAGAATGCTAAGGAGACTACTCAGATTCTATGAAGGATCCAAAGATGAAAATGGAAGGAATGAATAGTGAATATGAAGGAAAGAGGGAAGAAAATGACCATATTCAGGTCGGTTGGCCAAAGAGGGCGTTACAATTCGACTCCCAATGGGATCTGTAACACCTATGTAGGCTCCAGACGCGGGAATCTATCAGGGACGTTAGCGCGCTACACAAACATCTGCGTGCCACACGGGCGTCCTCGACAGAAACACTCCCACTGCCACACAAAACAGGCGCCAAGTGTGATGTGGACAACAAGCTTAAGTGGAATCAAGCCTTTGCCTTAGGTTTTCTAAAGTGCAAGGGAGTAAAAGGGAATTTGTGTTAGGGGTGCAAATTCACGCTTATACATTTATCTATCTAAAACAGAAAAAAATAATACCATCTTGATATATATCTTTTATCTAGTGCACCATATTTTGTTTATTTTTTATTTATCTAAGCTTTACTATTTTTTCTCAATTTGGTAATCAACCTAATATTTTATGTTGATAACTTACTTTTAGTAAAAATAAAAAATAAAATATAAATAATAATTAAACTATTAAAAATATATATTTTAAAAACAACACTTATGGATCTATATTTAAAATGGTATTTTAATATTTGATAAAATGTTATTTATATGAGTAGGATTTGTTGAAACATCAAGTTTTTCAAATAATTTTATTTTTTCATAAATTGGCCTCAAAGTGGTTCTACATATGTATTTAGCCAACAATTTTAGTTGGAAAAGTTGTGTACATATCTAACTTAAATAGAATGAATCTTAATAGATCATATGCTTGACCAAAGTTTATTTTTAGTTAGAAATACTTAAATTCACTTGTGTCAATAAGTTGGCAAAAAGTGTGACACAACTTTGTACTTTTACCACTTGATATAATCCTATTTTTTTGAGATGTAGCTACATTTACATAAATTAAATAGAGTTAGGATTAGGTCCATGGCTGAAGAATTAGAATATACACAAGACAACCCCCCCTAATTTGCTTAGAAATAAAATTAGGTCCCCACCTAAAAAAATACAAGTAAAGATTACAAGTTGTTTTAACATTTGATGCCAAAAACATCCATTTATAACCTAAATATTTTTACAATTTTAAGGAAAATTTGGTTATAAAAATATTAAATTTGATTACAAATTTGAAATCCTTGTGAAATTTTGATAATTTTTTTAAATTTATAACAAATTTTCAATAATTAGGGTGAAATAAATGGCCCATCAAAATTTGTATAAAACTACTAACTTCAGATGTGTAAAAATTAGTCAAAATGGTATAATTTTTTTAATTTTTTTTCACTATTGTGTAGAGGATGAAACCATATTTACATCAACTAAAGTGTGAAAAGCTCCTAGTTTGCAAGTTATAGAAATATAAAAATACCCCCTTTTTATGTGGCTAGCATTAAATGCTAGAAAACAACATTAGATGTTGTGATTACATTTGATGCTAGCAATTTAAAGTGAAATTGCTAGCATTTAAAAATAACTATTACTATAAAAGGTAACATACATGTGACATAATTTTGATTTTACATGTCATGCTAGGCTTAACAAAAAATATGTAACTAGAATAATAAACATCAAATATAACCATGACAATTGTGTAACATAAAATTTTAACTAATAAATAAAAGAGGTGACAATTTATGTAACAGTGACCTAAAAGGTCACATAAATCATGACACTCAATGGGAGGGAACAATGAATTTGGTAGATTTTTTGGTAGGTTGAGGTTGATGGAATTACAATATGGGAGATCTTGACCTTGGAAGTTAGTGAAGACCTTGACTTGCAACAAACAAATGATGGATAGACTGGTGATGAAGAATTTGGGCATTGGTGGCAAATATCCAAAGAGGGTGGTGATTGAGCTGAACACAATGTGGTACTACTAGAAATGGGTGGAAAAAGGGCACACAATGTGTTCCTTATGCCTTATTAGTCAAAGGAAGTAGTGAACATGAGTCTTGGTCTATAGGGTGGCTAATATGTAGGAAGTCAAGGTTGGAGTTGCTTATGGTGAGTAGTGTCATATTAGAAATGTGAAACTAACATTGGGGGAGCCCAAAATGGACCCAAAACTAGTCATCAAGAAACCCTCAACTATTCGTCAAGCTACAACATATGCTCCCAACGAATTTTAAATAACTATAATAATTCAAAGGATGGAAACTATCAAATGTACTTGTGAAGATAGGCCAAGGATGTCCACTAAAAGGGTCTTCAAAGGTTGAGATCAAAGGGAGCCTAATTGAGCCTATAGAAGAGACAAAGGATTTGTGGAATGATCCAAATCAATCTACACAAATATGATGAGGTTGTTGGAGGAAATACTAGGGAAAATTAACCTAGAATAGAGTCAAAATAAGGCTTTGATTGGACCCAATAGAATTGGAAGATAACAAAACCAAACCTAGTAGGGTCTAAAAGAGGCCAAGTAGACTAGGAAATGAAAAAAACCAAACAATGTCAACCAAAAATGGTAGAGGGTAGTTGGGCCAAGGCCCACTTGGCTAAAAAAATTACAATGTAAAAATATTTAAATGTATAGTACCATAAGTTATAAGGGGTAAAAAACTTGCAAAAAATCAAAGTTACCAATTTTTATAAAATGAAAAGTTATTCTCCATTTTTCAAGCCTTTTGGACTAAATGGCAATGCATATATGGCTTCATGATGCTCCATTGATATGGATGAGTGATAAATTCATGAAAATTCAAGAAGGAACCCGTAATTCATGACTCTAATATCATGTTAAAGTATCCAAGATCTGAATAAAAAATTCAAGATAAAATTCCACAAGTGAATAAGAATAAAAAACATGTCTATCATAAATATGAGTTTATAAAATATACAATGAAAGACTTGCATATAAATACATCAAAGATGAGGTAGGAAGGTAGGATTGAATGTCTGACTACCCCTCCAAATGAGCAACACATATTCTAGCTCACACGAGACAAGTGTGAGGACATGTGTGAGTTCCATATGAGGTGAGACAAATGAGAAAAAAAACTGCTAAGTAAATTTAATCTAAGTGTGAATGGGTCAACCTAAAAAAGGTGATAAACTAACTAAATAGATATTGATTAGACTAACACATCATTCATCATTGATTAATTCTTTCCTCCCCTAAGGTTAATAATTTAGACAAATTAATTAAATAACCTTAGCTCCAAATTCCTCCATAATAAATCAACCACGATTAGTTATTTTATTAAGCTAATTAATCCCTCTTAATATTTCCTCCATTATTTAATTCTACATTAGATCATTAATCCTTAGCATTTTAGTCCTAAGCATAAATCCATCTACATGGATTAAATTATTGACCTTTCTTAGGTCTTACCATGTGTCCCATGCTCCCAAATGTGTGGGAATGATAAATCATCCCAATCTCTACTCACATATATGTGTGATCATGTTAACTTAAAGGCATGCCAACCCTCCATCTCACCCCTTAATATTTGATGCATATCCAACTCAAATTCTCACACATGTGTGAGCATGGATAATCCATTACAACTCACATGACACTTTTCTTCTTCTCAATAAACCTTACACCTCCTTTATCCCTCTTGTAACACTTGTTACAAGGCCAAGTCTTCAATCCATGCCTCCATTATCCTCAAATCCTATCCGTCCATAAAATTTTCAATCTATAAATTGAAGGCCTTCCCTCCCATTTCACAACACACTTTCATGCTAATGTTAAAATGCTATTTTTGTGAGCTAATCATATAATCACACCCTTATGTTGTCAAACTAGTAACAAGACTACAAGTAGCATCCAAATATCTACATCGAAGCTTATCGAAAAATCAACAATCAAGGTATAAATGTTTTGTTAATTAATCTTAATTTAAATTTTCATTTATTATCTTTGTTGGTTTTCTCTAAGATGAATTTCTACCTTTTATTTGAGCTTCATACTGTTTTGTATTCTTAATCTGTTTTCTTGAGCTCATTTTAAATGTGCATATCTACACACATAAATTTTTCTCCTATAGTTATATACTCAACCATTTTATGAAATCATTTAATACTTTTTGACAACTCAAGCTCAATTTCTCATAATATATATTTTTTGAGTTGCAAAAGAAGTTGAGTAGAAAAATGTTAGGACATTAAGAGAGTTAGTCCACAAAAAGTCTTTGTAGGCCCAAACTAATTAGGCCAACATATTAGGGTGGGGTGGTTAAACCCTATCAAAGGTCTCCATTCATACACTTTCTTCTTAATCCTTTAAGTATATAGTGATTACATGACATCTCTTAAGAGCTTCAAAACCTAAAATGAGACAAACCTCACCAATAATAATTATAATATCACTTGGGAACCTATTTTTTTCTCCTCCTACTAGATGCTTAAATTTTTTATGAAATCCTTCTATGGTTTTGGCCAATTTAGACCTAATTTCTCACATTAAAATATTTTAAATATTGTAAAAAGAGGTTGAGAAACATAGTGTTAGGTCATTAAGATGGGAAGTTAAAAAATGGTGCTTCATGTGGATAATTTGAGAATACCAACATCTTAGTATGGGTAGGTAAACACTATTATAGTTCTCTATCCACATTTCATGCATGTTGATCATTCAATACTACATTGGTTGGTGAAATCTTTGAAAATACCTAAAACTACATACAAGAACTAAAAGGAGATGAGTTTTCTCAAAGCGGTTCTACACATTGTGACACCTACAAACCTACCAATTTTTCATACAATTAAAGTTTTGATCCTTGTATAAATACATATCTGGTTTGGCTAAATCAGACCCAATTGCTAACGATGTTATATTTTATAATTTTGTAAAAAGAGGCTAACATGTGAAATTATAGACCATTAAGAAGGTCATTGGTACATGGGGTTTCATAGGGTCAAACCAATTATGTCAACATTCTAGGGTGAGAAAGTAATCCTTAGTGGAGGTCTCTTTCCAAATATCATGCATCTTAATCATTTTATGCTACATTAGAACTATGCAACATCACTTAAGAGCCCTAAGACCTAAAATGAGTCAAACTTCATCAAAGTAGAATAGGTAGATTGTGGCACTTAAATACCTACTATTTTATCTTATAATGACAAGATTGATCCTTCTATAAGAGTGTGTAAATTTCTTTCCCAATTTGGATTAGATTGCTTGCAATGAAGAGTCTTTTGATGTGCCAAAAAGAGGTTGAGAAACATTATGTTAGGTTGTTTAGAAGTTAATTTTGTCAAAAAGGATTTAAGGGGTGAAGTAATTATACCAACATATTTAGGTGGGAAGATTAACCCTAGAAAACATCTTCTTCCATGTCCCATACATCTTGATCCTTCTAGACTACATTACTTGAGTGGAAAACTTTATGTATCCTATGATATAAAATGAGATAAAATTTGTCTAAGTAGCATGTACAAACCAAACCACTTGTAAACCAAACATTTTATATTATAGCTACATGATATACTCGTATATGAAATCCTTCCATTATTTTGGCCATCTTGGACCAAATTTCTCATAGTGATTTTTTTAATGTTACAAAAAGAGGCTAAGAAGCATAGTGTTAGGTCGTTAATATGACCATTTTACAAATGGTTCTTCATTAGGAAAAACCAAAGACATTAGAATTTTAATTTAGGTGTGTGAATACTAGTAGAAATATACTTCTACATGCCATATATCCTAATACTCCAGAGCCACATAAATCAAGAAACATCTCTTAAGATACCTAAAACCCAAATTGAGTTTCCATAGTGTTTCTAACTTCTTTATTACTTTTTTAAATTGAATTTTCATTCCAATAATATACATTTTTATTTTTATGATCTTCACCTATGTGTTTTTAACTAGGTTAGTGTTTCTCTCTAATTTAATAGTTTAAATGACTCATATTCTACCCAAGGTATACATCACATTGCATGTACAAGAAATACTTTGTATTTCATATAATAAATAATTTGTATTTCATATAATAAATACATCAAGGTTAATCAAGATATGCATCAATTACATAAAACAAAATTAAGGTATAAACATCATATTACACATATAAAAGACCATTTCAAGGTGTACATAAATAATTTATAACGACATATATATACAAAATTATGGTGCATTCCCACTCAATTTTATATAACAAAATGTTGCATATGCCATCTCAAATTTGATAAATAATATATGTATGATAAATATTTACATTAAAGCATAAAGATATACTAGACCCTCTACCTTATTTGGATCCTCAACTTATGGTGGATATATTGGTTGTAGTGGATTATTTGTGTGTGATTAAGGGGTTTCCTACGGTGGATTGGATAGCTACAATGGCCCCTTAGTCTACCATAGATCCTCAAAAGTTGGTCTCTTGATGCCATAAAACTTGCTATTCAGTCATAGAAAGTAAGACTAGAACAACAAGTTAAGACACACATTATATACAAAATTAATAATAAATAAATAATTTAGAATGCTAAACGATAATTTTTTATTAAAAATAAATATATACCCCTAATGATGCCTCTTCTATTGATTGATAATATCTAGTGTAGATGGACCAACTATAAGTTCTTGCATGAAAAATAAAAATAATGTAAGATTACATGTACATATTAATAACAAATTATATTAGTATGCAATTCAATAATCAACTATAAACCATCAATTAAATTAATATTCAATTCAATTACTTTAAGTTTCTACCGACAATCAAAGAGTTGTGAGGAGTATAATGTTATATAGGTATGATCAAGTGTCCTAATAAAGTATGATGAATTTAGTGGCACATCACTCACATTTGGAATATACTCTAAAATTAATATAGATTGACATATAATTACTAAAACAATAAGAAAATTTATAGAAAATTTTATATTATTGAATCTAACTCAATATGAATGATAGAAACTATACCCTACTAGAATATAATAAGGTTCATGTTGAGGGTGATTTTGGTCACGCACAACATGCTAGGAAATAAGGGTTTGTTGCCTCTCTTGAAAAGTAGTGAGAACTACTCCAATGTTCCTTTCTGCCAGGTCTTGAATATGTGGATAACATAGTTGTAAGATCAATGTAGATTCACGAGGGGATCTAGAATTTAGATAACTAGAAAATTATATGCAATTACAAAATATAATTTCAATAACTCAAAACATTAGATTGCATTTCAAAAAATAACAAATTGAGAATTAGTTTATTGCTCTTTCAATACAATGTATGAACCATTTATTAAATAAAGTGAAAAAAGAAGTAGAACTTAACGAGGAATAATATAAATCTAGTCTAACTAGACATCAACATTAAGTATTCAATCAATCATGTCTGCAGGTTTGAACACGATCTTTCATAACAACCATTAACAAAAATAAAATTCACACATTTATGATTAATGGAGTGCAATCTTCAAAGGAAACATAAACTCATAATATTTTCGAATTTCATTTAACTAGAACACCTTTAATCACACACATATCTCTAGGATGAAATCCTACTTAATTCTACAGTTTAAAATCAAATCTCATCAATTTAGCAATTGTAATTAAAAAAAATGATCACACCATCACCATGGCGCTGAATCCAAATATATGCAATACAGGTGTAATACTTAGATAAATGAATCAACACTTTGCAACAAAGTCAACAGGAAAATTTCCACACCGAGATTGTATTTTTTTGTAATTGCAAAAATTACATAAGAATCCAGACCCTTTGAATGATACCAAATTAAACATATATAGAAAATCATGTCCCCATGATTGTGGATATGAAAGAGAAGACAATTGGAATTAACTCCAACACTTGAGTCTTAAACTGAAATTAAAACATTAAATGAATTAAGACTGAATTGGGTGCCCCAGTTGCAGTCGAGTCTTTTTGCTAATTTTAAGGAAAGCATAAAATAAATGAAAATACCATAAACCCAAAGTTGGGAACCACCTAGTATAGTCCAGTTATTAATTAACAACTAAAGAACTTGAAGAAAATTACGATCGAGAGCCAAGTCGGACTGAGGCTAACTAAGAGTTTTAGAAATCCAATGCACATCTTCTCAAAATCTCAGAAATCTACAAAAGAATTCCATCTTCAGTAATATCAACAAGTTTGCAAAACATTGGTCCAACTACAACAATGTCACTTATCCTATTTCTAGTTTATTTAGCAAAGTTATCAGAGCATGTTGGTACTATCTTATTCATTCTTTCTATGGATGGTCCCTTATAAAATTGGATTTTTATATTCTGATCAAAAGTGGCCCTTTCAATCTATTTTTGTATTTCGGAAAAAGATTCTCTCTTTTTGAAGGGATTTGAGCTTCACTTTCTTGCTAACTGTGTTTTCTATACCTTCCTGGGTAACCTACCCTTGCACTAAATTTTGCAATTCTTCAATCATTTTCTCAGGTTCTCTTACCAGTGAAGGGTTTTCCCAAAACATGCATCCTAGATCTTCTATGGATTTTTAGATGTCACTCATTGCCTTCTCAGCCTAAATCCTATCATTATTCAACCTATCCTTACATCCATTCAAGATGTCCACTAGGAATGCAACCGCTCTTACCCAAATAGGAATCAACAATTGTTCTCCTTCCTCAATTATTGTGGCCTTGATAAATTACTCTTCTTTGGTTCCATTAATTTGGTGGAGGATTGGAATGTATTCCTCCCATATTAACAATTCTTCATCAATATTTAGAGCAAGCTGTTGAGCATCATCATCACTAATAGCATGGTAGGATTTGACAAGCTGTTTCAAAATAGTTTTTGCCAACTCCAAGAAGTTTTATTTTCACTGTTGTACTACTGGAATCCATCCATCAGGGTTCGAGGGCCTAATTTCACCTTTCAAGGCAGCTTGAAGTGCAAACTCAAGATATTTATCATCTATAGGCCCAATGAGCTTACTGATGCAGGTGGTCACCTGTTGAACTTGATCTTTGATCTCATGTTTTGTGTTCTCATCTTTCTACGTCCTTCTTAGAATAGTAGATATTGACATCTGCAAGCCCTACTATTCACCCTCCCTTGTTTGCACCCTAGAATCCACTTGACATATTTGGTAATCAGGAGGGGTCATCTTGGATTCTAGCTTGTCTACCAGAGGGACTGCTATTTCAACTATTCTATTTCCTTGCTCATCTACTAAGATGGTAGAAATCCTTCGAGAATTCTTCCTTCTTATTCCAGGAGACCAGAAGGCCTCTGACAACATTGTTAAGCTTGGCTCTGGAGTTTCTACATACATCATCTTCCTTTTCTCGACAGTCTAGCTCAAGCACATTGGTATTGCAACAGAGGTTTCTTTGGGAGGAGTAGAAACTATTCTTGCATCTTGAGAAGTACCAAAGTTTTCCTCTAATTCTTTTGGAGTTTTCTTTTCTTCTTCTTGATCCCTTTATTGGTGAAATTTCTTCACCCTAAGGTCTCTCCTCAACAAGATTTTCTTCTTGGTTGAATTCCTTTTCAACCTCTTGTTGTTTCAATACCTCCTCTTGAGAAATGTGCTCATCTATGCGAGGGATTTATTTATTCACTTCTTCTTGTAACACTTCCTCTACACTAATATCAAGTTGTACATTCCTAAAAATATCATCAACATCCTTAAGAACTTCCTCTTCTTTGAGAGACTCTTTTTCAACCTCCTCTTCCTCAACAATGGTTTCTCTTGGGATTCCTTCTCCAAGGGGTAATCCACTTGTAGGAAGGGAAGGATTTGGCAATGGAGGCTGAGATGGACGTACATGTACTAGTTTTTTTGGTGATGGAGGGGGACTAGGTGATAAATACTCATGAGGAGGGGTAGAGGAGTAAGCCTCTTCGGTTTCTTATTGAACTACTCTTTCTCCCGTTGCTACACTCATTATCCTTTTTCTATAGAGTTGTTCTCCTTCTAGCTCCTCTTCTTCCTTAGAAGCAATGTTAATTGGCCCTATTTTTTTCTTTTTCTTCCCTAATTCTCTAGAAAGGTCGCCCTTGTCTTTCGTCTTGGCTGTAGGGGCACTAGAGGAAATTTTATCATGCTCTTTCTTTATAGTTAACTTAGCTGAAGTTCCTACTTTTTACTCAACCAATTTTGGCTTCTCTAGAGGTTTGGTCATGGAAAGAGGTGTAGTTAGCTAGCGTTGAGAGAATTTCACCACCAATTGAGACATGTCCTTTATGTTTTCATTTTATTTAACTGAACAATCTATATTGAAAATAGGAACCTCAAGATCCTTTGGGGAGCATAGGTTGGATCCAAAACCATTCCATCTTCCACTTGTTCTTTAGGGATCTTGGCCTTTAAGAAATGTCTCAAAAAAATATTGTCAGTCGACAATAGTATTTTAGTCTCACTTCAAACTCTTTCTCATTATTTTACCAATAATATTCCAACTTGGGCTCATGGATGAAGTATGATCCCATTACTTTGCTGATATTCCTAATGGGGTCAAATCTTCCTCAAACATCTTTATAAAAATCAAAGTTATACCTGGAAATTTCAATTTCTTCATTCTTAGCATTCTACGTATTCACACAAGAATAAACTCCTATTTGAATTGGGAAAGAATATCCATGCTTATTTTTCCTTGCAATGGGTTGTTATACTTCAATGATCTTCCTGTAAACCTCTAACAAAAGCATCTTGTCTAAATGATACCTTGGAAGTTTAGATGGCATCTTGTGGGAGCCTGCCACTCTGATATAAGTACATGTTTTGTACTAGATGAACTAGTACCCAATATATCCAATAAATTTCATAGCCTCAAGGGAGATTCTCATAGAAAATCCTCCTTCCAAGCCTCTAATTATCATGCAAATAAATTGTCATTCATAATTCCAAAATGGTGAAAACTTGCCTCTAACTCCAACTGGGGGTAATGTTGATGGATAGTGACTTCATCCAGCTCATAAGAGACCACCCTGGTGAGTCTTGGGAATGAGGCTTGTGAAACCAAAAAATACACAAGGTATGATGTCATAAAGAATTGAGTGGATGAAAGGACATTGCACATTTGTTCATGGATGCTATAACTAATAAGGAACGCCCAACAAATTTTCTTCTTGTGAGAAGAATTGACAATCCTTATGAATCTTAGTATCCAAGGATAAAAATAATTTGCATTAGGTTGTCCAAACACTTGGCTTAATAACACAATTAGGTCCTTGAAATCTTCTTTATACTCACTTCAATAATGTATCCTTTCCAATTTGGACGTCACCTTTTTGGGTTTCTCCAATAAGTTGTTATTTATGCAGGTTAAGTTGTCAATTGGAGTGTCATCAAAATACTTGATGATATTTTGCATATCCACTACCTCATCCTCAAGGTAAGCAAGGATTCTAAAAAATTTCTCAATCATCTCTGAAGTTAGGTCCAACACAATCTCACCATTGGACCCTTTGATTTTTTGGGTCTTATGATTGTAGTGCTAAGCACATGTTAATACTAGTTTTGGAGACTACACTATAACTGGGAACGTAGTAGCCTCCACCAATCTAGAAATAGTAAGAGCCCTTTCCATTGGGGTCCTGGTACTAGTATCCATGATCCTTCTTTTAAACTCATCCATATTGATGTGACCTAGGTTCGTGTCACCAATCTCATTATAAGGAGAAAACATTTTGGAAGGCAGATGGTAGCCCTTGTATTGATACTTCATTTCCTCTGGATATTTTAGAGGCATATCTCTTGTAAATACCAATACCATGTATTAAAATTTTCATATACTAAAAAGAGAAAACTTGCAAAAAAAAGTCATGTTAGACCATATCAACTTTCATTTCAAGGTTATAACTTGTCTAGAAGGAGTTATATAAATTTTTTGGGGATCGAACTTCGAGCTTACCCCTTCCTCTTTACTACCAACACTTGCATCTAAACATTGGATTCTTTCATTATTGCCACATTTGGGTATCAGGGATCGAATATTCCCCATACTTGTTACTTATAGAATGAGTTTCCTTTGTTTAAGTATAAGCTTATTGAGCATCAGACATCAGAGATATCCTTTACCTTTTTCTTATCAATATAATATCTTGGAGGACATGTTTCATTGCTTGATTGGGTGTCGGGTGTAGGGGATCCCCTTTACCCTTTACATTATTAGCATTGGTATTGATTAAACAGTATCTACGACTTGCAAATTCTGAAGGAATTTGGGAATCGATGTTCAGGCTTTTGTTTTACTCCTTGCCACCAAACTTGTGGATTTTAACAATCTCATTTTTTATTTTGAACCTTAGTCTTGAAAAAAAAGATGCAACTATCACATAGCAGATGAAAACACTTTTTGTTCATGGACCTCAGGGGTTGGGATCAGTGATACCCTTTACCTTTTGCACCTCTATAAAAAATGGGTAAGAGGTATTGTTGATACCTGGAACTCGAAGGGTTTTCATAAAAGCAAGCATTTTGGCTAAGTGTTTCATTAAGTACCATCGAGGGTCGAGGATTGAGAGTACCCTTTACCCTTTGCACCTGTATAAGTAATAGGTAAGAGGAATTGTCAATACCTAAAACCCGACTTTGGGTTTCCATAAATTCATTATGTCCCAAGCAAGATCTCCCACATCGGGGATCAGGGGTACCCTTTACCCATTGTGAACGTTCTAAGGTACATGTAATAAAAGGAACTTGCGAAGTTCAAAAGAAGTATGTTGAGTCTTTGAAGTGTTAAGGCATGAACTTAAGTTAAAACCAAAGGGTATGAAAAGTCTAACATCAGGAAGGCATTTTGGAAATTTATAGGCCTATAATCAAACATATGGTGTTTTGTCAGATTTCGGTGATCGAGTGTACTCCTTACTATTCCACCTCTATAAGGAACTTGGTAAGAAGTACCCTGAATTTTTGAGGTCTGAAATATTTTAACCATTTCTCTGAAAGTGAGATCAAGGTCGGTGGTTGGAGTTCACCTTTTCTATAAAAACGTTTCAAGGTATGAAGCAAGGAAAAACGATGACGCCCAACATCTGAGAGTTGTTAATCTTAAATCACCTAATAATGAATGGGGAAGAAACCTCAAGTAACTCTAAGGTTTGAAACCCAATGATGATGTCATAAACATCATCAGTCGGTGCCTCAAAGAGACACTTGATCTGGTGGGGTAAAAAGAGCCAAAAAATGGCAAGAGCAAAAATAAAAATGAACAAACAAAAATTCGCCATGAAAAACTTGAACATGAGAATACCAAATCCAAATTGAGGACAAATAAAAAACAAAAAAAAATAAAAAAAAATGAAGGACAAGAAAATCAAACAAAACCTAGACCCCACGTCCCAAACCCACACTTTCCTAAATAACCAATTGAATAAATTTTTAGATTAAGGCCATAGAAATCAACCAACCTGGAACAAGATGAGAGAGTGGGGGAAACAAGATGAAGATCCACAAAGTCGAGGTGACGTGAGAAAACAATGAACTAGGAAGACGATCACAAATGAACATCGACAAGCGAAAAACACCACGAAACTCGACACCTCAACGACAAAGCATGAATTAACCAATGACTGTAATGACAAAATCCCAAACACAAGAAATTTTTATAGATCGACTGGGTGCAATTTTAATGAATAGGTAATTATGAAATGAGAAAAATCCTAGCTTAACAACCATATGTCACCATATTGATGGAGCATTAAATGTAGAAGAATGGAATTTACTTTGAGTGGCATAGTGTTATGTTCGACGACATTTATTAAATTTTAAATGATATGACATCAAATTCAAAATAGCCAGGAGATCGCACAATAAGATGTGATGTGATGTGCACACCAAATGAGGCATCATCACTATACATTACCAGTCGAGTGCTCGCAAGAAGAAACAAACCTGACAATGACATCAAAAACACCATCGAGACAAAAAAATGCACAATAAATGACAAAGGTTGGAGGTCGAGCTCGACAAGGAAGGTATATACCCTTCTGTTGTGCACTTTTTACACACATGCCCCACTGAAAGTAGGGACCCTCTTTTTCTTTTTTTTCGCTTTCGCTCTTGGTCTTTTTGGCCCTTTGTATTTTGAGGTTTTGCTTGCTTGGGAATGTGCTTTAATTTCTATCTTGCTTGCTAGAATATTCCATCTATGATATGTACTGAAAACCTTAAGTTTTAGACTCATTCTAGATTTTTCACTGCTCTCGGGAAAATCCACTCTTGGCGGAATTTCCCGGTTTCCTTTCGAAACCTGGTGGCGGCTGCTTTTCGTTGAAAATCCGAAGATTTTGGTCCTTCATGGAATTCCGTCGGGACTGGATTTCTCTGAATGTCTGTCACCATGTCGAATTCCTAGATTTTGGTTTGACCCATCTTGACTACATTAATTGTGTGATTTTCGTGGTGGGTATTAAGTCGAATTTTGGGAGTTTTGTGTCATTAAGGTTTTATCATTTGCTTGATTTTTGATCTGGAGTGCTTGATCCAAAGTGATGTTGCTGGATTGTGCGATTGGGGTTGTAGTCAATTGTTGCGTTTGGGTTTCTTGGCGGCCATTTGCACTTAGCTTGGATTTTGGGTTTTCTTTCCAGATTCCGCTACATTGTTTTCTCCTGCCCTCATGGTATGTACATGACGCTTTCTCTCTTTTGATGATTGAAATGAATTACTTTATGATTTGTGTGTACATGCTGTGAGTCAGAATGTCCATTAGGTCAGATTTTACGTTTGATGCTTGGGTTTCTGGTTTTCGTTTGATACCCTTTCATGTTGTTCGCATTGCCTTGTTTTTGCTGGATTGAATGTGCGTGCTTCTTTGGAATTTTGGGTATGCCTAGGGTTTGAGTTCCTACCTGTTTTAGCGTTATGTATTTCAAAGTTGAGGGTTTTCCCGTCTTGTTCGAATACCGATCCCAAGTGAGTCTCTGAGCTTGCCTTTTGATTTCATCCTGAGATGGTTTGCTTGTGTGGGTTGGGACAAGCTTTTGGTAAACCTTTGCAAAAAAATGAGTTGAGCCCGAGCTTGTCCTATGCGTTCATGGTAGAATTTTAGGGTTTCATGCCTAGGGCATCGCCAGTCCTTCTCGATTTACCTTAGGGTGAGTTTTAGAGTCAAGGATGATTTGTAGGGGGGTTCAAATCGAGTTGGTTTCAGGCTCCAGTTCCTCAAATTTGTGATCATTCGATCAATTTGATTGAGGTCATGAGAAAATGAGGATATTCGAGTTTTCAGAGTCTTTGTGGAATTCCTTATCTGTCGAAATTCCCTCAATTTCTGTTTTCTTTCTGTCTTCTCGGGATGTGCCATGATTCGGATTTTTGCCTACCTCGTGGATTTCCTTTACCTTTGGATTCTCCTGGTTTGTCCGTCGCCTTGTCATTTTCCCGAAACTAGGCTCAAATTGTGAAAACTGCATTAGCTTCACTAAAATCTGTGCCTTTGGGATTTTTGTGAAAGTTCTTGGTTCCTTCATTTTCTCGGAGTTTGTGAATTATTGCTATTCTCGCAGATTTCTGTCCCTGACGGATTTTCCTGAGATTTTGTTGAAAATGGAGAATTGAGGAATTGCATGAAGTTTGCTTGATGTTTATACATTTGATAGTTGACTTGGACTTATTTTAAGATGCTTCATGCTGCTTCTTAGTTATTATCAGTTGATTAAATTATTATTGGATGCTTGTGTGCTTGTCTCGCTGGAATCTGCCTGGCTAGGAATTTCTCAAAAAATCCTCTCTGGCCTGGATTGCGTGGAAGGGCTGAAAACTCGAATGTTGGAATGGTTATTTTTTGAGGGTTTTGAGCATTTTTCTTATCATGGGACTTGTATTTAAGGATGAACTTATCTCTGAGGTTGATTAATTTGTGTTTCATGTGATCTTTACTATGGTTTTTTGTCGAATGCAGGCTGAATTAGGTAAGGCAATGACAAGTGGAACCAAGGGTAAGGTAGTGGATCCAGGTGCATAGGGGTCTTCCATTTCTAAGGCAAAAAGGATCAAGATGGATGTAGGACCCCTCCATTTTTCTCTTTCGATTAGACAGTGTTCTACTTCATTATGCCTTGTTTGATGTTAGTACTTTGACTATGGTACTCAACTACTATTTGATTCCTAACTGCAAAGTGATGTGAATGTTATATTTTGATGTGATGGTATTTTATTCTGATGTTATCATTATGGCATGCTTTAGATTAGCATAGAGACTATTGGAATTAATGATGTTTTATGCCTTCGATTAAGTTATTGATGTTAGATTCGTCAGTTTGTGACATTGTATTGGTGAAGGGGACGAAATTGCACCACTCGCTTGCGAGCGCCTTGTGATTTCGTGATTTCCTCTTCACGGTGTGTTTTATAAGGATATATATACATGTTCGATATACTCTTTGTTTGCAGGTTTATAGGTACAAGACATCGATTCCACTTAGTTTCATAGGTTTGAGTGTGTCCATTGCCCAACGTTATTCGATTGGGAGATAGTAGCTAGGTTTTCTATGTCAAGTCATCACCTTGGTCTTAGTGTGTCATTGGTTTTAAGTTTGGTTTGATTGTTTTAATATTGTTCAATTTGCCTTGATATTATTTTATTGCGAGTTAAAAAAAAGGTAAATAAATGGCTTTATGTATAATTTATGTTGTTTATTAAATTAATCTGGTTATTATGTTAGAAGATGTTAATTAACTAATTAATTAATTTAATTTAATTAATAAAATAATTGAATCTTGGATTAGATTTATTTTATTGAGTTAATTAAATTAATAGAATTGAATTAGTTATTCATTTTGGAATTAATAGATATTTTGTTTTAAAAATTGGAAAAAGGTTTTAATTTGCATTTTTTGGAAAATTTGAATGCAAAAAGAAATTAAGATATTTTATGTTTTGTTTTGGAAAATTGATTATGGTGGTTGAATATATATTTCATTTTTCTATTATATTTTTGGGATTTTCATAGAGGTTTTGAAATAAGCATGAAAAATTGGAAAAAAGAAGGGGAAGGAAGAAGATTGCTGTTTTGTGGGTTTTGGATTGGAATTGTGAAGGAACTCTGTTGATTTGCTTGGAGGATTTGGAATCTCTGAAGGAATCTTTGCACTATTTGACAGCCTCTCAATTTTCTAGAACCGGGTTCACTTATTTAGTTTATTTTGATTTTGAAGAAAAAAATGCAATGCTTGATATGCTGTTTGCAAAACCATGTTTTGAAAAACTAAGAAAATAAATTGTGATGAAAAACCCATGTTGAATCTTTATCAATTTGTAAATCTCTGTTTCATTTGGTTGTCCTTCAAGGAAAATTACATACTTGGCTGTAAATGATCATTTTAAGAATTATTTGCTCAATTAGTTTTGCAAATTTCTTATGTGGGTATTTAAATATATACATAATATATGTATATATATATACATTGAGATATATATATATACATATATACAAATATATTTATATATATGTTTGGTTTTGGGCTTATGTTGTTTAAAAATAAAAATAAATAAATGAAACCCTGTTCAAAAATTCTCCGATTTCAAAAATCCGTAGTCCATGTTTTGTTTTAAAAAAATTCGAAGGGTTTGTGGGGGGGTCGCTAGGGGCTCAACCCACAGCCGCCCCCATGGGAGGTGCTATGGGGAGCCGCGCCCACTATGGGTGCGACTGTGTTTAACAACTGCTCACCAATGCTTGCTCCACCCTCCTCCCTCCCAAAAAAAAACCGCGTGTTCGACTTTTTTTTTAATTTTTATTTTTTTATAAAATATAATATTTTATTTTATTTAAAATATTTAATATATATATTAGTTTGTATATATGTATATATGTTTTTTTTTATATTATTATATATTATGTGTTTTGGACTTTTATAATAAGGTTAAAAATATATATATATATATATAATGTGGATACATATATATATTGAATATATATATAAAATTGAATGATTATGTTTATATGTTTAAACTGTCGATTTAATTAATGACATGATTTAGATATAATTGGAGAAACTTTAAATCAATTTTAATAGTCGAATTAATAGATTTATTTTAAAATAATATATTTTGAAAGAACAAATATTTAATTTTCAGATATTGTGTTTATTAGAGGAATTAATTGATTTTAAAATGATTTATTTCACAAAGGAGAAATAGATGATTTGAAAATAGTATATTTTAAATCGAAGAAGTAAATGTTTAATTATTTTTATTTACAAACAATTGAGGAATTAAACATTTGGTTTAAAATTCATCATTTGTCTGAAAGAGACGTTATTAAATCAGTTTTTTTATTAAGCAATAAATTACTGAATGTTATCAAAGGAAGTGGATTTAGGAAATCCAAAGTAGATGTAATTCCTGTTTGATTGTTCTTTTAAATGTAAATTTCTTCTATTTTTTCTTTGGGGGAAATTGTTTAGAAGGGTTAAGAAGTCTTCCAGTTGGGGTTTTTAATTGTTTGGGGTTGTCGTAATTATGTTAGTCAACCTTTGGATTGCCTTGGGTAGTGCGTCTTAATGTATCTAGTTATTACCTGGTTATCACGAACGTGGATGTGTTGAATTTATGTGTTGGATAGGGATTTATTATCCTTAGGTCGCACTAGTCTACCCTTGGGTTGTGGAGTTGTTCCATGTGATGTCTTAGAGGAGTGGCTTGCAATGAGGGTCGACACACAAAGTGGTGCCAGGGTAACTCGTTGCAAGTTAGTTAATCCAATGATAATGTAATTGGAATTATTAGAAGAATAAGTAGTATCAACACTTAATAAGAATAATTGTGCCTCGCTCATGGACATAAGGGCTTGTATAGACTTAGGGTGGGACGAGAAGGCCTGGAATGACAAGATCATTATCTTGTCTCTACGAGAGATAACTGATTTTCGCATTGGTTTTCATGAGGGTCGGGAGTCATTAGAGGTTTCCAGGAGATCCCGAGATGGGGGTCGAGGCCTGTGAAGACTTACCAGGATATCCCATGTAGCATTGTGATGAACCTTCTCCTAAGTCAACAATATGTTGTATCAGTGATGCAGTTGATTATTTAACTCTGGAAGCATTGTAACCATTGTGTTAAGTGATGTATTTGTATTTGGTTAAGTTCAGTTATGTTTTAGCCTGTGTCTAGAGGTAGATGGTCTTGTCTAGGAATCTTTGTTACTATCTCCTAGCACGGGGGGTGGGCCTTCAGGTACCACTTGGTTGGGTGGAACGCGCACCTTACTTTGTTGGGTTTTCTTCTTGTTCGTGTTGACGCGATTTACGGTGGGAGAGCTCGTGGGATCTAGTTACATTTCATGCTTACTTTCATTTCAGTTGTTTCATGTAATTTATTACCCCTCATTTGTATTTGAGGTGGAAAGTTGTAATTTGTAATCACGCTTATTGGATTTACCTCATTCGGGGAATGAGAGATGTAACCTATCTTTAGAGTTAATGTGATGTGAATTATTGTTGTAATCTTACTTGTTAAGTAATGTAAACTAAAGCTTGTTATATTATATTCTATGAGTTGTTATCTTAAATGCTTTGTATGTATGTGCTTTTAATTATATGATTAGTAATTTAATTAAAAGTTTTATAAGAGTAATGTATGTGTTTTGGTATTAGATGTAATCTTGTCACGTACCTTGGAGGTTGTTGCAGTAGAGTTGTGCATTTTCCTTGTTAATAATGCAATTTTAAGAAAAAAATTGTATGCTTCCTTGTTGTGTTGCAACTTCCTTTAGGGTTATGTGGTGGGGCATTACAATGGATATCAAGAGCAGAATTTCAGAGAGCAAGCTTACTTCCTTCTGGTCAAGGGTAACTGATACCCATCTTGGATTGTGGGAGTATGAAGAGTTCAAGACAAGAATGATAACTCATAATCCCTCTCTGTTGGCCAAGAGAACATTGCAATCGAGATTGCAACATGTAGCTAGATTTCCTCCTACAATGCAGTGTTATGAGTTGGTGCTTGAATGTGCTAAGAACTATGACAGAGGTACACAAAGGATAGTTGGTCCCCAAGGGAGGATTGTGGAAAATTTGAATCCTGTGTCTATAGCTTAGACTTTTGACATGCCTGACAGGTCTCATGTGGTGGCTTTTTATATGGACGTGGCAAAGAAGTTCTACAAGGAGGATACCATCAAATCCCAACAGGTCATTAATTCCTGGTTGGAAAAACCTAAGTCCCACTTCTCCAAGTTTCCCAAGTAGTTGGTTAGACTCAAATTTAACGAGTATTATGATGTTATCACCCTTCTCAGTAGGGTGGTAGGATTGAAGAGTGTAGGAATGTTCGAGAATTGGATGATCCATGTTATTGCTAGGATGGAATAGGGTATAGACTACCACTAGGTAGACATTATAAGTGCCATGAATCATGAACATATGTGTAATTTCCTATAGACTAAGAGTTTCACAATGACCTCTTACCTATTCTATGCTCTGGCTAGGTTCCACCCATACAAGGGATTGAGCACAAGGGGTGTGTTTGCACAAGATGTAATTTATGAGGTTTACCCACAACTACACCTAGGTAACTCGAGCTATAGAAGGGTGAATGATGCATTCACCATGTATATCACCAGGCTGCTGTAAGGTGCAGAGCATGTCCGGATTTCAGATAAAGCCAAGGAATTGATCAAAAGGTTTGGAGCTTTGTTTATCCAATTCCCTACCTTTTCATACATAAGAATTGATGGTTGTCAGAGGGCTCCGTGCAAATTCCCAAGGTACCCTACATACCATGTTGTACTCTTGGAGGTCACAAGACATATATGTGACTTTGATGTAATTGTGAAGAGGGAAAAGCACAAGACCAAATTTGGTAATGACTTCCCTTTGAGGATAGGCACTAGTGAAGTATGCCCTTCTATTAACTCAGCCCATTCTTCTGAAGAGGAGATGAGCACTCTTGGTCTCTCCTTCCATTCCAAAAGGCCAAGGTTTGATATAACTGGTGAAGCCTAGAAGAAGGCTAGCAGAGAATACAACGTCAAGGATGACCTAGAGGACTACTGGGCCAATGTTGGTGATGAATTTGAGGTCAGAAAGAAGAATTTTTCCAGGTTACCAGTCAACTTGGTGTGGTTATACAAAATAAGGGTTGTTCCTGATCAGGTTGAGGAGGATGGTACTTTAATCTAGGGCCATAACTTTGAGGTTGTGAAGGATATGCCAGTTAAGGAGGTTGATTGGCTAGAGGAAGAGAAGACAAAGCTAGAATAGGTCATGACCCTGGTAATCAAATATACCAAGCTCTGGCTCAAGCATTAGATGTTGGATTTGGAAAGTGAGGGTGTGCAATCCACCTATGATCTCATGGGAGACTTGGAGTCTCACTCTGCATCTGAGGAATCACCTGAACAAGATCCTAAAGGCAAAACCAAGGTGGGTTCTCCTTTCAAAATTAAGATTAAGGATGTTCATGCGGAGGAGGTAGGAGAGGCAAAGAAAAAAAGGAAGCGTATTGCCAAGAAAAGTAAACATGTCTCAAGGAGGAAGAAGGCTGAAGGAGGTGAGCAAGAAAAATAAGAGACCAGTGTTCCATCACCAAAGAGAAGGAGAATTGTGAGGTTGTCACAAAAGGAGAAGGGAAATTCTAAGGCAGATGAAAAGGTTGAAACACCTGTAGTAGAAGTAGAGAGCTTGGGAGAAAAGACATAGGTATACACCAGGAGATCTAGGACTCCTTCTCCCAAGGATGCTGCACCAAAAGGAAATGTTCCCATGATTGCTCCTATCACCGAATAGGAAGACATCCCTCCTTCTCATGAGACTGGAAATATGCCAGATGAACCAAAAGATGCTGAAGATTCCCAAGATCATGGAGAAGAGGAATTCTAGGAGGGTGATCTCTATAATGCCGAGGCTGAGATAGAGAAGGTCCTGCAGTATCCTTTGGTGGCTTATGAGGACTCACCTAAAGGGGTTCATGAGGATAAATCTCCTTAAAAGGAGGAGATACGAGCCAAGATACCCTCACTAGTACAAGACAAAGGGGAGGAGCACCATGAAGGGAAAGAGGATACGACTGAGAAGGCTCCTAAGAAGCCGAGTATGGAGGAGAGTATGCCCAATGTTCAATAGGAAGAAGATGGACAGGACAAAGTACAATCAAAATCCACTGTTCTGGGCTGGTTGGATAGGGAATTAAAGAGCAAACAAATTTTAGTGGATGATACTCCTCCCAATTGGGATGAACTACTGGAAAATATTGGAAAGGGAAAGACAAAGAAGAAGACCAGAGTCATTTCTAGGATTGAGAGGGATGATGCAAATAATAGGGTAGTCTACATTTCTACTCTTGCTCCTAACAAGGATAGAGATGAGGTGACTGGTATGGATTGTAGTGTGGAGACTATCAATCTAGGGCATGCTTCCATGGAGCAGGACATTGAAGAGTATGAAGGCTCTAGTGCTGTGATCCTTGATAGATTGAGGAAAGAGGTATAGACTAAATCAAAATTGGAGAAATAAAATGAGAAACTTAAGAGATATTTGCAAGAGTTGATGAAACCCTTGTAATCCATCAGTGCTTCCTCATATGCTGCAGGCTTCTTACCTGAGGACACCATATCAGAGTTGGAAAGAATGAAGAGCACCACACATGCTATAGCCGGTTGGTTGCAGGGGGTGCAAACCAAGGGAGATAATACTATCAAAGATGTCCTTTTGACTGGAGGAGATGAAATGAGGTCATTGGATTGGCTGAAAGGTGTGTTGGCTCAGGATAAGGAAGATGTAGATCTCCTGCTGCAAAAGACAAAGACTATCATGGAGTACACTAAATAAAAGTTGATAAGTGAGGGGATTCTTCCTTCCTCAAGAATTGCAGAGCCTTGGGAATGGTTTGAAATTCTGCAGATAAGGCAGAAGGCTTTGAAGAAGATATATAAACAAGGAAGGCAGATTGAAGATATTTTGACTGAGATCAACAATAGGTGTATTTCATTTTTTGAAGTGATGACAGGGAGAAATAAATTTTCACCCAAGCATCTTAGCTTGGAGCAATTAAGAAAATGGTGGCGAAATGTATATTCTCCAGTTAATGAGGGCCCTATCACCAAACATCAGTTGGATGATGCAACGACTTACATTGCAGTTATTGATAGGTATCAAGCAAGTAAGATGGATTGGGATAATATAGTGAGGTAGTCAAGAGATGATAGATCAAGTTATGCCACCTATTTCTGACTTGGACAGGGTGTTATTGTTGGTGCAGGATAAGGTGGAGTGTGCTAAAGACAAAGGGGGAAGTAGTTAATGCAATGGTACATCATAATTTGTGCTTCCCCATTATCTTCTCCTCTTCCTTTGCATGCATTGGACCGAGTTTTGTTGGAGACCCTAGGTCGGCTTGGATGAAATTGGTGCATATTGCACTTTTTATATTTTTTGAAATTCTCTTGGCCGATCTATTGTGTGGCCATTTATTATTGTAAACTCTAATTGGGCTGACATATCTTGGGGGGTTCTCTATAAGTTTGGCGTTATGCCTCATTTGTAGGGGGTAATTATAATAAGTAAGATTTTTTTTACATTAGAGTGAATTGTAAGAGCTAGAATTAGAGTTAGAGTTTAGTTTATCTTTTCAAGCAAGTGCTGTAACAGAAGACTGGAATTTTTGCCACTTTGGATGATTTAATACAAGCAAAGACATTGTGATTTGGTGCCTTTCTTGTGTTGAGTTTTATTTGGAATGGTTCTTGATGTTCTATCTTTAAAATTGCTTAAGTTTATTTGATGTTAGATGATTTGATGATGTTTAGGGTTTTATGCTTGAAGTGTTTGCAACAATCTCTAGTCCATACTTTTTGCAGTTAGCTAATTGTTAGTTGCTTTGCAAAGTTAGCCTAGACTTAAAACTGTGCTTAATTCAATTATGAATGTTTGTTCATTTCAATTGCAATAGGGTTGTCTTGAATGAATATGCATGATCTAAAAATATTTAACACCTTAGAAGATTGCACTATTTCTATAAGATTGCAGATTTATCTGGGTTAAACATGAATTAGTTTATGAGGGATTGGTCCATTTCGAGCATCTTATCATCTACATTGTCAATCTTATGGTTAGAATTAGTCTTAGAATTATATTTGAAACCCTTATCTTTTGTTATTTATTTGATTATTTGGGTTAGATTTGGGCTTTGAAGTATCAACATATTGTTAGATCTGATAAATTTGGGTTCAACATTTGCTTGTAGTAAGGCCCCTTTACGATTACCATCATTTTCACTTTATCTTTGAGTTGTTTTATTTGCATTGTCAAGACCTGACATTAGAGACCTCAGGGTTATCTCTTGAGGCTTGCTGATAGAGATTTACCTTTCAAGAGAGATAGGATATCATATTCTGTCTGAGTTGTTGTTGTGCAAAAAACACCATCAACACCTTCCTTTGAAGCTTGACACCCAAACCCCAAAAACAACAAAAACCAAAAAACAACAATAGGGGAAAGAGGAAAATGAAAGAAAAGTAAAAACACAAAGGAAACAAAGACAAGAAAAAGAAAAGTAGGGGAGGGGGTCCCCATTTTTCCCAAAAGAAAAAGGGGCGTGAGTACAAAGGCACAATAATTTTCCTCTAACACAATTTTTTTTTAATATTTTTAAATTAGTACAATCAAATTGTTTATATTAAATTAAAATGAAGTTTATCATCATGCCTAACTTTTAATTTTACCTAAAATAAAGATTAACATTAACCCTCAAGTGCTTCAATTTTTTATTCCTCAAGTTATGTAGATGAAATAGGAGGGAGACCATTTTCTATTGTGTCTTGGGTGGATCATATATTTGTCCAAGAGGACCTAAGAATAATTTAAATAAACATACTGTAATAGTGATTCACTTATATGTGTTCTTACAAGGAGGTTCCAACATTATCAAATGATCCATTGGGAGCATCTATATCATATGCTCATTTCAACCAAGAAGTGTTTGTAATTAAATAATCTCTCAAAGAGCATACAAATAGGATTAAACATGTTACATTGATTGCAACAACTAAGTGTTAACTAGGAGGTGGAGAAGAGATATTAGGAGAGGGAATAAATGAATCTACACATACACTTCCCTGGGCCTGTGTTGAGGTATTCCCTAAATACCTAATTCCTAAAATCTTGGAAATCAGTAGAGTTGATGTGATGGTCTAATATAAAATCTATGTATAAATTTCATGGATAAGATATAAAGGTACATCAAGATTTTTGTTGTGTGGATTATCAAAATTATTCACTACTACTCCCAAAAATGATTAGTGATACCTTTATGTGTGTACCACTTGATTGGAAATTTTAATTTATGTATGTCAAAGGGAAATATTCTCATAGGTTAAACAAAAATAAAATACCAACTATATTTTGGTAATGTTTTCAAAATATTTCACTTGATTATATGATAATTTGACAGAATATTCAACCCTCTTGATGTATCATAACATTATTCAAAAGTGTCATATTGGTTAATAATGGTATGGAAATGGTTGATGCTTATCTATAAGTTGGTATTTATAATAGATAGTCAAGGATTGTAATGTTAAGACTATAAAATTTTACTTAATTCCTTAAGATGATTTTATTTTTAAATCATTTATGGAGGGTTTGGGGGTGAGAGTTGGTGGGGAGGTTTTGCATTCATATGAGGGTTCTTAGCTTCATATTATATATTTGAAATTTGAAATGTGTAGATTTAAAATTTAGAAAATTTAATTAAAACATACACTTTATTTTAATTTAAAACTAAATATGTATACATTTAGAATACTTGAAAAAAACTAAACTATGTTCAATTGAATTGAAGGAACCCATACTACATGAAAAAATAACAAAACATGAAATATAGTTAATTGAATCGAGAAACATAAACTAGTTTAAACATGAAATCCATGTAGTAAAATCATTAAATAAATTCAATCAAATTGAAAATCCTAAACTAATTTAAAAAAATATTTCATTTAAATTTAAATTCAATTCAATTAGGAAAATAAGAAAATTACCTCTATGAATATGTTAATCACTTGACTAGGAGATGTTGATCACTTGCTAGGAACAATGAGGATTCCATAAAATAAATACTTAAATTTATTTATGCCTATTTTTATTTCTTTTACTAAATATAGACTCAATGGTCACACATTTGCAATATAGGATAAATGTTCATATCCATTTTTTGTATTAACAAAATAAATTTGTACTTGTTATCCATGTTAAGAAAAAATGAAAATTGCATTTCACAATTTTAGCAAAGTCTAGAATGGTTTTTTTACCCATTGCCATTGTTTAACCCATCATGATGTTTCAATCACCCATGTACACCTAGGATTACATCAAGTAGTACTAAAATTATGAAGAGGAGATGAAAGGTAAAACTATATGTTAGCTATGCTATACAGGTGAAGAGTAAGTGGTTCATAAGGAAAAATAGGAAGAGATGGGTCAACATCATGAGAAGGATCCTATTGTTCCTTGAAGGACTTGTACATATATTAAATAATTTATCATGATGATAATAAGGAAGGCATATATGATTGGAGGCAAAGTAGTTAACCATAAAGTTTCCTTTCAAAGAGAGATTGACACTCATGATACAAGAATATGATGTCACTTCATTGTTATGGATGAACTTGAAAAAATATTGAATCCTAGAGGAGATAAATTCAGTTTGATAAACTTATGGGTGTATTAGAATCATAGTAAAGTGATCCAAATTAGGAGTAATATGTCCAATTAAGTAATTAATTTATTTGAACCCAATTTAATAGGAGAATGAGGCATCCCAAGATATCAATAAACCTTCCATTGAAGAATTTCAAAGCAGTCATTGATGAAGCATAAGACTCTTGGTGAAATTTTATATTACAAAAAAATCTTATATAATCATATTGAAGGTAGATTATGGGTCCAAAAGAATGCCAATTATAGTTCCCAAATTCACTATTTACTAAATGCAATTTTTTTTCCAAGAATCTCTTTAGGAGGGAATTAGAAGAAGAATGTTGTGTGTCAAGAGAACTAGAAAAATCATCATAAGGGAAATTGGGTAATTACATTGGAGAATACATAACATGAGGAAGGAGGTGTAGAAGAACTCCTAGGATAAGAAAAGGAAAATCCTCAAGATTAGGATCTAGATTATTTGACTAATTATGATAAGGGAATGGGTTTGCATATATCTAGAGATTTTAAATTTTAAATTATAAAATATTATTACCTTACTATGATCCTCAACATGGATTAAATTTGAATAAATTATATATTTCACTTTGTTTCATAATCCTATAGTTCCATGATCAAACACATGGTGATATTAATAACATGTATTTATTAAATTTTAGAGCACTAAAATCATAGTAATATTTACGTGTTATTCACTCTCCCATTCCATTGTTTAATACATTACACATTTATAGGAGTTTTAGTTCCTACATTATAGGAACAACTCCCTAATTATTAGAGTTGTTTTAACAACTCAAACAAACATACACTAGTACAACAACATAATTTCTATATTAACCTATACATATGACTAAAAAACCTAACAAATAATTTAATATTACTCACACCCAAGTGAACACTAATTCCTAACTTGATCATATCCCAAGGGAGATGAAGAAAAGTGTCTAGATAATGAATAGTAGGGAAAAGTAAGAAGGTTGGATGCAAGTATTTTATTCATAATAGATTGGCGATAATCAACTACGTAGGTGAAATATTTGTTCGAAGTTTGTTTGAAAGATATGTCTAAAGAAGAAGAAGAAGAAGATGGATCAAAATGATTACCATTTGGATTTAGCCCTATCTTTGGTAAACTAGGGTTTGAATCATTCTAATTGAAGTAATTTTATAGAATTTAGAAGGGAATGAGCAAGAAGTATAAGTAAGAGAAAAATATGTACAAAGACAAGGAGAAGTATCATAAGATAAAAGGTTTACATTTTCTATCATATTCTCACAATTTCTCAAACTAACACAATATTATAAAAAATAACTATGTAGAAATGAAAAAGACCTTTTCTTTTATTAGTGCTAGAAAATTATCAACAAATATACTAGATCTCAACATCAAGAATATGTTAATCCATGTTTACAAGAATTGATTGAAATTTTAGAACAAAATCACTTATTCAATGTAGCATTACTTTCAATATACATTAAATAAATTAAGTTAATGTTTGAGCCTATGCTAACTTCAAAGTGACTTACAAAATATTGTGTAAAGTAAGTAAATTATTTGATAAAATTTATGTAGAATATAATACAAATACTCAAAGGCATATTCATTATCCATCATCTATTAGATCTATATTTGTTGCTTTGAAGGGTCAAACATGTATCAAATATGGTCCCATTATAAATGTATATCAAATTAAGGGGGTATAGATGCATTAGGAAATTGATAATAAATAATATTGAGAGAAGGGATTTTTTTGGAGATCCACTTTTGTATTTCATTTATAAGGAGTGAGTGAATCTAGTTTTTCTTACATAGCCTAGTAGAAAATGAGGCATGGTTAGATTAGAAGATAGTATATAATAGGGAGGAGGTAGGGGAGGGAAGGAAAAACCATAGAATGGGGGAATACATGAGAGAAAGGAAGTGATAGTCATAGAAAAAGTAAGGGGATAAGTTTGAGATGGAAAGCACATAAAATATAACGAAGAAATGGAATGGGGGTTAAAGAAGTGGGAAAATAAGGCTAAGTTCAAAATTAGGTAAAAAGAAGAGCTCACAAAAAAATCAAAATAGGAGGTGATGTAATCATGTCCAAAGGGTTCAATTAAGGATTATCTAATCATGTAGTCAAAATATAAAGACATGATGGAACTCAATTGATGCAATAGAAATAGATTTTTAATGATATAAATTTATGAAATATATTAAAGTTTAACACAATTAAATTACAATATGAGGCATCAAACTTCAATGATATATATGGGCACAAATATTTGAAACTTATAAGACCCTCATATGGTATATTATATAACACCATAATCTTGTTATGCTATTGAACTTCCATAGTATCAATGAAATCAATCTTTTAATGCCTAGTATGAAATCTAACTATTCTAACGATTATGAGTGATGTTTATAAGTGATCCTTAGCCTCTCAAATGATCTATGTCGATTGAAAGGTGATGCAATACCTAATGTAATATGAAACAAGAAGAAGGGAACCTTCTAGATTGAATGCAATGAAATATAAACACTAGATATCAATGTCATTCATAACAAAGTTTCACTATAATTCTCATATGGTTGTTGCATAACTAAAGTAGTGATTTTGACCTATAACTTTTATGTTCTTGGTGACAAGTTTGGAATTGAGTATGTGCTTTTTTGGTGAGAACCACAAGTTTCCATCCTAAGGGATTTACCTCTAAAGCAATAACTTATCATGTGCATTCATATTGCATTTTTTTTGAATAACTAAAATGTGACCTAATATATCAATTTAGTATTACAAGGAAGCGAATAATTTAATTGACATTATATGGGTAGATACTAAGGGTTGAGAAGCATACAAATAAAGGGGTGGGTATAAGTGGTATTCCAAATCATCTATAGATCAATTTACATAGGTCAACTAGAGGAAATATCATTAACTATGTTGGTCTTGTTAGGGTTATGGAGTTCTCTTATTATTACATCGCGTAGTCTTGTATTATGTCAAAGCCTCATAATACCAAGGGTGCCTACTTAATCTCAACCCTAATTTAGTTAACTATGGAAGCAATGGCTAGTTCAAGGTCATGCAAATTTATTAAAATCCTAGACAAGTTTCTAAAAACTAGTTATTAGACACCTTTCAATATTACCACAACTCTACCCAAAAGAATCAACACACATCTCTAAAACTCTTCCATTATACTTTAGATTAATATGTATTCAATAATTGAGATCTACCTATTATTAGGGGATACATTTTTAGAGTTAGTGTGATGTAAGGTTTTATGGATTGAGATACACATATGATTTTAAATTATATATTTTTTTAGGATGATATTTTTGTAATAACTCATCTAGGATTTTTATGTCAAAGCTTCAATAAATGAGATCATAGTCAAAACTAGTTTTGAGTCAAATGTAGGTGTAGGTAGTGCCCTTGGTTGATAGAGTATAAATAATAAAGAGATATAAAATGTAACCCAAAAATAGATACATAGGATAGTGAAAATATGAAGTTATTTTAATTACACTAGTTTATGCAAAGGGGTATCAAAAACATAAGTTTTAGGGATAGAAATGAAATAAGGATTTTTTATTAGTACCTTATGAATGTGCATGATGTGTCATTGGTTTATTAACTAATTATCCTAAAGTTTTAACCAACATATGATGATTGTAAATATTAATGTATACCTACAAACAATTACGAAAATATGAAATAAATTACTTTTGGTTGATACAAGATTACTCATACACCTTAGATTCCTAAATTAGGAGGGGTTGTGGCCATAGTAAAAAATAGGATGGAAAGGGTGTAATGAGCGAAGTGAAAGAGACAAAGAAGTATGGAAATGTTGAGGAGGCTATGGGTGGGAGGTTAGAATCTTAGACTTGGAATGAGGAGGAGTAGTGGTGGAGATGGAAGGAGAAGTATGAGATACATTAGTCAAAATGTGAATACAAATGAGAATAGGAGGGTGGAATATTAGGAAGGGAATGGTTGGAACAACAAGTAGATCAAAAGGAGAAAGATAACCCATAAGAGGAAGGGAGTGAATTAGGTGTATTAAATGGCCGAGAAGGATAGGAAGTAGGACAAGATAGGGCACCCACATGAATTATGTGGCCTATGCACTACAATGTATCAAGTTCTAAAGGATGGGAAATGAGCATGTGTCTAAGGCCGTCAACTAAATATGAGAGGTTAGTTCCATCTTCATATATATCCACCTAATCTCTAATAAGATTAAAGTGGGGAGCTATAATATGCATCATGATTAAATTTGTCATTAAAGGGAGGAAAGATGTTAGCTTCAATGAGCTCATAATTGGCATCATGATTAAATTTATCATAAAAGGGTAGAAAGGTGTTAGCTTCTTCAAAAGTGGATAGAGGAGGGAGATCATATATGATCAGGTTAAGGTGAGGGCTATAGTGGAGAGGGAGATAACTATAATAGGAAAGGTGAGAACCATAGAAGGAAGGGGGCATGTACACCTAGGAAATACAGGAATGAACTAGGGGATAAATGTAGAATGATAAAATAGGACAAAGGTGAAAGGAAAATAAGGTGTTAAGTAGTTGAGCACAATTGTTAGGAAGGTATAAATATGCATTCATAGAGTGAACATGTAAATAAGGGTGTTAGGGAGGGTTGAGAAGGTATTAGGAAAAGGAAAACGAGTCTTGTGAAGATTTGAGGTAGTGGTTGTGAATATAAATGTGAACGAGGATGGTGTGAAGATAGGAAGATAAATAGATATCAAGACAAAACATAATATTGATAAAAAAAATTCATGTTGAGAAGAGAGAGAAATTAATTCAACACTTCGTTTACACCTAAAATAATAAATAATTACACTATTTTATTCACGATAACTTACCATTAAACCATTTGATAATAAAAGAAGATATAAAGATAAATTTCTTGAGAAACATGATAATGCAAATAAGTTGGATATTTTTTAATAAGTATGAAATCCAAATAAATAAACAAGACATCCAAAGAGTCAAACTAGCTTTTTATAAGGTTAAGTGGATATGCATGCCAACCACATACCATTCATTAAACAGCTTTGCTTCATTGTCCCTTCGACTTTTGCACACCACGACCATCAAACATTTCGTTCCTTTTCCACACCACAACTATCAAGCATTTCTTAAATAGTATAACAATAGGCGTTTTATTAATTTATTTTTATTTTCCATTTTTGGCTATGCACATGACTGCGCGACAAAAATTTCAAAAAACTGCTGTATGGAACGGTGTACAAATTGTCCAGTTATTTGAGTCAATTCAATGAACACCCTGTTAGAGTAGGCAGGCAATCATTGGTCCATCGTGGAGATATTCAGAATATTGCCAATAAATTTTATTTAAATTATTATTATTTTCTTAATATACCGGTTTGGTGGAACATTTGCATGTGTGTCACCATCAAACAAGCGTATAATAACGTGGCAAATTTACCTTGACGACCGTTGACATCTAGTTACGTAACATTTTTTTACGTCGATTGTTGCATGAAAGTTATATAAATAGGAGGCGTGATTAGACGACGATATAGGTATCTGCAATCGGGAGAAACGAAAGAGATAAAAGATGGCGAGCACTTCCTTGATTGTTTCACTACTCCTTACGATCATGTGTGTGTGTGAGGGATCGGCTTTGAGGCGTAATTTCTACAAGAAGACCTGCCCATCAGCTGAGGCCACAGTCGAGCTTGTGGTGAAGAAATACGTAGCCAAGGATCCCACCCTTGCGGCTCCTCTCATACGGATGAATTTCCATGATTGTTTTGTTCGAGTCAGTACTCTATTAATACCCAATTTATTACTTAATCTCTAGATGTCTATTGCACTGTCTAAATTTGACTTGTTTTGGTGCGTTGTGATTTAACTAGGGCTGCGATGGATCAGTGCTTCTCAATTCCACAGCCAACAACAAAGCAGAACGAGATGCCATCCCAAACCTGAGACTGCGCGGATTTGAAGTAATTGACGATGCGAAAACAGAATTAGAGAAGATATGTCCAGGCGCTGTTTCCTGTGCTGATATACTCGCACTGGTTACCCGAGATGCTGTGGTTGCTGGGGTAATAAATTATAAACTATAATCGAATTATTCATTTCTATGGAGTTATATATGAAAATCTTATGTTAATGTTTGAAGCTATGTACAGAGTGGAGGCCCATTTTGGCGTGTGAGAACAGGGCGTAGGGATGGAATGGTATCTCGGCAGAATGAGGCTTTGGCCAACCTTCCTTCACCCTTTTGCCAACTTTTCACAATTTAAAGCTTCTTTTGCAAGCAAAGGATTAAGTGTCAAAGATCTCGTAGTTCTCTCTGGTAGGTAATTAGTATAGATGCCTCTCAACAGTAACAAATACATATATTTTAAATACTAAAGTACTGACTAATCATAAATTAAGATTCTCAATTTGATGTTTATGACTTATGTGAATAGGTGCACATACCATCGGAATTGGTCACTGCCCTGGATTCAGCAACAGGCTGTACAACTTCACGGGAAAACGAGACACAGACCCTTCCCTGGATCCCACCTATGTCCAATTTTTGAAGAGCAAATGCCCCAGTCTCGCAGACACTACAACCTCTGTAGAAATGGATCCCAACAGCTCCCCCACTTTTGATAGCCATTACTTTACTAATCTTCAAGCAAAGAGGGGCCTCTTCCAGTCTGATGTTGCCCTTCTCACAAATTCAGTTGCCTAAAAAGTTGTCGATAAGCAGTTGGACAAAAAGAGCTTCTTCGAAAACTTCAAGCATTCTATGGAAAGAATGTCGGAAATTGAAGTTTCGACTGGAACCGCCGGTCAAATTAGACGTCACTGTGCTTTCCTGAACTAAATTTCTGCGACGTTGAGGAGAGACTTTCAATAAATGGGTAAATGGTAGGCCTGATTTTTTCAATGCATGATTAATTGACCAATAAGGACCATGCAAAGTAATCCTATGTAAGCTCAATTTGGAGGGTTTCTTACATGTTAAAGAACCATTTCAATTTGTTTGAGTCGTTTAATATCAAAGAATAGATAAAGTTCTTGATCATTTTTTATTATGCAATACAATTGATCACAACCTTTTTGTCAGACAATCTAAGAGATGTAGATGTCCATCATCAGTTTACCGTTTCTTTAAAAAGAAGAAGTCAAAGTGAACTTACTTGCCTGAAGGAAGGGATCTTACATTATTTAAATCTAATGCTCATTTTGAGTAGATTTTACAAAGAGATTTAAAGAATAATAAATTCAATTCAAAATCTAAAATCAAATTAATTGCTAAGAAATTTATAAAATGAGTGTTTTATTCAGGCATATATGTTATTGTACATATATTTGGTAAAAAGATATTATATTTTATGTTAAACATTATCTGAAAGTTTCATAAATAAAGAATATGTATGTTTCAAGTCATTACGATAATTGACTAGAATCAAAGATGTGATAGTCTACTATTTAACAAAATAATCTATTTGCTTGTTCTTTTTCAAGTGATAAAGTTTAAACACGTAAGTTTCTCTAATGTATAACATTGAAAACTTCTAATCTTAGTAACAAAAGAATGTTTCCAAAAATTGTCTTAAATTCCTACTAAGACAATTGAATATTCCACGTAGCTTATAAAATATTTTGTATCTAAAAATAATATCATCCTAATTCTCTACTTCTTTAAAGAAAAGTTGACACATTTTATCTCTTCAAATGTGGTGGTTTATCTTAGTTTTCAATTGATGAGAGCCAACATAAATTTGATCAAGGGGAAGTCTAATTGCATAAGTTACATTATCTTGAAGATAGTTTAGAAGGATAATGATGTAGGAGAACCTGGACACATGATATATCATCCAAAAAAAATGATTAATTCAGTTTTAGTTTGCTCTTCTTTTGTTTTGTTTCAATTATCTCGAAGATATTTTAGAAGGATAATGATGTAGGAGAACCCGGATGTATGATATATCATCCAAAAAAATGATTAATTCAGTTTTAGTTTGCTCTTCTTTTGTGTTGTTTCAATTGTATTATTTTTTTGGTGTGCCATGCCAAATGCCAGTGACCATTAATATTTTTCCATATATTTGTCGAAGTGTTTTGAACATGTGTAATCATTGGAAAAGCATTTGAAGGTGGAGGGGCATGTTGACTCCATAAGAGTCCACCCATTTTTTGAAACTCATTTAAAAACTCATTTTAATATCTCTTGTCAAGGGCGCCACATTTGGTTTTTGCATTTCAGGTATTAAACATTACTACCATATGGGGTCAAAGCTATGAGATGGGGTGATCAGAGGGATTCAATTTATTAATTCTAGAAATGTATTTTTGTTTGCAATTGAAACCCACGATGGGCAACTGGCATGTGGCGGTCCATGTTGTTGATTTGAAGAGTCGACTACCTTCCAAGAGGGTGTGGGATTAATGCACTATCATATTCCAATGCATCATGCCTGGAGAGGGGCGATTCATATTTGATGATTGAAGTCAATATCTTCCCAATAAAAAGTGTATGGGATTAATTTTTGGCTGCTGTTATAGTTTAAACACACTAATCAATCACTATTTTCCAACGTATGACATTTCCAGAGGGGGTTGATTCATTGCTGGGTGACTATTCAATGTTGCAAGTGTTTCGAACACTATAAAGAGGGGGTTCGACCAGCTAGAGAAAGGAGAATTTTTTAAATGAAAATAAAAGAATACGGAAAATAGAAGATAACATGTTGAGGGCTTGAGGAGTTCTAGATATGGTAATTGCTATGGCAACATGTTTGATAAATAAATTGCTGCTAAAAAGAGAAAATTTTGAGTTGAATAATATTAATTTGTTTGTAAATATATTATATTATAAAAAAAAAACACGTATACGTTTTGTGCTTTTAATTTTACAAAACACATATATGTTTTTAAATTTACAAAACACGTACATGTTTTTAACTTAACAAAATATGTATGTGTTTTATTTAGTTTTGAGTTTTAGCGAAGCATTTACCTTTACAAAACATGTACGTTCTTTTAACTTAACAAAATACGTACATGTTTTTCTTAGTTTTGGCTTGGAATAGTGGATCTATATTTACAAAACATGAACATTCTTTTAACTTAACAAAACATGTACATGTTTTATTTATTTTTGAGTCTTAATGAAACATTTACCTTTACAAAATACATATGTGCTTTTAACTTAACAAAACACCTACATGTTTTTTTAGTTTTGGCTTAGAACGATGGATCTATTTTTACAAAAAAATGTACATGCTTTTAACTCAACAAAACACGTACTTGTTTTGCTTATTTTTGGGCTTACGATTGATTTAACTTAACAAAACCCTACACACTTAACCCTAACACCTATAAACTTAAATCTAAACTCTACAACCATAACCCTAAACCCTAGATATCCTATACCATCAACCCTAAACATCATCCATGAATCCTAAACTCTACACTTAGCCCTAGCCCATAAAGCCTATACACTCTACCCTAGACTTTATACCTTCAACCCTCAAGGTTCTTATACCCTTAAACCTAAACCTTACCACTAAATCTTATACTCTCAACCCTAAACCCTATAGAGAGAGGAGATATCTACTTAGGGAGGGAGGGAGAGGTAGATAAGGGGGGATGAGGGGAGAGGTAGGAAGGGGAGATAAATAGAAAGTTGGGATAGAGAGAGAGGTATATAGTAAAAAGAGAGAGGTTATATAAAGAGAGGTGGATCTAGGGAACTAAAGCCAATAGGTTAAACCCTTAACCATATAATCAACCCTAAACCCTATACCCTATATCCTAAACCTTATACCCTATACCATCAACCCCAAAACCTATCCCTCAGCCCTAGGTCCTAAAGCCTATACACTAAACCCTCAATCATACATACCATATACCCTCTTGAACCTAAACTGTATCCTTCAACCTTGGGCCCTAAGGACTATATACTAAATCTTCAACCATATACACTCAACCTTAAACCCTATATAATATACCATCAACCCTAAACCATATCTCTCAACCCTAGGCCCTAAAGCCTATAAGATGAACCCTTAATCCCCCATACACTCAATCCTAAATGTTACACCCTCAACCCTATACCTTATATCATATACCCTTAACCCTAAACCCTACACTCAACACTAGGCCATAAACCCTATACACTCTACCCTAAACAAAGTACCTTCAACCCTCAAGGTGCCTATATGTTGTATATTTTTTCATTAGGTTCTTGCCCTTGTGTTCGTTTCTCACCAAGCTGGTGCCTACAACAAAATTTGTTAGTCCCTTAAAATTCCAATTATCTTGACTATCCCTTGTCATAGGAATCCTAGGATCTATCCCATCTATCTTTGTTCTTCACAGGATATATCATTCCTCATATCATACCATATCAACCCACATGTCATCCTATGGTAAAGGATATTTGAGATCTCTTATTATTTTAGGGTCCTTTCAATTTTTGATTTTGAGCTTCCTACTCTACCTACTTGAGGTTGCCACGATCCATCATATCATGGTGTACTTTGATTGGTAGAAATAGGGGCATGCCTTAGCTTTTAGTGGTCATGCTTTCTTGGTTGTCTAGTGTTGTACCCACCAAGATTCATTGTGATCTTGTGTTACACTAGGAAATTCTATTGTGATTGTGGTTTTCCAACATCCACCCCTCCAAATCCCTTCATGACTTTGTAGGATGTTGGAACAACCTGTGTGTTTGTTGTTGTAGACATATAAATAATCCTAATTGACATAGTGCATCTAATTCCAATCAATTATCATTAAATTCCTCTTTTAATAAAATAAAGTAGTTTATTGGATTAATTCACCAATGTTCATCTAATTTAATTAAATAAATCAATTTATCCCCAAAGGCCTCTTATTTGATTAAATAAATCAAATGATTTAAATAAAATTCATTAACCCACTCAAAATTAATTAAATTTTGAATTAATTAACTTTAATCACTGCCTAACCCTCATTACCCATTCTCTAGGTTTTGAATCAACTTTGGTCAAACCCAATCCTTGATTAACCAACCCACTTGCACATGAAAATAGTTTCTTTTAATTAACTAATTATCTCATTTATCCTCTCAAAATCATATTCTAAAGAATATTCCTTCATTAACTCCCTTTTGTCTTTCTTACCTAAACAAAATCCCTCCAAAAGATCTCACCCGCATTCATTAACTCCTCTTACATCCTCATTTATACTTCTTACATCCTCTCACATCTTCGGCCTTTCAGCGCCACCGCCACATTTGCGGCCGGATTCAAGATAGAGACCTTCGAATGGAAAAAGAAAAGATCGACGACCATTCGAACCCTAGCCACAGTCACCACTCATACTTTTGCAACAGCCGCTCGAATGTAGAATCCACGAATTTAGAAGCCCACCCCTAGAAACACCCTCTCCTCATATCTCAGCATGCCTACCAATACATATACCAAAAAAAAGCATCCCAAAATACCCGAATTCCGAGATCTTTTCATAAAATTCTAGCATAAATTATCGAAAAACTCCCGTTCCTGAAAACAAAATAAAAAATGTCGACTAACTCTCAGGAGATCCAAAGTCGAATTCATGAGAATAAAATACAAAATCGCCTTCCTCTAACCACAATGGATTAACTGCTCATAGTTATGACTGGTGGAGGTAGAGCAGGAAATAGAGCATATCAATGCAAATATAAATGCAATTGTTTTTGGTTGTATGTGTTTTTGAAGATGGATCTGATAGTGGCTCGTCTCTGGTAGCGGTAGTAAATGCCATTAATTATTTTGAGTACTTGACGGGTTCATTAAATTGGCTTTCCTGCTATTGCCGCCATCTAAATAGAGTTGATTTATAAGCAATACCCATTTCCCAATCTGATAAACTTCACAATACAGTTTCAATATTTTGCATGGTGTATTTTGATTAATCTTCATCAATTTATGTTCAAAATTTTGACTAAATCTTGTTGTTTGGAGTTGTTCTCTGTTTTTCACATCTATGAAACTCATGGATCTTTGCCAGTAAGAACTATCTATGGTACTTTCTTTGCTAGCAGAAACCAGATTCATTTGAAAAAATAGAATTTTGTGTGATTATATGATTAAAACACCATGGTGTTGCACTCTAACTTTTCTTTAGTTGCAGGTTAATTAAGATATTATGAAAGATTCTCCATTCTCATTTCTAAGGTTTTACTTTGTAATGTTTGCAGGTTTGCATCAAGAAACAATGGTGGGATCTCTCACATGGGAATCAAATAACAAATAAAGTTGAGTTGAAGAATTGAGCATTGAATTTGAACTTGAAAAAGGATTTTTAAATGCTTATTGTAATAGCCTAGGGCTTTCATTCTGGCTTTTGTTTTATGTTTTAGGACAACTCACTTCAGTTTTGGGTTTAAAATTAACCATTGATTTGATCTCTTCAAGTTGGGATAAAATTGAACATTAGAAACCCACTAGATTTTGGTTTTGGACTAAAATTGAACAAGCAACTTCACACTTGGTTTTTGGTACTTAAAACAAACTCACCATTGCTTTGGGGTTTAAAACGAACTCACCATTGCTTTGGGGTTTAAAACGAACAAGTGCTTGAATTGTGTGATTTTGTCTTTGGTGCATTTTGAGTGCGTATCCTCTCCCTTTGTGCTTCGTGTGATCTTGGGTGCAAGAGAAACACTCAAAAATGTATTTTATTGCTTTGAGTCACCTTTAAGAGAGGGCTTACTATGAGACACACCCCGTAATAGGAAACTCATAGGCAATTTCTTGCAAGGATGTTTACTAGAGGGCTATATCAAAGGGTGTGAAATCGTGAGAAATTAGCATCAATCTGTGCCAACAATAGACTGCACCTAATCCCATGCTTTAAGTGGAACAAGAAGGATTGAAGAGCCTTAAGTGGCCAAGCAAGTGAGTGTTGGTTTTGGTGTTCATGGTTTGTTGTCATTAATAACCTTGTTTGTAGTAACCAACCAGTCCGTCCAATGAGTTTATCAAAGTGGTGCATTGGAACTTAGCTTCGAAGAAGTTACTTGCCATGTATGATATTGGTTAAAGTATAGAGGTTAAGACTTCATTCTTAACATACCTTTATACTTTTTCCTTGGTTGCATGTAAAATCATCTCTTCTACTATGAAATGCATGAGGCAAGCCCACCAAGAAAAACGTACCAATTGAGCTAGGATGTTATATTTCTCGTGAGTCAGTTTGAAAACACATTGCTTGGATTTTAAACTTTGAAATAAACATTCAACAAGTCTTCAAAATTTTAAACCCTTTGGAAAGAGAAAATATCCTTGAAAAGTCCAAGTATTACTGCTTGTCCCTAGGGATTTTATCCTTAGAGGCTTCTAAATATTTGGGCCTATATCTCATTTTGTTCTCTCCAAAGTCAACTTAAGGAAACTATGGCCTTTGACCCTTTGATTTTCACATAATGGACCTTGTGGAATGAAAAAGTGTTAAGACATAGACATTTAGTTTGAACTTAATCAAGACAAGTGTTGATGTGGTAAAAAGAATCCATTTAATCAAGATAAAAGACAATTGAACCCCACACATGTGCTTGTTCTCATGATTTCCAAAAAGGTCAAGATCCCAAAGCAAAAGTCTTTATGCAAAAACTTCAAGTTTAGGTGTCACACTCAAAAAGTTATCAAGAAGTACATTAGGAAGTGCAACTCAAGCAATACACCAAGATAAGAAAGAAGTTCACGAGGTTTTATAGACTCATTCCTTTGAACAATCCAAATATGTATGCTCAATTTGAACCACTCATCTAAGTCAAAGTTTGGTCTTTTGGAGTTGAACACTTTAGAAGTATGACATGTTCTTCAAAACCTTGGTCTTGTAAACAAAGTCTCTCTAGGTTCATCTAGGATCAAATCAACATTCTCATCCATCACAAACATCAATCAAAATCCCATCTCACAAACAACTCTTGGAGCATTGTAAAAATCATTCATGCTAAAATTTTGGTAAATCCTTCAAATCAGAACAAAATCACTTTGTTTAGCTAAATATGTGTGGATGAATCCTTCTTCACATATCTAGTTGAATTATCACCCTCGTGGACAAGTATACTCTAAGATAACATCTAACATCTTGGGATTTATGAGTCCATTATCCAAATAAAATCAAACCAAATCTAGATCAAAAATCCTAAAGTCTATTATTCCTCCAAGGTCCTCAAGAGTTTAAGCATCCATATCATTCACCCCTCATCATTTACACCATCATCTTTTGATCCTTAACATCCTAGATTTTCTTTTTGTACTTAAAGTTTAGACCAACCCAAGAAGTTATAGGTTTACCTCATATTCCCAAAAGTTGATCCTTATTTTATGGTCCAAACAAGATCTCAACACAAGAAGATCATGGAGCAAAAAAAGAAACATCCACTTCAAGTGATTTGAGCCAAATCGCATCAAAATTCAACCCCAAGGAATCAATAAGCCCTTGACTTAATCCCTCTCAATTACCTCAAGATTCTCAAGAGGGAGGTTGACAAGTGGAGGATATCACCAACAATTTCCAAGGGATGACCCAAGAAGAAATACTTGAAATAATCCAAAATCCTGAAACACACAAGACTGTCAACATGGTCATGAGGCTCAATCCCACACAATACATGTTGGCATTAGCAAAGGAATGGGCTAAACTCCCTTTCGATTTTTATGTAAGCACTATTGTGGAACAACCTTTTGGGAGTATACCTCAAGCACCATTCATGCCTTCATTCCCAAATGTCATCCAACCCATCATTCAACCAACATCATCTCATGCTCCAAGTCAACCAATGATTACCAAAGGGAGTTCATTACTCCAAGCTCTTCAAACACATCCACTTGTCAATAATCAAAACTTGGAGGCAAACACGATCTTGGGTATGACTAGCACCATCCCACAAGACCCAAAGAATCCATATGTACCACTCGTCTTTCATGATACAAACAACCCCTCCACCTTTTTCACAACACCGACATACCCTCTTGATACACAAAGTTCTCTTCGCACGATATCACAAGGACAAGTGGATTTGTTTACACAAGTGGGAACTTTTGATGCATCATCCTCACTTTTGCAAGGAACACACCACCGATCTTCCCATCATTCTTGTTATTTCCATCATCATCCACACCTAATCAAGGTATGGGGAAAATCCTTCCATCCAACACATCAATCCCAAATCAATAAATCCATCATACCAAATCCTTCGACTATGCCATCGATATCGCAATACCAGGTTGCACTAATCCAACCAATCAACATACCAACTACAACAATCCAAACAACTCAAACTATAGTCTCACAAGGACTAAGCATACCAACCATCAATCCAAACCTACCATCCACCACTCAACCCCTCGTCATCACTCAAACATCACAACAACCACCTCAAAAAAAAATTTGCTACCTCATCTCACACCATTCCACCAAATCCTCCACCTCCACCACAAAATCCAAACTTATCAAATCAATACAACATCACATTACAAGCAACCCAACAAGCATACCAAAAAACACTTCAACAATTCCAAGCTCAACAAGTTGTGCAACAAGCTGCCCGACAAGCACAATAGGAAGCACAACAAGCTCAAGCATAACAGGCTACCCAAGCACAAGCACATACATTGCTACAATAGCAATAGGCCACACAAGCCACACAAGCCATACATGCTACACAAGTTGCTCAACAAGCTCAAGCTTCAGCACAAGATCAATACCAAGCACAACAAGCACAAGCACAAACTTTAGCCTATCAACAAGCCTTGCAACAATACATGCAACAACAAGCATTGATAGCAAGGTGATCCCACAATACTGGTTTACAATTTTTGGCCAAACTTGATACTGAACTAATTTTTTCTAACTAAATATTCACTTTCAAACACCTATAGCAACTAAACCATGAGGAATTTGAAGATGATGCAAACTAGTGATTTGTGACATTTTGTCTGTAGATTCTAAATATATTTTTTTCAATTTTTTTGGAATCAGATTGCACTTCTTTTGCCATCTCCTTCGAAAACTAGTGTTTTTAGTAAACACCACTTTTAAGGAGTGACGCTCACCGTATAACACATAAATTTTTTTGAACCATGAAGGATAAAATTCTATTTATTTTGAATTTAGATTTCTAACTATGATATCTAGTGCTTCCAATTGGTTTCATAGTGTTTTATTGAATATTTTTTCCTTAATCAAGTTTCGAAGTCAAACCAATTATAATTCAAACATAGGTGAACCAAATAACACATAACTTTTTTTGTATGTATCGAAATTCTTTTTTTTTTTGTTGGATCAAGGATTTCAATATCTAGCACACTCATATTTTTCAACTTTTTTTTGATAATCTTCTATTTTTCCGCATGTGTAGAACAAAGAGCTTGATTTTCAATGAAAAACCTACATTCACAAGAAATAAAAAATAAATATAATAATAAAATTAAATTTATTTAAAATTATACTTTTTGGGAAGCTTATAATAAGGACTACATACTTACAAAAATTAAATTTTAAATGAATTCATTTGATCCCCCAAAAGGTAAATCAAAAATAGTTTTTTTTCATCATTTTGATAGGTGTAAAAGAGACTCCGTTATAGATATCATTTAAAACTAGCGGGGTTCTATCCAAGGGGGTTTGATATAAGGTGGTTTGATCAAACCCTCTTCAATTGGAATCCTTAAAATGAAAATTTTAAAGGCTTAAATCATTATATTTTCTAAAAATATGTGATTTTAGCAAAAAATAAAATATCCCAAAAATTTTAAACTAGCATTGTGGGATCACCCAGTGCAACAATAGAAAACCGCACAACAACAAGCACAACAACAAACATTATTGGCCCAACAACAACAACAACAAGAAGAAGCCCATAAACAGGCATTGTTGGCACAAAAGCAATAACATGCATATCAACAAGCATTGGTTGCGCAACAAAGCTTTCAACAACCTCTCACAAACACACAAACCATCGCACTCATTACCCAAGAAGCCAAACCACCATCTCAAAACACATTTATCCCACCACTCGATTGAAAAATTGATTTGTCCACACGAGTTAAATTTCTCTCACAACAAATACTAGACATACAAGTAGGAAAGACAAAGAAAACACAAGGGAATTTTCCCCCCTATCCATTTCACAGAAGCATTGCAATGGTTCCATTTCCACCAGGCTTTGAAATATCGAAGTTCAATAACTAACGAGGAATTGGAAATCCTGAAGATCACATTAGGGAATTACATGTACACTATATGGAGGTCACATACGATGATTCTTATTAAAGGTGACTCTTCCCTCAGAGCCTGACTGGTCCAACAATGGAATGGTTCTCTCGCCTTCCCCAGGGATTAAAAAGTTTCAAGAAATTGTGGAAAAATTCATTGAAAATCATTCGTTCAACTTGGGCATGGAAGTAAGCTTGGAAAATTTATCCAATCTAAAGCAGGCCAGGGGAGAAAAATTCACAGCCTTCTTGCAATGATGGCGATCCAAGGCCAACAAGAGAAAATGGGCTATGCCAGAAGAACAATAAATCGAGACTATCATCTCAAACCTTGAAGGGACCTTGGCCTTTCATTTAAAAATGCAATGCATAACCACATGTGACCAATTGATTCCCAAAGCACTCAACATCGAAAGAGCCCTTATAATGCAAGGGGACATGCCCACATACCAAGAAAATTGATCATCAACAAGTTACAATGACAAGCCTTGCACATGGGCTAAGAACAAGAACGTTACCAATGATGGTATCGTTGATGCTAAAAATTTTATTAGTGCTCCAAGGCCAAATGTGCAAAAACAAACATACCAACAACTACAAAACAACACCCAAAATGTTCCATAAAATAACGCATCACAACAACAACCCAACAATCAAATTGTCAATAACCTAAATGTTTAAGGGGGACCAACCCCAAAGAACAGATACCCCCCTAAACAAAAATACACACCCCTTGGGGAACCCATCAAATTTGTCATGCAATAACTCATTCAAGCCAACGTTATCACACTCCTAGTCATTGAAAATTACCAGGAACCCCAAGTTAAACCCTTGTGGTATAACGAGAAGCACCTTTATGAATTTCACAAAATAAAGGGACACATGATAGCCAGCTACATATGACTTAAAAATATTATCCAAGATCTCATTGATGATAAGACCGTAACCATTGAAAAATTTTCCAGGAATCAAGATCTTAAAATATACATGAATCTGATGCCAGATCATAATAAAGGAAACAACAAAGGCAAAGGGAAGTATGCTAATGTGAACAATATCTATGACTATGTCATCACATCCTTGGATGAGTGGGTAACGGTTGTCAATATCAAAGGATCTAGAGCCGAGCGTGGAGTCACCACATGTGGCGATAGAATTACCATCCCAGGGCCTTCACAACCATCCAAGGCACCCACCGCGAATCCAAAATCCATCCCTAATGGTTACAATGTCCTAGATCAACTGAAAAAGACCCTCGCCCAGATCTCCATCATAGAGTTGCTAAAAATCTCACCCACACATAGGGATATCCTAGAGAAGGCATTGACTTCCTCCTCCATCCCCATGGACCTTGATGCAGACTAGTTTCAAGCTATGGTCAGACATATAACTACACCACATCTCCTCACTTTTTCTGAACATGATCTCCCAACCTAGCCATCTCACAACTATGCACTCCATCTTGAAGTCCTAGTACACAAGAACAAATTCAAAAGAGTCTTGGTGGATGGAGGTGCAAGTTTAAATATTTGTACCTTGAAGTTGATAAAGAATCTTTGTTTCTCAAAAGATGTTATTGAAAAGGGAAAAGGTATCACAATCAGAGCTTATGATGATCAAGAACAAGTGTCTCAAGGCACCATTCAACTCCCCATTCAGGTGGGACCAACAATCATGGAAACTACAGGTGCTAGGTTCTTGACCTTCAACTTCCCTATAATATTCTCCTGGGACATTCGTGACATCCACATTCTATCAATGTGTTAAATTCCCCTATGAAAACCAATAAGTCATGATCCACGATGATCTTGAGCCTTTTTTATTATTGCAAAAACCTAGAGGTCACGTATTATAATATCCCCCAAGTCCCAAAAAATGATGAGGGACCCACATCTCCTTATATTGACCATCCACCTTAGCTTCCACTTCTGGGACAAAGACACCCTCCATTCCGGACATCCTAGATATTAAGGTTATTATCCAAGATGATGGATGTGGAGATTATAAAATAAAAAAGAGTGCCTTTGTGGTAGGAGAGTTACCTCAATCTCCTAAATCCCATGGAAGACCACAACCAATTGACCTAACATCTCAGACCTTCACAACAACACCGTCCAATTTTAAAAAGTGGGGAGACCTAAGTAAAGAGGTGGTAGATGAGAAAGATGTATCAAGCAGGTGTTATATCAAGATGAAAGACCCTTGCTAGAACTCCCGATGGACGAAAGCAATAGAGGGTTCCAGCTAATGCTTGGCATGGGCTACAACAAAAATGAAAAGCTTGGGAAAAATGATAATGGCCAGTTTGAACCTATCATTATTGAGAAACGTCTTAAGAATCTTGGCCTTGGATGTACCCCTCAGAAGATAACCATACTTGGCAAAGGTGCTAAGGTTAAAATAGTCAAAGCTCCTCCTCAATTATCGGTATCCATAGTTCTTCCCCTAGATAACTATACATTCGATATAACCAATGTATGTGATGAAGATCCCATCTCCAACTTGCCCATGTTATTTGAGGATTCCTCCCTTTTTATGATCACAACCATGTCTTTCAAGTCAAGTAACCAAACCACTGAACTAAACCTTGTTTACCACCAACTAATAGACTGTGACCAACGAGGACCACCAATCTTGGACACATTCAAAAATGATGAGGCTCTCTCAGAATTCATGTGACTCAGGGATACGCTACCATGTGGAGATCATAAAGTAGGATTTGATATTGAGCTAGACACACATGTGTACTATGGGGAAACGATTGAATCTCTTAGTCAAAAAATAGAAAGTTTAAGAATCAAACATAGATCTTTAAGTTAAAACCACACTGTGGCACTTTCTGATCCAAAAATAGTAAAAATAAAGGATGTATCCAATGGTGAAAACCTATCTGAGGTGCCAAAGGATGAGGGATTCAATATTCCCCTTAGTGCCATGCATCAGGAAAAATCAACAGTACTAGCAAAAAAATGCAACCTAGTCAATCTAGGAACTGAAGAGACACCACACATCACTTTCTATGCATAATCACTTTTGATGGAGGAACAAGAAATTCTAGCTGCATTTCTAAAAGAAAGGAAAGTAAATTTTGCATTGACCTATGTTGACATGCCAGGCCTTGATCCAGAGGTTGTAGTCCACTATCTAGCCATATATCTAGAAGCAAAACCAGTAAGATAAAAATTAATAAAGATGCATCCGCAAATTGCATTGTTAGTCAAACTTTAGCTGCAAAAACTCCTTGATGTTGGCTTCATACGAACCATTGATTATCCTGAATGGGTTTCCAACCTTGTACCTATTTCTAAGCCCACTGGGGGCATCTGAATATACACCGACTTTAGGGACTTGAACAAATCATGCCCTAAGGATGGTATTCCTCTTCCCAACATAGACATGATTGTAGATTTAACAACATGACACAAAATGTTATCATTGATGGACAATTTTTCAGGGTATAATCAGATTATGTTAGCAAAGGATGATCAACATAAAACAACCTTCACCTGTGCATGGGGCACCTACTGTTGGAACATGATTCCATTTGGGTTAAAGAATGTTGGAGCTACCTACCAAAGGGCAATGAATAATTTTTCATGACATGATTCATAAATCTGTGGAAGACTACGTGGATGAAATACTAGCCAAATCAAGAAAGCGTCAAGACCGCATAGCAACACTAAGCTCTATCTTTGACATACTGGAATAATACAAGGTAAGGCTAAATCCTAAGAAAAGTGTATTTGGTGTCACATTAGGAAAAATTCTAGGGTATATTGTATCAATGAGGGGAATCGAGATAGACCCTGCAAAGGTCAAAGCAATCCTTGAAATGGAGGCACCATGAACATTGAAGCAATTAAGAGGCTTGCAAAGAAGACTCCAATTCATTCATAAATTTATAGCACAGTTAGCAGAAAAAGCTATCCCATATTATCATCTACTCCACAAGGGGGTAACATACAAATGGGACAAGAAATGTGATCAAGCATTTAATAAAATCAAAGAATACTTGCTAACACTGTCAGTCCTCATGCCACCAATCCCAAACAAACCATCGATCCTGTACAAATCAGCAACAACGACAACCCTTGGTGCTCTTCTAGCACAACACGATGAAATAGGAAAAGAGAGAGCCATTTACTATATCAACATAACCTTGGTAGGGCATGAACTCAACTACGCATTCATCGAGAAAGCTTATCTGGCAGTGGTGTTTGCCTAAAACAAAATCAGACACTACATTCTTTCTCATCAAATAAAGCTCATCACCAAGATAGACCCTCTCAAGTATCTACTCTCTAAAGCAACACTCACAAGATGAATGGAAAAATGGGTTATGATCTTAACAAAATATGGTTGAATATGTAGAGTAGAAGGCAATAAAAGGACAGGTAATTGCAGATCAACTGGTCGAAGCACTGATATATGTAGAGAATCCATTGGCGTCAGAGTTCCTTGATGATTCAATTTTCAATCTCAGTATAGCGGATCATTGGAAGGTGTATTTTGACGGGCCATATACTCAACATGGGTTAGGAGCTGAGTCTTCTTTATCACACCACAAGGAGATTACATCCCCAAATCATACAAATTAACCTTTCCTTGCACTAACAAAATTTCCAAGTACGAGGCCCTTGTCATAGGACTCCGAATTGTAGTATAGTGGAAAATCATGGCACTTAAGGTTTATGGGGACTCCTAGCTGATCATGAACCAGGTCAATGATGAATACCAAACAAAAGATGACAAACTTACCCCATAGAAGAAACTGGTGGAGGATCTCAAGGAATTATTCATCAACATCACATGTGAGCAGATACCAAGGGTAAACAATAGAGCAACTGATGCCATGGCTACAATTAGATCATTATTGGATATCCCACACAATGTCCCTAAATAAGAATTCTTGGTAGAGCAGCTTCTCGTACTAGCTTTCGAGGTACTAGATTCTGAGTTCATGTGTGAAATCGTTGGTCTTGGTGACCCTTGGTACCATGACATATACGCCTACTTGAAAATAGGAGTCCTTCATGCTGACATCACTCAAACCTCAAATGAACCTTTATCAAGAAGTCATCCCATTTTGTTATCTTAGGTGATAACCTATATTGTAGAAGTATCAAAGGAACCCTTTTGAGATGCCTTAACCCCGAGGAAGCTTTGACTTCTTTAACTGAGGCACACAATGGCATTTGTGGTTCACATTCTAGTGGTATGACCTTGGCTTAGAAACTTTTGAGAACTGGGTATTACTAGCCTACCATGGAGAAGGAAGCTCATGAATATGTCCGAAGATGTTTACAATGTCAACAACATGGGGACCTCATCCATGCACTAGCTTAGGAGCTCCAACCGATTATAACACCTTGGCCCTTTTCACAATGGGGGCTCGATCTTGAATCGAAAAAATCTCTCCCACCTCATCTAATGGACACAAGTTCATTATCACTGCCACAAAGTACTTTATGAAGTGGGTAGAGGCCATTCCCATGACCTATATCATAGGGAAGCAAATTGCCAAATTCATCCTGAACTACCTTATTTTTCGTTATAGTGCTCCTCAAGCCCTTATCTCAGATAACGAGACACCTTTTAAAAATAAAGATGTTCGAGATCTATGCCAAAAGTTCAATATCCAACATCACTTTTCCACCCCATATTACCCCCAGAGTAATGGCCAAGCTGAGGCTATGAATAAAACCATCTTAAAAATCCTAAAGAAAATAGTCAATGAAGCTGGTCATGACTAGAACCTACAGCTAAATCCCACCTTATGGGCCTACCGAACAAGTATTTGCATGCCTACAGGTGCAACCCCTTTCTCCCTGGTCTATGGATCATAAGCCATCCTTCCCATTGAGATCGATATCCCATCCTTAAGAATATCATTGTAGAATCTCATTATTGATGAAGAATATCAGGTGTCATGATTGAACGAGCTAGAACTACTAGATAAGCAATGAATGGATGCTTTGAACCATGTGTAGGTCTATCAGAACCATCTCAAAAGGAGCTATAATAAGAAGATAAAGAGCCGGTCATTTCAAGTTGGAGAGATCGTGTTAAAAGAAAATCAGAAGAATGTACCAAATCTAGACAGTAAGGGAAAATTTGAACCCAACTGGTTGGGACCCTTCATCATCATGACAAGTTATAAATTAGGAGCATATCAGCTATCTACACCCAAAGGTGAGCTTCTGTAGGAGCCTATCAATAGCTCTCATCTCAAAAAGTTTTATGCCTAAACTTGCAAGGTATAAATCCAAAAAATCCAAAAAAAATATATAAAAGCCCAAAAAAAAAGAAAAAAAGATTGAAATAGTAAAGAAAAAAATCGTCCTCTAATGAAAACCATTTCAGTGGTGCTTTGGGCAAGTACCTTGGTGAAAAAATGACAAGCAAGCACCTTGTGTAAATAAGCACTTTCCATCCATTATGGATTCTTTGACTTGTTCTGCATCACCTACCATCGCTTTCCATCGCTTTCCATCACACTCACTGCCCATCACCTTCCATTGATCCTTCAATTACCCATCCACGTTTGTGTCATAGCTTGATTATGTGTCGGTTACATGTTCCCTCCTAGTACCACTTGGCACATTCCTAAGGTCAATTTTTCCCTGCCTATATCAAGGTAGTCTATCACATCATGCTGGGGGCATGTTCTTATACCTACATTAGATCAGATTCATGTATATTCTTGAAATCTTCCTAAAATCCTTGAAAATCCAAAAACATCCTTCAAATAAAAAAAAATCCAAAAACATTTAAAACATATCAAAATCCCAAAATAGGTCAAAATTCAGAAAAAAGTCAAAAAATGGAGTTGTCATGTCGAACTACGAGTCTCTGAGCTTGAACGTAGGCAAGGCTAATCTTTGATCGACCCCCGAGACACCCTAGGTCAGTCCTTTAGGAGTATGTCATAATAAACTGGCAATCCACCTATTCATATCTTCATCAATAAGAAAGTCTGTGTCAGTCAAACTATGTGGTCTCTACGTGTATAACATAGGCAAGGCTAATCTTTGATCAGCCCTTGAGGCCCCTAGGATAGGTCCTTAGGTTAGATTCTTGGTCAAAATCTCATAAAACACCAAAAACATTGGAAAATTTGAAAAGAAAAACATTTGTAAAACATCTCGAAAAATACCAAAACAACCTCAAAACATTTCAAAACACCAAAAAAATTCAAAAAACCCAAAATCATCCATCCTATTTCAATATTCACCCACAATAAACATCCACTCACAATAAATCAATCGTCATCCCCCAATCTTTGGTAAAACAATCAAAAACACATTTAGCAAATAGAAAGTGAAAACTCAAACGTCAAGGTTTCAAGTCTAGGTCGGTAGGTAAACAAGTTGGTTAACTCTTGGTATCACTAGCCCATCATCTCGTTAGTCTCACAATCATCTGATAACATCATGTCCTAGGATGCATCCTTCCTACAATGGACATCAACATCAAACATAACTGTAGTTTAGTCTTGGCTAGAGGTATGAAGATCATTGACTTGTTTGCGTACTTGGTCTTTTATTTTGATTTATCTTATTGTGCTCATTCCAATGACCTATTGATTATGTCTAATCAATATTATTTAGAGAGAAAGGAATGGGGCATTGATCATTATCTTTTGTCTGTTGTGCTTGTTGGATATTCTTATAATATAACCTTGGTCATGCTTACTTTGTTTAGTTTGTAAGGAGGATGTTTTAGATGCCTTGTTGACTATTACATTGGGAGGTTTAACCTTTCTATGTTTTGGTCTGAGATGCTCAAAATTTTTGAAGTACATCTTAATAAGGTTTTGTATGCCGGGTGTGAATAGGGATACTCCTATCTATTTGCTAAGTCAAAGTCCATCTCACTAGATACATCACCACCCTGGTTGTCTATACCTTGATACATCGTATCTATGTGTGTTATCAAACATAAGGAAAAATATGCTATTTACATCCCTAATCCATGGATAAGAAACACATCATCATTGTTCATCATCATATTTGATAAAGTCTTGACAACTCATAGACTTGTTGGACTTATGCATCTTCTCAAAATTAAGGGTCGATCCCTATCATTCTTCTATCCTCTTTCACACTAACATGCTATCATGACATTCATAAAACATCAACATACTCATCTTGCATACTCATACACATAATCATAATAAGAAACATCATCCATCTCACATGCATTGCATCATCATTTAAGTTGTGTCGGATAATATAGATTTGTTATTCTAAGCATCTTAAAAACATCTCATTTTCATTGTCATTATCATATAGATATGTTAGTCTAACCATCCATACATCCATCTGGAACCTCTTTGTCGTGAGATCGACCCTAAAATTAAACTTTCCACTCGATCTCTCGAGGAGGCAGTGTACTAGCCTACTTCTTTCCACTGGGGCTTCCAAAAAAATAAATAAATTTTTGAATTTCGATCTTGGAGACATTATTTTTTGAACCAACGCAGTAGGTACATTGCTTCAAAGAGGGGAAAAATGTAGACATGCAAATAATCCTAACTGACATAGTGCATCTAATTCTAATCAATTATCATTAAATTCCTCTATTAATCAAACAAAATAGTTTATTGGATTAATTCATCAATGTTCATCTAATTTAATTAAATGAATCAATTTATTGCCAAAGGCCTCTTATTTGATTAAATAAATCAAATGATTTAAATCAAATTCACTAACCCACTGAAAGTTAATTAAATTATGAATTAACTTTAATCACCTCCTAACCCTCATTACCCATTCTCTAGGATTTGAATCAACCTTGGTCAAACCCAACCCTTGATTAACCAACCCATTTGCACATGAAAATAGTTTCTTTTAATTAACTAATTACCTCATTTATCCTCTCAAAAGCATATTCTAAGGAATATTCCTTCATTAATTCCCTTTATTTGACTTTCTTACCCAAACAATTCCCCTCCAAAACATCTCACTCACATTCATTAAATCCTCTTACATCCTCATTTATGCTTCTTACGTCCTCTCACATCTTCAACCATATGCATTTATTTCTCTTCGATCCTCCTTTCCTCTTGCACATTCCCCAAAATATGCTCCAACTTCACCCATTGGAATTAAGACAAGTGTCCTAATCTCATTGGGTCATCTTTAGTCCCACATTCCTCCCATCTATCCATTCTTCAACCCTTCAACCTATAACTAGAAGTCACTTCTACTTCAAATCCATCCACAATATCATGCATTTGCACTATAGGAACTTTTCATCTCCATTTCATCACATTTTGAAGGCTTGTTCATCGTCATTTAGCTTATCAAGGGGGTGGGAAAGGGCATCCTTTTCACATCAAAGGAGCACCACTCCCACTATGGGATAGGTTTGCACATGCTTTTATATGTTTTTATTTAACTTCTTTGATATTTTAGTATTTTGTTTGGCATATATAGCATGAATGGATATCTCATAGGAGTACTTGGTTTGCTTTGTTTAACTTGACTTATATGATAATGTTTGTCAAAGTTTAACATCTACAAGTTTAGTGCTTATAGTTGTGTTATTCTTATGCATGTGATACACAACCACCTTGGTTCCTCATACCCTGGTGCATAGTATCAAATGCATTATCAATTTAAGTGCTATCTGCATTGCAATTCAATTATTGCATTCCAAATACACCTAATCCCATCCCATCCCTTATTTCTTATCACCATAATTTTTCTCTTTCCTAATCATGAATTGTATGTGCACACTCATTCTCTATTTTTTCCATATATCTCTACACTCAATATATTAATATGGTTTCCTAGTCTTCATATCCATCCAACTCATCTCACCATTGCATTTTCTTCCTAATTCTTTAGATCTTTTATTCTAAGAATCTTCTCATTGTTGCATTTCCATCTTAAGAATTTATATTTTTTATTCTAAGAGAGGCAAAGAAAGAGAGAAATGTGAGTTAGAGAGAGATAGAGAGAGGCGAGATAGAGAGAAGAGGCACAAAACGAGAGATATGTCAGATAAAGAGAAGAGAGATCTACATAGGGAGGTAGGGATAAGTAGATAAGGATGGATTAGGGGAGAGGTAGGAAGGGGAGATAGATAAAAAGATGAGATAGAGAGATCTAGGTAGGTATTAGATAGAGCTCAAGAGGTTAGATAGAGAGAGGTAGATCTAGGGGAGATGGAGAAGTGCGATAGAGAAAAATAGAGATGGGGAGGAGAGTAGAGAGGGGGAGATGTGAGACTCAACACTGAACTTTATACCCATAACCCAAACCCTACACCCTATACTGTAAGTTCCCTAAACCTTATCTCTCAACCCTAGGAACTAAATCCAATAGGTTAAAATCTAAAGCATATAATAACCCTATACCCTACACCCTCAACCCTAAACCCTATACTCTCAAACCTAAACCTTATACCATATACCCTCAACGCTAAACCTTATACCCTATACCCTCAAACCTAAACCTTATCTCAATCTTATACTCTCAACCCTAAACCATATATACTCAATCCTATACCCTATAACCTCAACCCTAAACCCTATACCCTCAACCCTATACCCTCAACCCTAAACCTTACACTCTATATTCTCAACCCTAAACACTAGGCCTTAAATCCTATAGGATAAACCCTCAACCTTCAACCCTAAACCATATCCCTCAATCTTGGGCCCTAAATCCAATTGGATGAACCCTCGACCCTTTACACTCCTCAACAATATACACTAAACCCTATACACTATATCATATACCCTATAATCTAAACCCTACACTAAGCCCTAGGTCGTAAAACCTATACACTCTACCCTAAACCTTATACCTTCAACCCTCAAGGTTCCTATACCCTGAAATCTAAACCTGATGACTCAATCTTATACTCTCAACCCTAAACCATATACTCAACTCTATACCCTATACCCTCAACCCTATACCCTATACCATAAACCTTAAACTAGAAACCATAAAACTTATACCTATACCATAAACCCTAAACCCTATACCCTCAAACTTAAACCTCATACCCTATACCCTCAAACCTAAAACTTATAACTCAATCTTATACTCTCAACCCTAAACCATATACTCTACCTTATACCTTATACCCTAAACCCTAAACCCTATACAATCAACCCTAAGCCTTATACTCTAAACCTCAAACCTAAACCCTATCCCTCAACCATAGGCCTTAAATCCTATAGGATAAACCCTCAACCCTATACCATATACCATCTTGACCCTAAACCTTGTTCCTCAACCTTGGACCCTAAGGAAACCTATATAATAAATCCTCAACCATATGTAGTCAACACTAAAACCTATATCATATACGCTCAACCCTAAACCACATCCCTAAACCCTATGAGCTAAAGCCTATTATGTGAAATCTCGACCCTATACACTCCTAAATGATATACCCTGAACCCTATACACTATATCATACACCCTATACTCTAAACCCTACACTCAACCCTAGGTTGTAAAACATATACACTCTAACCTAAACCTTATACCTTCAACCCTCAAGGTTCCTATACCATCAAACCTAAACCTTATAACTAAATCTTATACTCTCAAACCTAAATCATATACTCAACCCTATACCCTCAACCATTAACCCTATACCATCAACCCTAAACCTTATAGCCTATACCCTCAAACCTAAACCTTATAACTCAATCTTATACTATTTGTAAGTGTGAATATGTGAATAAGATTAAAACACTCCTAAATATGACATTATATCAATGATTAAACAAATTGAATCAATTCAAAGCAATAAGCAATTGAAAGCATCATATTGTTCTCTATCTCCAAAGATTTATTAAATCTTGATTGCTCTTAGATTGTGTAAGCAAATAAGACTGTTAAAATGACAATTCAAAGAACAAGATGATGATAATGCAATACTAAATGATAAATCAATTAAACTAGCATGATATTGATGTGAAATAGATAATTGCAGCTACAGAAGGCAACCATGGTTGAAAACTTGATTGCTTGATGCTTGATGTGTGAATGCTTGATGCTTGATGTCTGGATTCTTGTAGAGTAAGAGTGCACAAAGTTAAGATTGTTTGGGTCCTTTTCTTGGTTCAATGAGGCTTTATTTATAGATTTCCTGGCTGTAGAAATGCACAAGGAAAGCTTTGAGAGGCTTGGATTCAATCTGGAGGATTGAATGGCGAGAGATGGAGGAGATTGAGAGAAAAATGGAGATTGTCTCTACCCATGAAAACACCAGGCAAGAGAAGAGGAAAGATTGATGGAGGAGGATTGAGAGATCAAATTCCAAATTTGTCTCCAAAACTTCCCGTGAAGTTTCAATCAATTAATTTTGACATATTTTAGACATAGTTTAGACATAGGAAATCTAATTCATTTTTGAGGAAATGTAGATTGGAATATTCCTTATGCTCTAATTCAAATATTTTTGATTTATTTAAATTAGGAAAAGGGAGATAAATAATTTAATAAAACGAACTATAGGATAGTTGTTTATTAAATTAATCAGAGGAATATGGTAATTAATCAATAAAGTGTTTTGATCTTTATTTAATTAATTTGAGATTGATGTGATAGATTGAAATAGGGATGTGATAATTAAATCGAACAAAGTATTTAATTTTGTTTATTTAATTAAGATGAATATTAAATGTGAACTATATAAATAAATATGTCTATTTATTTAACAGTAGAGGAAATTAGGATAATTAATCAAATAATTTGTATTTAATTAATCGGATGCTCCAGACCATTTTTAGGTGTATACATTTTGCCCCTCTTCGAAGTGATGTGTTTACGTGAATTTTGCTGCTACTGCCAGGATTGATGATATAAAAAAAATAATTTTATATGCCCTAGACATGCCCTAGATTTTGATTTTCAGATGATTTGATGACAATATGCCCCCTCGGGAGATAAATTATTGATTTGATGATTTTTAGAATTTTTCAAAAATTTGATGATTTTTTGATGTTTTGATGATGTTTCGATAATAAAATAATTTATCTCCCGAAAAACGATGAAGAAAAGAGCCCTTAGATGAGTTTTAATTAATTTCATGGATAAAATTAATCAAAATGTAATAAAATCCACCAAAAATACCTTTTCAAAAACTATAAATAGTGCTAAAAGGTCATTTTCAAAGTCATATTTGCTTTTTGAGTTCAAAATTCATAGTGATAAAGACTCTTTTGCTAGCTGGAGCGAGATGCCTATCTTCTACCACACTCACCGATTCGAGCGCGTTCGACGTCACCAACGGCCGCCAGCGTATGGACCTCCGGTATGTACCCCTCGACCTCCTCGTAATTCATGCATTTCTATTTTTTTATGCTTTTTAGCGTCTAGGCATGTCTAGGTTAGTTTTAGCGCTTTCAAGCCGTGCTGTAGCACTTACATTTCGATGTAGTGCTTCCAGTAGGTATTTTAGCACTTGTGTTTAAAACTCTAGCACTTCCGGTCATTAAAGTAGTGCTTTCAATGATTTAGCACTTAGGAGTCAAGAATTAGCACTTTGAAGCCGGATTTTAGCGCTTTGAGACTTTCAGTGCTTTGAGTCGGTGGATTAACGCTTTTAGGGTCTATTCTAGTGCTTCTGGTAAAGTGGCGCTTTGACAACCTGTTGTAGCACTTTGATGCTAAAAAGTAGCGCTTCGGAAGCCTGTTTTAGCGCTTCGGGGTGCTGAAATAGCGCTTTCAAGATTTAGCACTTTGGGTCCTTGATTTAGCGCTTTTTAGCTGATAAAGTAGTGCTTTTGGGATTTAGCACTTTGGAAGCCTATTTTAGCGCTTCCATGTCAGAATTGAAGATTTTGACTTAGTGAACCTTGATTTCGTCAATTCCGATCTTGTCCATTCTTCTGATTGGTATGATTGACAATCCACATTCTCGATGTTGGATTTGATGATGTAAATAAGACTAACTCTCATGATAGGTGAGAAGAAATCCTATTTGTTGATGATCCTCATGATAGGCGAGGAAATGATTCAATACCTGATAAATCTCACGATAGGCAAGATCTAGGTAATGTTTTGATGAACCTCATGATAGGTGAGGTTTGTTGATGTTTTGAGAACCTCATGATAGGTGAGGTTTGATGTTCGCCTATGAATTTTGATCAAAAATTCATACCACAGCTTTTGAAATAGACTTGATAGTAGGATGAAATTTGATTCTTGACATAGTTCACTGATTGTATATTTTTTGTTATGATGATAGGAGGATCTGGGTACTCTCCAGATACGAGAGAGGTTTCCTCAGACTACAGATTTGATACCTCATCTGACACCAGATGAGCTTCAGGTGATAGGCCATTGTGGCCTTACGAGCTTGCTTGAGATGCCCCAGATTAGGATTAATCGAGGTCTATTGACTGCGTTGGCTGAGAGGTGGCATAGTGACCATAACACCTTTCACCTACCCACCGACGAGATGACAGTCACACCAGAGGAGGTGTGGCGTATTTTGCGCATTCCGTTCATGGGAGAGATCGTCACTTATGATTCTCATGGGACCGGCAGCAGAGATTCTCTCTATAGAGTTTTTCAAGATCAAGACATAGAGGGTCCGAGCGTTCGATGGCAGAGGATCGCGGATTCTTATGCGACACTACCAACAATGCTAGCTAGATTCATTGGAGGTTTCCTTTGCTCTGATCGCAGGTCAAAGGGATTCCTCGTCGGCTGGGGTAGGACTCTTGAGAGCATGATGGTACATGGTACTAAATATGCATGGGGGATGTGCATGTTAGTGCATCTTTATCATGATCTACACTCAGTTGTGTACCTTGGTGCACGTAGTTTATTAGCAGGGGTGACCCTATTACAGGTGTGGGCTTGGGAGCATTTTGCTATTTGTTGGCCATTTCCAATTGCAGATAGACCAGCCGGTAGACTATATATTTTTAGATACAGAGGTCGGTTCACACAGGCCCAGATGGGAAAATTAGAGCATTGGAGACGGGTGTTTGATGACACTGAGACAATTATCTGGCATCCATACCTTGACTGCGAGGAGTGGGATGAGGATGGTGTAGTATTGGGATATCTTTGTGATTCTATGTACCTCATTGGTCAGACTCCATTCGTATTAGAGAGATTCTTGCTTCGTCGGGTATATAGACAGTATGACATTGTTCAGTGCATGCCATAGGGAGTAGCCCGTTATGCATGGCGACAGATGGATATTCCTGATTGGGGTCCCACACTATCATATGTCATTATTGTAGAGGGATATAGGACCTTACAACCCTCTCCTTGGGACATGCAGAGAGATATCTCAGAGGCAGCCGTGACAGAGGATTGCGCAGCATTCTTGGCCTTGGTCCTTCATCCTCACATTACTATCCCCAATGAGCCAACACCTTTACCTGTAGAGGAGGATGTGGCAGAGGGTTTTGTCGATAGTAGGGGTGGAGATGATTCTTCATCGAGTAGTGGATCAGAGAGCAGTGGTAGTTTGGGTAGCAGCAATGATGATAGCGATGACATCAGTGGAGGAGACAGAGGGGCAGGGCCAGACATCAACAGTGCTCCTTCTTCTAGTAGGCCTTGTAAGAGGCAGGTAGTGACAGTGCCAGCAGTCGGGCAATAGAGACAGGTAGCTGGGCTCCAAGCAGAGGTCCAGACTTTATAGGGGCAGTTGGTACAGGCTCGGGGTATGCTTGTGCAGACTCAGACCCAGATGCAGGCATAGGCACAGGTGTAGGGACAATTAGCCGCTATGCAGACACAGGTTGATACCCTGACAGCTAAGCGAGATAGTGCTCGGCAGATTGCTGAGAGGGCATAGGAGATAGATAAGACCCTCTAGAGATTGGCCGATGGCACCTCCATAGGTGATTATATGAGAGAGGTTCTGCGGGTTGGCCGAGAGGTCGAGTTCTATAGAGGCCGATATCATGATGCAGTGTCTACCGAGCGTCGAGTTAGTTATGCCCCGTCGAGATCTAGGCGGACTCACACACGGACAGTCAGTGAGGGGGTGACACAACCTCCACGTAGAGATTCCAGAGATCCGGGTCCTTCTCAGGGTGGTGGTGGCACAGGTCCTATTAGGCCCATTCACTCTAGCAGTAGCAGGTCGTAGATGCCAGTGGGATCCTCTATGATGTATTTTATGATTGTAGCTCATTGTTGATTATGTATTTTGTAGTCCAAACTTCACTGTATACTTGACATTTGTGATATATATATGAGATGCAGTTGATGTGATATGATGATGGCTTTATGATTTCTATTTGATGGATGGTTTTATTATATGATTATGTGATGATTTAAATCTAAATGTGATGATGTATATGAATGATTTTATTTGAATGCAATGATATAATGATTTTGCATGTGTAGATTAGATGATATATGGATATAAGATGTGATGTATGATTTTCTAAATGATAATGATGATGATGTAATGACTTGCATTTATTTTATGGAATGATCTTATGATGAATGATCTTTGATGGGTGTAATGATAATAATGACGTGATTTTTAAATGTATGGATGGTAAATGATGTATGCATATGATGTTGGTAGATGATTTGTAACTATATGGTAAATGATGATGATTTTGGATTTTGTGTCAAGTATACTCAGTTTTATTTTTAGGTTAGATAATCATTGATTGGAATATTTTATGCAATAAATACTTTGTAGATAATGAATGATGATGAATGCAATCTAATTTAATTATGCAATGATATGCAAAACATATGTCATTTTAACAGTCTTTTTGTGCTTGGTATCATCATAGAGCTTTTATTGGATGTTGAAAGTGAATACAAGCGTCGATGGTTGTGTTAATCCAATGATGACCTGAGTATTTATTTCATGATTTTTGATATTGCAATCGAACACAAGCATCTAGGTATAATTGAACCGAGATGACCCGAGCTTTCATTGCGTAAACAAACAGTGATTAATCATTTCAATGTGTGAATTCCGAATGTCATTGGTGATACATTTGCATAGCACATCCCCCGACAATTCATACATTTATATGATTAACGTATAGACAACAGACAATAAAAATATCATCCTTTTTCCTTGTTCCTCTAGTTCAATACATCATTGAGTTACTCCAAAGAAATGATAATCAAAAAGTGTAATTTATCCATTGTTTACTTAGAGTGTTCCATTCATTATTCAGATTTTTAGATCATCCATCCTGATTTTGACATGTTTTTGGATTTTCGAGATTTTTGACTAAAGACCTAACCTACTAACCTATCTTAGGGGTCTCAGGGGCTGATTTAAGATTAGCCTTGCCTACGTTACACACGCAGAGACCACGTAGTTCGACTGACATAGACCTATGTTTTTGGATTTTGGATAAGATTTTTGACATGTTTTTGGATTTTTGATATGATAGGGATGGTTGATGCCTTTCTGACGATGATTGATATTGCACTTTGATCTTGTTTTCGGTTTTTCTGCCATACTGTTGTGTTGCCCATTGGTGAAATCGATACGTTTGAATTACCCCTAGTGATATCCAGATGTTGCCCCCAAGCTATGGAGTGATATGTTGACCACGTGATATGAGTTTGATAATGGATGTAATGATGTCCGGACGAATGATATGATATGAATTGATATTGACTTTTAGACGAATGATCTTGATATGTTCATAATAGATGGGAAGGTTGATCTTAGAATCACATATGACGCCTGTTTCCAAGTTTTCACCAAATGCTTTGATTACACCCTTTGTGTTTTTGTATTTTTCTCATTTTTTTGTTTTTCTTTCTTTTTGTATTTTCTAATTTTTTTGTATTTGTATTTTTGCGTTTGCCAAGATGCCTGTTTGCTAGGTTTTCACCAAGGAACAATTTTCAGATTTTTGCCCCGTGCACTAGGAGTTTTAAGCATAGAATTTTCTGAGATGAATACTGTTGATAGGTTCATCAAACAAATCCCCTTCTGACATTGATATTTGATATGCTCTTGATCCATACACTGATATGACAACAAATGGACCAAACTAGTTAGGCTCAAATTTTCCTTTTTTTTCTCTGTCCTGCTGATTCCTAGGGTTTTCCTTTAGTACCAAGTCACCAACCTGAAAGACCCGTGGTTTGACCCTGTGATTATAACTTCTTGACATCCTCTGTTGATAAGCTATTAGATGATTAACAGCTTGTTGACGACGCTCATCCAGCAACTCCAGTTCTTGTAGTCTAGATACCCTATAGTCTTCATCTGAAATGATACCTCTAAGTGATACACGAAGGGATGGAATTTCAACTTCAATGGGCAATATGGCTTCTGATCCATATACCAAAGCAAATCGTGTAGCTCCCATTGGTGTTTTGATGCTTGTTCTGTAGGCCCATAGTGCAGGGTTGAGTTGAACATGCCAATCGCGTCCAACATCGTTAACCGTCTTTTTGAGAATTTTGAGTATGGTTTTGTTTGAGGCCTCTGCTTGGCCATTCCCTTGAGGATAGTACGGTGTGGAAAAATGATGTTGGATGTGGAACTTATCACATAGCTCTTAGACATCTTGATTCTTGAAAGGTCGTCCATTATCAATGATAATGGATTGAGGGATACCATACTGACATATTATGTAGTTCAAGATGAAAGAGGAAATTTGCTTCCCAGTGATGGTAGTAAGAGGTACTGCCTTTATCCATTTCGTGAAATACTTTGTAGTTGTAATAATGAAATTGTGTCCATTAGATGAAGATGGATGTATTTTTCCTACCAGATCCGGGCCCCATTGACAAAAAGGCCATGTCGATGTGAAGGGATGCAGTTCTTGTGCTGGTGCATGAACCAGATTGCTATGAACCTAACATTTTTGACATTTATTGACAAATTGATATGATTCTTTCTCCATGCACGACCAATAATATCCCAAATGGAGGAGTTTCTTAGCTAGAGTTATTCCACTCGAGTGAGTACCACAAATACCCTCGTGAACTTCTCGTAGGGCCATTTCAGATTCGTTGCGTTCTAAACATCGGAGTAGGGTACCATCAAGACCTCGACGATAAAGGACATCTGTGATTAAAGTATGTCAGGCGGATTGGCGGATAAAATTTCATTTTTGGTTCCTGGAAAGATATGGAGGAAGAATATCATCTTTCAGGTAAGCATAGGTTTTTTTGTAGATGGAGGGTTCAGTGGCTTCTAGATGACATATGGTAGCGGATTCTGATTGATAATGGGAAGGACATGATACTTGTTCTACCATAAACTCATAACAAACATGCTTCTTAGGCAATTGTAGTAATGAAGCAATTGTAGCCATAGCGTCTGCAACTTTGTTCTCCGCCCTTGGAATATGATCAAAATTGTATGTGTGAATATGTGAATAAGATTAAAACACTTCTTAATACGACATTATATGAATGATTAAACAAATTGAATCAATTCAAAGCAGTAATCAATTGAAAGCATCATATTTTTCTCTATCTCCAAAGATTTATTAAATCTTGATTGCTCTTAGATTGTGTAAGCAAATAAGACTATTAAAATGATAATTCAAAGAACAAGATGATGATAATGCAATACTAAATGATAAATCAATTAAACTAGCATGATATTGATGTGAAACAGATAATTGTAGCTACAGGAGGCAACCATGGTTGAAAAATTGATTGCTTGATGCTTGATGTGTGAATGCTTGATGCTTGATGTCTGGATTCCTGCAGAGTAAGAGTGCACAAAGTTAAGATTATCTGGATCCTTTTCTTGGTTCAATGAGGCTTTATTTATAGATTTCCTGGCTGTAGAAATGCACAGGGAAAGCTTTGAGAGGCTTGGATTCAATCTGGAGAATTGAATGGCGAGAGATGGAGGAGATTGAGAGAAAAATGGAGATTGTCTCTACCCATGAAAACACCAGGCAAGAGAAGAGGAAAGATTGATGGAGGAGAATTGAGAGATCAAATTCCAAATTTGTCTCCAAAACTTACCGTGAAGTTTCAATCAATTAATTTTGACATATTTTAGACATGGTTTAGACATAGGAAATCTAATTCATTTTTGAGGAAATGTAGATTGGAATATTCCTTATGCTCTAATTCAAATATTTTTGATTTATTTAAATTAGGAAAAGGGAGATAAATAATTTAATAAAATGAACTATAGGATAGTTGTTTATTAAATTAATCAGAGGAATATGGTAATTAATCAATAAAGTGTTTTGATCTTTATTTAATTAATTTGAGATCGATGTGATAGATTGAAATAGGGATGTGATAATATTTAAATTGAACAAAGTATTTAATTTTGTTTATTTAATTAAGATGAATATTAAATGTGAACTATATAAATAAATATGTCTATTTATTTAATAGTAGAGGAAATTAGGATAATTAATCAAATAATTTGTATTTAATTAATCGGATGCTCCAAACCATTTTTAGGTGTATACACTATTAACCCTAAACCATATACTCAACCCTACACCCTATACCCTCAACCCTAAACCTTATACTTTATACCCTCTACTCTAAATCCTATCCCTCAACCCTAGGCCTTACAGCCTATAGGTTAAACACTCAACCCTCAACCCTATACCATACAACCTTTTTACCCTAAACCATATCCCTCAACCTTAAACCCTAAGGCCTATATAATAAACCCTAAACAATATGTAGTCAATCCTAAACCCTATATCATATACCCTCAACCCTAAACCACATCCCTCAATCCTAGGTCCTAAATCCTATTAGATTAACCCTTGACCCTATACACTCCTAAATGATACATCCTAAATCCTATACACTATATCATATACCCTATACTCTAAACCTTACACTCAGCCCTAGGTCATAAAACCTATATACTCTACCCTAAACCTTATACCTCCAACTCTCAAGGTTCCTATACCCTCAAACCTAAACCTTATAAGTTGATCTTATACTCTTAGCCTTAAACCATATACTCAATCCTATACCCTATACCCTCAACCCTATACCCTATACCCTCAACACTAAATGTTATACCCTATACCCTCAACCATAAATCCTATCTATCAACCCTAGGCCTCAAAGCCAATAGGATAAACCCTCAACCATCAACCCTAGGCCTTAAAGCCTATATGATAAACCCTCAACCCTATACCATACACCCTCTTTACCCTAAACTCTATCCCTCAACCTTGGACCCTAAGGCCTATATAATACACCATTAACCATATATAGTCAACCCTAAACCTTGTGCCATATAACCTCAACCCTATACCATATCCCTCAACCCTAGGCCCTATATTGTCAATTTTACACCGTACACCTTGCAACCTAAACCCTAATACATAAATCTTACACCCTATATATTAAATCCCAAAACCCAACATTAATAATTTAACATGCTGAAACCTAAAAATTAAATTTAATCCCTAGACCCTTAACTCTCAACTCTTCATCATGAACTATCAACCTTAAACCCATAAACCATAGGCCCTACACCCTAAAAAATGAATAATTTAGATATATTAAAGGGAGAGAGGAGAGAGCTCGACATGGGAGAGAGATAGAGAGAGGTGAGATAAAGAGAAGAGAGGAAAATAAATAGAGAGATGTGAGATAGAGAGAAGCGATATCTACATAGGGAGACAGGGAGAGGTAGATAAGGAGGGATGAGGGGGGAGGTAGGAAGGACCGTATATTTATAGAAAGTTGAGATAAAGAGGTAGATAGTAGAGAGAGAACTCAGTTAGATAGACAGGTAGATCTAGGGGAGAGAGAAGTGAAGTAGAGAATAATAGAGATGGGGAGGAGAGTAGAGAGGGGGGATATGTGAGATGATATATAAAGAGGTAGGTATGCCCTCAACCCTCTATCATCGACCATAAATCCTACACCCTAAACCCTAAAAAATTTAGGAGATGTACCTTGAACCCTTAACACTAAAACCTATACCCTCAACTCTAAATTCTTCATAGAAATGAGAGTGCATTAGAGAGAGATTGGAAGAGGAGTGAGAGAGAGAGGGAGGGAAAGAAAAAGAGAGGGAGGGTAAGAAATATGGAGAGAGATACAAAGAGTATTTTTATCTAAGTAGGAACTTGAGCATATTATAACACACTTGCTCCTATTAAGATGACTTTTTGAGCATGGGGAGAAATTTTCTTCCTAGAAACATGAGTGAATTATAACCTATATAGAGACGTATTGAGAGAGATAGAGAGGTAGAGAGAGTTCAGAAGAGAGGGAGGGAGAGATGTAGATAGGGATACTTAGGTACAAAGATACAAAGAGATACATGGGAGAAAATGAGTAGAAAAGGAAGGAGGGAAATAGGGAGAGAGAGAGGGAGATAGAGAGAGAGATTTGAGGAAAAAAAGTACAAAGGGGAGGAGGGAGGGAGGGAGAGGTAGGGAGAGATATAGAGATTTGGAGGGAGAGATGGATATAGAGATTTTGGGGGAGGTATGGAGGAAAAAAGAGAGGAATATTGAGATAGGCAAATGTTGAGAGAATTAGAGATTGAGGTGGAGGGACAAAGAGATGGATAGTTAAATTCAAGAACATGATACTTTTAGTGTAGGCCAAAATACGAGCATGTTTTGGCTTTTACAAAATACATACATATTTTTTCTTGAAATAAACACGTATGTTTTTTGTCTTTTACAATTCATGTACGCGTTTTGACTTGCACAAAACACGTACATGTTTTGGCTTGCATAAAACATGTACACATTTTGGCTTGCACAAAACATGTACATTTTTTGGCTTGTACTTAGGCTTGGATGGTTCATTTGCCTCATTTTGACATGATTTTCTCCTCCATTCTTGTTTTTCAGCTTTCTCATCATCAGGTTTACACATTATAAATCATTGAAGCTTAGTAAAATTACCACCATAATTTGACATGTCTTCTATGCTTTGTAACCATATATGCTTTTTTACATTTGAACTACATTAACATGTTTATTTTTAATTTCTTTCATTAATGTTTCCATAGTTATCAGAGACATATGTATTGACTTTTTAAAATAAATTTTGACTTACTTGTCCAGTTTTTTTTTTTTTAAATATATTATTGTTCTACACTTCATTGTTTACACATTGAAAAAAAATTGCATTTTTGATTATTTTAGTGCAAGTTATGTGACGTGCACACTTGGTGATGTGATTTTCAAGATGCATCCACTTTGAAAAATCATAAAAAAAAACTCAATAAAAAATTTCAAAAAATATACAACTTCTAGTACTCACTCTTAACTATATTTCTACCAATGGGTTTTTGAAAATACTAAATGCAACTAAAAAAATTGAGGGTTGTACACCTGACACTATGTTATGTTTTGCTAAAAAAAAAGGAACACTTTTGTGTGCGTGAAGTAATATTTGATCCTCTTAGTCTTATATTTAAAAAATAAATTTAATAGTTTAAAAACTAGATTCAAAGTACTACAATTCTTTTTCTTTTGGTATCTTCAAACTTTGAGTGTTGTTGATGGTGAAAATAACACAAACAACGTGTAAACAAAATATTTCTACTCTATTTCTTCTGAAAAAGAAAGACAACATATAGTAGCCTAACTCCCAAGGTCCTGGTAGTTGGTTCTCAACTGTCTAGTGTCACTCAATTGGTCCATGCAACTATACTATTCAAGGGGCCTGTGCTGGTGACAAATAATACAAGCAATGACTCATTTACATAACTGTTCTTAGTAAATAAAGGGGGTTTTAAACAAAAGAAAAAGATAGATCAGAGGGTAAATCAATAAACATGAATCAAAAGTATTTAGTATCCAGACATATATCTTCAACAATGAATGTTTTCCAACATATCAAGAAAAATAAAGCATGACACAATTTACAGAATAATCCATACTATTGCATGCATCTAAGGTGCTTATTTTAACATCACAATTCGCATATCACAACTATTTCAAAGATTCCAAAAGAACACACATTCATTCATTGCCAAGATCATAGATCAACAAACTTCAATAAATTCAATTCACTGATAATCTAACAAGATAATCCTTAAATCTGGTTTCTTCTAATGACTTTCATCACATAAGAAACAATCATTCTTATGCACAATCACTGGCATACAGATAGATTATAACTCAACAACCGTATCAAGTAAAACTTAATTCTAACACCATATTGTGTAAAAACCTATAATTTTATTTAACTGTAAAAATGAAGTAACAATGTATCTCTGTAACAACTATGAAAAATTCTATCTCCTAATATCAGGTGGCCAATTCTATTCTCTATTAGCCAACCCTTACAATATGATACCCCAAGGTTATTGATAGAAATACAAAATCTGAATTCCTCTTCTATTTTAAGTCGACCCACCCTTTTAGGGATTACAGTTATCTTTGGAAACTCAGTTAAACTAGAAGAAAAGAGAATAGGAGAGAAGAAAGTCATGCACTTCAAAAACTGCCAGTGCTGCACGCAACATGCACAGAAGAGAAGAAAACCATGCATGGATTTATGCATGCGAGGTTTGTTCCATATGTATTCGTCATAGCTGGAGAAGACTTGTAGTATGTCCAATTCCGGCCCATCCACCCAACTGTCTTCAAACTTAATTCTTTCCAACTCTGCTGCAACAAACCCTCTCATATCCTTCAGCTTTGTCAACTCTCTCTTAGCTACCCTTATCTCTTTTTTGATGTCCATCAATCGATCTATCAGCAGATCTTCACCATCATCTCCTCTCTGCATAACCTCTTTAAACCTTTCAGTCCACTTCTCCTTTATTTGGCTTAAAGGTAGGCCTTCCTTTACTGGAACATCAACATTTACTATAATAGCAATAATGACCTCCAACTCCTTAAATTGTTCATTCAGATCCTTAACAGAATCTTGAACTTCATTTCTATGTTTATAAAGAAAATCTGATCTAAACAGGAGTATACAAGAAGTCTTTTCCAAGAAATCTTTACTATCTTCTTCAAGTATCGACTATTCTAGAAGAGTAGTTTTAGGAAATTTATTAAATTCTTTCAATTTCTGGTTGTATCCTTTGTACTCCTCCTCCTGTTCTTCCAGTGTTTTAACATATTGATTCATTTCTTCTATCAATCCCTCAGTCATTTTGTAAACCCCAAAACTGTCTTCTAGTACTTCGTCTGTTTCTTGATTCAATTTATTAACCCACCGATCCAACATTTCTGCCTTGCCCTTCACCTGTACCAAGTCATCTACTTCCTTCTTACTCAACAAAATTGGGGTCTCAATAGTAGCAACCTGTTGTGTCCTCGGAGCAGAAACACTTTTTAGGAGAACATGCAATTGATCTAACTGAGCCTTAAGCTCATCCTTCCTTTGTTTATCCTTCAACATTCTTGACTTGGTTGAGGATAATACCACATCAATTAAATTCATTTGCTGATCTCTGGTAGGTCTCCCCAAATTAACAGTACCTAGCTGATAATCTATCAATTGCATGTTTTCTGCCTCCTTGTCTATCATGGGTATAGCACATTCAACCACAATTTCTCCTTTGTCAGTTAGCCTAGTAGAATGTAGGATCTTGGCCTTCTTTTTAGGCCTTTCTTTCTCAATTTTCTTCATCATATCCTCCCAATTAAGAGGCTGAGAAGGTGTCGATGCTCTCTTTTGAAGATCTAATTTCAACCAAGTAGGAGCACCTGGAGTAACAGTCATCATGATTGAAGAAGAGGAGGCAGTAGCTAAGGAAGGTTGCACATTTATTTGAGGTTGAGAATCAACCCTCTATTTCTCTTGCTGCTCTTGCTCCATATTTTCCTTAGCAAGCTTTTTAGCTTCCTGCCTGTCCTTTTGTTCTTGTATTCTCTTATCTTCTTCCTCCTTCTTCAACCTTTCTTCTTCCTTGATCTTCTTTTCTCCAATTCCTGTTTTCTTTCTTCCTCTAATGCTTTTAGCTTTTCTGCATCTTCCTTTTCCTCTTGTTGCTTCTTGATTAGTTCTTCAATCTCTTTCTCTTTTTGCAATCGTTCTGCTTCCTCTTTTTCTTTATGAGCTTCTTCAACAAGCTTTAAATTAGCCACCGAAACTTCTCTCTCCCTTCGATGTCTTGCCTTTTCTTCTGAAGGTCATGAATTTTCTATATCAATTCTAATTTATACCTTGACCTTGAGCTCATGCTCTTTTTGCCTTTGCTGCTTCTCTATTTCATCAAATTTTGACTTAGCTTCTATGTGTTGCTGTTGTAGTATGGCATCAGCTTGTATCTTGGCATCAATTGCCTTTTGTTTCTCTATTGCTGCAGCAAGTGCTTGATTATCGACATTCTTCTTGGCTTCTTCAAATAACGCCCACTGATCCTCCTCTATCATTACCTGTTCAGTATCCTCCTCTAGAGGCATATTCTCTTGTACATCCCTCTCTGACAGAGTCTCATCAGAGTCTATTCCAACATCATGAATCTCTACCTCTACTTCTTTTCCCTTTATGGATCTAGCAATATCATGAAGAGTCCCTTTCTGCACTTCTTCACTTTGCTGCTTTGTAAGCGGGACTTGAGTAGAGGATTCACCCAATGCAGGTGTTGAAACCACAAGTCCCTTTTGGGAATCTCCTTCTTGTGTCTCTGGTTCATCTTGAGCCGCTGCTTCAAGCTCAATCTTTTTAATGTCTAGAGGGAGGAAATCCAAAGGCTCCTTGGGAGGTGTCTTTCTTTTGATCCTTTTATATCCTTTCCCCTTTTTAGGAGCTGGTCCTTGAGGAGTTTTGGTTCTTAGAACCACCCATTGAATGCTCCTGTCCAAGACTGCTCGGCCTATCTACTTAATGTCAATGGTTTCCTCACTTTCCCAGTCCACCGGATCCAAGCTCTTAGTGCCAGTGCTTAATGCCTCATATGATGGATCTAATACCACTCCATCATCTACTAATGCGTCAGGGATATCATCTTTGATCCCAAGCTCTGCCATGAGTGAGATGGGTAACCTCTCATAATTTTTCTTCCTGAGGTCATACTCATCCTGCCGGTCACTCCAGAAATCTTCCAACAAATTGAAATGCTTATCAAAAATAGAAGGCAACAAGGCATTCATTTTCTTCTTCGGGTCGAAGTACTTCTGAGTTGTATACAAACCTAGTTTTAGATGTATTAGCTCACTGCACACTACCTTTGCTCCCACTAGATGTGTACAACTGTATTCACCCAACTGCATAGGGAATTTATGACATCCTATTTTATGTTTCAATCCAAACTGAGCATTAACCCCTAGAGCTTGATAAACAAATTCCAAACACTATCCTATTATTGCAACATCTTGGCAGCAAATGTGGATGACCTTCAAATCCAACTAGCCTAAAATATGTGAACTTGGGGTATTGAATGTACCAACATCCCCATTCCGTGATAAATGCCATAGCTTCTTGGATTAGTCTATATCCTGCATCTCCGTTTAGTTGGTTAATGATCACATATAGAAATGCATCATTAACCCTTATAAGTTGTGTTTTAGATACTTGCAGAGATAACTAATCATAATGGTCCCACACCTTCTTTTATCCATCTAACTCTCCCAATATTTCCACTCTCCTTAAACTTGGAAACATACCTCCTCTAGCAGCTGCATAAACAATATAAGAAGTCATAAAGAAACATTTGGTTTCCCTTACCCTTGTCAACTGGTCATGTATAGCATCAGACACCACCATCGGCCAATCAAACTGTTGTTTTCCATTCAAAATGGTCTGAATGAAAGGAAACATCCACTCCTTGAAGTGAAATGTATCCCTCTTCCCAAACACCCTAGACAACATCATGATTAAATCTGATACCTCTTTGTAAAACTCTTTCCTCTTCAGTTGATCATTAAGTTTGGTTACAGATTTCTTTTTTCGTTCTCAACCATTTCTTATTCAAGTGAGCCTTGTTGGATGCTTTGTATTTTCTATATTTCTCCAAGCTTCAGCCTCCTTTAACTGTACCAGATTCTTTGGATCCGAGACACTAAACATAGTTTGAAACATTTGAGGAGTGAGATCAATAATCACATTGTCCTGTGAACCGACACACTACCTTGTGGCTGGATTGTAGGCACTAGTTTTTGTCATAATCAACTCTGGGCACTGGACAGATAAAGGGAATAAGGTGATATGAGCCAAACCAGACTCAACAATTCTTTGTGTTCTCCATGTTATATCTTCAACAAATGTTTCTAAATACAGCTCCTCAAAATTATATGAGCCTAGATTAGTGTCGGTGATGTCTGACCAATCCGATTCCACTTTGCTTGCTGTGACTGTAGGACCCCTATGATTGTACCTTAAAGTACAAGGCAACTATTTGGGCTTGATCTTCTTGGGCTTAGCTGCTGCCTTTGATGCTCTTGCAGGCCGATTCCTTTGGAAAACTTCTCCTGATGTCCCCGACATTCTTTAAATTTGCTACAACAAAACCTCTAGTTAGATCCTTGAATAAACATCACAAAATCTGCCTTAAAATCATACCTTTCATATATACATCAGAGGCAGAACTAGGCAAAAAACATCCTAAACAATCCTATTTTAACACACTTCCGGGTTCGGAGCCAAAACAAGCATTGAGATTATACTAACAAGAAGCAGGACCAGAGTCGGGATGAGAATGGTAACCGGGACCGGAACCGAAATGGAAACTGATTCGGTTTTCAAATTTTCTAATCTCATATTCAGTTTCTGTTCCGCTTCCACTTTCGGCTAGGTTATCGTTATTTTGAAATAAAGCTTCTCACTATAAGCAGAGTTGGAGACGGGATGAAAAATGGAATTGATACTAATTATATAATACGCCCAAAATCTAAATCAATTTTGATCCCACTTTCGCCTAGGTTAACCATGATGTCATAAATGATTTTAACAGTTTAATGCATAACTTCATGATTAAGGACTAGGTCATATTAAAAATGAAAAGAGGCTTAAATATAACATGATAAGACCATCCCCATATGATTGAGGGGCGATTGTACTTTCTAGGGCATCATGTTTAAATTAAAATGCGAATACATAAATGTATCTAAACCCTAATCTAAAACAAACCCGATATAAAAACTAGGGCACAAATTTAACCCTTCCAATTTAACCAAATTGAATGCGCAAAAGATTCTAAGTAAAAACTACCATTTACTAAACCCTAACTCACTATAAAACCTCAATTTAACCTAGCTCACTGTAGAACCCTAATTTAATCTACTCATTTAAAAATCCAAAGCAACACGACGCAATCACGACTAAAACGTGAAAACGACCGTGCCCTAAAACAAAGAAACCAGATACAATAACAAAAATAAAGACAAGAACAACAAACAAACAAAGAAAGAAAAACTAAACATGCAAACCTACTGAGAATCACGAACTTGCCCAAAGCAAAATGATCTAATACGAATAGAAATGAAAAAACACAAAAGTAAATAAAAGAAGAACGAAAATAGGAAAACCTACCTCAAACATAAATAAATAGCCAAACCCCCTAAAGAAATCCGCAAGCAACTGTCTCTCCTTTAATCGATTTACTTGCACAAAAGCTTGACTGCAACTTCTGGTTCGCTCTTCAATCTCTTAAGAATAGTGATAATAACTATGTGTTAATCCCTAATTAAGGTAAAACTCGAAAGTTTCACGCACGCATGACACCTGTCATTAATGCAATAAATGCAGTAGAGCGGAGTCGGAACTATAGAAGAACTGGCCCATTACTGCGGTGTGACTTTAGTAAAAAGTCAACGACCAAGAAATGGTGGGAGCGGAATCGAAATGAAAATTGTTCTGGTAACTTGAGTAATTTCCCAACTTGGTTCCCGTTCCGGGTCTAGTTCCGCCAACAAATATAAAAGCGAAACAAAATGACAAAATAAAATAAAAAGGTCGACACAAGAAAACATATCATAAAAACTTAGTCTAAAACAAAATTCCAAAAGGCGGAGGCGGAATGAGATTTGATTTTGAAATTTTGAATAAATACTGACCTAACTTCCATTCCGGCTCCGACTCCGACAAAGACAAGACAAAAAAGTTAAAAAGAAAGATTGTCGAGATGGGAATCAGAATGAGTTTTGAAAGAAGTTTCAGAACCCGATTCAGTTCTAGTTCCGGTTCCGACAGACTAAACCAAAGAAAAACAAAGTGTTGGAAACAAAAGACTCCCAACTTTGTTTGAAAATCAACCAAGGATAAAAATATAAAGGGGGACCCATTTTGACCAAGGCAAAAGATGGGGTGGTTATGCAAGGCATAACAAGTGCATTAATCTCAAATTACTCCTCAAAGTTCAGGTTTGGATGATTTCAAAAAAAAAGTGGCCACTTTTGACCCCCTTTTTGTGCACCATCTTGGTGCACTTACCCAAGGGTAAGAGGTGATCTTACAACTATGCATGAGGAGGAGAAGTTTGTAGACTAAAGTAACGGTTGAGCATAAGGATTAAGAAGTAATTAGTATTTTGTAGTGAGATGTATAGTTGCAAAGACTAATGAATCCTATGATCTACCTACAAGGAATTATGTGGGGTTATAAGGTGAGGGAGCTAGGTGTACACTTTACAACACACAAAGTAAAAAATGCAACTCTACCCATTGCACTATAAACTTGGGAATTAAAAACATGAATACAATCTTCAAAATCATATAAATTGAATATCAAGGAACAATATATATATATATATATATATATATATATATATATATGGCCCACCAAATTGGAATTTAAGATTAATAATTAGTGGGAAGCCAAATATTGAATATAGGTAACAATGAGGGCATGAAATTTTCAAACTTAGGTGACAAACCAACACACCCAACCAAGGCTATTGAGGAAGGAATCTCTTACCTTAAAAATGACTTATAAATAGTTTATGATACCTCAAAGGGTGATATTTTTTAGATGAATGGTAATGAATAGTTAGTGGTACAAAATAAAAAGTGTTCTTCCAAAAAATAAGGATAATTACAAAATGATACTTAAATTCCAAGTTAAGAAGGGATATTTGGGCATCACTAAGAAATCAAAGTATTGTTCAAATCTAGTTATTTTATATTTTTATAAAGGGTTTGGTCAAAGGAATGCTTTTGAAGATGTTCATTTTGATCTTTTAGTTTTGTTGTCAATATAATTGGTGAAGGATCCACATCCCCCACTTTTTAAAAAATCATCTAGGAAATCCTTAAGATAATCAAGGAATGTTTTTTCTTTCTTTAACATTTTAGTAAACACGCTCAAGAAAATCAAGGGATATTTATTTTCTTTTAATATTTTAACAAATAACCTCAAGATAGTTAAGAGAAGTGGTACAACATTCAAGGTGTCAATGTATGTCTTAGACATATTAGTACCAATGTCTATAAATAGTCAATGTATTGTGGCTACACATAAAAAGAAAAAGAAAATGTCTTTGAAAAAATATGTTACCTTTTTTTTGAGATTTTGGAAACAACTAGAAGATTTTTTCTTTTTTTTCCACAACATTTGACTCTTATTCTAGACCTGAAAACACAAATAAATCTAAAAATTCTTTTAAATATAATTTATGAATAATAATAAATATAGGCCTAAAACACATGAATAAATGTAAGATGATTATTTGCAAGTAGATCATGTGAGACATTATCCTTCTAAACTATCTTCAAGAGAATGTACCTTATGCACTTAGAGTTCCCCTTGGCCAAATTTACGTTGGCTCCCATCAATTGAGGACTAAGATAAACCACCACATTTGAAGAGAAAAAATGTTTCAACTTTTCTTTAAAGAAGTAGAGAGTGATGATATTACTTTTAGATGCAAATTATTTTATAAGTTACATGGAATATTCTGTTGTCTCATTAGATACTTAAGATAGATTTTGAAAACATTAATTTGTTATTAAGATTAGAAGTTCTTGGTGTTATATATTAGAGAAACTTGAATGTTTAAACATTATCACTTGAATAAGGGAAAACAAATAGGTTATTTTGTTAATAGTAGAACTCTCACATCTTTGATTCTGCTTAATTATCTTAAATACTTGAAACATCCATTTTATTCTTTATTTATGAAACCCACTTAAAAAAAATGCTTGCAAATAATGTTAACATAAAGCATAATGTCTTCTTACCAAAAATATGTACAATAGCATATATGCCTCAATAAAACACTCTTTTTATAAATTTCTTACAATTTATTTGATTTTAAAATTTAAATTGAATTTATTATTCTTTAAATCTCTTTGTAAAACTAAATTGAATTTATTATTTTTTAAATCTCTTTGTAAAACTACTCAAAATGAGCATAAGATTTAAATATTGTAGGAATCCCTTCCTTCAAGCAAGTTCGTTCCTTATGACTTACGGTAGAGTGACGATGGACAAGTGCATCTCTTAGATTGTGAGACAAAAAGGTTGTGATCAATTGTATTGCATAATAAAAAATGATCAAGAACTTAATATGTTCTTTGTTATTAAACGAATCAATCAGATTAAAATGGCTCTTTAACATGAAATAAACACTCCAAATCGAGCTTACATAGGATTACTTTACATGGTCCTTATTGCTCAATTAATCATGCATTGAAAAAATCAGGCCTAACATTTACCCATTTATTGAAAGAGACTCTACTCAGCAACGTCACATTAATTTAGTTCAGGAAAGCACAGTGGCGTCTAATTTGACCGGTGGTTCCAGTTAAAACTTCAATTTCCGACATTCTTTCCATAGAATGCTTGAAGTTTTCGAAGAAGCTCTTTTCGTTCACCTGCTTATTAACAACTTTTTTGGCAACAGAATTGGTGAGAAGGGCAGCATCAGACTGGAAGAGGCCCCTGTTTGCTTGAAGATTAGTAAAGTAATGGCTATCAAAAGTGAGGGAGCTGTTGGGATCCATTTCTACAGAGGTTGTAGTGTCAGCAAGGCTGGTACATTTGCTCTTCAAAAATTGGACATAGGTGGGATCTAGGGAAGGATCCGTGTCTCCTTTTCCCGTGAAGTTGTACAGCCTGTTGTTGAATCCGGGGCAGTGACCTATTCCGATGGTATGTGCACCTATTCACAGAAACCATAAACATCAAATTGAGAATCTTGATTTATGATTAGTCAGTATTTCTTTATTTGTTAATGTCTAGAGATATTTTACAATGATAAAAAGGTGGAATTTAATGGTGTAAGTGTGTTAACAAAAAATTAATATCGGTAATCTTAAATTTGATAGTCATTTACAGATCAAAATATTAATGTCATAATAAACATAATATTTTCAAAATAAGCAGCACATAAAATTTATCTCTCCAAATAAATATAATTTTTTTTTTTTTTTTGAAGTAAAATAAAATAACTTTTAGTAAATTGAACATAAATGGTATCTATAAAAAGGTATGTGTCTCCTTTACTTGTGAAGTTGTATAGTCTGTTGCTGAATCCAGGGCAGTGACCTATTTCGATGGTATGTGCACATATTTACACAAGTCATGAGTATCAAAATTGAGAATCTTAATTTATGATTAACTAGTATTTCAGTATTTGAAATGTATATTTGTAAATGTAGAGAGGCGTTCTATAATGATAACAAGGGTGGAGTATAATGGTGTGAACTTGTTAAAAAAAAGCTTATCTCATCTTAAATTTGACTATCATTTACATGTCAAAATATCAATTTAACTGTTTCCAATAAATAAAATAATTCTAAAATAAAATAAAATAGCTTTAAATTGATATCTCTAGATTTTTTTAGATACATGTCTTTAAGACATCTATATTAATTACCTACCAGAAAGAACAACAAGATCTTTGACACTTAATCCTTTGCTTGCAAAAGAAGTTCGGAGTTGTGAAAAATTAGCAAAAGGTGGAGGAAGGTTGGCCAAAGCCTCGTTCTGTCGAGATACCATTCCATCCCTACGCCCTGTTCTCACACGCCAAAATGGACCTCCACTCTGTACATAACGTCACACATATTTAACATAAGATTTTCATATATAACTCCATAGAAATGAATAATCTATTATAGATTATAATTTATTACCCCAGCAACCACAGCATCTCGGGTAACCAGTGCGAGAATATCAGCACAGGAAACAACGCCTGGACATATCTTCTCTAATTCTGCTTTCACATCATCAATTACTTCAAATCCGCGCAGGCTCAGGTTTGGAATGGCGTCTCTCTCTGCTACGTTGTTGGCTGTGGAATTCAGAAGCACTGATCCATCGCAGCCCTACAACACACCAAAACAAATCAAATCTAGACAGTGCAATCTACATCTAGAGATTAAGTAGTTAAACAAATTGGATATTAATAGAGTACTGACTCGAACAAAACAATCATGGAAATTCATCCGTATGAGAGGAGCCGCAAGAGTGGGATCCTTGGCTATGTATTTCTTCACCACAAGCTCAACTGTGGCCTCAGCTGATGGGCAGCTCTTCTTGTAGAAATTGCGCCTCAAAGTCGATCCCTCACAAACACACATGATCGTAAGCAATACTGCAACAATCAAGGAAGTTGTCGCCATCTTTTATCTTCTTTCGTTTCTCCCGATTGCAGATATATCATCGTCTAATCACGCATCCTATATATATACCTTCCATGCAACAATCGACGTAAAAAAATGTTACGTAACTAGATGTCGATGGTTGTCAAGGTTAATTTAGCACGTTATTATGCCCTTATTGTTTGATGGTGACACACATGCAAATGTTCTAGAAAAAAATAATAGTTTAAAATTTATTAGTAATATTCTGAATATCTTCTTGATGAAACAATGATTACCTGCCTTTTTTACGTAACAGGGCATTCATTGAATTGACTTAAATAACTGGTTCCGTACAGAAGTTCAGAGCTAAAAGTGGAAAATAAAAATAAATTAAATTAATAAAACGCCTATTGTCATACTATTTAAGAAATGTTTCATAGTTGTGTCGTGGAAAATTCAAAGGGACGAAATGTTCGATGGTCGTGGAGTTGAAAAGTCAAAGGGACAATGAAGCAAAGCTGTTTAACGAATGGTATGTGGTTGGCATGCATATCCACTTAACTTTTAAAAAGCTAGTTGGCTCTTTGGATGTTCGTTTATCTAATTGGTTATTAAAAAATATCCCAACTTATGTAGATTATCATGTTTCTCAAGATTGCCTTCATATCTTATTTTAATATCAAATGGTTTAATAGTTTATTGTAATTAAAATAGTGTAATTATTTATTATTTTAGACAAACAAAGTGTTGAATTAGATTTTTTATCTCTCTTCTCAACATTCAATTTTCTTTACACAACATTATGTTTTGTCTTGTCATTACTTTACCTTCCTATCTTCACACCATTTTCTATTCACAATCACTACCTCAAATCTTGTCAAGATTCATTTTCCTTTTCTCAACACCTTCCCAACTGTCCCTACCAACTGTCCCTACCACCCTTAGTTACATGTTCAGTTTGCAAATACATATTTATACCTTCCTAACACTTGTGCTCAACTACTTAACACCTTATTTTCCCTTCACCTTTGCCCTATTTTATCATTCTACATTTATCCCCTAGTTCATTATTGTATTTCTTAGGTGTTCATGGTCCCTTCCTTCTATGGTTCTCATCTTTCCTATTATAGTTATCTCCCTCTCCACTATAACCCTCACCTTAACCTGATCATGCATGATCTCCAACCTCTATCCACTTTTGAAGAAGCTAACACCTTTCTACCCTTTTATGACAAACTTAATCATGATGCCAATTATGAGCTCATTGAAGCTAACATCTTTCCTCCCTGTAATGACAAATTCAATCATGATGCCTATTATAGCTCCCCTATTTAATCTTATTAGAGATTAGGTGGATATATATGAAGATGGAACTAACCTCTTCTCTTTGGTTGATGGCCTTAGGAACATGCTCATTTCACATCCTTTCGAACTTGATACTTTGTACTGTATAGGCCACATAATTCAGGTGGATGCCCTATCTTGTCCTACTTCATATCCTTCTCATCTTCATACATCTAATTCACTCCCTTCCTCTTATGGGTTATCTTTCTCCTTTTTGTCTACTTGTTGTTCCAACCATTCCCTTCCTAATATACCACCCTCCTATTCTCATTTGTATTTTCTCATTTTGACTAATGCATCTCATACTTTTCCTTCCATCTCCACCATTACTCCTCCTCATTCCAAGTCTAAGATTCTAACCACCCACTTGCATCCTCCTCAACAATCTCATACTTCATTATCTCTTTCACTTCGTTCATCACACCCTTTCCATCATATTTTAAATTATGGCCACAACCCCTCTTAATTTAGGAATCTAAGGTGTATGAGTAATCTTTTATCAACCAAAAATAATTTCTTTCATGTTTTCGTAATTATTTTTAGGTATACATTAATATTTACAATCATCATATATTGACCAAAACTTTAGGATAATTAGTTAATAAACCAATGGCACATCATCCATCTTCATAAGGTACTAATAAACACTCCTAATTTCAATTCTATCCCTCAAACTTATGTTTTTGATACATTTTGTATCCCTTTATTATTTATACTCTATCAACCAAGGGCACTACCTACACCTACATCTAACTCAAAACTAGTTTTGACTACGATCTTATATATTGAAGCTTTGGCATAAAAATCCTAGATGAGTTGTCACAAATATGTCATCCTACAAAAAAGACATAATTTAAAATTCTATATGCATCTCAATCCATAAAACCTTGTTACACTAACTCTAATAATGTATCCCCTAATAATAGATATCTCAATTATAGTATACATATTAATCTAAATTATAATAAAAGAGTTTTAAATATATGTGTTGATTCTTTTGTGTAGAGTTGTGATATTACTAAAAGGAATGTCTAATAACTAGTTTTGAAAACTTGGCTAGGATTTTAATAAATTTGCATGACCTTGGAATGACCATTGCTTCCACAGTTAACTATATTAGGGTTGAGATTAAATACCTGTACCCTTGGGATTATGAGGCTTTGACATAATACAAGACTATGTGGTGTAATAATAAGATAACCCAATAACCCTAACAAGACCAACATAGTTGAAACAATGGAAAATGGTGTAGGGATGCTTTCGTATGGCTTAGGACATAGAGCACACCCATTTTCCAGTTTTATTTAATTGAAGGATAACCCTAGAGATCTCAATGCAAAGGAGAAAGAGACCTTGCAATAGGGTTGTTCTAGAGGCTGACTGTAAACTAATAAGGGGTTCACCACCAAGTTTGGACTTGGAATGACAAATGCAATGTAAACTAAAATGCTTAACCTTAATATGATGCAATGCTTCACTAAATGACCTAGGAAAGTATGTAAAAAAAAATCATAAAGCTGCAAGATGAAATGTGTGCACCTGGAAATCTGAAATGTGGGCTTTGAAATGCTGGAAATTCTAACTTTAATGCTGACTAGGACTCATACGCTAGGATGGGCGAATTAGTCCCAGATTTGGGTTTCTGTGCAGGAACAGGAATCTGGCAAATGGGTATCTGAATCTATACAAATTTGAATTTTAACCTAAACTAGGACTTATAAGACGAAACTGGCAAATCAGTCCAATTAGGGTTTTTTGAAACTTCAAAGTTTGAATCTGGCTTTCAAGGTCTGCTTTGTGCTTCCTAATTGATTTTTGGATCTGAAACCTTGATTTGCAAATTGTAGAAGTTCTCCAAGTATCTCCAATGCAAGGTGACAACTTTGACAACTTTAGGCATTTTCACAACTTTCTCCAAACTTGTTCCTCAACGTGTCTTCAATCTAAACTTGCAAATAACACACTAAAGAGGGGAAAATGTTATTTTGTTAGTGGATAGGGGTTTTCCTTGGTCAAACCCTGTTTTGGTAATCAAACCTTGAAATGAAATGAAATAGGCATGGAGAATGATGAATGAACAAAATATGATGTTGCAACTCACCAAACCCTAGCAATAAAGTGCTGCAAACATGTATAAGATGACTCCAATGGATGTAGATCTTGACACTTTCTTGAATGTGATAGATCTTGAGGAAAATGCTAGCTTGAATCATAAAACCCTACATCACAATTGTTAGCTCAAAAAAAGACATGATGCATGAATACTTTGACATGATGCTTGATGCTTGAATAGTGCTTTAAAATGCTTGATAATCTGCCCTTGAATTCTCTTGAATGCTCTTGTAAACACTTGTATGCTCTTGTGAACTCAAACTTGCTATTATGAATGCTCCCACAAAAGTCTTAGGTAAAAATGAGTGAAAGAACCTTGTATTTATACTTAATTATGTAATAATTCTCAAAATTACAACACTACAAGCTAACATTAGATCTAGGAGGATAAAATCCTACCAAAATTTTAAATTAATTTTAATTTGGGCCACACGGGACTCATTCGTCCAAGGTGGCGAATGAGTCCCATTGGGCATAATTTATGGGACCAAGTTCAAAAATGCTTTAGAAAGGTGTAAAACTAGGATTAGGACCCAAAACCCTAGGTGGGAACCATACGCCCAAGGTGGCGAATGAGTCCAAAACCACCAAATCTAGGCCACACAACTTGAAAATACCTGAATTATGATTGGATGTTGATTTGTGTTGGGATTATCCTCGAAAAGATGCATTAAATGAGGCTTGTGGATGTAAAATAAGTCCAATTAAAGCATAAAGAAGCCCAATTATTTAATAAGATCCTAGAAAAGTGTGAAAGTGTGTTACAACACTTTACAACACTTTAAATAAGGCATGATTAAGGTTAAAAAGAGATTTATTAGGTTCAATTAATTAATAAAACCTCAAAAAAGTGTGAAAATGTGTTACAATGCTTCACAACACTTTAACAAGGTACCATTTAAGTTCATTAGTCCATAAGGTCCCAAGACCTAATGTGAATATATTAGACACATTACAACACTAAATCAAGGCATCATTAAGCTTAGTTAACAAGGAGGGCCCAAACAAGCAACAAAAAGGGATACTTTTTCTGTTGCCATATTGAGCCCCCACTTTAGTGAGAAGATGAACTTACTTCAAACTCACACTAAAGTAGACAAAAGCACATCGAGAGGGGTCCAAGTGCATCAATGCCGTCAAGATAGGATGACAACGATCAAGAGGGGTGATCAAGCCCTCAGGATCAAGAATATGTGGCAAACCAACATAGGCACAAAAGAACACACATGAAAATGATATAAGAGCTACAAGAAAGCACAAACATACACTATCATTTAGACAAATAAAATGAAAAAGAAACGGGGTGAATCAAGCTTCGACCATTTTTCCATCACGATGTGGATGAGATCTAGGCTGTTTGTCTGAAAAATGCACACTCACTCTGAGGCAAAAAAACTTCAGGCTGTCCATTAGGTGAGAAATGCAAGAAGGTGAGACACATACACACATGGCTGAAGTGTACTCACACACATGTGAGTGGCTAAGTGAAATTCATGCCCTCATTCAACTTCCCATTAAACCACACCAAAGTTATATGTCCTGATAACTTTAATAAGGTGCCACACAAAAAATGATTTTTGTGCTTCATGAGACAAACAAAACTTCATATGCTTGGAGCTCATGAACAAACAAGATGGCTCTACAAGCATGCAAGCTATGTTACACAAGGTGGCCATATAACTGAAAAAATACAAATGCAAAATGTAAAGAATGTTCAATGGAGTCTTTCTTACTTCATGTAAGGTCTTTAACTAAGGGAACATTGTGCCTAATTTCTCCAAGAGTGGACCAATCAAAGAATAAAAGATTCATAACTTAGGGGATGCAGTGCATCACATCAAGCCACTAAGAGGAATGCAATATGCTAAGATAGATCATGCTCTTGAAGGACATCACACCCAATGTTATCCACAAAGCAAAAAATGCATCACATGAAATAAGAAGACTATACCATGAAACATGAAAAAATAAATAAAAATGCAAAAGTTCATACTGCCAATGTATGCCCCCACTTTAAAGAAAATGATAAATGCTAATAATAAAGAAGACACGCGAGCTAATTTGGAAAGCCCTATGCCAAGTCAATATGTTTCCAAATGAAGCTACGTCATGCACAAGAAAATGAAAATCCAAAAACATAAGGGATTTATGGATTTGGGGTCAGTATGTTCTTGCTATAAGGTTTATAGAGAGCTCAAAACTGTCATCATTCCCCAAATACTCACAAAACTGGAAGAATGACACAAAGAGATTGAAAACAAAGAAAAGCCTTTCGGGTCAACATGGAAGAGACATGAATGTATCGATGCCTTGCATCATCCCTAAAGGAAAACAACGAGACAAGGAAAAAAAAAAATTAAAGGAAAAGCTTGTGGGTCAACATGGAAGATACATAAATGTCTCGATGCTTTGTGTCATCCCCAAAAGGAAAATACAAGACAAAGGAAAGATAAAAGGAAAAGAAAAGTAAAGGAAAAGCTTTTGGGTTTTAGTGACACCCGCCTCACTGGAAAAACAAAGTTGATAAGAGCACCCACTCCTTATCACTCCAACTCCAAGGTCTCACTCACACCTATCTCACTGGAAAAACAAAGATTATAGGAGCGCCCACTCCTTATCACTCCAACTCCAAGGTCTCATTGACCAATATCCATGGTCTTACTGACCAATCTCCAATCTGAATACAGGAAAAAGTATCTATTATAAAAGGTTTCTTTGTTTCACTTCAAACCACTGCTCAAGCAAAAATTTCATCAAATTTTTCTTTCCCTTATCTCAACCTATTAGCATCAGGGTGATCCCACAATAGTGGTTTACAATTTTTGCCCAAACTGGGCACTGAAATTATTATTTTTAACTAAATCTTCACATTCGAGCACCCATAGCGGCTAAACCGTGAGGAATTTGAAGATGATGAAAACTAGAGTCTCATCACATTTTGTCTGTAGATTCTAAAAATATTTTTTTCAAAATTTTTGGAATCAAATTGCACATCTTTTTCCATCTCCCACGAAAAATGATTTTTTTTCAGAAAACAACATTTTTAAAAAGTGACGCTCACTGTATACAACATAACTTTTTTTGTATGAAAAATCAAAATTCTAATTTTTTCAAATTTAGATTTGTAACTATGATATCTAGCACTTTCATTTGGTCTCAAAGTTTTTTATTGAATATTTTTTCCTTAATAAAGTTTCAAAGTCAAACGAATTGCAATTCAGACATAGGCATACTATATACAACATAACTTTTTTTTGTATGTATCAAAATTATTATTATTTTTTTTAATGGATCAAGGACATCAATACCCAGCATAAACATATTTAAAAAAAAATTATTTCGATAATTTTCTATTTTTCCACATGTGAAAAACAAAGAGCTTGATTTTTGGTGAAAAACCTATGTTTAATAAAACTAAAAAAACACATACATAATAAAACCAAAACATATTAAAATTATATTCGTTGGATAGCTCATTCTGAGGACTACCATAATCATTTGAAATAAATTTTAAATGAATTCATTTTATCCCCCAAAAGGTAAATCAAAAGTGATTTTTTATCAGCATTTTGATACGTGTAAAGGAGACTCATTTATAGGTATGGTTTAAAAATAGTGAGGTTCTATCCAAGGGGGTTTGATCTAAGGTGGTTTGATCAAACCCTCGTTAATTGGAATCCTTAAAATGGAACATTTTAAGGCATAAATCATTATATTTTATAAAAATATGTGATTTCAGCATAAATCAGTTCCTCTTAGAAATTGTAAACCACTATTGTGGCAACACCCATCATTCTAAAAATACAAACAACTCTATGACTACAAACATGTTATCATGCTTTGATATATCTTCATACTAACCTTTCACAAACCTGTCTTCATACAAACTTCAATAGTTGTCTTCAAGTACATATCAAACAAAGCATTAACTTGATATCATTTTCTCTTCATCAATGATATTCATACTCTAATAAAAAAACATCATATACATATACTCTTCCTATCATCATATTTAATAAAAAACATACTTCTCAAAAACCAACATCACACATTCAAAAAATCCAAATCTCTAGAGCTCATTTAGATCAATCCAATCTGCACAAAAAACATACTCCATGATTTCAACCATACAAAGATATCATTTAGAACCTTGATTACCTACTATGTCAATATTATTCTTTGTGTATTTTCTTTATAAAGACCTCATCCTGACTTTGTAGATGAAACACCTTGTGATCATCACCTCAGAATATTGCACATACTTTATTTCACATGAATTTCATCTGTTCATATTCAGTCAAATCTTCTATTATCTTTAATTCACATTCAAAAGACACCACCATCTCACCCTTCATCAATCATCTGCTTTTCTCAATAATACAAACATAGGATATTGTCTTCTTTTCATAGCAGTCATAATCAATCACCATTATTTTTCATTCTTAAACCTTGCACTCAATATCTTCAACTTCAAAAATTTATATATCTCTTCATCTTATCCCAAAACAAAGCATATTCACTCGTAAAAAGAAAAAGAAATCCTACAAAAATTGTTGCCAACTGTAAACAAATAGAGACTCCTCACATTCATTTAGAAACAAACCAAAAGCAATCCTATGCGGCTTAAGACTGTAAACAAATAGAGACTCCTCACATTCATTTAGAAACAAACCAAAAGCAATCCTATGCGGCTCAGACTCCTGTCAAAGTCAAGAGTTGGAAAGTATTTGTTCTTTGTTTTTAAATGAGTTCCCTTAGATCTTCAACACCCGCCAGATGATATTTGAAAGAGGAACATTGATATTCCTTTAAAAAACAATGAACAATGCTTGTTGACATAGTAGACTAGTTGACTAAGGAGAAGGGCCGGTTTAAGAATGTTTAGAAACCTTTGATCACATAACTTATACCTTTAACTTGTTGTAGCAAGTCACTTGAAATTTTCCTAATCATATGCTCTTGATGCAAAAAATTGTGCCATTGATATAAGCATTGATATGCTTAGGGTTTCAAGCCTTTGAAGCCTTAGAACTCTTAGGGTTTTGAATTAAAGCATATGAATGTAAATCTTAGCATAACAAAAAAACTAGACCTCAAAAACTGTCAACAAGCTTCCAATATAAACATCAAGTGAACCCCTTCCAATGTCAACTTTGTGAGATAACCAATATCAATTTCCAACTTTGTCAAGAACAATGAATACAAAATAGACCATGAACATTGTCAACAAGCTTCCACCACTAAGAAACAACACTATGAACATCAACCCATTGAAATGACCAAATGCAAGGTGATCAAGTTTCAACCTTCTGTGTCTGCAATCTGCAATGGTTAAAGACTCAAGAATCTATGAAAAGCAAGGTCATCCTCTTACATGAACATATGACACACAAACATGTCATGAACTCTGTGAACTCCTAAATCATGAAGCAACAAATCTTCTAAACTAGGAAGCAACAAATGAAGCAAGTGAACTCTGCAATATGATGTATGAAGATCATGACAACTCAAGCTATCACTGCAACCTTTAACTTGAAATCACAAATACAATTCTTAGATGAGGACCTTGTCAACACTTCCACTCAACAAACACCATCTATAATGACATGATAATCAACTCCTCAACTCTTGAAGCACAATCATGAATCATCCATGAAGAGCATCATCCATGAAGAGCTTATCAATGACAAAAACATGATCAACTCCTCTTCTCAAGACCAAATTTTTACACCAATGACAAACACATCAACAGAGTGGTGGTGGAGATGGAAGGAAACACATAACATACATTAGTCAAAATGAGAAATAAAAAATGAGAATAGGAGGGTGGAATATTAGGAGCTGAATGGGATGAACGACAAGTAAATCTAAAGGAGAAAAAATAACCCATTAGAGGAATGAAGTGAGTAGATGTTTCAAATGGTTGAGAAGGATAGGAAGTAGGGAAAGATAGGGCATCCACATGAATTATGTGTCTTATGCACTACAAAGTATCAAGTTCTAAAGGATGAGAAATGAGCACGTGTCTTTAAGACCATCAACCAAATGGGAGAGGCTAATGTCATATGAACATATATAACCACCTCATCTATAATAAGATTAAGGTGGGAAGCTCTAATAGACATCATGATTAAATTTATCATTTAAATGGAGAAAAGGTGTTAGCTTCAATGAGCTCATAATTAGCATCACAATTAAATTTCACATTAAAAGGTAAAAATTTGTTAGCTTCTTCAAAAGTGGGTAAAGGAGTTTGGTGATCATGTATGATTAGGCTAAGGTGAGGGCTATAGTAGAGATGAAGAGAACTATAATAGGAAAGGTGAGAACCATAGAAGGAAGGGGGTATGAACACCCAGGAAATAAAAGAATGAACAAGAGAGATGAATGTGGAATGATAAAATAGGGCAAAGGTGAAGGGGAATTAAGGTGTTAAGTAGGTGAGCACAAGTGTTGGCAAGGTGTAAATACATGTTTAAAGAGTGAAAATGTAAATAAGGGTTTCAGGGAGGGTGGGGAAGGTGTTAGGAAAAGGAAAATGAATCTTGTGAGGATTTAAGGTAGGGTTTGTGAATAGAAATGTGAATGAGGATGGTGTGAAGATAGGATGTTAAAGTGATGACAAGACAAAACATAGTGTTGGGTGAAGGAAATTTAGTGTTGAGAAGAGAGATAAAAATTCCAATAAAAAGAATACAAGTAAAAATATGTCAGTCAAAAGAATGGAATTTTTCAAGTTTGCTAACTATGCATTTGTATCATATTTAATTTTTCTACTCACTATTTTTCAAGCTAAATCTTAGAAATTTTAAGGTGTAATAAGGTTGGGCTCACTAAATGAAAGATAAAAATTGAGATTGATGTACTAGTTATGTAAATGATGTAAACAATAACTAATAATCTAATACCTTTTTATATGAGCTAATCTAACTTAACTAAATCTAATCGTGCATTCTAATAACATAACAATGATGAAATGTTCAATATTCTAACATTCTAACTTTTCAATATTCACATTTCTTTAGTCTAAGTCAATCTAACACTAATGTTGGGAAAAAACATGTAAAAGGAAATAGAAAGGTAAGATGAAACATTTCTATTTAATTGAAGACAAGTGGAGTCTACTTGTTGAAAATTGTTGAGATCTAAGGTAGAAGAAAATGCATATAGAGTTGCAAAAAATCCTAATGTGCTTGAACACATGAGAGTTACAAATGGGTGTGAGTGTATCGCACAACTATGGAACAAAAGGATGCTTTTGTTTGATAGTAGAATGCTCATGTTTAACATTGTGATGCTATCATTTGATAATTGGACATTAGTTTCCTTTAGATACTCCTATTTTTTTCAAATACAATCAATAATCAATAACAATTCAACACTTCATTTACACCTAAAATAATTTTATTTACAATAACTTACCAACAACTCTCTTGATATCATGTAAACAAGTGGATATTTTTTAATAAATATCACATCCAAATAAATAAACAAGATATCCAAAGAGTCAACTAGCTTTTTAAAAGGTTAAGTGGATATGCATGCCAACTACATACCATTCATTAAACAGCTTTGCCTCATTGTTCCTTTGACTTTAGCACACCACGACATCCCCTTTGACTTTTCCACACCACACCAATCAAACATTTCCTAAATAGTATGACAATACGCGTTTTATTAATTTAATTTATTTTTATTTCCTTTTTTGGCTCTACACATGACCGCGTGACAGGAAATTTCAAAAAACTGCTATACGGAACGGTGTACACATTGTCCCGTTATTTGAGTCAATTCAATGAACTCCCTGTTAGAATATGCAGGCAATCATTGGTTCATCGAGGAGATATTCAGAATATTGCTAATAAATTTTAAATTATTATTTTTTCTTAATATATTGGTTCGGTAGAACATTTGCATGTGTGTCAACAATCAAACAATAAGCGTTTAATACCGTCGTAAATTTACCTAGACGACCGTTGACATCTAGTTACGTAAAAATTTTTTACGTCGATTGTTGCATGGAACGTATATATATAGGATGCGTGATTAGACGATGATATATCTGCAATCGGGAGAAACGAAAGAAATTAAAAGATGGCGAGCACTTCCTTGATTGTTGCAGTATTGCTTACGATCATGTGTGTCTCTGAGGGATCGACTTTGAGGCGTAATTTCTACAAGAAGCGCTGCCCATCGGCTGAGGCCACAGTTGAGCTTGTGGTGAAGAAGTACATAGCCAAGGATCCCACCCTTGCGGCTCCTCTCATACGGATGAATTTCCATGATTGTTTTGTTCGAGTCAGTACTCTATTAACACCCAATTTGTTTAGCTACTTAATCTCTAGATGTAGATTGCACTGTCTAGATTTGATTTGTTTTGGTGTGTTGTAGGGCTGCGATGGATCAGTGCTTCTGAATTCCACAGCCAACAACGTAGCAGAACGAGACGCCATTCCAAACCTAAGTCTGCGCGGATTTGATGTAGTTGATGATGTGAAAGCAGAATTAGAGAAGATATGTCCAGGTGTTGTTTCTTGTGCTGATATTCTCGCACTGGTTGCCCGAGATGCTGTGGTTGCTGGGGTAATAAATTATAATCTGTAATAGAATTATTCATCTATGGAGTTATATATGAAATTCTTATGTTAATGTTTGAAGTTATGTACAGAGTGGAGGTCCATTTTGGCGTGTGAGAACAGGGCGTAGGGATGGAATGGTATCTCGACAGATCGAAGCTTTGGCCAACCTTCCTCCACCCTTTGCCAACTTTTCACAACTTAAAGCTTCTTTTGCAAGCAAAGGATTAAGTGTCAAAGATCTCGTTGTTCTCTCTGGTAGGTAATTAGTATAGATGCCTCTCAACATTAACAAATACATATATTTCAAATACTAAAGTACTGACTAATCATAAATTAAGATTCTCAATTTGTATGTTTATGATTTCTGTGAATAGGTGCACATACCATCGGAATAGGCCACTGCCCCGGATTCAGTAACAGGTTGTACAACTTCACGGGAAAAGAAGACACGGATCCTTCCCTAGATCCCACCTATGTCCAAGTTTTGAAGAGCAAATGCACCAGCCTCGCAGACACTACAACCTCTGTAGAAATGGATCCCAACAGCTCCCTCACTTTTGATAGCCATTACTTTACTAATCTTGAAGCAAACAGGGCCCTCTTCCAGTCTGATGCTGCCCTTCTCACCAATTCTGTTGCCAAAAAAGTTGTTAATAAGCAGGTGAACGAAAAGAGCTTCTTCGAAAACTTCAAGCATTCTATGGAAAGAATGTCAGAAATTGAAGTTTTGACTGGAACCGCCGGTCAAATTAGACGCCAGTGTGCTTTCGTGAACTAAATTTCTGCGACGTTGCTGCGTAGAGCCTCTTTCAATAAATGGGTAAATAGTAAGACTAAATTTTTCAATGGATGATTAATTGATCAATAAGGACCATGTAAAGTAATCCTGTAAGCTCGATTTAGAGTGTGTATTTCATGTTAAAGAGCCATTTTAATCTGATTGATTCGTTTAATAACAAAGAACAGATAAAGTTCTTGATCGCTTTTTATTATCCAATACAATTGATCAAAACCTTTTTGTTAGACAATCTAAGAGATGTACTTATCCATCATCAGTCTACCGTAAGTCATAAGGAACTTGCTTGAAGGAAGGGATTTCTACAATATTTAAATCTTATGCTCATTTTGAGTAGTTTTACAAAGAGATTTAAAGAATAATAAATTCAATTTAAAATATAAAATCAAATAAATTGAAAGACATTATGCTTTATGTTAATATTATTTGTAAGCTTTTTGTTTAAGTAGGTTTTATAAATAAAGAATAAAATGGATGTTTCAAGTCATTAAGATAATTGAGTAGAATCAAGGATGTGATAGTTTTACTATTAACAAAATAACCTATGTTAATAACCTATTTGTTTGTCCTTGTTCAAGTGATAATGTTTAAACATGCAAGTTTCTCTAATGTATAATGTCAAGAATTTCTAATCTTAATAACAAATGAATATTTTCAAAATATGTCTTAAGTATCTAATGAGATATTCCATATAGCTTATAAAATAGTTTGCATCTAAAAATAATATCATCCCTGCTCTCTACTTCTTTAAGGAAAAGTTGAAACATTTTTTCTCTTCAAATGTGGTGGTTTCTCTTAGTCCTCAATTGATGGGAGCCAACATAAATTTGGTCAAGGGGAACTCTAAGTGCATAAGATAGATTATCTTGAAGAAGGATAATGTCTCACATAATCTACTTTCCAATAATCATCTTAAATTTATTCATGTGTTTTTAGGCCTATATTTATTATTATTCATAAATTAGATTTTAAAAAGAATTGTAGATTTATTTATGTTTTTTTTAGGTCTAGAATGAGAGTCAGAATGTTGTGGAAAAGAAAAAAAAAAATTCTAGTTGTTTCCAAAAACTCAAAAAAAAGGGTAACATATTTTTTTTAAGACATTTCATTTTTTTGTAAGTGCAACCACAATACACCGACTATTTATGGACATTGGTACTAATATCTCTCAGACATGTACATTGACACCTTGAAGGTTGTACCATTTCCCTTAACTATCTTGAGGGTGTTTGTTAAAATATTATAGGAAAACAAATATTCCCTAATTATCTTAAGGGTGTTTACTAAATTATTAAAGAAAAAACATCCCTTGATTATCTTAAGGATTTCCTAGAGGATTTAAAAAAAAGTGAGGGATGTGGGTCCTTCGCCAATTATATTAACAACAAAACTAAAAGATTAAAATGATCATCTTCAAAATTCTTCCTTTGATCAAAGCCCTTGATAAAAATATTAAATAACTACCTTTAAACAATACTTTGATTGCTTAGACTTGTCCAACTATCCCTTCTTAACTTGGAATTTAAGTATCATTTTGTAATTATCCTTTATTTTTTGGAAGAACATTTTTTTATTTTGCACCACTAACTATTCATTATCATTCATCTAAAAAATAATCACCCTTTGAGGTATCATAAACTATCTATAAGTCCTTTTTAAGGGAAGAGATTCCTTCCTCAATAGCCTTGGTTGGTTGTGTTGGTCTGTCACCCAAGTTTACAAATTTCATGCCCTCATTGTTACCTATATTCAATATTTGGCCTCCCACTGATTACCAATCTAGGGCCCACCAAATTGGAATATATATATATATATGTATGTATGTATGTATGTATGTATGTATATATATATATATATATATATGTATGTATGTATGTATGTATATATATGTATGCATGTATATATATATGTATATGTATATACATATATATATATACATGTATATATATATGTATATGTATATACATATATATATATATATATATACATGTATATATATATGTATATGTATATACATATATATACATACATATATATATATATATATATATATATATTGGGGGGTTCATATTCATGTATTTAATTCCCAAGTTTATTGTGCAATGGGTAGAGTTGCAACTTTAATTTATATTTTTCAGTTTGTATGTTGTAAAGTGCACACCTAGCTCCCTCACCTTATAACACCACATAATTCCTTGTAGTTAGATCATAGGATTCATTAGTGACCTTAAAAAATATACATCTCATTGCAAAATACTAATTACTTCTTAATCCTTATGCTCCACCATTGCTTTGGTCTATAAACTTCTCCTCCTCATGCATAGTTGTAAGATCACCTCTTACCCAAGTGTAATGTGCATAATGCATATCGAGCCTTAGTTGTGGAGTACAATTACATTTTATGGTTTTTAAACTACAAATACACTCCTCACACCATTCCCTACTTTGTCTAGTAGGCTTCGTCATCCTACTTGCACTTGCAAAAAATCAACTCCAAATCCTACAATTCTCTTCTTTGGTAGAATACAAACTTCACCTAAAAATTTACACTCCTTATAAATTTCATAAAATATAACTTGCTCTCCATGTCCCAAACCATTCAAATATTTACATACATGGATTTTCCTACATTTTTTGTACTTTGTTCTCATTAAAAATGATGGTATGGACTCTACATCTCAAACCCCAAAATTCTAATTGAGGTAATTTTTCCTATCTCCTTACATGTTATAAATTAATTTTCTATATTTGGATCCTTCATCTCCATACCATCGTAAATTGTCACCCTTGACAATTTCACACTAGGTTTTTCTCCCCCTAAATTATTGAGCCTAATTGGACCCCTAATGTCCTAAATTATGCATTCCAAGGCCTATTTTTACTATTTTTCAACAAATTGTAAGCATCAAGAACAAATGCATTCATCTAATGCTTTACCCCTAACACCTTAAATTTTGAAAAATAGGGCTAGGATACATACACCCAATGGCTTCACTATCCCCCTACTTCATTTCCCTCCAAATTTGGACATGCCAGTGTTGCACCCTAACATTTGAATTTCTGGTTGCAAATTTCAGGTATTGGGATCTAATTTTTGGGAAATTAAATAAATGCCTATAAGTACCTAGTTATTGCATAATTTAAAATCTAAGTGAAATTATCTAGCAAGAGGTGAACATTAAGATAATTAAAGAGTGAGTTAAGAGCAACATTTCAATGATTTATTGTAGCAATTCAAGATTCAAACATCATGTCAAAGTGTATGTGAATTCATATTGTCTTATTATCATTGTTTTGTGAAGGCTAACCCCTTTTGTAGGTCTCCAAAGCATTCAAGCAATAAAACAAGAAAGATCCAAAACCTTGAGGTGATGTGTATGGGTAAGTGCACCAAGTTGTGGCACAAAAATGGCTCTTAAGATGCCACGTTTTTTTTGAAATCAGAAAATTCCAATGTTCACGAGAAATGAAGATAGTTACGCTCAAAATTTGAAGATGCAACAAGAACAAGAGTTGTAGTGCTTTGAATCTACTATCTAAGTTACTAATTTTTAAAGCAAAATAATGAATATTAAGGGTTTCAAAAAGGGGGGGGCTCAAAAGTGGTCTTATTTTTATAAAAAAATAAGCATAGCATTTGTGGTCCCCTCCCTTTTTCGTTAAATTTTTTTAGAATTTCAACAATATGAATGGTGAGAATTAACTAACACCATGTATTTTATCCTAGTTCTTTCGGCTAATTTTTTAATGAATATATAATATTTTATGAATTTTTGAAGTGGACACATCTTGAAAAGTTGAAATCTGAGCATGCTCCCCCCTAAATTTTTATAGAACTAATTGAAAATCATTTTTTTCATTACGTGTAGAATGGAGTCTAGTTTATAAAAATATAGTTTGTTTAAAAATTCAATGAACGAGTAAAAGTCTATGCCAAAACTAGCACATGTTGGCTTTTGACAAAAAATGGAGGCACTAACAAGAGAAGTTGGGTGAAATCACAATACTATGTCTCACTTTTTGCTAAAGATGGACATTTACATCAATATTCTTAATTGAATCTTCATCTTCTGAAACCTATATCAGCTAAACCATTAAGAATTTGAAGATGATGTGAACTAGTGATTTGTGGAAATTTGTGTGTAGATTCTAAATATATTTTTTTCATTTTTTTCAAAATAAATCACGAGTCTTTCAAAATCTCCTTTAATAAGCATTTTTACACAATAAACAACATTTTTTAGAAAGCAAAGTTTGTGTTGTACAACAAAAAAAATTCTATAAAGGATTAAAAATTCTAATTTTTGAAATATAGATTCTCAACATCAATATCTAGGGAAAGGATATTTTTTCATAATTTTTTGTTGCATATATTTTTTTTAAATTAATTTTTGAAGTCACTATAACTATCATTTGGACATACGTGTGTGTCATACAACCTGGCTTGTTGTGTATATATGAAAATCCATTTTTTGGGGTGAAACAAGGACATCAATACCTAGGGAAAGGGTTTTTTAAAAAAAAAATTTACAATGGCTTACTATTTTCCACCTTTGCACAACAAAGAGCTTGATGTTTAGACAAAAACCTATGTTTAGTAAAAATTGAAAATTAAATACATGATAAAATGAAAATATATCAAAACCATAGTTGTTGGAAAGCTCGTTTTGAGGGCAACAATCTTGCAAAATATAATTTTTATATGATGTTATTTAATCCCTCAAAATGTAAATAAAAAGTGGATTTTTGCTAGCATTTTGATAGGTGTGAAGGAGGCTCCATTGTGGGTATGATTTAATACTAGAATGTTTAGATCTAAGGAGGGTTGATATAAGGGGGTATTATCTATTCCTCTTCAATTAAAAACCCTTCATATGCAGCCTCTCAAGACTTAAATCATTAGTTTTTTTTTTTAAATAGTGATTTCAAGCAAAAATCGGCAAGTCCCTAAAGTGAGACACACTATTGTGGTAGAACCTAGTTATGGATGAAAACCTTATCATAATCAAAAATGTTAAAAAATTATATGGTTATATAGGTAAGAGAGAGCCTAACATCATCACATTTTTTAATAAACTTGTATTGAAAGACATGTAAACCTGACAGTTAACACGACCAAAAATATATGAAATTTTGTTACCCTTTCAAAAAATCACGTCCTTGGCATGAAATGGTCTTCCAACCCTTTGGGTTGGTTTCCCAAGACAAAATAAAACCCTTTGGGTTGGTATTTCCCAATGCAACACATTTGGTGCTCGTCATTTAATGAGATGCATCATTTGATGAGCGCCAAATTTGGAAAGTTCAACAAATTTGGCGCTCATCAAATTTATCACTCACAAAATTAATTGCATTGAGAAAAAACTAACTTTTCTTTCTCTTTGTGTCTCTCTCTGCCACTTTGATAAGGCTTAGAGTTTACGGTTTATGACTGATGATGGATGGCCAATGTTTTACCTTTCACTCCCTCTCTAGGTCCTTCCCTCTTAACCAATACTTACCCTATTCTCTCTCAACCCTCTCTAGGTCTCTCCCACCCTCTCTACCTTGCCTTCCCTCCTTAGGGTTTAAGGGTTGAGGGATTAGGTTTTAAGGTATAGGGTTGAGGGATTAGGGTTGAGGGTTTAAGGGTTGAGGGTTGAGGGTTTAGAGATAGGGATTAGGGTTGAGGGTTGAAGGATTAGTGTTTAAGGGTTGAGGGTTGAGGGATTAAGGTTTAAGGTATAGGGTTGAGGGATTAGGGTTGAGGATTTAAGGGTTTAGGGTTTAAGGATTGAGGCTTGAGGCTTGAGGGTTTAAGGGTTGAGGGTTAAGGGTTTAGGGATAGGGATTAGGGTTGAGGGTTGAGGGATTAGGGTTTAAGGGTTGAGAGTTTAGGGATTAAGGTCAAAGGTATAGGGTTGAGGGTTTAATGTATAGGGTAGAGGGTGAAAGGAAGTCGAGTGAGTAGAAATAGCTTCCTACACTAATCTAAGTAGGGGAGAGTTACTAAAAATTTCCTTTTAACACCTTACACAGTTACAATAAGAGATACGCATAGAGAATAATATAATATAACAAGTACACAAATGCAACATACACCAAATATACGTGGGGAAAACCCTTTTGGGTAAAAAACCCCACCCTAAAAAATCACAGTACTATTATATTACTTCAAATAGGAGTTACAATAAAACCTCAAGTACAAGCTTTTCTTCAACCAGTGTTTCATCACAAACACCTATCTTGGAGACAATCTGACAAAACTTCGTTACCTACAACAAAACTATGCATTCTACAATGCAAGGCACTCACTATATAAAGAGATACAAGCTTCAGGAAGCATTTAGAAGGAGTTGGGAATCCAAATCCACATGGCACATTTTTCCATGCCATAGAAATGCATTTGGAAACATACATAACATATTCCCTTACACCCCTTACAATTGTCATACATGCAAATATTCTTCTTCCAAGCTTGGGCGCCTAGAATATACTAAAAATAGCTTATGACAAATTCCTTATGCATCTTATAGCTTTCATAGAATATGTCATTGTTGACGGCACTTACAACTATAAGAGAATATATCATAAGTGATCAAGAATACTCGATTCTCTTACAACTTGTCATAACCCAACTTGGGCACCAATTTTCTCCCATACATGAAGATGCCTTATGATGCATCATAGAATCTATCATAGATCAAAGAGTCCAAAGCGGGACGCCTATGTCCACTTGGGATGATTATGTGTCATCCAGTACCTCCAATGGGGATGCCACCCAACCGGTGGGTCCCAATTTATGGCATGACACCATAGGTAGTTAAACTATACAAATAAATATAATATTACATCAATTAAATCAATATTAGGACTCTAAGGTTGAAACACCTTAATCCCAACATTCTCCCACTTGTCGAGGACTTTTTGAGAGTCATATGGAATCATCTTCTCAGGGCCCCAATAGATGTTAGCTTCACTACAAGAGAGAATATCTCCTCATAATAAATTCCCTCCACCTGAGAAAACCCTTTAACAACCAATCGTGCCTAATACTTCTCAACACTTCCATCAAGACCACACTTCTTCTTGGAAACCCATTTACAATTGATAGGTTTACGTCCAACAGGAAAAGGGTACCAGAACCCGTCTTATTTTTCTTTAATGTAGCCATCTCCTCATCCATGGCTTGTTTCCAAGAATATGCAATACTCATAACCATAGTCTCTCTAACAGTCTTAGGCTCATCAAGTGTTAGCAATCAAAGCAAAAATGCAACTGGAGTCTAATAATGAAAAACCAAATATTTTTGGTTTTCACCTAACTCATGTAGACCTCCTTAATGGTTGAGGTTGAGGTTCTCCTTCATCTTTAGAAATTTCAGAGCTACTTGATATCTCCTCATCATCAGGTCCAACAGGAGTGAGTAGTTCTTCTTTCTTCAAAGTAGGTGGAATCTAAACTATCTCCTTATTCTATTTCTCCTCTTTCTCTAGTTGCAACTCAATAGTGGAAGGTTTCATCTCTCTAAAAATCACACTTTTTCTGTAAAGAACCTTCTAAGATTATGGATCCTAAAGCTTGTACCCTTTCACACCGACACCATAATCGATAAAGATACACTTAGCAGCCTTGTTCTCCAACTTAGACCTCTTCTCAATCAGAACATGAGCATAAGCTTCACAACCAAATACTATGAGATGTCTCATCAAATGATTTTTACCAGACCATGCCTCCATGGGTGTCTTACCAACAAGCGCTAATGTAGGAGATCTATTGATCAAATAACATGCAATGGATATTGCTTCATCCCAAAACTTTTTCTCAAGGCTAGCACCACTTAACATGTAATCCTGGACCTCTCCATCAACATTTTCTTCATCCTCTCTACTACTCCATTTTTTTGTGGAGTATAGGGAGTTGTACTATGTCTCTCTATCATGTGCTCTTTACAAAACTTATCAAATTCTATGGAAAAAAACTCACCACCATTATCAATCCTCAAACACTTAATCTTTCTACTAATCTAATTTTCTACCAAGGCCTTAAACTCCTTAAACCGACTAAAGACTTCAGATTTACTTTCGAGGAAATAAATGAATGTCTAAAGGTTCTACTGTAATCATCTATGAAAGAAACAAAATATACAGATTATGATAATGAAGGAAAATTTATAGGACCAAAAACATCTAAATGAACATAACTTCCAAAACCCCAAAAGACTTATGAGAACTAGAGTAGAAAGAAACATGGTGTTGTTTTCCATATACACAATGTTCACAAAATTCAAACTCGAGATACAATCATCAAGGCCTTCAACAAGGCTCTTAGTTTTCAAGGTTCTAAGACCCTTCTCACCAATGTGACCAAGTTGTTAGTGTCATAACATTGTCTTCTCTACAAGAAGCTTCATTTCCATGGAATGAGCACCCTTAGGTACCCAAAATGAATGACCATCAAATGTACCTACAACACACTTCTTCTCAGCATGATCTAATGGCAAGGATGAAGAATTAAAAGATCTCTTCTTTGGTACATTAGAAGAACTATTGCATTGTAAAGTTCCTACATCAAGTTGAAACAGAGTGCCAATATGAACTCCTTTAGCTAACACCATAACTCCTCTTGTCATCTTGCATCCTCCATCAAAGAAAACTTAACTTGCACTCTTGAATCATTCAGTTTACTTACAAAAATAAGGTTTCATTCCAAACCCAAGATATGTAGGACACTATCAATCCCCTTCACTCTTCCATCAAGAAATATAATTTTGACTCTTTCACGGCCAACAATATTTAGGCGAGAATCATCACCTAGGTACATCTCTCTACCATTGTACTCCTCATACTTCAAAAACCAATCTCTATGAGAAGTCATGTGAAAGGATGCACTCAAATCTATCAACCACATATCATTTGATGCATGAGCTACCAAGGCTACAATAAATGCTTCTCCACCATCTTGAGATGATTTCTCAGATTCAGAATTAGAGAAAGACTTGTTTTTCTTCTTCTCCTCCTTGCAATCTTTAAGAATGTGAACAATTTCACCATAGTTCCAAAATTTTGCATTGGACTTATTACTAGGAGACTTAGATCTCCCTAGAGACATTGACTTAGATTTCTTGTCTTTATTTTTGCCTCTCTCCTTTGGTCTACCACAAATTGCAAGGGCCTCCTTGGCCATCTCAGAATACTTCCTTCACATATCTTCAAATAATAATGAGGCAACAACCTCATCCATATTGAAGGTGGAAATAGTGCTTCCAATAGGCATTACTAGGTGATCCCAAGAGTCTGACAACGAGCACAAAAGAAGGATGCAATGGTCTTGTTCATCATTATTGTCTCCAATGGAATCCAGTTGAGCAACCAACATGTTAAAAGAGTTCAAGTGATCTGCAATGGATCCTCCATCTTCCATTTTTAGAGAATACATCTTCTTTCCTAGGAAAAGCTTGCTTACCAGGGATTTAGCCTGATAGAAATCACCAAGATTCTTCCACAAAGAAGAAATATTTTTCTCTTCATAGACATTCAGGAGGACAAAATCAGCCAAACAGAGTCTAATAAGACCCTTGGCTTTCCTATCCATGAAATTCCAATCCTCTTATTTCATGCCTAATGACATGGTTCCAAAAACTGCAAGCCATAGATCACAGTCTACAAGCATATCTTCCATTTTTTTCCACAACTCAAAATTACCGCCATTAAACTTCTCCATCTCAATCCTCCTAGATGTTCTTGCCATATTTTTCTTGCAACAAGGTAACAAAACACACACTTCTATAAAACTCGCATTGAAACAAAGATCAACTCAAGAAACCCTTCTAACCCAACAAAGGAACCAAGGCTGGCCAGGCTTTAATACAAACTGAAAGGAAGTCAGGTGAGCGGAAACAACTTCCTACACTAATCTAAGTAGGGGCGAGTTACAAAAAAATTCCTTTTAACACCTTATACAGTTACAATAAGAGATACACAGAGAGTAATAAAATATAACAACGAGTACACAAATGCAACATACACCAGATATGTGTGGGGAAAACCCTTTCGGGTAAAAATCCTCACCCTCCAAAAGCATAGTACTATTGTATTACTTCAAATAGGAGTTACAATACAACCTCAAGTACAAGCCTTTCTTTGACTAGTGTTTCATAATAGACACCTATCTTGGAGACAATCTGACAACACTTTGTTACCTGCAACAAAACTATGCATTCTACAATGTAAGGCACTCACTATATAGAGAGATACAAGCTTCAAGAAGCATCTAGAAGGAGTTGGGTGTCTAAATCCACATGGCACATTTTTCCATGACATAGAAATGTATTTGGACACATGTAACATATTCCATTATACCCCTTACAATTATCATACATGCAAATATTCTTCTTCCAAGCTTGGGCACCTAGAATATGCTAAAAATATCTTATGATAGATTCCTTACACATCTTACATATGTCATAGAATATTTCATAACTGATAGCACTTACAACTGTAAGAGAATCTGTCATAAGTGACCAAGAATACCAGATTCTCTTGTAGCCTGTCATAACCCAACTTGGGCACCAACTTTCTCCCATGCATGAAGATTCCTTATGACGTATCATAGAATCTATCATAGGTCAAAGATTCCAAAGTGGGATGCCTATGTCCACTTGGGATGATTATGTTTCATCCAGTCACCTCCAACGTGGATGCCACCCTGTCGGTGGGTCCCAATTTATGACATGACACCATAGGAAATTAAACTATACAAATAAATACAATATTACATCAATTAAATCAATATTAGGACTCTAAGGTTGAGAAACCTTAATCCCAACAAAGGGTTGAGGGTATAGATTTGAGGGTTTACAGGTTGAGGGTTAAGGGATTAAGGTTTTAAGGTTTGAGGGTTTAAGGGTTGATGGTTGAGGGATTATGGTTTAAGGTATAGGGTTGAGGATTTAAGGATTGAGGGTTTAGGTATATGTATTAGGGTTGAGGATTGATAGATTAAGGTTTAAGGGTTGAGGATTGAGGGATTAAGGTTTAAGGTATAGGGTTGAGGGTTTAATGTATATGTTAGAGGGTTGATAGTTGAGAGTTGAGGGTTTAAAGGCTGAGGGATTAAGGGTTTAAGGTTTTAGGGTTTAAGGGTTGAGGGTTGAGGGATTAGGGTTTAAGGTAAAGGGTTAAGCGATACAAGTTTAAGGTCTGAGGGTTGAGGGATTAAGGTTTAAGGTATAGGGTTGAGGGATTAGGGTTGATGGTTTAATATATAGGGTTGAGGGTTTAAGGTTTGAGGGTTTAAGTGTTGAGGGTTGAGGGATCGGGGTTTAAGGTATAGGGTTTTGGTATTAAGGTTTAAGGTTTGAGGGTTTAAGGTTTAAGGGTTGAGGGATTAGGGTTTAAGGTACATAGGGTTGAGGGATTAGGGTTGAGGGTTTAATATATAGGGTTGAGGGTTTAGGGTTTAGGGTTGAGGGTTTAAGGGTTTAAGGGTTTAGGGTTTAAGGGTTGAGGATTGAGGTTTGAGGGTTTAAGGATTGAGGGTTGAGGTTTTAGGGATAGGGATTAGGGTTGATGGTTTAATGTATAGGGTAGAGGGTTTAAGGGTTTAGAGTTTAAGGTTTGAGGGTTTAAGGGTTGAAGGTTGAGGGATTATGGTTTAAGGGTTGAGGGTGAGGGGTTAAGGTTAAATGTATAGTGTTTAGGGATTAGGGTTTAGGGTTTAATGTATAGGGGAGAGGGTTTAAGGGTTTAAGGTTTAAGGGTTGAGGGTTTAAGGGTTGAGGATTGATGGATTAGTGTTTAAGGTATAGAGTTGAGGGATTATGGTTTAAGGGTTGAGGGTTGAGGGATTAGGGTGTAAGGTATAGGGTTGAGGGTTTAATGTATAGGGAAGAGGCTTGAGGCCTGAGGGTTTAAGGGTTTAAGGTTTAAGGCTTGAGACTTGAGGCTTGAGGGTTTAAGGGTTGAGGGTTTAGGGATAGGGATTAGGGTTTAGGATTGATGGATTAGGATTTAAGGGTTGAGGGTTGAGGGATTAAGGTTTAAGGTATAAGGTTGAGGGTTTAATGTATATGGTGGAGGGTTTAAGGGTTGAGATTTTAAGGTTTGAGGTTATAAGGGTTAAGGGTTTAGGGATTAGGGTTTAAGGGTTGAGGGTTAATGGATTAAGGTTTACGGTATAGGGTAGAGGGTTTAGGGTTGAGGGTTGAGGGTTTAAGGGTTGAGGGTTGAGAGATTAACGGTTTAAGGTTTGAGGGTTTAAGGGTTGAGGGTTGAGGGATTAAGGTTTAAGGGTTGATGGTTTAAGGGTTAAGGGTTGAGGGGTTAAGGTTTAAGGTATAGGGTTGAGGGATTAGGGTTGAGGTTTGATGGTTGAAGGTTTAAGGGTTTAAGGGTTTAGGATTTAAAGTGTTGAGGGTTGAGGGTTTAAGGGTTGAGGGTTGAGGGTTTACGGATAGGGATTAGGGTTGAGGGTTGAGGGATTAGAGTTTAAGGGTTGAGGGTTTAATGTATAGGGTAGAGGGTTGAGAGTTGAGAGTTTAAGGGTTAAGGGTTGAAGGCCTGAGGGTATAATCCTTCTCTACCTCTCCATCCCTACTTAGACATCTCTACGTCTCTCTATTCATCCCTTGCTACTTCGCTAGCTCTCCCATTCTTCTCTCTCCCCTCTATAGGTCTCTGTGTAGGGTGAAGGCTTTCAAAATTACAAATTCTCTATTGGCACTCACCAAAGTGCAAAGCCTCCAAACATAACATTTAGCATTCATCAAATTGAAAGGCTATTTTACAACACATTTTGTGCTCGCCAAATTTGGTGAGCACCAAATGGCCTTTTCCAAAAGTGGTAAAAGGAAAATTGACCCATGATATAGGCCCACAATTCTCTGCCTTTGTCCGGTTCTACGCTTTCTTTGACAAGAAAACACCTTTTTATGAAGTTGAATTGTTGTAGTACCATAGTATGCTTGCTCCATCACCTTTTGAGCACCAATTTTCTTGATGGACAATGTAGAAGAATATAATTTGAAGTTTCTACATCATATTTGATTATCTTAGGTAATATATTCATTTTTGTAGAATTGAAATACTTATATTGAGTTTTTTTGTTTAGTTTTGATAATATAGACCATTCCTTTCATAATTTTATTAATCAAAATAGTTTTACATATAATTCAACATTTAATACGATTGAAGTTGCATAAAAAGTTAAATTTTTAGGAGTTTGAAGAAAAAAAGTGAAAAAATGACATAATTTAGATGAATTCATGTAAACTTATACATAGAGGATTTCAACTTAACACAAACATGCTTATGTATTTCATTTTCATTGCTAGTAGTAGTCCATTTCAATCATGGTTAGTGGAATTCACTCTTTTTCATTGTAGTTAGATGGATTTTGTGTGAAGGGTCTAGTGATATGTACCATTAATTTCTATGTTTTGTTTGAAGTTTATGACATAGTGTATATTTGATTAATTTGTATGGGTTTTTTACTTGGTTACAAAAAACTACCACTACCACCCCTTTGTCACCACATCCACTATCAATAGGTAATTCCAAAAATTTTCTTGATGATGTGTTCTTATAAATTCACTATAACTTCATTCTCATCATCGATAAAAGATAATTTTATTTAACTTGAATACGCTTATAGCAAGAAGATCCTACCCATGTTAATTCCACTCCTAACATTATGTGTCATCATTATTCCACATTGTAATTATTATCGACATATTCATGTCATTGGCCAATAAGAGTCATTTGTATGAGTTTATTACTATGTTCTCAAGAGTTGTAAGTGAATATCTAGCTTAAGATATTTTTTGTTTATTGTATCTCTAGGGTAATAAACCTAGTGATTAGAGATCAAGTGATATTAGAGCTCCAAATTTTAGCAAATTTCCATATTCGATGAGTGTAAAATCTACCCCTTGTATTCAATAAGACCTTGACTATGGATGTAATCTACCCCTTCCTCCATTAGCTGCATATTTTCCTTTGCTTCTAACATAGATCAATTGCTTTTCATTTGATTTTTAGCAATTGATCTAAAAACAAAAAAAAATGATTCACTCTAAATTTGCTAGAGTATATGTGGATTTGGAAATCTCAAAAGGATTTAGAACACTATATTTATCCTAAAAACCACCACTATATGAAGAATTAAGAACAATATATTTATCCTAGAAACCATCTTAAGAGAGAAAATACAGACTATGGTAGTGGAAAAAATACACTATGGCAGTTGCAATTGCCTACTACCTATATTATGTAACAAATTTTCATATTCAATGAGTGTACAAGTGATTGGCTCCAATATTCCCCTTGTATTATTCAATACAACCTTGGCTATGGATGTAATCTTCCCCTTCCTCCATTAGTTTCATATTTGTGTTTTTTGTTGCACTCCTTTCCTTTGCCTCCCATCTCTTTGAAATACTACATACAATTGTTACATTTAATTATAAAAGAATTATCTAAACAACATTAAATTGTTCCCTCTTCCATCAATTTGAGAAGGCACAATATGCAAATTTTTCTCCCATTGCATTTTTATGAACCAATGCAACCTCCAATTTATAGATTCTCATGCACTTCAAGGTTCTCATAGGCCCAAGAATAAATTCCTACACATGTTCATTTTCATATACATGCTTCTTTACCTAAGACTATCATAGGTTTGTACCTACCATCTTCTTGGTCAATAATTCTTTCATCACCCTTCTTCATGGTGGTTTTTCTCAACATCATGTTCACTATCCTTTGTAACCTTCTCTAAGTTTATTGCATTGTTTAAAACCTTCTTCATTGCATAGTTGTTGTTTATCTCTTATTCTCATTATGACCATGTGGTTGGCTTCTTGATTGCATAACCTTCATATTGATATTATTGTCCTTTCTTGGATTTATAATGATAGAAAAAGGCCCCCCCTAACATGGCCTTGATTTAGTGTTGCAATGTGTCCAACATATTCACATTAGGTCTTGGGACCTTGTGAATTAAATGAGCTTATTGGTACCTTATTTGGAGTTTTGTAAAGTGTTGTAAAGTGTTGTAACACACTTTCACACTTTTCTAGGGTTTTATTTAATAATTGGGATTCTTTATGCTTTAATTGGCCTTATTTTGCATCCACAAGCCTCATTTAATGCATCTTCTCAAGGATAATCCTGACACAAATCAACATCTAATAAGAAATCAGGTATTTTCAGGTTGTGTGGCCCAAATTTGGTGGTTTGGGACTCATTTTCGACCTTGGGCATATGAGTCCCACCTAGGGTTTTGGGTCTCAATATACATTTTACACCTTTCTAAGAATTTTTGAATTTGGTCCCATAAATTATGCCTAATGGGACTCATTTGCCACCTTGGGTGAATGAGTCCTGTGTGACCCAAAATTAAAATTAATTCAAATTTTTAGTGGGATTTTATCCTCCTAGATCTGATGTCAACTTTTAGTGTTGTAATTTTGAGAATTATTGCATAATTAAGTATAAATGCAAGTTTCTTTCACTCATTTTCACCTAAGAATTCATGAGATCAAGTCAAGCACTCAAGAGTTAAGCATTCCAAGACTTCACAAGATCATCTATAGAGAGTTCAAGATCATTTCTAAGGCATTCAAGGGTAGAATTATTCATCAATTATTACAGAAATCAAAGGTCCATCATCATGTCAAGGTTATCAAGCATCAAACATGTTATTGAGCTAGTGTTGTGATGTAGTATTGGAGATCCAAGATCAAGCACTGTTCTACACCTATTGTCAAGAGTCAATATCTACATCCTTCATGGCCATTTCATGTTAGATTGTAGATTTAAAATACATAATTCAAGGTATTATTGTCCATGATTCATGTTCTTTGTTTCATGTTTCATTCCTTCATTTCATTATCTCATCATTTGGTTTAATTAACTACAAGGGGTTTGAACAAGGCAAACCCCTATTCCCTAACAATGAACACTTCTCTCCCTCTCTCTCTCTCTCTTTGTGTGATTGAAAATCTAGGTGCCTTGAAGATCCTTTGAAGATTAGGTTGCAAGGTTGAGAGAATTTTTCAAGCCATCACAAGGTTATCATCTTCACAAAAAGTCACCTACGGGTCTGAAATCAATAGTTTCGGATCTAGAAACAAAGTGGAATAGAAAGACAAAATTTAGACCTTGAAGCTCTAGAAAACCCTAACTGGACTCATTTTCAAATCCTAGCGAATGAGTCCTAGTTTAGGTCATTTTTTATATTTTTGCATATTTGGATACCCATTTGCCATATTCTTGTTCCTACATAGAAACCTAGATCTAGGACTGATTCACCCAACTTGGCGTATGAGTCCTAGTCAAAATTAAATTCATAATTTCTATCATTTCAAAGCTCCTTTTGGTTATCTTCCTATTTCTAGGTACACACATTTCATCTTGCAGCTTTCTGTTTTATTTCATATGCATTTCTAGGTCATCTAGTGGAAGATTTTATCATATTAGGGTTAATAATTTCATCTTGTATTTAAATTTTCTTTCCAAGACTTAACTTGATGGTGAACCCCTCATTAGTTTATAATCAACCTCTATGATAGTCCCTTAGCATCTATCTCTTTCTCCAATTCCCATCATTTGATTGAGATCTCTAGGGAATCCTTGAATGTGGAGTATAGAAAGTTTGTTGCCCTAGGTCCTAAAACCCCTCAATGGCAACAATTTTCTATCTTACATGTTGGTGAACCTGACCTTCGAGCATCTTATTTTTTGATGTGGAGTGCATCATCATCCTAGAACTAGCTTGCATTAACTTTGCATTAGGGTTTGCATTATTTAATTGGCATTCAAGGGTTTCTAATTTTTGCATTAGTGAAAGTGCATATAGGTTGCATTTGTGCATCTCAAATCATCTCAAATCATATAAAATCTGCATTTGCATATAGTTTACAGATCATACAACATAAAAATCACTTAAAATTTGTAGAAAATTATGAAAAATAACCTCATTGGGACTCATACACCCCTCTGGGCGAATTAGTCCCAGTGCACATTTGAAACTACCTTTTACAACATTAAAACCCGTGTTTCTACACTTTTTTGCTGCCATTGGTTATCTATTTTAGTGGGTTGACCTTTTGTTTCATGCATTTGATTAAATCTAGCTTAAAGTGGTTCATTTCATGCATTGATTAATTACAAATTTGCATTTGCAACACTTCATTTTTAGATCATTACATAGTGTAATAAGTAAACTACCTTGTTTGACATCTAAAAATTGCATTTCATTCTAGGTCTTTACATTGCATTTTAAGTTTGCATATATTATTGTTCAAAAATGTTAGTTTCGGTCTTTTCCAAGTTTGCAAAGAAAAATTCAGTCAATAAGCATGTTAGTCATCCATTCAATACATTCCCTAGTTATGAGAGTCTCTTAGTGAAAGAGAGTGAAAATGTTGACAATTTCCTTAAACCTGCACCCCCTCTTATCTCTCCTATTTGTGGGAATGATCATGTGATAGAAGAAGATGAAAACATAGACAATCCTGATGATCATAGTTGCTCTTCTCCTAATACCTCTCCTATATGTGACGAAGGTATTTTAGTGTTAGAAGATGAACTCATTGAGAATCATGACATTGCTGAAAGCTCCTCTTCTATTAACTATCCTACATTGGAATATATTATAGCACAAGAGAATGACATCATAGACACATTTCTAAACATCACCTTACCTAGCCTCCATTCTCCCTTTTCTTGTGAGAATGACTTAGTGGAAGAGGATAAGATTGTAGATTATGAGGATATGTTAGTGTAAGATGATAAAATCTTTAAGGTCTATAACAACCCTCTTTATGATCCTTCCCCCACTTTGGAAGACATTATGGGACAAAGGAATGAAATTATGGACGATCATGAGAGTCACATTTGTTCTCCTCCTAGTATCTCTCCTAGTTGTGAAGAAGATACTTTGATGTTATAAAATCTAATAGATGAAGATCATGAGAAACTTATGTGTCTATCTTCCCCTAGGGAAAACATTATGGAACAATAGAATAACATCATTGACATGAACAAGATAATTCAATCATTGATCATTCCCCTACTTGCGATGAAGTCATTTTGGAAGAATCAATCCTTGAATTTCAAGAACATTTGGTTTGTAGTTCTCATAACAACTCACCTCCTAGGGAGGATATCATGGTCGAAAAAAATGAGAACAATAGTAATGTGCTTCTTTAGGTAATGGTAAAAAGGTGATTCTAGATTTCCCTTTATTAGAAATACATCAAACCAAGACCATTGAGGTTATGAATGCGCAAGTTTCCATTAGATCCCCTTGATTATTGGACCTCCTACACACCCTATGGGACATCCTTTGAACCCTCTAATTCTTTATCCACCTTCACACAAACCACAAACTGAAAAAAAACCCAAATTTATCCTTTACCCACCTAAGACTAATGTTTCGCACCAGTTGAGTCATAATACTGTTGCTCATGCATATAACACTAGAAATAATCCACAACCAAGACAAACACTTTCAACATCCCTCCCATTTTCTAATCCTATCCCGCCTAACCCTATCTTACCAGGCCCTCCTTGTGGAAAGGAGTATGATCTTGTTGAACAACTAAAGAATACTCCTGTGAAGATATCATTATGGTACCTTATTCAAGCCTCCCCTCATTATCATAACATGATTCAAAGTGATTTACAACAAGTTCATATCCCTTATAATGTGCAATCAAATGACATAACAACCTTTATTCAAGGAATAAATGTTAACATTGTTTTCCACCAAAGTGAGATCCCTCCTTTGGAAGTGCAAAAACAACATGATGATTTCATGGTAATAGTTCACTACAAGGGAAGAGGCATAAAGAGAACCCTTGTTGATAATGGCTCCACCCTTAATGTGTGTAGTGTGACCCTTTTGGATAGGCTTGGTGTGGATAGATCAAAAATTCAATCTACCTCTTTATCCATTAGTGGATTTGACAATTTGGGAAAGCAACCATTAGGTGTGATCACTTTACTTATTATAGTTGGAGATGCCACATTAGAAACACTAATCCATACTATGCCTCATGATCTTTCATATAACCTCCTTTTAGGGAGACCAAGGATTCACGAAATGAATGGTGTGCCTTCTACTTTGCATTGTATCATGAAATATGTTTACAACAACAAAGTGCACATACTCGAAGCCGACCCTGAACCAATAGTTGCTTGAACATTGAGAGAAATAAGGAAAATCCTTTGAAAACAGTAACACAAACTACATAAGTAGAACTCGTGCAATAAAAAGATAAAGTAAAACACATTAAAGAAGTCATGAAGCTATTAGAAGATGATTGGGGTTCTTTGGATTTTGAACCAAAATTCATGGGAGAATACAAGATCATAAACAAATACTCAGAAAAGGGAAAAGAGAAAGCGGTAATATCAACACAAAATTTGGAAGACCCTTCAAAAGCATCCACCTCAACCACTTTAGAAGAAAAATAAAATTACACAACAAACTTTGATGAACTTAATTATGAGCAACCAACGAATCCAAAAGAGATGAGAAATATTTATGGAAAAGGTTATGAAATTATTAAACAACTTGGTTATAATGGAAAAGGATGTGGTGCTAGAGAACAAGGTATCTGCATCCCTATAGAGCCTCACAAGCAAGAAAAATACTAGTGGTCTTGGTTATTGTCACTCGAAAGAAACAACTAGACCTTCACTCAATATCAGTTCACTCTTACAAAAGATTTTTCTAAGCTGGATTTAATAGTAGTGCATCCTGAATTGATAGACACTAGTGGTCTTGATTGTTATCCTTTGAAAGAAATGAAAGAAACAAAGAAATATTTGCTTAATGTTAATGTTATCACACAAAACACTAATTATTTGAATTTGTTATATTTTACACCCTCCTATAAAGGAGAGTACAAAATCTCACAATATAAAGACTCTTGTGTAGGTATGATGTCTTGTACTAAGCAAGAGATATCTTTGTTACAAAATAAATTAAAATTTTCTACCATTTATCAAGAGGGTATCTTGTCGAGACTCCTCCAAGATCATTTGATTTCCCTCCCTCCAAGAACACGAAATAAATTCTACAATAAGACTTCATTTTGTGCATATCACAGAGTTCATGGTCATTCTACTAATGAATGTAAGGGTTTAAGTGATAAAATTCAACATCTTAAGGAGTGTAGTGCTCTTCCTTATGAGGGAGTACCTAATTCCTCTAATTGATATTGATTTCACTTTAGCATGTTTCTCATCAACTCACCCTTGTCCTTCACTAAGTGGGGGCAAAGGGTTAGGTAGCTTTGTCCTTGTATGTCACTTGTTGTTGTCTCTTTTGGCTAGTTAATCACCTTTCATGTATATATAAGAGAAAGCTTGGGATGTGGATGGCATGCCTTACGTTGGCTTGCATGTGACATACTCATTCATGATGTAGTTTGATTCGAAAACATATGACTTGGCATAGGGATTTTTGAATAACCTCTCATATCTTCTACTTTAAATCAATTGCTCATATTAATGGTGTTAGCAACCACTTTAAAGTTGGGGCATACATCGACACTCATGTTTTATTGTGTGATCTCTTTCTTCTTGTGATGTGTCCTATTCTTGGTGGTGTCATCGAGATTGATTTCCTCTGAGAGTGTGATATTTGTTTGACTTTTCCTCTCTTGGATACATTAGACACAATGTTCCCTAAGAAGAGACCTTGCATGAACTAATAAAATCCCTTGCAACATTCCTTACACTATTTTTCATTTACAACATCAATTACAAGGCCACCTGACACAACACACTTTGTTTTCCTGTGGAGCCATCTCATTTGTTCATGAGCTCCAAGCATACAAAGTTTTGTTTTCCTCATGAAGCTCGAAGCTCATTATTTGTTCATGAGCTCCAAGTATACGAAGTTTTTCTTGTCTCATGAAGCTCGAAGATCATTATTGTGTGGCTCCTTATCAAAGTTATTAGGAGTTATAGCTTTGGTTTGGTTGTATGGGAGAAGAATGAAGGCATGGCTTCCTTTAGCCACTAATGTATGTAGGCACATACTGGTCGTGTGTCTCACCCTTTTGGATACTCAACTTGTGGAAAACCTAAAGTTCCACGGCCCCAAAGTGAGAATATTGTGAATACTCACCCTATGGATGACCTAAAGTTTCATGGCCCCAAAGTGAGCATATTTTTGTCAAACTTGGATCCACCTATCTTATTCTTTTCTTTACTCTTTATGTCTTTGGCATTGTATCTTTGTGTATCTTTTTTTGCTGCAAATCATACACCTTGTGTGCATCCCTTTGTGCTTATGTCATTTTGATGAAGGATCTTGGATTTTGGGGGGCTTAGACACCTCCTTTGATCTGTTTCATCTTTTTTCATCCACATTGGTACACTAGGACCCCTCTTGAATTTCTACTTTAGTGTGAGTTTGAAGCAAGTTACTCCTCTCACTAAAGTGGTGGTTAGATGTAATTATGAAAAAATGCCCCCCCTAACATGGCCTTGATTTAGTGTTGCAATGTGTCCAACATATTCGCATTAGGTCTTGAGCCCTTGCAAACTAAATGAACTTATTAGTGCCTTATTTGGAGTGTTGTAAAGTGGTGTAGCACACTTTCACACTTTTCTAGGGTTTTATTTAATAATTGGGCTTCTTTATGCTTTAATTGGCCTTATTTTGCATCCACAAGCCTCATTTAATGCATCTTCTCGAGGATAATCTTTACACAAATCAACATCCAATCATAATTCAGGCATTTTTAGGTTGTGTGGCCCAGATTTGGTGGTCTGGGACTCATTCGTCACCTTGAGCGTATGAGTCCCACCTAGGGTTTTGGGTCTTGATCTAAATTTTACACCTTTCTAGGCATTTTTGAATTTGGTCCCATAAATTATGCCTAATGGGACTCATTCGCCACCTTGGATGAATGAGTCCCGTGTGTCCCAAAATTAAAATTAATTTAAATTTTTGGCAAGATTTTATCCTCCTAGATCTGATGTCAGCTTGTAGCAAGGAAAACTTTAGTGGTGAATCTTCGCCAATTGGAAAATAATAGAAATCGGGAGCTCCAAAAATGGTGAATAGTACAAGCTAAAATGGAGACTGAATCGCCAGGTTTTTACAAAAAAATAATTTCATCTCGATTAATTCACCATGTAAACGATGCATCATTGGCACTGATTCGCCAGTAGTTTATACAGTAAAATTTAAAAATATTAATAATATTCGCCAGTAATATTGTGTAATTATGGAGAATCAAGAAGGGAATCTACTATATTCGTGATAAGCTCCCGAAAAGACGTCCAATCAAAGCTTTGTTTGATCTCCACCGTTCATTGTTTCCAATAGTTCATGACATACGTCATCATCTTTGTATCGGCGAGACATCCCTAAGTGTCCCACCGATGATGTTCAATCACGCCGATAAGGCTTCCATACTCCACCTGGGGTCCACCAAGGCACAGGTACACCTCTTGTGTAATTCCGTAGAATCATGAAGGGAATCTATAATATTCATGCGAAGCTCCCAGAAAGACATATGATCAAAGCTCTGTTTGATCTCCACCGTTCACTGTTTCCAATAGTTCATTAAATGCGTCATCATCATTGTATCGGTGGGACATCCCTAAGTGTCCCACTGATGATGTTCACTCAGCCGATATTCGCTCATGGAATGAAATTGCAGCCATCCGATTTAAAAGCTAATCAATGGTAAAATTTTCAAGTTTCATTTAGTCTTACTTTTCAAGTGAGATTTTTTTTTAAACACTTCATCTGTGTGTGTTCCAATTCATTTTCAATAGTGAATTCATGCGTGGTGGTGAGGGGCTCTTCTGACCCCACGAGGGGGTGTTGCCCCCTCGATCCCCATAAGGGGGCTCTTCCCCCTTGACCCCCGCAAGGGGTGCTGCCCCTTGACCCTGCCAGTGGCTACCGCCTCCAGGCCCCTACTTCAATATTAAAAAAAACTAAAAAATATATGGGGTAACTGCGTTGACCAACTATGCAAATTTTTAAAGGAGAGATTCGCCATTGTAATTAATATTTTTAGTGATTATTTACTAGGATTCGCCACTATGATTATTATTTTTATCAATTATTCATGAAGATTCGCCAAGATTTTACAAATTTTTTAATACTGTGCATAAGATTCACAGGAAAATTAATATATATTTTTAAATAAAAGGAAAGATTCGCTAGGATTTTACACCTTTGCCGAGGGGGGGATTTCTTAAAGTTATCTATGGCTTGTAGTGTTGTAATTTCAAGAATTATTGCATAATTAAGTATAAATACAAGTTTCTTTCACTCATTTTCACCTAAGCATTCATGATATCAAGTCAAGCATCAAGAGTTAAGCATTCCAAGACTTCACAAGATCATCTAGAGAGCATTCAAGATCATTTCTAAGGCATTCAAGGGTAGCATTCTTCATCAATTGTTGCAACAATCCAGGATAAATCATCATTTCAAGGTTATCAAGCATGAAAAATGTTATTGAGCTAGTGTTGTGATGTAGCATTGGAGATCCAAGATCAAGCATTATTCTACACCTATTGTTAAGAGTCAAGATCTATATCTTTCATGGCCATTTCATGTTAGATTGTAGATTTACAGGAAATCATTTACAAGACATAATTCAAGGTATTATTTTCCATGATTCATGTTCTATGTTTCATGTTTCATGCCTTCATTTCATTATCTCATCATTTGGTTTAATTACTTACAAGAGGTGTGACCAAGGCAAACCCCTATTCCCTAACAATGAACACTTTTCTCTCTATTTCTCTCTTTGTGTGATTGCAGATCTAGGTGCTTTGAAGACTTGAAGATCCTTTGAATATTAGGTTGCAAGGTTGAGAGAAATTTTCAATCCATCACAAGGTTTTCATCTTCACAAAAAGTCACCTATAGGTCCGAAATCAACAGTTTCATCTATCCAAAAATAAAGTGGAACAAAAAGAGAAAAAATTTAAGACCAAATTCAAACCTTGAAGTTCCAAAAATCCCTAACTAGACTCATTCACCAATCTTGGTGAATGTGTCCCAGTTTAGTTCATTTTTTATATTTTTATAGATTTGGATACCCATTTGCTAGATTCTTGTTCCTACACAAAAACCTAGATCTGGGACTAATTCATCCAACTTGGCGTATGAGTCCCAATGAACATCAAAGTAATAATTTCTATAATTTCAGAGCTCCCTTAGTAGATCTCTTTCTCCTATTCCCACAATTTTATTGATATCATCCTTGAATGTGGAGTATAGAAAATTTGTTGCCCTAGGTCCTAAAACCCCTCAATGGTGACAATTTCCTATCTTATAGGATTGAAAGTGACTATAATTTTACTACTACCCTCTCAAACTTGTTGGTGTTCCTCCCTTTTTAGTATTCAATAAGACCTTATCTATGGATGTAATCTACCCTTTCCTCCATTAGTTTCACATTTATGTTTGTTGTTGTGCTCCTTTCCTTTTCCTCCCATCTCTTCAAAATACTACATACAATTTTTGTGCTTAATTATAAAATAATTATCTAAACAACATTAAATTGGTCCTTCTTCCATCAATATGAGAAGGAACAATATGAAATTTTTTTCCCATTGCATTTTTATGAACCAATGCAACCTCCAATTTATAAATTCTCAAGTGTTGCAAGCTTCTCATAGGCCCAAGAATAAATTCATATGCATGTTCATTTTCATATGCATTTTTCTTTACCTAAGACTATCATAGGTTTGTCCCTACCACCTTCTTGGTCAATAATTCCTTCATTACCCTTCTTCATGGTGGTTTTACTCAACATTATGTTCACTATCCTTTGTAACCTTCTCTAAGTTTTTTGCATTGTTTGAAACCTACTTCATTGCATAGTTGTTGTTTGTCTCCTATTGGTGTTTTAATTTTCCCAACCAGGCTTCATAATTCTTTAATAGGTTGTCAACCTCTATATTCAATAATTCATAAAGTTAGTGGCCAACTGGCAAGATTTAGTCAGAGACTGAAATCTCCTACACTTTTGGCTCTGTGAAACCAAGGGGGGTGTTCCTATATGTGTTCATAAAATGCTTCATGCCTCAAGAACACTTCCATACATAGATACTTTCCTATCAGTGCAAATAGATACCATCTACCAGAGTTTTGGCACACCACATAGTAAGAACAACTATCTAGAGCTAGGAAAACTGATATAATGTGAGATTTGCATCTCAAGAGAGATAGAATTTAATTTTAAGATGTTCTAACTTTGAACTTTCATGTTTAGGGCTACTGTTCTGTACTTTTAAAATGATCTTGAATAAATTAACTAGTGCCTCATTCAATTGGACGGGAGTCACACAAAACATAACCCTAATATCACTGAACTATCTTCATAATGCCTTACACTATAAGATTTTCCCATATTCAAGAAAATACTCCTTAGCATATCCTAAGCACATTACAACAGATCTATAATTCCTTTTCAAGCATTTGATTAACTCATTAAGTTAAAGAAATAAAATGAATCACACATTCAAATATACCATTGATAACTTCATTCACAATCTGTCATACATACACAGGAGAGAAATTGTCCTAAATTTTTAGATTTCTTTTGATGTCAGTAATTACAAAAAGCATAGTAAACTTATCTTATTTTCATACCCAACCTAGAATGACTTACTAGCTAAGACCTTCCAGATACAACATCATATTTCTAACTGTACACCATCTAAACTTTAGGACTCAAAAAATTTGACCCCAACAACGAGCCTTGAAATCTCCTTTATAGACCAAGAGAACAACAAGCATCAGGCTCAATTGTTGATTTCAATTGAATTTCATTCTAACCAAATGAAATTTTGATTACATTTCAAAATTCCCCATAATCAAATGTAACCATACTATGAATAGAGGAATCAAAATATTTACACTCCTATAACCAGTCAAACAAAACAAAATCCACTGCATCACCCATGTGCACATCCACATATGACCTGAACAACAAAAATAGTACCAAAAACAAAAAAAAAGAATAACCCCAGTGACCATATCATCACCTTGCACCACGAACAACCACACAGCCCCAATACAGGCAACCACTCCTTGTTCTTGCTTCAATATGAAGTGAGACCACCATTTTACCTTTGTCAGCACCAACACCAGAACCAGAATCAACACATGGTGTCACCGTAGCAATAGGAGAAACTGCGAGAACCTCTTCATTGGCTCCCACCAGCTTAGTCAGGATCACGAGGTAATCACGATAGTCTGAATCAGTTTCGGACCCTTCACCACCAGAGCCAGCAGAAAGCTCAATAAGTGACTCATAACGTCCAAACCTCATCTCAACCCTAGCCAGCTTGTAGTCATCCTCGAATTCCCTCATTATTGGATAATCTACCACTTCAACCTATATGACCCATCCCTTGAGGCGGGGACTTCTTCTGGCTTGAGTCAGGATGGACCCAACACCTTCAACAACTACCCTAGAAGCACAAGGAACAATATTCTATTCAATTGGCTTCTCCTCCAATTGTAAATTCTTTGTGCCCATCCTAGCGCTTCTTCGTAATGAGGAAACAAGAACCATTGACTTACCCATCCTGTTCACAAGTTAAAAAATCAGCAAGAAAACCAATTACCTACAAATAAACACAAACTCAAAAATGAAATGATGCTAATGAGCAATTACCAGGCATTTATCGAGAAAGCCGGTGCAAAAAATGTGAATTTCTCCAATTGTAGTATGAGCAAGCGGGGATTAGTGGCTGACGTTACCACCACAGAATATCTACAAGCTCATGGAAAATTACATACAACCCATCATGATTACCAGGTGAATACTACTCACATACATGGAAATCAGGATGAGATGCATTGAAAGACTTGCGCCATTAATGAATGTAACTTGCAGAGCACAAATAATCCTCACATGGGTGGATTAAAATTTTGAAATCAAATCATCAATGAGATAAGGACCTGGCACGTCAGACGACTTAGATTGAGTCAAAGATCGTTGAAAACCCATGTCACCACTTGGAAAAAACCCAGTAGCCAATCACATACCTTCGTAGTCAAAGACATGCAAACCAACAATGAGCCCCATCTAGCCACCTTGTACTGTGAAGCTAGGCAATGTGTCACCAGATCGCACACCTAGCAGCATTATCCAAAATATTAATTCTATCGTGTGAGGCCGACAAGGGATGGTCATAATTAATCCCTGTCATTAAACAACCACTGTTAATTTGACATCCATTTATCACCGCTAGCGCATTAGGACAAGCCCCACCCCACTGTACACTACATATGGCAGCATCTCGCAAACCTCGCACCACTTTAGTGACGTCAATAGGAAACCCTATGAGGTCTGTGAGGAACGGTCTAGATTTGAACCCTCTGATCTAACGGCTCGCGGATCCATTTTAGGCAAAATAATATTAAAACCCGAACATGGAGAAAACGGATAGGTCGGGTAAAGGGGCTGGTAAGAGCACAACAGAAAAGGCTCAGCCGAACGACTTAAAAGACTGACAACCCATAATAATAGGTCAACACAGAATAATAACATATTTGATAAAAACCAATTTCAACCACAGGTAACAAAACCCTAAACATTAGACCCCCAATCATGAAGGATGAATAGACATGCCCAAAACCAGGCACAATTTTGACTAATTTTTAAAAGTCCCATCAGTGGCTCTGACTGGGGATGTATGCCCCCTATGGGTATAGCAATAACCTAGATCTTTGGGGAGCAGACCCAATATTGAATCAGATAGGTGCCCCAAAATATGTTCCACTGTGCTGCACTTAGAACTTGCTTTACATCCAACTTGGTGGCCCCAGGACCCCAAACAAGGAAAAACAAAATTTACCCCTATCAAAAACAAAATTCTCTGCTATCTGGAGTAAACGGAAGCTACAAGTTTTTCCCCTAATTGCCCATATTTTATTCAAGTAATCAACATGCCCCAGAGCATCATTATGCTTTCCAATATCACTATCCATTTCATCAATCATCAATCTTCATTTAGACACTAACTACAACTCATGACCATTATGACACTTTCCTTGGGAAATTTGCTCATGGTCATGTTCCATTGAATGCTCATTCATTTAAACTAAGAAACAAAAAAATTCATAATCCATTTGATCTTTGACATCACAAATCTTGGCATCAAAATTAGTTTGCACATCAAACTGAAAACTCTCATAAAAAACCTTGTGTGTGTTGTGCAAATCATCTTTGCATAAGTCAAAAATAAAAGATGCATACTCTGGGGAATCCTCACGCTGATGGTTAGAGCATAAGACTACTTGCCAAAAATTGTGTTCATATGTTCTAGAACACTTCTTGACATCATAGAAATGGGAATCATAGGTCACATCTTCCTCTAGGAAATTTTTGAATACATTCATCTTAGGCTCCTCACAATACTCTTGTATCCCATCATCCAACTCCCAATGAAACACCTCAAAAATAGGCTCTAGCAAACCAACTTCAACAAGGGCAATAGAAAAATAGCTATGTGCACTGGCCCCCTCATGTTCAACATCACCTGTTGTATGTGTTAATTTATAAGTGAAAATTTCAGCACAAGCTGAAAATTTTTCACGAACAATATCAATGGCACTTTCAACCTTGGTCTCAGAAAATCTCACCTCAAGGGGTGATAACAAGTCCATCACAGCTTCATACAAATAGTCAGGAACATCAATAACACCAATGCATTCATCAATGTGTTGGTCACCTTCAGTATTGTTCTTTAGATCACAGTATTGAACACACCTAATTTTCTTCAAATTCCTCATCATTCATACAACAAACATGCTCTATTGATAGTAAATCTAGAATACACTCCAAGCGTTGATCACATGTAATTTGTCCCCTCATTTGTAAGCAAATTACATCATGAGGCTTTGTATCACCACAAACCTTTGGTAAGGAAAATGTTTCCACATTATCTTCAGAGAGGCAATCATCACTTCTAAGTTCACAATCACAAGATTGTAACAAAATCTCGGTAACATGTGCATTGTAATCATGCGAGGAAAAGCACTATGTGTCTCACTTAGTTCTCCACCATCTTGCTCCTCAATCTTTTGTAGAGTTATCCAATATTCCTCAAAAGGGAAAGTATCATCCACATTTTGTGCATATACACACTTTGTTGATTCTTCAATCTCTATCCATTTAAGAACTTGGGCAAGGTTACTAGGTTTCAATTCTTCTAGCAAAGCACTCAACCCAGGTTCATAAATATCACATAACAAATCAATGCACATAGAATTATCAGGTCTGAAATCTTTGGGAACTTCTATCAAAGAATCCAAAAATCTCAAAAATAGCTTGTATGGTGATTCTCCCTCTTGTCTCTTCATCTCATACAAATTTTGCATAAAATAGTTTTGATCATCACTACTCAAATCTAGCTGGTGTTCAACTTGGGTTTCATCATTATCTTCATACTGTAATCATGGATACATCACTATTGCCAAATAATTTCTATCATGACAATTGTCTTTTATAGCTAACTCTGGAATTCTGCTAGTATGAGATGTGCTAGGGTAACCAACGCTTGTAACTAGATACCCTTTCATCATTGAGTATTTTATGTTGTTCTCAATGTCCATAGCCATTTGATATGCCTAATATAAATTTGTAGGTTCCTTATCTCTTAATAAGTAACTCATCATTTTGTTAAATGCACCAAGATACAGAACCAGGCACTTAGCCTCATTTGGTCTTATTTCTTTAGGAATTTCTCTTACAGCTTTTGAAAACCTGAGATTGAAAAATGGGACTAGCTCATATTTTCTTATATGGATTCCCATAAAACCCTTTCTTACCATGCTTGGGTTTACTCTTTCACCAAATTTCTCAATAAAAACCACCACCAACTGATTCCATGAGTTAATAGAACATGCAGGAAAATATGAGAACCAACCCCTGTCATCATCCTTCAAGGATTGCACATTTTAGCTTCATGACAACATCCTCATGACTGACTTCATTATCCCCCATCACATCCATGAAATTTTTCAGATGCTTAGAGGTAGATTCTGAACTTTTCCTTATGAATTTGGGAAAATACATCCTAACCTTCTTAGAAATCAAATTAGGGAAACCTTTAATACCACTAAAAATAAATGACATATACCTTTGAATCATAAAATCCCTAGAGGGCTTGGTGAAACTTGTTTCCTTTGCATACTTGTATTTTCTATTTCATAGGGAAACCTTCTTATACCCATTCAATCAGTATCAACTTCATACATGGCTATCAATTACATCATTTAGTAATCCAACCATGATTCTAAAATATTGACTGAATACTTATGCCTTAAGCCTTTTAGAGGCATAATTCAAAATAAACATACTTCTCAAATCATATTACATTTTACACTTTAGAAGTATGGAAAGACCAACCACTGTTCCTTTCTTAATGCTAAATCATCTAATTAGGAACCATTCATCACCCCTAGTTATGAATACTTCTCATAAACAAAATACTGATATGTTTAGATTAATGAGAATACTTGGAAATTAAGCAACACTTGTTAACCTTCTCTCCCTAACTGCAAATGTTACATATCTAGAACTTTTCCTTGTATGTCAACTGGTTCTTCAGACAGAGTTGCCACCTCTTTAATAGAGGATTGAATTTCAAATGAATATGAAATTCCTTTTCAAGAACTGATCATGTTTTGGGTCTTCTTCCACAATAGAGTCACACTCAAATGCTTTGAGATTATGCTGGTACAAATCCTTTCCAAATCCATAACCTTATAACATTTAAAGGTAAAGTTTAGATCCAACAAACAAAAGACTCTAGAATACTACCACCTATTTATGTGGTTTCTTTTTTTCTTTAAAATTCTCAGAAGTTCTCCCCAATAGAATCACCATTCAACTAGTGATTCAGGTAGGAAATTAATGCAAAATTGTCACTCTTTGATTACAAACATGATGATAATGACCCTATAATAGCACAGTCTACAACCAACACTTTTGAGTTCTTAGTTCCCCAGTAGAGTTGCCATTTTGTTGGTGTTTTAATTTTTCCCACCAAGCTTCGTAATTCTCTAAGAGGTTGCCAACCTCTATATTCAAGAATTCACAAAGTTAGTGGCCAACTGACAAGATTCAGTCAGAGACTGAAATCTCCTACACTTTTGGCTCTGTGAAACCAAGGAGGGTGTTCCTATATGTGTTCATAAAATGCTTCATGCCTCAAGAACACTTTCATACACAAATACTTTCCTATCAGTGCAAATAGATACCATCTACTAAGGTTTTGGCACACCACAAAGTAAGAACAACTATCTAGAGCTAGGAAAACTGATATAATGTGAGATTTGCATCTCAAGAGAGATAGAATTTAATTTTAAGATGTTTTGACCTTGAACCTTCATGTTTAGGGCTACTGTTCTATACTTTTAAAAGGATCTTGAATGAATTAACCAGTGCCTCATTCAATTGGGCAAGAGTCACACAAAACATAACCTTGATATCATTGAACTATCTTCATAATGCCTTACACTGTAAGATTTTCCCATATTCAAGACAATACTCCTTAGCATATCCTAAGCACATTACCACAAATCTGAAATTCATTTTCAAATATTTGATTAACTGATTAAGTTAAAGCAAGAAAATGAATCACACATTCAAATATACCATTGAAGATGAATGAAAAAACCATTGATAAATTCATTCACAATCTGTCATACATACACAAGAGAGCAATTGTCCTAAATTTTTTCATTTATTTTGATGTTAGTAATTACAAAAAGAATAGTAAGCTTATATTATGTTCATACCCAACCTAGAATTACTTACTATCTAAAACCTTCCAGATACTGCATTATATTTCTAACTGTACACCATCTAAACTTTAGGACTCAAAAAATCTGACCCCAACAATGAGCCTTGAAATATCCTTTATAGACCAGGCGAACAACAAGAATTGGGCTCAATTGTTGATTTCAATTGAATTTCATTCTAACCAAATGAAATTTTGATTACATTTAAAAATTTTCCATCATCAAATGTAACCATACTATGAATAGAGGAATCAAAATGGTTACACCCCTGTAACCAGCCGAACAAAACAAAATCCATCGCATCACCCACACACATGTCCACATCCGACCCGAATAGAAGAAACATCACCAAAAACAAAAACAAAAAAAGTATAACCCCAACGACCATATCATCACCTTGCACCATGAACAACCACACGACCCCAATACAGGCAACCGCTCCTTGTTCTTGCTTTAGTATGAAGTGAGACCACCATTTTACCTTTTTCAACACCAACACCAGACCCAAAATTAGCACATGGTGCCACCGCATCAATAGGAGAAACTACGAGGACATCTTCATCCGCTCCCACCAGCTCAATCAAGGCCATGAGGTAATCATGATAGTCTGAATGAGTTTTAGACCCTTCACCACCAGAGCCAACAAAAATCTCAATAGGTGACTCGTAATGTCCAGACCCCATCTCAACCTCAACCAACCTATAGTCATCCTCGAATTCCCTCATTATTGGATAATCTGCCACTTTAGCCTGTATGACCCATCCTTTGAGGTGGGGACTGCTTCTGGATTGAGTCGGGAAGGACCCAACACCTTCAACAACTACCCCAGAAGCACAAGGAATAGTATTTTGTTCAATTGGCTTCTCCTCCAACTATAAATTCTTTGCGCCCGTCATGGCGCTTCTTTGTAATGGGGAAACAAGAACCATCGACTTACCCATCCTATTCATAGGTTCAAAACTCAGCAAGAAAACCAATTACCTACAAACAAACACAAACTCAAAAACGCAATGATGCTAATGAGCAATTAGCAGGCATTTATCGAGCAAGTCAGTGCATAAAACGTTAATTGCTCCAATTGCAGTATGAGCAAGTGAGTGATTAGTGGTTAATGTTGCCACCACAGAATATCTCCAAGCTCATGGAAAATTGCATACAACCCATCATGATTACCAGGTGGATACCACTCGCACGTATGGAAATCAAGATGAGATCTATTGAAAGACTTGTGCCATTAATGAATGTAACTTGTAGAGCGCAAATAATCCTCACATGGGTGGATTAAAATTTTGAATTCAGATTGTTGATGAGATAAGGACCTCGCATGTCAAACAACTTAGATCGAGTCAAAGATCATTGAAAACCCATGTCACCACTTGGAAAAAACCCAACAGCCAATCACATACCTTTGTAGTTAGAGACATGCGAACCAACAGCGGGCCCCATCCAACCACCTTGTACCGTGGAGCCAGGCAATGTGTCACCAGCTCACACACCTAGCAGCATTCTCCAAAATATTAATTCAATCATGCGAGCCCGACGAGGGATGGTCATAATTAATCACTGTCATTAAACAACCACCATTGATTTGACATCCATTTATCACTGTTGGTGCATCGGGACAGGCCCCGCCCCACTATACGTGATAGATGGCAGCATCTCACAAACCTCGCACCACTTTAGTGATGTCAACAGGAAACCTTGTGAGGTCTGCGAGGAATGGTCTAGATTTGAACCCTCTGATCCAACGGCCCGCCGATCCATTTTAGGAAAAATAATATTAAAACCCGAATATGGAGAAAATCAACAGGTTGAGTGAAGGGGCCGGTAACAACACGACATACAAGGCTCATCCGAACGACTTAAAATACCGGCAACCCATAATAACAAGTCAACACAAAATTATAACGCAAGGGTTTATTTGATAAAAAAATAATTTCAACCACGGGTAACAAAACCCTAAACCCTAAACATTAGACCCCCAGTCATGAAGGATGAACAAACACGCCCAAAACCAGGCACAATTTTGACTAATTTTTAAAAGTCTCATCATCTCCTATTCTCATTATGACCATGTTGATGGCTTCTTGATTACATAACCTTCGTATTGATATTACTGTCCTTTCTTGGATTGAAAGTGACTGTAATTTTACTACTACCCTCTCAAACTTGTTGCCCCTTCTCTTGTAGTGAATGCTTTTGTCTTTTATGGAGATATAAACCCTACTCAAATACCTTGAGGTGACTCTGTTGAAATGGTGATATGCCTTGTGATGGTTTTTATCATACTTTGACTTTATCCTTTATCTTTTGGGTTTATTGCATACATGGTGGATTGTTACGACTATCCTTTATTACATGTTTCCCTTTCATTGTTATGAATAAATTTGCTACTTACTTCCAAACTATCTATGTTACTTCCATTTTTAGACTTGGTATTTGCTTAAGATTTTGAAAATAGTCACTTCAAAATAGAATTGGTATTTGAAAGAGTATTATTTTTTCCCTTGTTGAAAGTGTATTATTGTTGCACTCTACATTTAGGTGTGTTTGATAAGGATGGAAATCATGTTCATCAATTAAAGTGAATATCCATTTTCTATTCAATAATTATGTTGGTGTAAATTTGAATTTTTTAGATGAAATTTGATTATATGAGGTCATATTTTTCATGCTTCTACAATTCAATTATTTATCCAGAGTTTTTTTCGTATAAATTTAAATTTTTGTACATGCTACCTTGTCACATAGATCAATTGCAATCATTTTCATTTTCATTTTCATTTGATATTTTTATTTTAGTGATAATTACATACTTGTGTTCTTTTTATGTTTATGAACATGTAGCATTAAACATCATGTTGAGGAAACAAGCAAAGCCTCTAACATCGAATGAATGTGAAGCCAAAAATACGAGAAGAGAAACAAAGAGGCAAGTTCGTGAAGAAAAGAAATTGAACCCCATAGAAGAAGAAATTACAATGCAATATAAGAGAGATTTTGAATTGGCATCACAAAGAGAACAGATGCAAAAACTCTATGCAGGGAGACAAATGAATTCTGAAGTTGGGGGCACATCATCAACCATAAGTGAATTTCAAGGCACACCATCTATAATATGCCATGTTCAAAGTACATCAGTAATCACATCTCTAGTTGAAGACACACCATCTACAACATGTGGTGTTGAAATTACATTAGAAAACACATATCTATGTGAAGACACTCCACATACCACATCTCAAGTTGGAGGTACAACATCATTTACATGTCAATTTTAGGGTACGTCATTGATTTAATCTTTGATTGAAGGTACACCATTTATCCTTGATGTTGTTGGCATTCCTAATGTTAATACAAATTTACCTTTGAGAACCCCTCCTATAGTTTTGCATAGAAAACCTAAATATTTGATTAATATTAATGCTAATGTTTTGAAACCAATAGCTGATAAGATTCCAAAATGTACATGTCAAATATGTGCAAGGAGGATATGGAGATTATTTTTTGAGAAGCTAAATGAGGTTGGAAGATGTCAACTATTTGTTGAAATTATGAGGCAACTTAATTTTAGGCCCACCATGGGGATAAGAACATCAGATGACTTGAGTGAGAAATCCATTGTAAAGAATCTAATGAGTGCATATGAGAGTGTGGGTTCTACCTCACACACAAAAGATAGTAATTCCACACGACATGTGATGATAGCAACATTAGTAAGCAATCAAACTAGGAATAATATGATCCTTTCAAAGATGAGTAAAAGGTTTAAAATAAGTAGATCATCTCTAATAAGAGCCAAAATAAGGCGTGAAAGAGTGAAAGATCCAAATAAAAATGAGTTATGAGCTTTTTCAGGTAGACTACCAAGGAAAGATAAAGAAATTGTTCAAGCCTTGAGATCTTTAATACAAGAATTTTGTAAGAATAACACAAGGGTATCTCCTAATAAAAGAGATGTTGTAAGAAGGAGAATTGGTAGTAAAATCTATGAGTGACATTTAAAACATTTTTTGGATATGACTCAAAATCGATTTTTTGCTGAATTTGTAGAGATGTATCCTCAAGTTAAAATCTGTCAAAGTTTTTTTTAAATACTAAAGCCTTTTTATGTCAAAATAAATCACACACACTACTTTTTGTTGTACAATACATATTTTTGTTTCTAACCATTATGATGTTTATCAATGTATATGTGTAGATATGCATACTAACAATGTTTTGCATGAATGTAATATAAGGCCTCCACCTAGATCTTCAATGGATTTCTTATCTACTATTTTATGTGAAAGAGTGGAAGGTCAAATTTTTTATAGGAAATCATGTTTGGATGGTACATGTGTTCATTGTGCTAGCTTGTAACATTTTCTAATTTTCCAACACATGGATAGTACACATGTAGTTGGAAATAAAATTGTGGAATTTGGCAAATACAAGATAGTGGCCTACAATCTAAAAGTTGGGAAAGAAGAAAAAAGTGTGAATTGGTCAGTGATAAGATTCTATTGTATCAATTTATGGGTACTTTTTTGTGATCATGTGGCCTATGACTATGCAAAGCATACACATAGAGCTTGATGGTTGGAATCATAGTTAAAATTATTCAAGGACATGTTTCCACTTCATAGCATGGTTTCAATTGTCGACTTTATAGAGAACAAAACACTACATCCATAGAATGAGGTGCAATCACAATAATACAACTCCACATAGGTTGCTATATTTGTGCATATAGCATTCATTCATCCAGCTAATAGTAAAAAGGATAACAAGAAGGTATTGATTGAGTATCACTTTTACATCAGTTATGATCACACACATTCTAGAAAGTTCATGCAAGGTTTCTTTAAGATGTTATACACTGATTTGGCTAGCAAGGGCATATCATTCAATCAGCATATCATATGGTCATATAATTGTACATCACAATTCAAGAACTCTAGAATGTTTTATTGGTTGAGAAGGATGCATAGGATCAACAATGTTCAACATATGTGGAATTTCTCCGAGGTCAGGCATGGAAAGAGGGAGCATGATGGTGTAGGAGCATTTATTAAAAGAGCCTTAGCACAAGAAGAGTTAAAGTACAAAGATAGTACAAAGTTGATAGACACAAAATCAATTTTATAGTGGTGTAATCATGCTATGGGTCTAGGTAATGAAGGTAATTCTTAAGTTTGTAGATTTTTTGGTTGATAAATGATATTAAAATTACAAAATATGATGATTTTTATACACTGATAGGATCAAGTGAGATACACTCTTTTAGAAGCTCCAATTTAAGTTCATGGACTATCCATACGTGAAAGATGGCATGCTTTTGTTCTTCATGTATAGTTCAATCATGGAATGACTGTGAGTCAAAGGAGTGGGTTGACAAATGGTAGTTAAGAATTCTAACTCCACTTGAAATGATTTGGCTCCCAATGGTTGTACAAGTCATAGAGATGCAATTATCCATTGAATTTGATCATGTATCAAATCTACTAGAACCAAGTTATATCCTCTTGCAAAGTTTATAAAATTCCTAGTTTTATCTTACTTTGTAGTTTTTTGTAATGTTAATTAAATTCATCTAATTGGATGCACATATCAATGTAGGGAATGTTTATGCAATGATTACAAATGAAGACAATGAAGAGGGAAAAAATTATTACTTGTGTCATTGTATCGAGGCCAAAAATAAACTGGAGGCCCCAATTATAGATGGATAAAATATAGAATATCCTATAGGTTCCATGGTTGTTACTGGAACATGACTTAGAAGGTACCTAGTTAAGAATTCTCCAATTTGGTTGTTTGACAACTTCAACACGCATCAGAAGATTCTTCACTACTCCAGCCTTGTCATGGCAGCCAACGTTCATTTGATCAAATATCGAGATAGACCTGTGACCAAGAGCTTATGGAAGGTGTGTGAGTCTGACCATGAGGCAATACTTGACACAATAAATAGTAGAGAAGACCCGGATGGCTCATTGGGTTGATTTGTAAGTATGTACATTGAATTTTTGAAGTCATGTTAAATTGATCACTTTTTTTGGGTTATTAAAATAAGTATCATTATCTTGTGTTTTAACTTCTACGGAAATGAGAAAAGCACATATATTATAAATTTTCAATTTTTTAAATCACATTCTTTCCTAGTTTTTAATATGACTTCATATTTGTATCTAGATTATAGAGGGAACATCAATTCAAACTCAATGGAAACCATATACATCTTGGCTTACATCCACAAGTTGCATGGTTTCATTGGGGTGCAACTTGGTTACACTCATATATCTCCATCTTAGACTAAAACTCAAGGTTACACTAAATTTTGATCATAAATTCATAACCTCATGGTTTTTCGGCTCATCATGATCCCATTTGATTCCCAACTCACCTTCTACATATTATTTATTTCAGTCTTGCAAAGAATGCAATTGTTTGTGATCATGTGTTTATGATCAAGGCTCTTGAATAATTGTTTCCCCTTAATGTTTAAGACTATTTAATGGTGAGTTTTTATTCTATCCATAATTTATATATCTTGTAGAAATCATGAATACTTATTGCTACTTGGTAATGAATATTTAAGCTAGGGCCACTAAAAAAAGGGACTAAAGTGATCATCCTTTTGGAGGGGAAAAAAAAGTGATTAAGGGATGCTTTTAATTCCCAAAGTGATTAAATTTTGACATGGCTTCATTCTTGTAGCTACCATTAGGGCCAACTCAATCATAACCTCATGGTTTTTTGGCTTGTCATGATTGCATTTGACACCAAAATCACCTTCTACATATTATTCATTTCAGTATTGGAAATAATGCAATTGTTTGTGATTATGTGTCTATGATCAAGGCTCTTGAATGATTGTTGCTCCTTAGTGTTTAAGACTATTTTCTCTATATGAAAGTTCTGCCTCCATTAGTCATCATTTGAAATCTATGTTTTTAATCTCATCACATTTATTTGATGTGATTACCTTATATTGTTCACATGAGATCTTCACTTGCATTCCATAGTCACAATAAGGTCCTTTTGGACAACAAATTTCCCTCATACTTATGACCACTATGTTAACATATCTAGAATTTTTTATGAGATTGTTGCCCTCATGTCTTTTGATTTTGCATTGATACTCAAACCTTTTTATGCCCTTCTATGACAGCCAACATGCTACCCATTATGCCTCTTTGAGAATTCCTTTAAGACTATCCTCTCATGATATTTGATTGCACTTTTTCACAATCCTTTGACTATCCTCTCACAATTTTCTCTTGCAGTAAGTTTGTATTACAATAGGAAATATTCTATTGGAATATTTTCCTTATCATAGGTTGATTGATAAATATTCAAGCTGATCTTGGGGGATAACTATTGCTAGGATGTTCTTGACCTAAATGCTCTTCATTTTTCATGATTGGGAAATTAAGGCCTATGACAAGTTTTTTTTATGTAGTATTTTTAAAGTTATTATTGATATATTTATCTTGATATAAAAGACTCTCATCACCATGATGTTCATCTTGATATGTAAGTCTATCGTCATCATTTTCAAAGGGATTTATGGATTGATCAAAAAATGGGATTGATATTTTTTCCTCTGAAATTGGGTTAGATTTCTCAAAGGTTTGCATGGGTTTAGCCACTTATTAGTGTATCAAATAAATGGAAATATAATTTAGTATGATAGGCTTGGAAATTTCGTTCTAAGTGGATTCATTGATATATTTGCACCATATCAGCCTTTTAAGGGGGAACAAAAGAGTGCTTGCACCATAGGGTAGTGAAACTACACCACAAGGGAGTGCATTAAGCCATAGGATAGTGTTCTTGTGCCACAAGGAATTACACTTATGCCAAATAGGGAAGATCAAGCTTGAATGTGACAATACTACTCTTGATGTGCTTGTACGACTAGGAAATTCAGGTGCACCAGTAGTTTGATTACTTGCACCATGGATTAGGGTTAAGGTTTTGTCTTTAGTTACAATGCAAGTGCACTAGGGAAGGGTTCAAATTCACCAAAACTAAGAGCAAGTGTATTGTTTAATAAAGTGTCTTTCCTCTCATGATCTTTGAATGCACTTTTTATTGCTTCCCTTGGTGAAAGAGTATTATTGCATTCTTGTAGATATTTCTATCATTAATATTGTATTTTCAATATCTATGTCATGATATGCTTCTTCCCTACAATTTTGTCCAAAAAAATCCATGCTTTGTTTGCCTACAAGTTTAGTGAAAGTGTAAAGTTGCAAGGTAGTGTATTTTTTGTTTTTTTGTCATGCAATCAAACTGATAGTTCCAACATGTCTGGATGGGTAGGTTTACACTAGGAAAGGTCATGTTTTGCACCCCAGCATGCTAGAACATTCTAGGCTACATTGCACTGACGATTTCCCTTAAGAGACCAAAGTGCGAAAGGGCAGAAAAATTTGATGAGTTGTTACTCAAAACCATGGCACTTAAAAATATTTTATCTAAAGGCACATGATCACATAGGTCCCCTCTACAATAGCCTCTCTCAGTTTTTCATATCTTTGATCCATTTGCCTGTGGTGACGACTTTTTAGTTGATGGAAAAATTGTCAAATGTATGCAATGTAAAGTTACTAGGTGGTATAATTTTCATTATATTCATCATGTGACCAAACTGATAGTTCCAAAATGTATGTATGGGTAGGTTTATGCTAGGCATGGTCCTTTTTCCATCAATGACAAAGGGGTATATTGTTGGAAGAATAAGGATTTTTACATTGATGCATTTGTTGGCAACATGAGCATGTGGGATGAGCACAAATTGTATAGTCATGATTTGCAATGTTGTCATTGATGTCAACATTGTATACCAGTAAGATCACTATGCAAATTAGTTTGGATGCCTTGAACATGTTGAGGATGATAGTGAAAGATAATTTTAAAAGAAGGTTTGATCCAGTGATGGAAATAGTTGTGGAAATTGACTAAGTGTCAATTCAAGTGTTTTTATGTATAGGAGATCCGATATTTAGGTCTGTATTGGTCCACTAATGAAGATCTTTCTCTATGTTTCTAATGTAATTTTATTAGTTGCTAGAGGAACCTAATTCCATAGTTTCATCTTGTTTTGGATTTTGGTGTGGAAGTTAAGAGTAACAGAAGTTCATACTAATAGTTATAAGATTTTTCTATTTTAGTGCATATGTATTGATGTATCCTCACTTCCTTGTGGATTGGAATATGGCCTTGCAGTTTTACGAAAATATTGACAGGTGCTAGTAGATTATATATTCCAATTATCATATATTTTAGAGGTTTACATGTCTGAATGTGAGTATACAACTGGCAACCTTTTTTATTAAGTCATTAGTGGTGCCAACCTAATGAGCTTTATGTTTTGTGGAGTTTAATTATGTGTTAATCTATTATGTGGGTGTTATTTTAGGTCCATACTGACCTATTTCAAATTTTTATAAGGTTTGAATCTTGGCACTAAGCATGTGTAGAAAGATCTTGAGCCAACAAGCTACATTTTGCTTATTACATCGAATTAGGCCGACCTAATTGATGTTTTTGGTGAATAAAATATATATGAAGGACCTTTTTGATGTTTTATGAAGTAGAGACATGTGATAACATGTGTGGATTTGAATTGTGCAAATACAAAGCAGAGAAGAGTATTAATTTAGAATAGTATGAAGTGTGTGAAGTCACTATATTGAGCTTCAATGGACTTGTACTCTAGCATATTTTAGATGTAATTTGTAACAATTCAAATTTGGTTGTGTGCAACCACTCTCTTCTATCTTTATTTTCTCAATGGGAATTGAGTCCACCTATAGTGAGCACTTTTGTAATATACTATAACCGTTTATATTATATTGTGAGCTAATATTCATAATGGTTTTTCCCATTTTGGGTTTTCCATGTAAAAATATAGTGTTCATGTGCTATGTGATTTTGGTTGTTTTCATTCTTTCATTCATTACTGCAAATTGAATATGCTATGAGTATTGGATTTTTAAATGATCAAGTGGTTTAAAATAATATTGATCCACCCCCCCTCTCAATATTCAAGGTGTTCAACAAGAATAGCTATCAAAAATAGGATTTACTTAATCCTCTGTTGACAACGTTCAGGATAAAACTATATAATTTGATAATAGTGGTAAAATAATATTTCATTAATCAAAAAGATATAAGGCTATACAGCATTATATTTAGATAAAATTATACACTATATCCAATAAATTCATACAATCTTATTACAAAAAAGGCATATGGACATAAAATGTCACATATCAATAGTACAAAACATATGTTCAAAAATGCCACATAGGCATACAACAAACAACCCTAATACATAGTCATTTCCCACTAGGGGAAGGAAATGGATCATGTGTTTCCTTTAACTGTCAGCTGGATGGAGATGCAAGTGATTTTTTTGTCTTTTGAATGTGCTCACTCGTCCTCCTCTCTACACTTCTCTAGAGTTCAACTAATACAATAAAAAGTTTAGATGTTAATATATAAAAATTGAATTGTGGAATGACATATAATAGAAAAATCACTTACCACAAATAAATAATCATCATTCTCATTCACAACAGCATCACGTTGATGATCTAGCATGACAAGCACCTATAGCAAGTATCAAGATAGAAATTAAACTACATATGAGTATCATTAAAATTTTAAATAATAGACCAATAAATTAGAAAATATAATGTGAAATCTACTAATTTGTCACATACCTCAATCAGTGGATTATAACCTCATATTGTTGCACCAATTGCATGGTCCATCATGCCACAAACATTAGTAGGGTTATCTAATGTTAGTATCTAAAAATGAAATAAGAAATATGAAGTTTCAAACAATGTTCAACGCAATGCTCTTCACTCTCTCTTGTCATCTAGCCAAAGACTCTAAGCTCAAGGAATTCTACAAGGTACATCCTTGAATATTTTAAATTGGTCCCTTCACAATTATTGATGCAACTAGGTCAAAACAATGAAGGAAATTCATTCACGTTTAAAACATGATTCAATGGTAGTAACTATACATATAACTACAATATATGAATGCATGATACCTCCCACTTTGCATGTCATTTAACCATTCATTTTGTGAAATTTATAAAACCCTTAATTGATATATATATATATATATATATATATATATATATATATATATATATATATACTAGGAATATATATATATATGATTACAAGAAAATACTTGAGTAGATTAAGAATCATGACGAATGATTGGACAAGAGAATTGAACGATCAATAATAAGGACACACAAAGATACTATTTAGAATAAGAGAGGATACTATAGATCCGCTTTGGGATAGTAAAACAATGAAAAGGAACTAGGAATCACACTTAATAAATCAAAGGAGGGATAGAGACCTTTAAATACGGCTAGGTGGAAAAAACAAAGAAAATCATATCAAGGAATGAAAAAACCATACAAACAATCAATATGAGGATTATCCCACTGCAATCCTAAATCCTCTTTGAGATCTTGGAGGACCTCGAGGGAGAAAGCAAGAACGAAGGATTATTCATGTGAACAACACAAGTGTAGGAGAACTCACAATACACATTGCAATGGCATGAAGGAATATATTTGAGGTAGAATGTCAGATTCTTGGAAGAGAGTAAGATAAAACAAATAAGAATATTATTCAAGACAAAGATAAGAGGCATGGAGGAGGCTATCATTAAGATAATTGGGACAAAAAATGGATAGACAAGCACATCCATGATGAAAGGATTTACAAAATCTTCTTGACCAACCTAGTGTAACTAAAAGGAAGGAAAAGTTGGGGATGAGTGGAGACTAATAACCTAATTAGTTTAGAAAATAAAGAAGCAATGAGCAAGGAAATATCCTCAATAAACAAAAAAACCCTAGTTTGGAAAGATTGTTGACATATTTTATGTAATTGCAATTTTAAATAAAAAAGTGTCTATGTAGAGATTGGTATTATTTAGAGAAGTTGTGGAAAGGAGGAACATGAAAGTGTTTATGTCTAGTGCTTTAGAAGTATTTTGTGTATGATTCTTCTAATCTATATTATATTTGATAAATTTGTAACAAGCAAGTTTAAGGTCTTAATGTTTTAAACTTAAATTTTTACTACAGGAATAAAAGCATTCAACCATAATAAGACTAGAAATGCATTAGTAATTCATGTTTCTTTTTTGTTGAGTGAATTTTCTATAGATCATCTTAAATATGGTTAGTTGAATGAGGATTCACATCAAGATTTGGATGACCATGAAACTAAAAGGATTTTTTAGCAAAGAAAGCTAGGTCATTTTTATTCAAAATCAAATTAAGGAAAATTAAGCCCTAAGGATCCATATAGAACCTCAGAGGATAGATGCATTAAAGAACAAAGTACAATTTTACAAAATCATATGGAATTGTGATAAAAAGAATAATCATATGGAATAGTGTTTTTCAATTACCAAAATTGTCTAACATTATTTTACAACACCATTAAATAGTAAAGGTTACCTAAATGAAATTTTCTCAAGGATGAGAATGGTGAGGTGTCGATGTCAAAGTTCCACCAGAAAACTATTTGATATCAAAAGTGTGTTATGAGACAATCATTCATATAAGGGTAAACTATTCACATGCAATACTAATTTCTTTAATACTGGTTACATACATGTGGATTCGACGACATAAACATATAGGGGTTCTACAAGAATGGTGTATGTAACATCAAAACTCCGACCCTAAATTCTCAACATATTCATTTTACTAATTTAGTTATTCTTACATTTCGGAATAAAATTTAATAAACAAAATTAAATGAACTTGCTAAAATTTACCTAAGTATCAATGTCAAATGTTTGACTCAACAAGGCATCTTTCATGACCATTTTCTCTACAGTTGATGTATCTTGTGTAGCTACATCTTGAGCACTCTCACCATCATACATGCAAATAGCACCACAAGAGTGACAAAAGTGTGCTAGAACTCTAAGCCTAGAAGACTTGCCCACATCAGGCTCTAATAGAGGCCTCACACAATGTGCAAGGCTATGATTAAGAAAGCTAATCAAGTCCAACATGTCCACCTCGATACTATCCTTTACAATGGAAGGAATGGTGACATGCTCCACCATAGGTTTAGCCAAGGGTCTTGGTGCCAGCTACAAATTGCATCATGCACCTAGTCTATCATGTGTGGAGCCCCCACCTCTATATTGAAAGTATAAATAGTCAAAATAATTTCACATCTTATTGAGGATAAACTCACAATAGAGTTCCCTCAAAAAATATTGTGGTACCTCATAGTTATTGCATGGAGGTTGGTCAAAAACCATCCACCATCACTCCCAAAACTTATTTTTAATTAATTCATGATGGCACTAATGGATGGGGAACCTCTTGCATGCAAGTGATAAAGGTGCATTGGTTCGTAGGTCTATGAAAAGGGCACACAAGTTGGATTTATTTATTTTTTATTTCTTCACTTGTGCATAGGAAAGTCCACTTGCATAAAATAATTTTAATTCCTCACTCTTATTCGTCCAAAAATTATTTTTTCACTCATTGCTCCTACATGAGATACAATCGACTTTAGGGATTCAACAATGCCTCTCCTATAAAGGTGGGTTATAGCATGTTCATTTAATATTGCAATCAATTGTTCAAGCTCTCTTTTGTTGTTTTCTATTTGATTTAAAACATTTTTTTGAGTTCCTATAGGATGTCTATGAATTGAGGGAGGGGTTTGATGTTCTTGTATGGGATGGATTTTGTGAGGAGGTGATTGTGAATTATCAATATTTGGAGGTGGAGATTGATTTTCAAGAAATTAAAAAAAATTTTGATCAATTTGAAACTAAAAAACCATAAATAAATACCTCTTCCACCTTTACGACGTCTTGGTGCCATCCTCACGAAGAATCACAAGATGAGAGTGTAAAAAATGAAGAAATTTTGGCAACCACAAGTTGTAGAGGTCAAAAGAACCAAATGAAGTCGCGGCCAAGGCACAAAATAATGATTTTCTATTGGATTTTTTTAACTTTCTTTTATATTTGGTGAGCACCAAATTTGGCGCTCTCCAAATTCGGCATACGCAAAATAGGATTTTTTGGATTTTTTCAATTTGGCACTTTTTTATGTCACAAATTGGTGTAATTACCCATATGACTTCAAGGAAGACATTGAAGGGTGGTGAGCTACAACACTTTGTGATTTCATCATTCCTTCCTCTATTTTATCCATTTTTAGCATTAACATTGCCATTGTGGAAGTGGAAACACTTACACGGGGTTTGACTAAGGCAAGCCCCTAAATGGCACAACATTTTCCCTCTCTTTGAATGTGGAGGTTTTAGGTTTGAAGAGGATTAAAAGAAGCTTAAAGGAAAAAATTCCATCGTTGCAATTGAAGCCCTACATCTTGTCTACTCATAGAAATTCATTTATATAATTATTCGATAGTGTTCTGACAACTTTGCAAACAAAAATGGAAATCTCAGATCTATCATCAGAGGACCTCAAAAATAGAGTAGGAAAGGTGTACAAGGACACATACACCCTAGGTTGACTCTTTCCTTTTATTTAGATTAATACCAATTTTTTTGGGTAGGTACACAGTCCTCTACACTTCCTAGATATGCTTGCAAGTTATTGTTTCAGCTTGTTAATCATCAAGATATTATGATTTTCATACTAAGGTACATTGTTGAATTAGGTAAATCATAGAAAATCAATTTAAATCCATTTATAAGGCTTAAAATGATCAAATCTAGGTCTGATTGACTCACCTTTATGGTTTAAAGTCAATCTAAACACCTTGTTGATTTGCATCCTAATGTACCTTTGAAAAAGGTGCAAAAATTCATCCTAGGTTTTATGCATTAAACTTAGGGTTCACTTTTTCTTATGTTACATTTTGGTGAAGCTGACCTATTTATATTACATACCTTTTGATATTCATCCTAGATGTAAGTTTTGTATTGCATTGTTTTGCATTTCTCATCTAGGGTTTCATTTTTGCATCATAAAGTATAAAAATTCAAAATCTTTGCATCTCATATTGCATCATAAGTTTCATTAGGGTTTATTTAAGTCATTTAGGTCAGATCTACATTCAAAATTGCATTCAAAATTTCTCTTTATTGTTGTATATTTACATTTGATTCATATTGTCTTAAATTGTGAAAATTTTGGAAACATATTCACTTGCAAACCTGTTTGCACACAAAAGAAGAACCTTTAGATAGTATAATAAACATTCAAATTTTGAATTTTTAGAACACCTATCAAGGATTTAGACACCCTTGGGAACCTTTGTCCTCATACACTTGCATCAACAAACTTTTTCACACATCTTATCTTTGGGTCTTTGGTATGTTTGTGCTTGCATATCTCTAAATTGGAATCCTTAATTGTATGTATTTAGGCATCTTTCATATATTTCACAAAGTGAAAAACATTTCATTATCTAATTTCAAAATTATATCAAAATCATCATTTTTAGGTTGTGGTATCTTATAATTAGTCAATTATTGCATTTTAGATCTAGAAATTGTAATCAAAATTGTCAAAACATATTCCACATTGTTTCACACTTGAATTTGGCATCAAATTGGAATAAATTCAACAAAATCTAGAGAAAAAAATCACTGATAAACCTATTTGCAAGCAGACCCAAAATCCTTTAGCAATGCCTTACACAATCAAACTTATAAATTTCAAAAACCATGTCTAGGACATAGATGCCCTTGGGTGCCTCTGTCTTGTTTGGGCACCTTTGTCTTGATATTTTTGGCTTAAATTTTTGTGACAAATCTCTCTTAGAGTCCTTTGTCTAGATCTTATGTCCGTTTTTCAATTTTCTTAATTATATAACTCTTTCATTTTGATCATTTAATTCATAAGGCAAGTAACATGTTTCCTTTTCAAAGGTGTGGTTTTGATATGGTAATGCATGGCTTATATAATTATAATCTCCCACTTATGATTACAATCAAGGGAAATGAAATGAATTCATTGACAAGCATGTTAGTCATTCTCCCAATATCTCTCCTAATTTGGAGAGTATCTTAGCATAAGAGAATTAAATCATTGACACATTTCTTAATATCACTTTGCCTAATCTTCATTCATCTCCCAACATCTCTCTTGCTTGTGAGAATTTTTGGTGCAAGAGGATGAAATCATAGATAATCATGACAATCATAGTTATTATTCTCTTGATACCTCATGTACTTGTGAAGAAGGTATCTTGGTGTTAGAGGATCCAATCATTGAGCATCATGAGAATCTTGTTTTCTTTTCTCCCAATACCTCTCCTACTTGGGAAGATATTGTGGCATAGGAGGATGAAGATAGTAAGAAGGATTACATAGATAAAGATGCTAGGGTGACCTTAGATCCCCCTCGATAGAAGATCATCAACAAGAATTCAAATCTATTGAGGTTGTGAACACACAATTGGCTATTAGATCTCATTGATTATTGGACCTCTTAAACTCCTTTTGGACCTCCTAAAAGTCCTCTAATTATTGGACCTCCTAAACCTCATGTCCATATCCTAAACTTTACAAAGCAATTTATTAGTAATCATATGTCGCAACAACCAAGTTATCATACTATAGCTCATACATATAACACTAGAAATAATAAGCAACCAAAACGAACTCCAACATCCATCACATTGCCTCAACCATATCTCCCACCCACATCTAACATTCTATAGCATAGGTAAATAATTTTACCTTGTTGAGAAACTTCGTAACACTCCTGCTAAGATATCCTTGTGGGATTTGATTCAAACATCACCTGTTGACCATGGCATGCTTTAAAATTATTTGCATAAATTTTTTATCCCTCCTAGTGCGAAACAAAATGATGTAGCAACCTTAATTAAGGGTATGAATTTAGGTAATTTGGATATTATCTTTCATCAAAATGGGTTGCCCCCTTTGGAAATGCAGAAACAAAATGATGCCTTGATGATAATGGCTATTATTAATAGGGTTGGTATTAGATGTACCCTTATTGACAATGGTTCAGGGCTTAATGTTTGTAGTGTTCATCTTTTGGATAAAATTGGAGTGGACAAAACTTTAATTCAACCCAATGATTTGTCGATCAAAGGTTTTGATAACATGTGAAGACAACTACTTGGTGTGATTCCATTACCTATTAAAGTTGGTAAGGTTGTGTTACAAACTACCATCCATGTCATGCCCCCTAATCTTTCATATAATCTTCTTTTGGGTAGACCATGAATTCATAAGATGAAAGGAGTGCCTTCAATGCTTCATTATTTAATGAAATACACTTAGAAAAATAAGGTTTACATGATAAAAGTTGATCCTAAATCTTAACATTGTTTACAAATTGAAATAGGAATGAAGAATCCTCTTCGAACATTGACACCAACTACAAAAGTGGAACCTTTACAAGTTGAGGAAAAAGATGAGTGTCTTTCATCAATGAAAAATTTGTTAGATGATGAATGGGGATCATTATATTTCATACCTACATTCATGGGGAATACAAGATTACACAATCAAAATCAAGAAAATAGGAAGAAGCCACAATGATATCAACACAATCTATTATGAGTCATCAAAAGCATCTAAATCTATAATTTCTAGCAATGAGGAAAACACAAATTACATATCCACATATGATGAAAGTGATTATAAAATACCACCTTCTTCAAAAGAAATGGAAGCCATTTATGGAAGAGGTTATGAACTTTTAAAACAACTTGGCTATAATGGAAAAAGGTGTGGTATAAAAGAGCAAGGTATCTATGTCCCCATAGATCCTAACATGCAAGAAACAACAAGAGGTCTTGGATGTTATCCTTTAAAAATAAAAAATAAAACATCAAAAGGACCTTCACTTAATCATAAAAGAGACAAATAGAATTATTTGTTTCTCCTTGCCATGTAGTAGTTGTAGTATCACACAATACTCACTACTATGCATGGGGGTATAAACTTGGCTTTATGCAATAATATTTCATTTTTGTGAGGAGTAGCATATCATCATTCATGTTGGCTCACCTTTGTCCCTAGACTTTGTGAGAAAGGGGTTAGGTAGCCTTGTGTTGGGTGCATTCCTTCTAGCAAGGGATCCCTTTGTTTCTCCTGAAAAAGCTAGTGTAGCAAGTACACTAACATTTTAAGGAGGTAAATATAGTCCCTCACTCATTATTTGCATGTGAATGGTCTTTTTTTTGTGATGATAGCATACATCTCCTAGAAAGTGTAATCTTGTCAATGAAAGTAGGGTCTTCTTGCTTTATGTGAAGTGTCTCCTTTGTGGTGATATTGGGCTTGATATACCCTAAGAGTGTGACCTTTCTTGGCATATGACACTCCCCTTGGTGGTTATGCTATGGTTACTATACCCTAAAGCATGAGTTTCTATTCCATAACTTGTCCTCTCTTAGTGGTGTCATATGGGATATTCCCTAAGTTGTGACCTTTCATGTATTGAGCAAAGCCCCTTTGTTGTTGTTGTAAATCACCTTTTGTGGTGGTGTTGTTATAACACCCTTTGAGGCTTTAGCCTTATCTTATCATCGTTTGTTCACCCCATGAGGCAAGTTTTGTTCATCCCTCGATACATTAAAACTTGTGCACCCTCTAAGGTGATTTTTGTTCATCCCCCGATACATTAAACTTTGTGCACCCCCTAAGGTGAGTTTTGTTCATCCCTCGAGACATTATACTTTGTGCACCCCCGGAGGTGAGTTTTTTTTGTCCCCCATGATGTTAAAATTTGTGCACCCCCAAAGGTGTTTTTATGTCCTCCCTAAAGTGAGATGTGTCATAACCCAATATGACAAATTTAATTATTAAGGAAATTCAGTATGTTGAGAAAATTTTGATATTTCGAAGTCTTATTTAATGGATAAGAAAATCCACTTCATTTAAACAATTGATTCTTGAAATAAAAGTCTGTTTCTATTTAAAATTTGATATATGAACACCTAAGCATCTATAAATAAACATATATATAAATACTAAATAATGTACATTGTGAGTGAATGTATATGGATATCAATATATATATATATATATACATTTCTATTTCTTAAAAATTGAATTTTAAACCGATATTATCACTATCGTTTGGATGGAATTTAAATAACAAATCATGATAAATCTTAACAGGTTGTGGCCTATACCTAATTTAAGGCAAATATTCAACCTTTATGAGTGGGCGGAAAAACAATTAATGCCATTATGAGTGAAACATCCCAAAGATCATTCACATAGGTAAGAAAGAATCTTTTTTACCATTTCAAAAAGAGGGAAAAAGATCATGGAGATAGCGACGAAAAGAAGAGCAAGCAAGTGAATCAGGTGAGAGAGGAAACACTAGAGAAAGCGTAGGAAAAAGCTTGATTTTGAGGTAACTCGATTTCATTTGAGAATATGATAGAGTTTCTATTATTATCTCTCAATACTTGTAGTCTTCTTTCCATTTTCTTGAATCATAATAACAATAATGGTAAAATATTTTCTATCTACAAATGAACACGGCTTGAGCCTGGTTGAAAATGTAGAATCGACCCCATTTCAGGTTGCATGGCCTATCGACCACCTTTGCATAGATGATCCCTATTCCTTATTTCCATATCAGCTAGCTAGTCGAGCATGGCCAAGGAAAGGTAGCCATGGTAAATATTGATTGTTACCATAGTTCTTGCATGTATATGCCCCGCCATTTTTATGGCTATCGAATTTAAATCCGATTTGTAGTTTTTTTGAGTTATGTGAAATAATGTAGAGAATCATTTATCATTCCATAGGGAATGACTTAGATAACTTTGTATCTTTTCTTTTAAATATTTGTTGTTCATATCGGATAGGCCAAGAATAAGAATAGGCTTCAAGCCTAAAGCCATATAAATTCATTGATATAGCATGCATAAGACGACATCATTCATTACAAATGATGAACAAACAAAGTAATCGTCCTTTATATCCTTGTATGATTCAATCTGTGGGATTGATGGGCTACATTTAAAATGCTTATAGATACATTCTTGCATGTAGAAAAATGTGATTGAATATATATATATATATATATATATATATATATATATATATATATATGTCATTTATGGGCATTCTTTGAATTCAACCTTGGAATGGTTAAGGTAATATTGTAACAAAAATTTAAGGAATAGGTGATACTTGGGGTGACCAAAGACCTGATCACTCATACTTCTCTTGATGAACTTAGAAAACATGGGTTCTTTCTTAGAACTTTGGAAACTAGTAAAAAAATTATTCTCGACTTAATAATTGCTTGGGGTTTCACAACGACAAGCATGTTATTTAATAGTACTTATATTTTGCATAAAGGATATCATTATCGATTATATGTTGAAATCCCTGAATGATGGATATTCTGATCCATGTATGAAGTAATGGTTAGCCTGATTCTAATAAAGAAATTCTAATGGAATGGAAACTTGCAAACTCTTTTATTTAAGATATTGTTGTTATTGTTAGTATGAGATTATTTGTAAACAACATTGTTTTGCTATAAACATGTGAATGCTTATTTGTAAACAACATTTTTCTGTTATAAACGTGTGAATGTTTATTTGCAAACAACATTATTTTGTAACTGTTTAGCTAAAACATCATTGTTCTATTATAAACAGTCAGTGTTTATTTACAAACAACATGGTTCTATAATTGTTTAGCTGAAATAGCATTGTTTTGTTATAAATAGTGAGTTTTTATTTGTAAACAATATTGTTTTGTAATTGTTTAGTTGAAATAACATTGTTATGTTATAAACAATGAGAATGTTTATTTGTAAACAACATTGTTATGTTATAAACATGTCAATGTTTATTTGCAAACAACATTGTTTTGTAACTATTTAGTTGTAAACAACACTGTTTTGTTAAACAAAATGATTTTTTATTTGTAAACAACATCATTTGAATATCACAACTTGGTTTGATACAAATAGCACAACAATATGTGAGAAACTATTAAAATAGACTTGTTCTAGTTTCATTTATTTCTTGAATTTTTGACAAACGAAATCTCAAAAAGGAACATTATTTAAATGTTAGCAATTTGATGTAATGATTTTTATTTCAGAATGTATGCACAAATTTATAACTTAAGTTGGCACATATATGTGTATGCACATAGACCCTCATCTATGTACATACACATACTTGTGACATGCCTTCTTTTTTTACTTTTGAATTCATTCTTAAATGGATAATGATTTATGTTGAATGTAATCACGAGTCATGTGTATGATATGTCTGGATAATGTATAGATCAGTTCCATTTGAATCATTCTTCTAGATTTATTAAGTTATGGAAAAAAAGAGACTGAATTACTTTTCCATGGAGATGGGTGTAAGGAATACTCCCTTGATTGGATTGAACAGAAGCACCTAAGTAAACTAGAGAACCTCAAGGTAGATGTTGCTAGAGGGTAGATAGTTTCTCTATCCAAAAACCTATCTCTTGAATTTGCAACTCACTTTTGAATGAGCTTGTGAATAACCTATCTAATATTAGATGTCACACCAATCACGTCAGATGGAAGGGGACCTAGCTTCATTGTTGATGTAAGCCCACTTTGAGAGTTAAGCTCCAAATGGTGGATAGCAATTGAGTAGATACTGCATTCAAATGTATTAAGATGAATTGCTATGTGTTCCAAAGGTGTCTACCTAGCAATATATTATTATCCACTCAATCTAGATAAGGTAGATTTGGACTGGATAGAAAGGGTCATTAGGGTAATGAACCTCAAACTCTTAATGTAATTTTTAATCTTCTCTTTAGACTATAATAGAAAATGAGATGAATACTAAAGGTTGTATCAAGAGAATGCTTATGAACCTTTATATATTTATGTAAACGAAATGTTGCTGGTCACATGCCTAGATGTCTTTGAAGATTTGTTCTAGAGATGGAATGATTGTTGGATAGAATTTTGACTATGATTCTTCATCTAAGAAAGGTAATGTGGTATACAATTACTTACTTAAGAATGCATACTCATATATATACCCATATATATGTATATACATACATACATGAGCTATACCTTCTTTATATAATATTGCATATTTTATTCACTTTCATGCTTGTACTTGTGTGTTCTTACATTTGATCCACTTCATCACTTGATATGTACTTATGAAAATATTGTTGGATGATTTGCATGCAATTAGTCATGTTATCTTGTTAGAAAATGATTACTTGCAAGGATTACTTGTTGTTAAAGAAATGATGGACTTAAAAATGTTGACGGTAATCTAACATGAAGTCTTCATGACTGTTTTTGTATGAGCACAAACATCAAGAATGATGACATTTTTGGTGTGAATTATGTGATGATCATGTTATGATTGATGATGATATGACTTACTACACATTCAATTACTCCTATTCAGTATTGCATTTCTAGAATTCCTCATGTTAGGTTTGGGTATTCTTTGATGGACTAAAGAATTCCATGGAAGTGTTTCACTTTGTGGTAGGGCATAAATACACTCTCACAATGTTCTCACCCTCAAGTTAGTCAAAGAAGTTCAAAGCCAAAGATATCCTATCAGGAAAGCACAAGTGTTAAGTATATTGTGTAGTTTGTTATCGACCAAGAGGTCTAATGTAAGGGAAGTATTCCCATATGACTTTTCCTTATAAAAGGCACATGTACTTTAAATTAATATTTCAATATAATTCTTTATCTTTTTCTTGTGCATTGGACATGTGTCATCCTTGTATGTGTGATGATGTGTAAATTGTGTTTTTAATTAAGCTTAATTTACAGAGGTTATTACATTTGGTATCGGAGGTTAATGTTCAATGCTAGGGCCTTGATTTCACCTTGCTCAGTTGCAACACTTGATCGCACAAACCTCCTAAAGGTGCTTAGTGTGTGATGCGTAATAAATTTGGTATGTGTGTTTGTGTAAAGAGAGTCTTTTGGAAATTTTACACTTGATAGGAGAGTGATGATGTCCCTTGACTTAGATTTCTTAGAAGCGATAATCAGTCGCTCTAAGCGTAGTGCCCTTAGTACATAAACATGTCATTAGGAAGACCAATTTTGATCAATGTTTGAGTTGCAAACCATCCTAAAATTTTTGAGTGCATGACCTAAGTCCTTGTGTGTCTTAAAAGGCATCACTTGGGAAATTTTGATAAATGATTGCATACCTTATCCATATGATGGACCTGCATGATTGATGTCTTGTCCTTTTTTTATATAGTTGTTGCCTCGTATATGTTGAACTTTCTAGATAAGATTTGTTTGTGTAATTTTTGGTCCTCCTAGATGTTAGGAGCCACTAATTATGGTATTTACTCATAAAGATCCTACAAGAGAAGGTATCATGAATGGTGACCCAAAATATTTCTAAGATGTTTCTTAATTTGAACACAACATGAGTAAACTAAATATATTTTTTATTATGATATTTCCTTTTTAACGAGAAGGCATATTGAAAACTAGATCAAGATGAAGTCAAAATTTTGGTCTTCAAGGCTACATTAAAATGCCTGAAATGAAAACTTATGTTGCATTAAAACTTTCATAGTTCCTTTTTTTTAAAATATGTTTGTAGAAATGAGCATAAGTATGCATGATAAATTAAGAAGGAATTGAATGCATGTAGACATCCTAAGGTTATCTATTACATGAAAATAAAATAGTCAAATAGAAGAGCTTATGCATGTCATACTAACTATGCATTAAATTCTAAGAGTTGTTCCAATTTTTGCATGGTGCATACTAATATGAAAGGAGCCATGTGTTGCATGATAACAAGAATGCATGAGATGATTAGAACATTATTATTGCTTAAGTCATTGATGTGCATGTTACCCCACTCTTATAAGAATTAATATTTGTATTCATGAATAAAATGATGAAATCTATGAGAGATTGACCTAGTAGGTCATCCATAATGATGACATATTTCCTTAGATTGAATTTTCATAATGTGTGTGTAATTGATGTCTAGTAGCATCTTGAGAAAGTGGATATGGGTCCAATGAGTTATTTTGTTCCTATGGGTATGGTTGGATAGCCTATATTTCTTAATGAGATATTGTGTGGTAGAAATGAAACTACCTCATATGCAACCTTCTTGTGAATTGTGATGATTAAATGACCCTACCTTGCAAGCAGGGGTAGCTAAGTTGTAATGTAAATTGAAGACCCTCGAGTCTGGGGACTTTGATATGTTAAGATACATAAGCATTTGGATGTCATGATATCAGGATTGTGATAGTGATTTGAGATGTAGAATGTGTAGACCCTTAAGTGGGTAGTTATTGCATGACTAAATGAAATTTCATCTCTTGCATAAGACAATATGTTTTCTTTTGTTTAGTACCATTGCATGGCTTGTCCTTGAGCTTGTAAACAAGTGACTTTATGCTATGAGTCTTCCCATCTTGAAATAATATGCTTTATATCATTGATGTAAAAATTGAATTGATTAAGAGGCAATTGAATGCCAAGTCAAACTTTTACATTTGGAAATGAATAGACATATGAAGCTATGATAGAAAATAGTTGTGTAGAATTTTTCTTTATTCATAATGTCAAATAGATGGGTATAATACATTCAAAATTCCTAATGTTATGATTAATGGATTGAATTGACTCCTACACATAATGTGGAAATCCTCTTTCATATGACTTCTTGCATTACATTGAAAATAAATGTTTGAGTATGGAAAATGAATGAAAGCATGTATGTATGTATGGAACCATTGCATGAACATGAGAAACTAGGAATTGAATGATTTGTGAATGGAATTGAATATGTTCTCTGGCACACCTAGGATGAAAGGTGGCATGTAACTCTCCACTCCCTCTATGTGATTACTATGGATACACAGACACATGAAGAGTTTCGAATTGATGATTTATTTGATTCCTTTGATGAAAATGTTCCTATGTTGTAAGGACCACCCTTTGTACTTATGTTTTTCTTTTGAACTGATTAGTCACCAATTCTTTGATGATCAAATTTGTGAACATTGTCTGTACTTGATTCACTATTGGAATTGTCAACATTTTTTGACTTAGAGTTGAGTTTGGTGACTCTCCTCTTCTAATTTTATTCTCGAATTTTCTAGTGACTATTCCAAATGTTTGACACTGTTGGTCCTATATCATGTTAAGTGTAGTAACCTATCGAGTTCGCCATGAAAAATGGAAAAATTTCAAGGGAGTAAATTGTGGAGAAATGTAACGATCTTGACTATTATCATGATTGAATTTGACTTGCAACCTTGTGAATGAGTGGCATGTGTGATGCCACGAATGATAAAAGAAATAGCATGCATTGTATGATATCCATTGAGAAGGCTTAAATTTCTCTAACTGATTGACACTATCGTATTCTCTCTATTCATGCATGATGTGCTAAATTAAGAAAGAGTTGTTTTATTTATAAGTATATATGTTGATATACTTGAGTGGTTTTATCTTTTGAGATGGGTGCCAAATTTGGAAAAATAGAGAAGGGTGATCCTCTTTTTAGGATCTTCCCATTTATTTCAAGTGTTTTGTCCAAATCCCAAACCATTGAAAAAGATGGTTAGCCTAGCAAAATTTATTGCTATAATTCTCTACCACATCCTGTAAATAATATATTGCTATATCATAGATGTATTTATGCATGTAGATATTACGAGCATGCACTAGATTCCCCCTACCCCAAATATTTTGAGGTAGCTAGGGACTTCATGCAGGGATGGTAGATCTTTGAGTAGGAAGAACTCCATGGAAATATAATCACCATGACTAGGTGGAAAAGCACCCAAATCATGTTATCATCTTTTGACTAGCCATGAGTGGATTGATAGTTAGTAACGATTGATAGTCAGTGACTAGCCACGTGTGGATTGATAGTCAGGGATTTCACAAATTATGTTTTGCATACCATTACTTGATTACTACTTGTATGATGCACTATCACTAGTATGAGTGTTGTGCTTGTAACATATTAATATACAAATGATACAATTGCATATGAGAAGATGTAACAGGTATGAATTTATTTTGCATCTTGTGATTAAATCTATTGGAGCGATTATTGTTAATTTTGACTCATATACATTGACGACCTTGGAACGTAAATGAGTCTCTCTATGAGAATGAATTTTTAAGGGCAATATACCTTGGACAATGGGAGAATGTGTATGGGTGGTCTATGGATGCACAGGAGTATCATCTATGAAAGAAGTTATGTGGATGAAATTTTCTACTTCCACTTTTATATGATCGAGGTATAATCTAGTGAAAGATAATTATATTTTGGAATTGTAGACTTTTCTTTAAAATATTGAATTTTCTATGAGGTTCTAATAATTGCACAAGCTAGAAATAACACGTGTAAAAGGAAAGATGAGAACATTAAAAAGAAAACACGAGCAACCTACCCAAACCAATCAAATTAAAAAGGTGTGGTAAGCACAAGTATACATGTGTGTGAATATGATTATGAAATATGAAATTGTAGAAAAAATGTTTCTATTGCTTAAGTAATGAGATGGTTACATCTTAATTGGATAAGAAGAAACGTTAAGACTAATTCCTGAATCTGATTTTGGATTTTGGGTACTAACATGGACTAAAGTGAAATTTTGTTTCCATGAGTGCCATAGAAAGATCAACACTTTCATGAGGGTGATAATATTTTTGGAGAAGAGGTAAACTAGCTTTGTAAAGTTGAAAGGTAGTAATGGAATACACACACGCACCTAGGAATTGATGCATGAATGTTTTGATATTTAGTGTGATTCTCTTATTCTGAATGAGCATACTTCCCTTATCTTGAATGTGCATGTTTGTACAAAAAAATTGAATGCATTGGTTGATGAAAATGTTTACCATGTCTTGTATGAGTCTTGATGACCATGTTTTGGATATAATGATAAACAAAATGGAAAGTATTTTTTGGCAAGGTGTGGTGCCTCAATTACTTCAGTGGTTACTAAGTAATACATCAGAACGGTGTCTATTCCAAGAGGGGAAGGATGTCATAACCCAATTTTTAATTTCATTTAAATTATAATATGAAAAATTGAATTATTAAGGAAATTCAGTACGTTGAGTGAAAATTTTGATATTTTGAAAAGGCTTATTTAATGGATAAGAAAAGCCACTTCATTTAAATAATTGATGCTTGAAATAAAAGATCATTTCTATTTAAAATTTGATATATGAACACATATAAATAAACATATATAGATACTAAAGAATGTACATATGTGAGTGAATGTTTATGAATATCAATATATATACATATACATATATATTTATATTTCTTAACAATTGAATTTGAAACCAATATTATCACTATCGAATTGATGGAATTTAAACAACAAATCATGAGAAATTTTAAGAGGTCATGGCCTATACAAAATTTAAGGAAAATATTCAAACTTTATGAGTGGGCAGAAAAAAAATTAATGCCATTATGAGTGAAATGGCCCAAAGATCATGTGCACTAAGAAAGAATATTTTATACCATTTTGGAAAGAGGAAAAAAAATCATGGAGATAGTGATAGTGGTGATGAGAAGAGAAAGCAAGTGAATTGGGTGAGAGAGGAAACAACAAAGCAAGCTTAAGAAAAAGCTCGATTTTGAGGTAACTCGATTTCATTTGAGAATATGATAGATTTTCCAGTATTATCTCTTCAATACTTGCAATCTTCTTTCCATTTTGTCGAATCTCAATAGAAATAATGGTAAAATATTTTTTGTTTGCAAATGAACATGGCTTGAGCCTAGTTGAAAATGTAGAATCGACCCCATTTTAGGTTGCATGGCCTATCGACCACCTTTACATAGATGATTCTTATGCCTTATTGCCATATTGGCTAGCTAGTTGAGCATGGTCAAGGCAAGGTAATTATGGTTAATATCGGTTGTCACCATAGTTATTGCATGTATATGCTCCACCATTTTTATGGCTATCAGATTTGAATCTAATTTGCAATGTTTTGAGTTATGTGAATCAATGTAGAGAATCGTTTATCGTTCCATAAGGAACAACTTAGAAAAATATATATCTTTTATTTTAAATATTTGTTGTTCATATTGGCTAGGTCGAGAATAAGAATATGATTCAAGCCTAAAGTCATATGAGTTCATTGTTGTAGCATGCATAAGATGACATCGTTCATTGCAAACGATGAACAAACAAAGTAATAGTCCTTTATATTCTTGTATGATTCGATCTATAGGATCGATGGGCTGCATTTAAAATGATTATAGATACATTCTTGCATATCAAAAATGTGATTGAATATATATATACACATGTATATATATATGCCATTTGTGGGAATTCATTGAATTTGGCCTTGGAGTGATTAAGGTAATACTATAATAGAAATGTAAGGAATAGTCGATCCCTGGAACGACCAGAGACCTGATCGCTCATACTTCTCTTGATGACCTTAGGAAACACGGGTTCTTTCTTAGAACACTAAAAACTACTAAAAAAATTATTCTTGACTTAGAAATTTCTTGGGGTTTCACAATGACAAGAATGTCGTTTAATAGTACTTATATTTTGTATAAATGATATCATTATCGATTATATGTTGAAACCCCTGAATGATGGACATTCTAATCCATGCATGAAGTAATGGTTAGCCTGATTCTGATAAAGAAATTATAATGACACATAAACTTGCAAACTATTTTATTTAAGATATTGTTGTTATTGTTAGTATGAGATTATTTGTAAACAAAATCCTTATGTTATAAACATGTGGATATTTATTTATAAACAACATTGTTATGTTATAAATATGTGAATGTTTATTTGCAAACAACATTGTTCTATAATTATTTAGCTGAAACAACATTTTTGTTTTGCTAGATAAATCGCTGCTAAGGGGCAACGCCCTATATTGCTTTCAAAAATGAGGAGTTTACATTAAAATGGACATCAAAGAGTGATTGAGTGGTGGCCTTGTCTGACAAAATGGCCATTACCATTAAACTCCTAATACCTTCCTACTAACCAACCTTGCCCAATGATCAATGCTTTAACAAAATACAAAAAAGCCTGGAAATTTACACAGGCACTACATTTTTAGACACGAGATTGACTGAAAAACCTAAGCCCTTATAACGAACTGGATTTGTTAAAATTATTTAAGACCTCGACATGTTAGACATCATCAAGCTTCTTCTTCTTCCTCAAAGTCTTCTGATTCCACCTGCTTCATGTATGTTAAATAGTTATTTAGCTGAAACAACATTCTTCTATTATAAGCAGTGAGTGTTTATTTGCAAACAACATGGTTATGTAGTTGTTTAGCTAAAACAACATTGTTTTGTTATAAACAGTGAGTGTTTATTTGTGAACAACATTGTTATGTAATTGTTTAAATAAAACAACATTGTCCTCTTATAAGCATGTAAATGATTATTTTCAAACAACTTCATTATGTAACTGTTTAGTTGTAAATAACACTATTCTGTTAAAAATAGTGAGTGTTTATTTGTAAACAACACCATTTGAATATCACAACGTGGTTTTGATACAAATGACACAATAGTATATGAGAAACTATTAAAATATATTTATTCTAGATTCATTTGTTTCTTGAATTTCTGACAAACGAAATGTCAAAAAGGAACATTATTTAAATCTTAGCAATCTGATTTAATGGTTTTTATTTCAGAATGTATGCACAAATGTATAACTTAAGTTGGCACATACACCCTCATCTATGTACATACACATACTTGTGACATACCTTCTTTTGTTACTTTTGAATTCATTCTTAAATGGATAATGATTTATGTTGAATGCAATCACAAGTCATGTGTATGATATGTCTAGATAATGTATAGATTAGTTCCATTTGAATCATTCTTCTAGATTTATTAAGTTATAAAAATAAGTAGACTGAATTACTTTTCTCTAGAGATGGGTGTAAGGAATATTCCCTTGTTTGGATTGAACAACACTTAAGTAGACTAGAGCACCTTAGGGTAGATGCTACTAGAGGGTAGATAGCTGGTCCATCCAAAAACCTATCTCTTGATGTTGTAACTCACTTTTTAATGAACTCGTGAATAACCTATCTAACATTATATGTCACACCAATCACTTCAAATAGAAGGGGATTTAGCTTCCTTGTTGATGTAAGCCAGCTTTGAGAGTTAAGCTCCAAAATGGTGGATAGAAATTGAGTAGATATTGCATTCAAATGTATTAAGATGAATTTCTATGTGTTGCAAAGGTGACTAGATAGCAATATATTATTATCCACTCAATACAGATAAGGTAGATTTGGATTGGATAGAAAGGGTCATTAGGGTAATGAACCTCAATCTCTTACTATCATTGTTAATCTTCTCTTTAGACCATAGTAGAAAATGAGATGAATACTAAAGTTTGTATTGAGAGAATGCTTATGAACCTCTATATATTTATGTAAATGAAATATTGTTGGCTGCATGCCTAGATATCTTTGAAGATTTTTTCTAGAGATGGAATGATTGCTAGAAAGAATTTTGACTAACTCTCCATGTAAGAAAGGTAATGCTTTCTCATAAATTTTATTGAACATGTTTCCTCATGATAATTGGATAGGAGGTAATTTGGTATGGAACTACTTACTTAAGAATGTATACTCATATATATACCCATATATATGTATATACATAAATACATGAGCTATACCTTCTTTATTTAATATTGCATATTTTATTCACTTCCATGCTTGTACTTGCATGTTCTTACATTTGATCCACTTCATTACTTGATATGTTCTTATGGAAAGATTTTTGGATGATTTTCATGCAAGTAGTCATGTTATCTTGTTAGAAAATTAGTAATTGCAAAGATTACTTCTTGTTTAAAGAAATGATGGACTTAGCAATGTTGACAGTAATATAACACAAAGTCTTCATGACTGTTTTTGTACGAGAACAAACATCAAGCATGATGATGTTTTTGGTGTGAATTATGTGATGATCATGTTATGATTGATGGTGATATGACTTACTACACATATTCCATTACTACTATTCAGTATTTCATTGCTATTCTTCCTCATGTTGGGCTCGGGTATTCTTCGATGGACTGAAGAATTATGGGGAAGTGTTTCACTTCACTATAGGGCAGAAATGCACTTGCACAATGTTCTCACCCTCAAGTTATTCAGATAAGTTCAAGGCCAAAGAGACCCTATCAGGAAGGCACAAGTGTTCAGTATATTGTGTAGTTTATTATCGACCAAGAGCTCTAATGCAAGGGAAATATTCCCATATGACTTTGGCTTATAAATGGTACAATGTACTTTAAATTAGTATTTCAATATAATTCTCTATCTTTTTATTGTTCATTGGAAACATTCCATCCTTGTATGTGTGATGATGTGTAAATTTGTGTTTTTAATTAAACTTAATTTACGGAGGTTATTACAAGCAAGATATTTCATGGGTTCAACATAATGGACCTTGTTTCTAGGTCATGGACTTGAGCACCACTTTTTAACATGGCCACCCAACATAACATAACTTGCTTACTAGTGGAGCCATGTATCTCATGAGTGATGTGGCATAACACAACTTGCTATTTCTCATGAGAGAATTCATTTTTTTGATGGATGATGTTTGGTATTTGAGACAATTTAAGATTAAGGTCTCTTTCCCTTATCGACTCAAACCCCCTTAGTATTGTAAACATCTAAAAATGTCCTAATTAATATCACACGCTTGATTTCAATATCCGTGGTCATTGGCTTCATGAGATAATCTACAACATTATCCAAAGTTTCAACCTTCTCAATCAAGACCTTACCATTCTCAAACATTTCTCGCACAAATTGATACTAAACATCAACATGCTTATTACAAGTATGATACATAGAATTTTTGGCTAAACATTTGGCACTCTAATTGCTACATTCAATCCTCACTATCCTACAATCAAATCCAATACCTTTACCAATTATTTTTAACCAAACCACCTCCTTAGAGGCATCTGTAGCAGCCATATACTCTAATTTTGTGGTGGAAAATGCAATTATAGGTTGTGTTTTACTCATTCAACTAATTGCACCTCCATACAAAGTAAAAACATAGCCACTAGTGGACCTTCGACTATCCAAGTCACTTTCCCAATCTACATCAACAAAACCCTGTATGTCCAATGACTTAACCACATCATCAGTACCATGATAAACCAAACAATAATTAGAAGTACCACACAAATATATAAGCAGTTGACCTCTTAACAAAAGTCCAATGCTCTCTACCAAGGTTAGACATAAACTTACTCAAAACTCCCACTACTTGGGCTACATTTGGTCTAGTGCAAACCATTGCATACATCAAACTACAAATGGCACTAGCATAAAGAACATTAGAATTCTCTTTAAAATCATCATCATAATTAGGACACATGTATAAACTCAACTTAGTACTAACTGGAAATGGAATATTTGCTAGTTTATAGTCATGCATACTAAACCTCTGCCAAATGGTATCAACATACTTACTCTAACTTAACCAATTCCTTTTATGAACCCAATCCCTATTGATCTCCATCCCAAGGATATATTTTGTAGCCCCCAAATCCTCCATATCAAATGTGCTAGAAAGTTGAGTCTTAAGCTCCCTAATCATCACCTTGTTGTTACCCATAAGTTCAACATGTCATCAACACACAAGACAATGATTAGTATATGATCATCAATAACCTTAATGTAAACACAATGATCCTCCTCACTCCTAACAAAACCCAACTTCAATGAAAAGGCATCAAACTTCTAGTACCACATCCTAGGTGACTATTTCAAACCATATAAAGATCTCTTTAACCTACAAACCGAGTGCTCTTTTTCTTTCACAACAAAACTGTCAAGCTGTCGTATATAAATTTCCTCAAGATCCCCATGCAAGAAAGTAGTTTTAACATCCATTTTCTCTATTTAAAAATTATAAGCAACAACAATAGATAATAGGAATCTAATAGAAGTTAACTTAGTAACAAGAGAGAAAATTTCACCAAAATCAACTCCCTCTCTTTGGGAGTAGCCCTTAGCCACCAATTTGGCCTTGTACCACTCTAACTGACCATCTACACCAAATTTATTTTTAAATATCCACTTGCAGCCGATGGGCTTCCTTCCTTTGGGAAAATTGACAAGATCCCAAGTATCAAAATTACACAAAGCCATCATCTCCTCCCACATGGCCTAAATCCAAGACTCGCTTTCCTTTGAAGAGAGATCCTCCTTGAAAGATCTAGGTTCATCACCAATACTCAACAAAGGAAATACACAACAATAATATAATGGGCTATACCTATCAACTGGATTTTTTTCCTTATGTACCTCCTCAAGGTAGGAGCAATGGAATCTACCTATTATTCCTCTACTGTGTGCTCATCCTGCACATCCTCTGAACTATCTAAACCCTCTTCTTCTTCTCCATCCTCAAATCCATCTAATTGTTCTACATGTGCATCTTTCTGCTTTTCTATCTTTGTCTTGAAGTACATTATTTTTGTCTTATCTTTCTCCTTTGTTTTTTCTTCACTTGAGTAATCTCTAAACTCCTTGAAAATCACATCTCTAGAGAAAACCATATTGTAGGTTAGTGGATTCCAAAGCTTATAGCCTTTTACATTCTCATCATAATCAACAAAGATGCATTTCTATGCTTTTGGATCTAATTTAGATCACTTCTCTTGAGGCACATGAACATAAGTTGTCTCACAACCAAAGACCCTTAAATGTGAAATAGAAGGCTTTCTATCTATCCACATTTCATAAGTAGTTTTATCAACAAGAGATGAACAAGGAGATATGTTAATCAAATAACATGCAGTACTTATAGCTTCTACCCAAAAGAATCTATCAAGCTTCACACCACTCAACATGCTCCTAGCTATTTCCATCAAGGTTTGATTCATTTTTTTTCTAACCCATTCTATTGGGGTGTTAAGGAGTAGTCTTTTGTCAAACAATACCTGCATGCTTACATAACTCATCAAATTCCCTAGAACAATATTCACCCCCATTGTCAGATCTCAACACCCTTATCTTATAATCTATTTTCTTCTCAATTAAGGCTTTAAATTCCTTAAACTTAGTAAAAACCTTAGATTTTGCATGCATAAAATAAATCCAGGTGTATCTTGAGATATCACCAATGAAAGTAACATAATAGCAAGATTTTACAAAACATTCAATATCCATTGGTCCAAACACATTCGAATGAATGATCTCTAATAATCTCTTTTCTTTATTATTTCTATTAGGAAATGGTGATCTTTTTTTTACCAAACACACAATGCTCACAAAAAATATTTTGCTAACGAAATAATCAGAAATACCATCAACCAATTTTTTATTCAAAATGGTCTTAAGACCCTTTTCACTTATGTGACCCAATCTATGGCACCACAACATACATGCATTTTTAGTGTCAGTTAAATTGGCAGAGTTACAAAAATTGGAGGCATTAAGCCTAAACAAACTCCCTATCTGAGATCCATTAGTAATCACCAAACTCCCTCTTACCAAATTGAAACCAAACTTATCAAATGTCACATGCATTCCAAAATCATTCAACTTGGATAATGAAAGTAAATTTCTCGCAAGTCCTGGAATATGTAAAACATCATCAAGGGTTTCAACCCTTCCATCACTAAAACACAACTTTTCCTTTCCCTTACCAATAATCTTCTTTGTATTGTTATCACCAAGGAAAACTTCTCTCCCATCATAAGTTGAATATGAAGTAAACCACTCCTTGTGAGGATTCATACAGTAGGAACAACCTGAATCAATACTTGCCAATCATCATTACTAATAGTGTTAGCTAAAATAAATAAAGCATCAGAATCACCATCTTCTGAGGAATTTTTTGTGGAGGTATCTGAATTTTTTTTCTTGTTTGTGTAATCCTTCTTCACATGCCCTCTCCTACCACAATTCCAACACTTTACTCTTCTTGAGGGTTTTAGAACATCCTTTATACTTTTCTCTCCTTTTGTCTCCTTTAGGCCCACCTTTTTCTTTGGACCTTCCTTGCACATGCAAGGCATCTTGGGATCCCATATTCATGGAATTTATTCTCATATCTTTTGAAAGAAGTGTAGTAATGAGATTATCCATGTTTGGCTCTGCACCACCACCACTTATGGCAACAATTAGATTTCCCCAAGATTCACGTAAAGAACAAAGTAACAACTTGCATTTATCTTCTTCTTCTATCTTAACATCTACAAATGCAATTTGACTTATAACCATATTAAAAGCATTTAAATGTTCTACACCAAAATCACCATCCTTCATTTTCAAAGAATATAAACATCTTTTGAGATATAATTTATTAGTTAGACTTTTAGTTTGGTAAATATCACCTATCCTCTTCCACAACTTGTATGCAGTAGATTCTTCTGAAACAATCAAGAGGTCAGAATTTGCAAGACACAACCAAATGGTTCCTCATGCCTTCTTGTCCATTTTGTTCTAATCTTCATCAGACACACTAGATGGTTTCTTTTCTTTTCAAACTACTAACCATTGATCTCTCTCTTCAAGGAGATCCTCCATCTTCAACTTCCACATCTTGTAGCTCGTCAGGGATAACTTTAGTGGCAAATTCTAGGAATTGGGAAAATCAAAATTGGCAAATTCTAGGTATCTAGCAAGGTGTTCAATTCGCTCGGATTTCACGAACTCTCGGTCCAATGCATGTCCATTCGCCAGCGGTTTCTTTTTACAAGGCATGTTTAGGCAATAAATTCTCCATAACAGACTACGCGTTTCCAATGGATCGATCAATATTTTCACTTGGAATCTCGAGGAGCATGTCATAAAACACCAACATATTCACCAATACTATTAAGACAACATTATATGAGGACCCATTTTTCCAATTAAAATTTACAAATAGTATCTTGTGAAGACCCATTCACCAATTAAAATTTATAAATAGTTGCTTATGAGGACCTATTTCGCCTTGAAAATTACAAGGTATCGTTGTATAAGCACGTGGGATTTGCCAAATTTTTAACATACCATTTAAAAATCCCGCAGAATTTGCCAAATATGGATTGATATAAATACAATTGGAACTGTTATTTGTTCTTACACATTTTTTTCGGTTCTGAGGTTCTACTTCTCGATTCAGAAGCAAGCAAAACCCGAAAACTTAGACTCAAAGGTGAGTGACCATTTCTTCATACTATTATTAGTTATAATAATAAGATTTCTTTACATGTTTTCCATTCTTGCTTCAGTCTTAAACATGATTTTGAGTAGGGAATGGGATCTATATTCTGTGTTGGTTTGTCCTTCTTAAACAAGAAGACATTTTTTCCAGCTTTTATTCGAAGTGAGATATCAATATGTCGAGCAGCAACTGCAAGGGTAAGACTCCTAAGGTTAATGAAGGGACTGGGAGGCCATCAAAATGCCCAAAACGTGGAGGTACCATATAGTCTTACTTTGGAATTGGAAAAGCTTCTAATCCATCAGATCAAGGTGGAGATACACCATCGACTCTTCCACCAAATATTATTGAAGATGGAAATGACAATACCTCACTGCCACAGGAAGGTCAAGGTGAGATTTTCATTGTGTTAAATCAAAATGTATCAAATGAGGATGGAAATACTGCAGAAGATGTTCCAAGGGATACCTTGGATAGCCAGAATGAGATAATTGACTTGGATGAGTATGATGTTGGTAGCAAGAAAAGAAAAGGAAAAGGAAAATTGGGGCACGAGTGGGAAATGACAAGGAATTTTCAAATTGGTTGGTTGTTGAAGTACCCATTCCTTAAAGCAGTGGGGGTATCAAATGAAAACGATATTGAAAGGGAAACAGAGGTCAAATGTAAGATTTGTAGTTGGAAATATGGAAGAGACAAGATGATGCAGCTAAAGCTTGACACTATAGAAAAGCATATCGGCAAATTTTATGAAAAACAAATCATAGACGGAAAGGAACAATTAGTCTACAATGGAAATCAAAGGAAGAATGTCTTCATGTTAAGTATGCCACAGATTATCGAGAGCATAACCATAGAATGTCGAAGATTAAAAAATGTGAAGGTACACTTGAGTCTCATTTTGGAAAAGCCATGGTAGTAGCAAAATGTCAAAAATTGTTCAGATGAGTGTTGTTTTTCATATTTTGTCTAGGGGGCATCCTATGATAGACTACTCGAAATATTTTGATTTATTATCTTATTTGAGTGTTCCCCACTTTCCCTTCTCACATTGGTCAGTAAACATTGGATGGGAATGGGCGAACTATCTTGCTACAGTGGAAAACCAAGATTTAAAGGTGAAATTAAAAGAGTCAAATTTCATTGCATTATCTTTAGATGAAGTTACTACGGTAGACAATACTTCTTGGGTTTCTATGCATTTTTATACTGTAGAAAAATATGTTCGCCAAGCTCATCTCCTTTGTGTTCATAAAATGAAGAACAGTTCAACATCACAAAATCTATTTGAACTAGTCAAGAAATCTTTGAATGAAATTGCAGGTATGGATGAGTTGACAATTGCCAAAAAGTTGGTGTGTGTAGGAGTTGATGGATCTGCAGTGATGCAAGGTCAAAGGAGCAGTCTTTTCACAAAGTTACAAACTACTTGTGCACCATACATGCTTGGTATTCATTGCATGGCCCACATAATGAATTTAGCATTCAAAATTGTAAGCAAGTTTCCTATAGTATCAAAAGTTGAAAATCTAGTTCGCAAGATCCATGCATACTTCTATTGAAGTCCCAAACGTTTCCTTGAATTTCAAAATTTTGTTGAGGGAATAACACCTAGAAACAAGCTTCTCAAGGATGTCGATACCAAATGGATTTCCCTGCATGGATTAGCGCAACGAGTTCTTTCAGAATATCAATCCTTCATTGGAGTGGTGTATGAGCATCGCGACACAGTAGACAAAGCTCCTGACCTCTTACATAGGTTAAGCGATATAGAGACACTCTTGACTTTAGCTAGTCTTCTCCCCATGCTGGATGAGATGAAAAATCTTGTGAAGAAATCCCAAGACAAAACTATGTATATTTATGAATATGCCAATCTACGTAAACTTACATGCTTGGCCCTCGATCATCTATATCTAGATCTAACACAAGAAGGTGCAAATTATTTGATGTGGCAGAAAATTACTGATTTGAATAATCCTGATAATTATTTATAGTTTAATGCAAGCGGGCACTTATGCATTTGTGTGCATGGATATGAGATACCAATGTACCATTGTAAGATAGCCAGGCACTCTAGAAAAGAAGTACCTGTTAACGAGGAATATTTTAATGGCATTGTTAAATCTGTTAGTGATAATTTGAAGGAAATTGCATAATCTCTTTCCTTACAGATTCATGAAAGATTCCCTCGACATGATAAACTTGAAGCCATGGGTATTGTGTATCCTCAATTTTGGGTAAACCGAGATAACCCAAAATATTTTCATGATCAAGTAAAAATCTTGATCGAACAGTTTTCAGAAAAGGTAACATATGTAATGAACAAATAATAGAAGGAATTTTAAATGAAAATAAGCTTAGAAAGCAATGTCGGAGTTTCACAACAGCTATGAGGGAGCAGTATAAATCCATGGGCAAGGAGAAGGCCTTTGAACCGGGATCAATAAAAAAGGTTTGGACAAGCTTAGGCCAGAGTGAAATATTGCGTGGTTCGATGTCAAAATATTTCAAACTTGTTGATTTATGTCAAACAATGATATTGGGGTTGGTGGAGGATGAGAGAGTTTTCATTGCATTGGGGTTTTTGAAATCAAAGTTAAGAAACGAACTAGACAAGAATTTGGAAAATTGCTTGAGGATGAAAGGAACTGCGTATAATGTCAAAAAAATTCCTTTTGAAAGGGCACTCACAATCTGGAGGTCCACATGTGAAAGAAGAGGGACCGGGTTGTGCAACACAGGCTCTCCAATTCCAACAGCTATCGGTATTGGTGGTAGTGGTAGTGGGACTGGGCCTGGGATAGATGACAATGATATTGAAATTGACATAAATCAAACAATGAATGTTGAATTTGAGACACAGGCCGAAGAAAGTGCACAACAGTCTCAAAATCAAGATGACTTTTACTTTATCTGAAGATGAGCATCGGTTTGAGGATTGTGACTCTGTTTGGGAAATAGAAGATAATTAGCAGGTTTTAGGTATTTTTACTGCACAAGTCATGAATCAGTTTCCATTGTTCCAAAGTCCAAACTATAGTTGATGTCTGATGATATTTTATATTGTATTCAATGAACATTGAAATTGTGAATCATTGCACTTCATGATATCTTATTTTATATTGCACTCAAGCACTGCATGAATCATATTCCAAACTGTAGTTGATGATTTTTTATATTGTATTCAAATAAATTGTGAATCATTGCACTTCAAGTTCAGGATATTTTATTTTATATTGCACTCCAAGTCTCCATGATATTTTATATTATATTGCACTTCATGAATCATAATACATATGCCAAAGTAAAACTGTAGTTGATGATATTTTATAAATTATATAAAATTCAATACCATCGTCCTAACAATGCTTCATCGGTGGAACCCCCATCACAGTCTCATTGATGGCTCGATGAAAATAGCTCACAACCTAGTATCGGTGTAACAATACTCTATCAGGCTAACTCCTAAGGTGCTCTCCCAATATACCAATAGAGTCGTCAACAAAAGTAACCATAAATTATAATTTATGACCATGGGCATGAATTATCTTATTTTATCAATAATCACAAAAATATACCACACTTTAATTTTATGAACAATGCAAATTGTAGAAATTTGTGTGACAAGATCCATATCATAGCCTACATTCACATTGCATCCATAAATATTAAATAAAATTGAAATTCCGTAGTGACATAGTCCTTCCCCCATTCCTAACAAAATTCAATACCATCGGCCTAGCAATGCTTCATCGGTGGAACCCCCATCACAATCCCACTGATGGCCCGATAAAAATAGCTCACAACCTAGTATTGGTGTAACAATACTCTATCGGGCTGACTCCTAAGGTGCTCTCCCAATATACCGATAGAGTCGTCAACAAAAGTAACCATGAATTATAATTTATGACCATGGGCATGAATTATCTTATTTTATCAATAATCACAAAAATATACCACACTTTGATTTTATGAACAATGCAAATTGTAGAAATTTGTGTGACAAGATCCATATTATAGCCTACATTCACATTGCATCCTTACATATTAAACAAATTTGAAATTTTGTAGTGACGTAGTCCTTCCCCCATTCCTAACAAAATTCAATACCATCGGCCTAACAATGCTTCATCGGCGGAACCCCCATCACAATCCCGCCAATGGCCCGATAAAAATAGCTCACAACCTAGTATCGGTGTAACAATACTCTATCGAGCTGACTCCTAACTTCTAATGTGCTCTCCCGATATATCGATAGAGTCAAGTTGTCAACAAAAGTAACCATGAATTATAACCATGGCCCATGAGCATAAATTATCAAATGCATAAAGTATATCAGGGGAACTATGGTGCATCGGGGAAACATTATATGGCGTCCCATCGATAGAACGAAGGATAGGTGTCCATCGATGGAGAGGGTGGCTACCGGTGAAAGACTGATGTGACATCTCGAGGCATCGTGCAGCCGTGTTGCGGTGCATTTATGAACCAGAATTGAAGTGAATTATATCACAAGTTGATCGCATAGTTGTTACAAAATCCTAGAAGATTTCGCTTAGGGCAGAAGCAGAAAGGAAAAAACTTGGAGTTCTGACACAACAAAGACCGATGGACTGTGTAGGCGACTCAGCGAGACTCACATAAGTACTTCACTTTCAGAGCCAGCTAAGAAGCTATTTTACTCAAAAGCTTAAGATTTAAATAATGGAAGAGAGTACAGATAAACCCAAAGCTAAAAAATAGAAAACCGAAAAGCCTAAGAGACTCCTAAATGAAGACCTGATAGATCAATGTCCTGGGTCGGGGCCGAGACCCAAGAGGAGTGCTCAAATGAATCCTTCCATGGATCGATTATGGGAAAAACAAAAGGGCTTAGGGGATATTTGGACACCACAATGAGGGTACGACCTCTTCATGTACCATTATAGAAAACAATTTAGGTTTCAACCAGTTTGCAATCCATGGAGGTTGAACCTGGGAAGAGTTATGGTGCCCAATGTGTTTGTGAACATAGAGCTAATTAAACCTCTTGCTACTAGATATGACCCCAAGAAAAGAACTATTTAGTCACATGGTGGGGGTGACATGCTTGTTATTTCTAGGGATCTCATTTTGAATATATTTCAGTTAGAGTGTTCACTAAATTTATCATTCATGATCAAATATCTCTTGACAGAGTATCGCCACATGGATTACTAGCTATAAGAGATGGAAATTACCTTTGCATAGGCCCAAGAATGAAGGAGGCCAACTCAGGAGGTTCTCTAGCAATGAAAACCCTCCTTTCCATGAAGATTTGTTCTAAGAGTATTTCTAATACACCTATTATTTAGCTGGTCAGGTTTTGAGAGTAGAGGTTCCGCCTCTCATGTCAATTACCCCAATGGCCTTAGCTATAGACATACAGAGCAAGGATGCCAGGCCATTTGATTATGCTAGCTACTTGGCCAATGCCCTACATCGAGGGCTTGAAAAGATTAAAAATAATAGTGATAATATTAATTTTGAACATTATTATTTTCTTATGCATTTTCTATTGTACGAGGGACAAGTCAGAGGGGTCTGGAGTGAAGAATTAAGGATAAAAGATACATATGAAAATGGAAATTTTAAACCTGTACAAATGTGGACTTCATTGTGGGTCAACCGATTTGGTAGGTCTCATTACCTTTATTTTGAAGAATTTTTTGTAAAACCATTGATGAAGTTGCTAGGGTATCCGTACAATTATAACCTATCCCTAGAAGTACAAAGATTTCTAAGACCAAAGGAAAATGACTGGAGAAATAAAGTGAATCATAACTAGGGAGACTTGTATGCTTTCCCTGATTGTACAGTGATAAGGGTTTATGGGTTCGAAGGGGCTCCACACTTGATGCCACGAGCAGTTCTTGACCGAATTTCTTTTTTAGAAATTGTGAGGCAATTGGAAAAATTTGATTCCAAACACCTCAAAGGACATAACAAACAATCAATTATGCCCAACACCTTATGTTTTGGAGACTTTACAGTGGTTGCCAATGAAGGATATGAAGAAATTGATGGTAAATTAGCACAATACAACCTACCTCTAGGTGATGTAAGGAAACAATTTGATGCAGAAGGGTTTATTCACAAGGCGAGATTATCACACGGGCTATCAGGGTATGAACATTTGCTCTCAGTCGAAGATGTCATAAGAAACCATGATGAGGCTTCCACCAAGGAAAGAATGGCTGCCTATAACAAGATTATGCTTGCAAAGGAATGGAAGAGGAAAAATGTCCCATCTTATTCAAAGGCATTTGGTGAGATATAGGATCCTTTATCAATAATTGAGCAACTCATCACTCATGTCAATGAAGTGGTAAAGGATGTCCCCCCAGTTTTTTTTGATGCACCTCATGCAACCTATTCAGGAGTACAAGCTGAAGACATAGAGCCCTTGGATTACATACCTTCACAAACTACTCCTGAGGTTTTTTTTTCTGTAGATACTGATATAAGTGAAGAAGAGCAGGCTGATGAAGAGGGTGAGCAGGTCAAACAAATCAGTGCTCATGTGATTGCACAGTACGAGCCCCCTCAAGAGCAGAATATTGTAAGATTTGAGGCATCAAATGAACTATCTGATGATGTGAGGGTCAGGGTTGGACAACAGTTTATTTCTGATTGTGATTTTGTTAAATCTTATGAATTTAAATCATTTTTTTATGAATATAAAGGTAGAAAAATGAGACAAAAGATATAGGATATCACTCCTGAACATGAGGCAACCACTCTAGAGGAATTGAAAAGGGAGGTAAAAAAGGAAATGGAGTCCATCACTCCTGAAAGAGGTAGGGAATTGCTTCAAGAAGCTGGAGTGTTGCTCCTGCCAGGGTGGGATATTAGCTCTTCAATTGTATTTGATAGCTTCAGAAAAAGGGGGGATATGACAATGAACTTAATAGAAGAAGCGAGTGACAAAATGTATTTAGGATTTGGGTACAACTTAGACGAAGCCACCTTCCGTATTTGGTCATTGTATCCCCATGATAAAAGACCTGCTATAATTAGTAATCCAAACCAAGTGTTTGGTCATCTCTTGGTTCAACAAGTAGTGGATAACAACCATATGGAGATAGCATAATTGAACATAAATGTGGCAAAATTTACCAAAGCATAGATTGAAAAACTGATTAAGGAAAATGAAAAACTGAAGGAGCTAGCAAATCAGAGAGAAAAAAAAATCTTCCTCCTCCACATCAGAGTTTTACTCCCCATGGCTTGAAAAAAATAAGAGAGTGCTTGATGCATTAGCTAATGCAGCCTACTGGAAGAATTGCCATCTGAAATCCTAGGGGAAATGCAAAGAATTGGAGAAAGAAGTGAAAATCATCAAATATAGCACTGTATCTGAAATGATAAAAGAAAGGTTCAATAAAATGATGAAATGTGCTATTGAATATTGGGAAGTATTCAAACAGACACGCATTGCATTGGTGGAGAATGAATGATTATAGCCTAGAATGATGGAGAAAAGAAAGGAGCTTGTAGATAAGAATGTCATGAAAGGACAAATATTGCTGACATATAACAAGTTTGTAGAATCTCATAATGGATATCATAACAGGCTTAGGGAAGATTTAGACTGCTTTGATTCAGTCCCACTCCCGACACTTCATTTTGGCATTGGAAATCCGTGAGAATATGATGATTGGAAGGAAGAGCTTATTGAGCTTCTAACTGTTGTGTTGCAAGAAATAAATGACGAGGTTATGGTTTTACAAAACACTGATAAGCAACTCAAAAAAATAATGTCTATGGAATATGATATGAAAGAGGTGATCTCTAACGTGGACACCTATGTTGAACAGGAGTACATCCATCACCTCTCTACAATCAATCTATTTATTAGCCAAACTGTAGATGTGTCATAATTAGATCCAACGAGACAACCATCACATTCAAAGGAAGAATGCCAACCGACAACATGATGAGCACCCTATCATGGAGTAGAAGCCTTGAACAGATCTTAGGTCGTCAGTGATCATGGGCTTCTTCTTGGAGATTAACGGATCGGTGCATTCACCTGCAACATTGTTTTATTTATAATTTGAGTTATGTTTAGTTGTCAAATGACATGAATTTTTGCAAGGGGTTTGTAGCTTGTTCCCTCTCATATATAAGAGAGATCAAGACCCCAATAGGAGATCAATGGATCATCACATCATTTTTAATTAGACTTTAGAGTAGAAAATAGTAAGAAGATAGATAATAGATTGCACCAATTCGCCCATCCATCTCATATCATAAACTATTTTTATAATGCATATCATTTGAACTTTGAAGATCAATACAATGGAGAAGGTTACACATATTTATTGATTTTCTTTCAAGTGTTCAATTGTTGTGGATTCATATGCTTATATATTATTAACTTATTTGGCTATCTCCAAAGTGGTTGTTTATGTTATTCAAATTGAGTGTGTGGAAGTACATTTAATTTGTCAGTACATTGAATTTGAATTCTTCAAGAATAGGGGTTGTGACCATGGGGTTTTAGATTTATTTATGGACATGATCATTGATCAAGTAGTAATGTGGGCCACAAAATGGATCTTGTCACACAAATCTTTGCAATTTGTGCTAATCATAAAATCAAATGTAATGTATTTTTGTAGTATGTGGGATGTGGGTGAGGTGTAAGTTGGTGGATACTGATCAGGATTTTTAGTCAAAACATAACATAAGCTAACAGTTCAACATCCATAACTTAGAAGCTCTACCAAGAAGTAAATATAATGAGCTAACAGTTCAATATCCATAACTTGGAAGCTCTACCAAGAAGTAAATATAATGAGCTACTAGTTCATCACTAGTTCAAATGATAAAATAAATAATACAGAATCCAAATAATTGAACATGATCACATTATTGAAGTCTAAATTTGATCTTTTTAATTGAATTTCACATGAAGGAGTACATATTGGCATTGGCAATGCAAAATCTTGCCAATGCCCAAAGACAAGTCTGCACAGAGCTGAGTTGGAACTTCGAAACTCATATTATCAAAGATTGAAAATAATAAATCAAGTCACTATATCAACTTTTCTAGCAACTTCCACTCATCAGGCAGTGGAATTGCCATTTTCTCTAATTGATGTTGTTTGACTTGAAGTTTTTTTAACATTTCATGATTGTAATTGGAAATGGAACCTGTCTTGAATTCTTCAGTCAATTTTGTATTCAAGGTTATCAGTATTTTGATGGAATCCAAATAATTCACATCTGGGTTTTGAGGAAATTGGTCCAACTCCAAATCAATCTTCCTTGCACCTTCCATCTTCTTTCTGAAACCATGCTTTCCAATGAATTGCTCATTTGTGTCAAAAGCCTTTGGAAAACCAAGCTCTGTGAAGTTCCTTACCTTTTCATCCACCACCTTCATCTTGTCTACAACCAAATGTAAATATTCCTTTATTCCACACATTCTCAAACACTTTTCAATGATAGATGACAACTTCATTGAGGTTTCAATCCGATTAGTAATCCCTTTTGATTTCAGATCATTGTCACTGGCTTTGTAGACTATTTGTAGAACTTGATTTGTAGATTTCTCTAATTCCAACACCTTTTTGTTGTCCACTAAATATTTGATGAGCTTCTTATAATGTTGTCTGATAGCATCAATCAATTCAAACATATCACACAAATGATCAAACCTCTGCATTATTTCATCCCAGATCTTTTGTTTCATATGCCTCATTGTATATCTACAAAATATAGATAACTTATTTTGAGAAGACTTAATTTCTTCTTTTGCTTCCGTCAGCTTTGTCTCCAAGCTTTCATTTGTTTTTCTTTGTTTCTCCAATTTTGGTTCCCACTATGCATTTCCATTCACAATGTTTAGTCTTAATTTTTTTGAAGTGGATTTTTCCTCATCATATTTCTTGTTGCTCTCATCTAGCCTTCGCTTCAGGTCATTCACTTCTCTCTCATTTGATTTATCCTCTTTGCTTGTTGATGTAGAGGTAGATTTTATTATTCTTTTTTCTAATTCATTTCTCTTGTTATCTGTTGATTTCCTCTTTGCTTTCTCACTTGCTAGATCTGCCTATAACTTTTCTATTTGGGTCTGCAACCTTTTCTTCTCTTTATCTTGCTTTAGCAATGATGTGTACACCAATTCATTGTTCTTCTTTGATACATTAATTTTGTCAGTATTTTTTAGGCCAGAAAAATCCAATTGAAAATTGGTTACCTAGTATTCAAATCGATCCATCTGATTTGTTGGTTTGTTTTGAACTGTGGGAACAACAATTGTGTACTCCACAATTTCTTTATTTGTGTCAAATGTGGGTAATACCATGGTTTTTGTAGGCTCTGAATTTACTATAGACGCACTCTCCATCAGTTGCTTCTTTTCTTTTTTATTCAAGTCTAATTTCTTTTTAAACTCTTCAATGAAATCATAACCTGGGGAGGCAGGAACAATGGAATTCTTGAATGGCGAAGGAATAAGAGTACTTATAGTTGCTAATGATGTCGCACCCACACTAATTGGAATTGGGGGAGTGTCTGGAAATAAATCCTTTGTGGTACTAGTGGATCCACTGATAGTGTGACTTGGACCTATCAAAATCCTTTGCCTCTTTTGATTGCCTTGATCACCTAGTGTTTATGTGGTATTTTTTATTGTTTTCCTCTTAGTATTGTGTGTAATTTCTCATTGTAGCACATGTTGACCACTACTAGTAATACTACCCATACCATCGCCACCAATGGCACTCCCAGTTGCACTAAGCTATCCACCAAGGGCATGTCCTAGTTGTGATTGTATCTAACAATGAAGATGAGGATTAGAAGCTCTAACAAATTGAGTTTGACTTGTATGCCCTTGGTCTACATTTTCACCTCCATGCTTAAGGCCAAATTTATCACCTTTTTTTCTATGCTCAACACCTAGTATTGTCCAAGGGCCTTGTCTTGTGGACCCCAAAGGGCCTTGTCCTTTGGACCCCAAAGGACCACCTTCATAACCAATTTTTTCAAGTATGGCTGCTCCTAAAGTATATGTTGAAGCATATTCTTCTTTTGCAACCTCACTTAAACTAGGTTTGTAATTGGCATGGCTTTGTTCTTCTTCTTCCCTATCAATATCATCATTACATTCATCATCAAATTCATCACTTCCTTTGCTTCCACGTTGATCGGGATGCTCTATATTCCTCAATTTTCTAAACTCTTTATCTTCTTTGTTAGCTCCATACTTTGCAAGAGCTCTTGGATCACCTAGGTCCTTCCTCATAGACCAAAAGGCAGTAATTTTTTATCGTGACCAATTTTTATCTATAACTTCCTTCTCTAGAGAACCTGGAATTTTTACTCTACTAGATGGTTTATCACTTTTTTCATAAAAAGTGTTGTAAGTCTTTCTTGTCTTTCGGTGCAATGCCATAATTTTTGCTGACAAATGTTCAAAATAAATACCATTCTCAGCAACACTTCTCTCCGTTGCTATTTTGACCTCATCCCAAGAATCCTTTTTTCTCAAGTTTTCAAGCAAGGGTTTACTTTGATGTTGAATTCTATTTGCAACATTCCTATTGGCCACAATCATTGATTTAATGATGTCACATGGATCATACTGCCAGTGACAGATAGCATCAAAGTCAAAAAAATTCAAAAGATTATGTGCCACACTAAATGCTTTTCTCTTGAATGTGAACCCTCCACATGAAAAAGGTAAAGAAGGAAATAAGGTCTTCTTTTGCTGACTGAGAAAGTGTAGTTCATCAGCACTCTGCACCTGCCTTACATATTCAGATGCAAAAATCCTTTATGTCACATGTATTGGAAGTTTGTATGGCTGTACTCCCTATCCATAAAATCTTAGCACAGTATATTCTTCCATTAAGTACCAATCAGCCAATTGTATTTCTATTCCTAGTTGCATGCAGTTTCTACATGACATAGGCAATCTAGGCATTGGAGTATTTGTAATTACTTGATGCAATGGAGCCAAAAAGTAGTCTACAAAATGACTATAGTTCCTTCGAGAATCATGCATCTTTATCTCAATGGTCCATTCATATACTAGAGCCATTTTATTTTCCTCTGCATTACTATAGGGTTGAATCTGAAGCTTGTTGGTCTAAAACATTCCTCTAAATTTGAATAGAAAAAGATAGCACAAGTAGGTTGTGAACCTAAATGTCTTCGTGGAACCTGCTTTAATCATTAAAAATTGTTTATGCATGGATTCTACAATGTGCTAAGTATAATTATATTTGGCATGTTCATCAACATAATGGATATTATATACCATTTCAAGGAGGCTTGCACCCACTTCCAAATTGCTATCCAGACCGAGGAAAAATGCTAGCATGGAAATAGTATCCTGAACCCATGGTTTAAAAATATCCAAATTATGAGGCTTATGATCACCTTTCAATTTGTTTCTATCCTTAACTATTTTATTTAAGGAATAATTTTTCAACCTTTCTACTACTGCTTCATAATCACTAGCAAGCTTTTCTAGGTCAATGTGGTGGTTTCCAAATTCTTCGGTTGTAAACCCCAACACTTGTCCAAGTTCTACTGCATTAATGGATAACAATTCTTCTTGGTTATCTTTATTAACAATTGCTCTTTTCTTATCATCATAATTTTTGGCACAGACCATGATAAATTCTGGGTAAGGGAAAACTTCATGTAACATCATGCGCCTTGATCCAGTTACCCATGGTGCACTAATACTATCAACTTGAATGTGCTTTGCAGCCTTATTATGAGATGAAAATCTAAGTTCTGAGGTATGCCTAACATAGATTTCAGGATCATAAATATCATGGTACCCATCGGTGAAACCTGGGGTTTTAAGCAATTCTATATAATGTATTTTTTTATCGGGCATTGCTCTAGTGGTACTGGTGGTAGACATGCTTATACAAATATGAAGTTGTGAAATTTGAATTCGCTAATAAGTAATACCTATTAGTCCTCCTTAATTTTAATGAATTCTTGAGTCTCTAAAGTCTAAACCCAAACTTCAAACTTTGACAAAATAAGATTTTAAGAAATGTTAAACGATGAAACATAGCCACAAGAATTCTTTCATTTACCCACATTCCGGGTCCCAACTCTTGAAAACTGGAATGGCATTGTTGGAAGTGGAACTATGGAATCCAAAACATGGTGGTGCATTGCAATGAGCAATCTAAAGATTGAAGAATTTAAAAATCACTGTATAATTTCAAAGTGCAAAGTGTTTTAAATGTTTTTTTTCTCTTAATTGGAACGTTAAAGTGAATGACACATCTTAGGAGTTAGGTCTACAAGACTACAAGTTGAAAATTCTTAACCATTGATCTTTCTAAATCTAACGGTTATAGGGTGATTCCAGAGGTTTAAGTTGGGAAGCCCATTGCTCTATGCATTTCATTACGGAATGCAACTACAACCATACATCAAATGTTCATCCAACGGTTGAAACTTGAGTAATTTATGATATTAACTTTAAAGTTTAAAAATAAACATTAATCACTTAACAATTGACACTTAGCAGTACAAAGTGTTTTAAATGCTTTGTTTCTCGAAATTGGAACATTAAAGTGAATGACACGTCTTAGGTCTACAAGTTGCAAATTCTTAACCATTGATCTTTCTAAATCTAACGGTTATAGGGTGATTTCAGAGGTTTAAGTTGGGAAGCCTATCACTTTGTGCATGTCATTATGGAATGCAACTACAACCATACATCAAATTTTCATCCAACGGTTGAAACTTGAGTAATTTATGATATTAACTTTTAAAATAAACATTAATCACTTGACAGCTGACAACAGGCCTAGAATTTGATGGTCTATTTTAGAGTTAGACCATATAGTTTGACTTGCTATATTTTTATTAAATCGTAAAAAATTAGTATACAGTATTTTAATTTATAATATATATCATTTTATAATTTTATTATAAAAAGAAAATAGAATATAACTTTTTTGAATATTTTTAATATGAATTTAGAAACTTTTGACATTTTTATAATAGCTATCATTTTTTATATTAATACTAGTATACATATATTAATTAATAATATATATAAAGAATGCTGAAAGTTATCAATACTTAACATTGTTTATTATAATATTAATTAATAAAATAGATGAAAAACTAATAATATATATAAAAAACTATTTTTACTATTTATATATATTAATTAATAATATATATATAACTATTTAAGCATACATAGCTTAGTTTGTAATTTTAATCGAAAAGTATTTAAATTAAAAACTATTTATTGGGAAGCTTTTAATTGAAATCTTTTTTGAAAAATAGAAAAAAAACTTCATTTTATGTGCTTGTTCTTCTTAAGCAACTTCCACTTGCCTGTCATTTTCAATGAAGCTTCAAAAAGTTTACGAATATTCCTTTGTTGCTTTCACTGTATAACACTTTCAGCATAATAAGTGATTTATAATATTATTATAAAAATATATATTAATTTAGAATCTTTTCAAAATAAAATATAATTATTTCTAATTTTTAGAATATATTTAACAAGATTTATTTTTAATATTATTTTAGAAACTTTTGTTAATTGTTAATTATAATAGTAGATTTTTATATTTATCAGTAATAATTATCATTGTTTTCTAATTTTTCAAGATATTGCATTTATAAAAGATTTTATATAAAAATTCATAAATTAAACAATTTTTTTGATAGGCATTTAAATGACCAATACCATAGGCATCGGCCTAACAATGCTTTATTGGTGGAATACCCATCACAGCCCCACTGATGGCCCGAAGGCGAAGACTCATAACTAAGGTGTGCTCCTTGATATACCGATAGAGTCAACAAGTTACAAAAGTAAGCACATCGTTGTAACACATAAACATCGGTGGAGCGAATGATTACTTTCCCCCAATGGCCCAATATAACCATGAATTATCAAGTGCATATTGCATAAAGTATATTACTTAATTTCTCAAAAGAAAAAAATTGATTTGAATATATTAAATTATTAATAGACACCGAAGTTCCGAACTCAGAAAACAACTCTTTACTCTTAAGCGTAAATGAATAACAAAGATTCAAGAATAACACAACACAACCATTTATTTTATTGCAACTGAATTTCAATATCACATTACTACATTATACATATCTTTTTACAGACGAGTAACACTGTAGATCCTGTTTTGTATAAATAACATATGTCAGTGTGTCACTTTAGTACTTTACGTAGACAAAATTTAATAATTTATTCCAAGTTGTTGCTCGTTACAATGGATTACAAATTGATTCCAATTTCCAAGCTTCTACTACTGAAAACTTACTACAAATGTAACTCTAAAAATAAATGCATGATTCCAAGCTTCTGCTGGTGACAACGTAATACAAATGTGGCTCTAAAAATAAATTCACGATTCCAAGCTTCTGTTGGTGGATTTGCCAACCATGCTGGGGAAAGGGGGTTCTAATCAATCCTAGGGAAATGGGAGTCATGAAGATACAAAATGTACTTATCCCCTTCGAGAACCAGAGTCATACAGAAGATGTAATAAAAATGTCTCTTTGAAAATAAATGCATGGAGCTTGCCTGGCCAACCATGCTGGGGAAATGGGAGCTATTAGAATACAAGAGGAGAAGCAAATCTACTCCCATATTTTGCACACAACTTCCATGCACTGGTATAGCACTTACCTCCATCAGAGCTCCTCATCCTGGTTCAAAAATTGTCTGAGAAGTCAGGTTAACCAAATCAACTTCTTTCCAATTCCACCCATTCGGAACTTGAAGGAAATTTTTCTCTTACTGATTACTCTGTAACTCCATAACTGTAGGTAGGAGAATTTACAGTATCCCCAATACTGCATCATCTTCTTCCTGAATCCTTATTAACCCTAGAAAATAAAAACCCTTATGGCACTATCCACTATTCACTAAATCACTATCCCTATTTACGGGCCACTAGTGCCGCTACCAGCCTGTTTAATTTGATTGATGTCTAGCTACATGCCAAATGTACCTCAAGCTGACAAGCTATCAAAATCACTAATTCACCACCACCAGTGCCACTCAAAGTTCAAACGATATGAAATCATTAAAAATCTTGTTTCATTTAAAGTTATGAGTTGTCCAATAAATTGCTTTGGATGTTCATATCACATATGGCATTAATCGCCACCACTGCCACTGCCAACCACACTTTCTTCAAAAAGATTGAGAATTTCAATTAAATAAAATGTACAACATCGAGATTCGAGGCATTGAAAAGAGTGAATGAGGGATGAGTGATGGGCCTTTATCTCGCCACATGTTTGCATCTAACGGTTAGTGTGCTATTCCAGAGGTTTCAATTTGCAAGTCTAATGCTTCAAAGATTTACTTCTGAACTGCAACTCTTTTTTCTTGTTGGTGTACAGATTTATCACTTTAACCATGAAAGTAGATGCAAAATATTTTAAAACAAATGACACAAAGTCCATTTTTTTGACAATCGGTAAAGAAAAGCAATAGTTTCTCTTTTAACAAATGAATTAATCTGAACACAAAGTCTCAGAGATGAAAAAATAAGCATTCTGAATATGACCTAACACTAACAAATAAACATTTAACAATTATCATGAAGAAACACAATTCATTCATAATTAAAAGGAAGCATTGATAAATACACGGATTTAGAAATATATTCATTTATCTCTCTAATGCCAAAAATGTGGTTTCATAGACCTGTCACCCCACACCCTGTACAATCAAAATTCAAAAAGCGCTCAAAAGATGAAACTACGCCCCCTTATCATTACGTGTCACAAATTCAAAATTCATAAAAGGATTCATGTATGTTGTTAAACTGTTGGATGTGTCGGGACTCTGTACAGTTCCAACTGCATTTCCATAACTAAATTATGAAATTCAACGCGTTCTTCTTCTTCTTTTAAAATGAATATTTCCCTATTGTACTCGGCATAGCTAGTTTTCTCTTTCCACGCCACTGAACGTAGCTGGGAAATGATGTTGAGTTGCTCTTCTTCAGGCCAATTCAAATTTGGTTGCATGACGGCCACAATGTCATCTTCCCATACCCTAATATCGGTTGGAAGTACCATTTTGAGGAAACTCTGAGTATGGAGTTCAAAATGCTCCCACCTTTCCTCGTATGCAGGCTCACTTAACTTTACCAGCAGGAAGTGACAATCTGCTACTAAATCCGTTTCTCCAAACTCCTTAATACCTTATTTAAGATCTATCCTTTCAGAGGATTTAAAATATTATGTTAAATCTATCTAGTTGGTGTTTGAGAAGACATCCCTTAATGGCATCGTACAATTCATTAAATGAGTTGTCACTTCGAAAGTTGTGCATCCCGCCAAGGTCGCCCAATCGTTGAGAAACAGAACTTTATAAACATTTGTACGATAATAAAATCTCAACCATTGATTTCTAGAAATCTAATGGTTCTAGTGATATTCCGGAGGTTTCAAATCACAAGTCTAGTGCTTTAGAGATTTACTTATGGAATGCAACTATAGTCGTCCATCGAAAATTCATTGAACGGCCCATATGATTTTTATTTCGCCATTGGATTTTTTTATTATTTTGAGATTTATTTTAATTCTCTAATGAAAATATATTTTTTGCTTTGAAAAAAGGTTTTAATCGCCAATGGAAAAAAAAAATTGGTTTGAAAAACGGTTTTATTCGCCAATGAAAAATATTTTATTCAATTAAAAAAATTTGCAATTCACCACGATTTTCCATAGACTTCTAGGGATTATAAAATATTCGCCAATGGGGATTTTATTTTTCCCAAAAAATGAAAAAAATCGCCAATAAAATTAATATTTTTCATCGAGAAGTATACAGGATTCGCCAAGATTTTACACCTGCGCCGAGGGAGGGGGTTTTTAAAGTTATCCCTGTAGCTCGTTCCATTGAATTTCTTAATATCTAGATGAGAGGTAGAAGCCATGGTTTTTAATCTTCTTCACAAATCTACAAAACCCACAAAGAAAAATCTCCCATTGCATCCAAAAAACCTTCAACGCTTAAGAGAAAGACATCCCTCTCTCAATAGAACCATTAGATCTGATACCAAATGTTGAAAATCAAGGTGAAACTTGCAGCAATATGAACTTAAATATGTGGTTGTAAATCTAAAATTATGTATTCAAGATTACCAATATTATGATATGTGATTAACAATTCCAACAATGAAAGAAAAACAACAATACCACAAGTGATAAAAGATATATGTGGAGAAACCCTTGCAGGAAAAAACTTCACACCCAAAGAGATGTAATGTTTGTATTAATCTGTACTGAATTACAACAATACAACAATCCTCTCTGAATCTCAACAACACTTCATTACTAGATGACAACCTATAAGAAAACTTATGAAACTACCATCTCAATGCTCCAATATATAGAAGTTTGTGGGAGAGAATACCACATATGGTATCCTAAAACAACAAGTAAAACCACCTAGAAAAATCTACGCCCCCCTTAGTAGACAACCCAAAAATATAGTGAAAATTAATAAATTGTCGCATGCCCTTCACATGGGTGCCTAACCCATAGCCAATGAAAATTGGTCAATCTCGAGTTCTCCATTACTCTCTGACAAATCAAACCTAGAACATAAATCTTGGGCACCTAACCCAGAATAACATGCAAGAACATGCATTTTTGGGTGGTCCTCACCTAAAAAGTGGACACCCAAAAGGAATATTCTCTTGGGATGCTCTGTAACCGTCATCATAGTGAGTCCACCTCTATGAATGCAATTACAATTTGTCATAGGAAAATAAATAATAAATATTTTGCCTCTCATGTCCTCTAGGACACTTTCCAAAGAACATGGAGACACATAAATCAACTTAAGATAGCAATTATAATGTCACCTATCCTAACAAAATTTTGGGTTGAAATATTTTTATTATATTGTGTAATAACCCAAGTCCATTTTAGAATAATTTTATATCACTTAGATCTCTTGTATTCTAAAGCTATCCCTACTACTTGTGAACATCATCATGACCATTTATCAAGGAATCTAGATATTGCACATCACTAAGGCATCTTGGATGTTTGAGAGTGTTGTTCTCAATTATTTTATCTACCCATTGAATCAATATCATTATATGGTTTTACACAAGAGGGTTATTATCTTGACTAAGTACAAATAAACGAGAACCCTAAATAAAAATTTAATAATTTGAAAGTTAATAGCAATTAAATATACAATTACAAATTAGATTCACATGTTAGATCAAATCTACACTTGTGGGATCAATCCATAGCCATAGAAGTGAATCAATGTGAGAAATATTTCACATTCATTCCAAAGTATTTGTCTAAGCTTCACCAATATCTATTTTGGAAACCTTTTTTTCATCAACAAATAATATTTAATATAAAGTAGAATCTCAATATTTAATGTTACTCTTAATATACCTAAAATGTATTTTTTTCTTTTTCTTAAATTACTAGAGCCCGTTCTTATATTTCTTTTCCTTAAGTCAAAGTAAATCAAACCCTTGTGGGGTAGACCAAGCACTCTTTTCTACTATAAGCTTACATGTTTGTTTGTTTTTCTTGGATTTTCTTTCTCATTCTAATTTTAGGATGAGATCTAATTTTATTGATTTTTTAAGGATTTATTCATTCATTCCAAATCATTTGTGTGAAATTTAATAACATTTATTTGTCAAGAGTGAATTAGTATATAATATAGAATTATAATTTCTAATTAAATATGATTTATATCATATTATCTATTTTTCTAACATTTTTTTTTTCATCAAAGAAAAAATATTTAATCTAAAGTAGAATATAACAATATTTAACGTAATTTATATATTTACTCTAAATACATATAAAAGGGATTCTATTCTCTCTTAAATTACTCGAGGGTTCTTATATTTATTTTCCTGAAGTCAAAATAAAATAAATCAAATCCTTGTGGAGTAGACATAGCATTGTTTTCTTTTATAAGGTCACATGTTTGTTTGTTTTCTTGGCTTTGTGTTGTCATTCTAATTTTAAGATATGGTCTAATTTTATTAGTTTTTTAGGATTTATTCATTGATCCCAAATTATTTGTTTGATCTTAGCTAATATTTATTTTCTAAGAGTGAATTAGCATATAACATCTATCATAATTTCTAACTCAATATTATTTATTATTTTATTTATTTTTGAAACTTTTTTTAGCAAATAATATTTATTCTAAAGTGGAATCTCAATATTTAATGTCATTTATATATTTACTCTAAAATTACATAATAAGAGATTTTATTCTCCCTCTTAAATTACTAGAGGGTTTGTATATTTCTTTTCCAAAGTCAAAATAAACCAAACTCTTGTTAAATAGACCGAGCACTGTTTACTTTTTATAAAGTCACATCTTTGTTTTTGTTCTTGGCTTTGCTTTGTCATTTCAATTTTAAGATGTGATCTAATTTTATTGATTTTTTAAGATTTAGTTGTATACTTTAACTATTTATATTTGTATGTTATCTTTTCAAATAGTAAAAAACAAATCCTATATTAGATAGACATTATATAAGAAAAAAATTATTCTCTGAAAAAATGTCATTTTCAAAATTAAAATAAATCAAATTCTTGTAAGATCAAAGACTTATTCAATTTATAGCCATTTTTATTTGTAAAACTACATAATTATTTTTATTTTCCTCTTACATACTTTATAGTGTTCAATTATTCATGGCCCCCATCTACGTGACAAATTTTCTCACATGAATAGGTAAAGGGGTCAAATGGTCCACATTCTATAAAATAGCATGGTTTGTATGTTGTATAGGAAACATGGAGGTGACCTTTTGAAACAAATTTAAAAAGTGAACCTCACCCACGTTAAAACTTTACTGTTTCTTCACATGTCTTGCCTTATTCTCATCCAAAGATGAAAAAGAAGATAGAGAAATATAAAAGCATGGATGGTGCCCATTTGTTGGCTTCTACTTGGACTACAATAGGATTTGGCCATGGAAGGCATTTGCTAATAAGGTTATGTGCATGGCTCCTAGTGGATCACTCCTCTTTTAAGGGTTGTTCTCCATTACTTTGTGGGCCCTTATGTCCACATTTGAGCTTGTGGGCCTTTTATGTTTGCCCTTCATCACTTATGCTCCACCACTTTTTCTATTTGCATTTTGTAGATTAGTTGACATACAAATAATTGAATTTTGTTTTCTATTAGGAAAAATTATATGAAAACATAGATAATGTTTGTTTGATAATTATTATAATATTATAAATTTTTAAATCATTACATTTTAAATATTGTTGTAGTCAAAGAATGATTATTTTAAACATTATTTTATGAATAAATAAATATTCAGAAATCATTTTCATTATAAAAGAAATATTCTCTTATTTTAATTAAATATATGAGATTTCTAGAGTCTATGATAATGATTTGAATATTTTCACAATCTATTATGTTTGAAGATTTATGTGGATTATCTTGCATTATCTTTAATACAATCTTTTTCTTGATATTTGAAAATTGAAGATAATATTTTTACAAATATTTAGATTTAATATGTAAGGAATTTTTATTTTTTTTCTGATTGAAAGAACAAGATGATTTTAAAATTTATATAATTATCACAAACTTAAATCACGTCAATGACATTTCAATTATGAATAATTTATTTATAAATTCTTTCAATATACAACCATATAAAACAGAATTAGTAAAATATTATATGAAAAGCAAAGACTTCAATAAAGTAATATATTTTTTTCGTTGATTGAAAGAATCATAACCAAACCTTGGTAAAGGTGGTAAATCCAATGTATAATCATTAAAAAATAAATAAATCCCAGGAAGAATCATCTTAGTAAGGTGGTAAATTCTACCTTCAATCATACAAACAAACAGTTTATGAAATCATAAAAAGAAAAGGCATTGAACTTTTTTTGTGAGTGGCCCATGGTGGAAACGATGGAAAAGTCTACAATATAAAGATATATGACATTGATCATAATCAGATCAATCAACCATGGGAAATAGAAGCTGTTCTACCTGCAAGTCAGGTGATCATGCAACAATCAAGGTGTTGCATGCCAATGGAAGCATCAACCTTGTCAAAGGCCCCATCAAAGCAGGAGAGCTGCTTGAGCAGCATCCTGGCTATTGGATCTGCCACTCTGAGGCATTTTATATAGGAAAACCCATTGCTGGGCTCCCTTCTAATGAGGACTTGAAAGTAGGCCACACATATTTTCTTCTTCCAAGGAGAAGCTTCCAGTCTGCTCTTACTGTCTCCACAGTTGCTTCTTTTATCTCAAAGGTGGTAGCAACATCTGCAACACAAAATGCTACTACTAAGGGTCCAAGGACCAATGCAAAGATGCAGGCCAAGCCCTTTAAGATACAGAAAAAGGGAGATTCTCTGCAAGTCAAGATTTCAGCTAACTTTCTTGCAGATCTAGTTATAGAAAATGGTTTGTCATTCAGAGAGCACTCATATGGTGGTGATTCTAAAAGGCCTCTGTGTGACAGCTATCAGTTGATGGAGGATTATGCAAAGCTGGTGAGGCCAAGAAGCAGGCCTTGGAAGCCCAAGCTGAGTACCATCACAGAGACTGACCATGTACATGGTAAGCCAGCCTTTCTATTAAGATTGTTCAGTCACAGTGTCAGAAGTAACTTTGTCTATGGGGTTTGATAAACACAACACTGAAGAAGATATTGCAAAGTTGTGTTTTTTTCTGCTTAGTAAGTTGTGGGTGCCCTTTAGAGCCTCATATTGTAGGCTTGGATCACAGTTTTAAGTTTTGTAATATTGCCCAGGCTCTAATGTACCTCATAATTCTGATAACTCAACCTGGCCATAGTTCTACTGGAGTTATAAGAAGCCCTGATGGACAGTCTTTATGGTAACTTAAAGATTTGTAAATATGGGTTAGGCTTGAATGTACCCAATCATCTTTATGCCATCACCTCACCTCACCTTAGGTTTGCTGGAGTGATGGAAACCCTTGGACATAATGATACATACTAAAGATCCTCATGGTAAATTATTTAGTAATATCTTTGCTGAACACCACCTACTTGTCCAACTTCATTGTATTACTTCTTGTATTACAGTAATGTTTGTGTTTACCTGAGATATATGGTACCAAATAACTGAAATCCAGGTGGGTTTCTCATGTATTCACTAATTTTGTTCAAAATACATGCTTTTCAGGACCTTAAATGATGAGAGGAGATTATTTTATCATCATTCAGCACAAATTGCATTATAAGAATTATTAAGGCCAAGTTAAAATTATTTAGAAGATTATTGTCTGAAATATTTTTTAAAAATGGTTGAATATCCTGTTTTATGATCTCTTATATGAGATTATAACTGTGCATGTCTGTATAACTGTATGCAATGCGGGACAGCTTTGCCTCACTTCAATCATGCACACACTGACAGCTAGACCAAGCACAAAATTTAATAATAAAATTTGTTCAAAGCTCTTGATTTTGAATTAATCAATGCTATACAGATTTATATTTTGGAAAATCCAAACCCAATCTTGATTTAACTAAGTTTACAATTGTTTAATACACAAACTCAGCCTCATGCATAAATTGAATTTTTTTTTTTTAAAACATGCAAGTGCATACAAACAAAATTTTATGGGTAAACCAGTTTTTTAATTTTATCAGTCTATAAAAACTTTGCCTCTGTTAAGAGTGGAGTGTTCTTAGACAAGGAAGACTCGAGAAATCTCCATAACTTGGAGAAATACTATGCATTTTACTCTTTAAAAAATATACAAATCAAACATCCAGATATCCTTTATTTATTTTCTTTTAGATCCTTAATTTTTGTGTACTAAATATTTAAAATTCATATGCATTTCAGTATTTTTGAATGAAATCAACCATGCATATTGCATTCTTGTATCTTTGTTACTATACAAACACAAAGACTAGCAATTGACAGTATAATATATAACATCAAATGCAGCTTTTTCTTATTATTCTTTAATAATTTAGTGATTTTTTTTAAAACATGAAAACCATCATCAATTAATATATTTAAAAATAGAAATTTCTATTAATTAATATATTGGTGATTTAAATTTGATGGCTATATGATTTTATCTAGATATTTTATCATAAAATACAATTTAAAATTTAAGAAAATTATTTAATAAAAAGAAATATTTTATATAAACTGTCAAAAATTATTTATATGTGTGTGCATATGTATGTGTATGTATGTATCTATATATATTATAATATTATAATATACATTTTAAAATAAGATATGTTTTAATATTTGAAGGATAATTTGAATAGATAATTATCACCAAAGATTTGTTTAAAAAATAAGATTGACAGTCAAATCTAAGTCTTGATCACCACCGTTAAATGATTCTAAATATAAAAAAGTATTAATAATTTATTAAAATGATTATATTTTATAAGTATCAATATGAATAGATGAATGTGATATTTTTTACTTCTACACTTTATATCAGCAATCACAAATTTTAAAAGTATAATTAATTAAAACATCTTTTATAAGAAATAATCTAATTATATAATGATATAAAGAACATGATGAAATTAAGATACAAAAAAATTTATATATTTTTAGATCACATTTTCTTTATAAATAATCAAAACTAAATTAAATATATTAAAATTAATATTTATATAAAATATAAGTGATACTCCTACTTGACCACCCAGAAAAGAAAACAATTGAATTAAATGTCTGTTATAAACATTCAATTATTCGTAACCCTTAATTAGTTATATTAATAGCCGGCTCTTCTTCTTGAAGATAGGGAATTTGGTAATAAATGATCAATGATCTTACGGAACATCGACAGTGAGAATGATAAAATTAACACATTTCGTTTGAGAGTGAATATATTATATTTTTCCAAGATTTGGATACCATTGGAATAAATATGGGGAGGACGCTGGAATAGATCTCCTTAAACATTAAACTGTTATGCAATCAACTTTGAATCAACACTGATGTAGAGTCAATTTAAAAAATCATATTACCTGCAGTTTTTTTTTTTTTTGTTTTCTTAAAAATATTATTATAAATTGTATTGAAGAAAGGTGGTGTTATTTTATGTTTTCGTTTTTAAGATTTGATCTAACTATCACGTACTCATGCAAACAATTAGGCGAACTCATTGAGCCACCCAAGTTCGTACATTGGCTCTAGGTTAGTGATGCGCTTAAGAAATTCATAGGAATGTTTGGCCTTGGCACAGTGTTGCATTAGCGTCATCGTACAGAATTTGAAGAGAAAGGGGAGTCATTTCATGACTTCCCCTGCAGCCAACACCTTCTGGATATCACTAGGCCTCGAATACTGACTCCATGCCAGGCACTACAAGACATCCTCTAAATTGCCCGAGAAGAGTTTCTTGAAGAGGATCTTCATTAAATCTTTCACCATCTTAGGCGGCTCTATAAGGTCCAACAATGAAGCCACAAACTAGGAGGATATATCAGTGCCCACATAATGACATCCCTCATCCACCAAAAAATCCACTCCCAACATCCACTTTACTACCCATAGGATGAGATTATTATTCTCCCTTAGCATTTTTTTGAGACACTGATCATAAATGGGCCCTAGAAAAGCCATTACAAAACCAAAGCTCAACCACCTGTTGTGTGGTCACACAACACACCCCAAGTTACCAAAATTTTCAAAATTGCCTGATTGGTTAGGGTATGTGCAGGATCATCATGGAAAAAACAGGCCCTTAAGTGGCAATGAAAATTCAGAAAATCAGAGTTGGGCAACTTGACATAAAAATTTGAATAAGTTATCTATATTATTTCAAAAATATGTAAGAATAGAATCTATGGTAAATTGAATGTAGTTTTTAAACTATTAGGTTAATTTTTGTAAAAAAAAATCTATTTGGTGAAAATTTAAAATTTCAATGCAGTAATACTAAAATTTCAAAGAAAAAATAAGAAATAGGTGTCTATCTAACCACCCTAACCATAATAAAATGATAATATTTTTTTATAAGATTTTAGATATAAGTAGAGGACTCATGTCCGGATGTGATGCATATTTTTTTATAAAATTTTTTTAAATAAATAATTAATTATGATTTGTTTATTACAACTTTTAAAAAATATTAAAACTCGTATGTTTGACCACCTTAACTTGGTCAAAACTTCATGAATTTTTTTATTTTTATTTTTAATTCTATAGTATGCCAAGTATAGAATGTGACGCATATTTTGGATTCAAAAAATGTGATACCGTTTGAAAGCTATATATGTTTTTCTATCAGACTATCAATCAGGACTTTAGTCGTAATTCTAATAAAAAATAAATAATTATTATTTATAAGATTCTAAGTAAAATATAATTTATATTGGTAGAAAGTTGAGAAGGTCCTTTACAAACCCTTTTCGTTTCATCAATTTTGGGTAAAATAAAAGTCATCAGCCACATGAGCGAAGTCTGGAAAAGCAAGGTAAGTTGTTAAACACATTTTACGTGTTGACTTTTTAGGATTGGCAGGTCCGAACCAAATCCCGAGCCTAATCCCTAGGCATTAAATTTTGTGTCAGCATATTGGATATCCGATTCAAATCCGATATCCAATTTGAATTCGATATATGATATGTTTTAGATATGAGTTTTAAAAAAATTATACAATCTTTAATATATGATTTAAAAATGCAATAAAGTTTATAATTTAATATATATAATATACAATAACATTTATAATTTAATATATATAATATCCAATAAAGTTTATAATGTAATATATTTAATATACAATTTATGATAATCTCTTACCGAATTATGTATTTAATATATACTATATTATTAAATGTATAATATTTAAATATTATTTAAATATTTTAGTTAATCTATAAATATTTAAATATATATATTATCAATATATAAAATATTTAAATATTATCTCTTTCCCTCTCTCTCTCCACCTCTATCTCTCTCAAGTCTCTCACTCAATCACTCCTCTCTCTCTCTCTCTCTCTCTCTCTCTCTCTCTCTCTCTCTCCTCTTCTCCCTCTCCCTCTCCTCCTCCTCTCTCCCTATCTCCATCTCCATCTCCCTCCTCCTCTCCTCTCCTCTCCCTCTCCCTCAGCTCTAAACCCTCTCTCCCTCTCCCTCTCCCTCTCCTCTCACTCTCCCATTCCTCTCTCCTCTCTCCTCTCCCTCTCCCTCTCTCCTCTCCCTCCTCTCTCCTCTCCCTCTCTCTCCTATCAGTCCCTCCTCTCCTCCTCTCCTCCTTCCTCCTCCTCTCCTCTCCTCTCTCAATGCCACCACTCTCCCTCTCTCCCTCCTCCTCCTCCTCCTCCTTTCACTCTCCTTTCTCCTCTCCCTCTCCTCTCCTCTCTCTCCTTCTATCTTTCCCTCCTCCCTCTCCTCTCCCTCTCCTCTCCCTCTCTCCCTCTCTCTGCCTCTCCTATCCTCCCACTCTCCCTCCCTCTCTCTCACTCTCCCTCTCCTCTCTGTATCCTCCCTCCTCCCTATCCCTCCTCTCTCTCTCTCTCCATCACTCTCCCTCTCTCTCTCTCTCTCTCTCTCTCTCCTCCTCACTCTCCCACTCCTATCCCTCCCTCTCTAGCTCCTCTCCCTCCCTCTATCTCCTACCACTCTCCTTTCCTATCTCAATCCTCCCTCTCTCCCTCCTCCTCCTCTCCCTCTCCTTTCTCTCCCTCTCCCTCTCCCACTCTCCCTCTCACCTCTCCTCTCCCTCTCCTCTCTCTCTCCCTCCCTCTCTCTCCCTCCACCTCTCCCTCCCACTCTCCCTCTCTGCCTCTCCCTCTCCCTCTGTCCTTCCCACTCTCCTTCCTCTCTCCCTCTTAGAGAGTATCATTTTTATATGAGTGATGATAGATCTCACTCGTCCGAGTATGTCCAACATTGTTTCAAGAATTTTTTTGAGTTATTGCAGAAGCATGATATAGCACTAGGCCGACATCTCATTTGGTCAGATAACTCCACAGGTCAATTCAAGAATGCTCGTATTTTTTATTGGTTCAGTAGAATGCATGTAGAAAGGGGTGTACCTAATTTGGAGTTTTTTTGAAGCTGGGCATGGGAAAGGGGAGCATGATGGAGCAGGTGCATGTGTAAAGAGAGCTCTAGTTAAGGAGCAACTGAATATTTTAGGAGAAAAATTTAGTGATGCACGTTCTATTGTTGATTGGTGTAGTTCAACATTGTCACAAGGAGGGACACTTGATTCAACAGTGCACAGATTTTTTTGGTTGGTTGAGGAGGGTACAGTGGAAGGTAGATTGGATTGTCATACAATCAAAGATTCTTCAAAGATGCGTTCATTTCGAAGCTCAGATGCAAGCACATGGACCTTTTGGACACGACAGTTGGCTTGTTTTTGTCAGAGTTGTATTCAGTACGAGTGGGATCAATGCGAGTCACGTGAGTGGGTGGATACATGGGTTCCATAGTATCTAACTCCTTTATCTCAAACTATATCCATGACAAATTACACAATGAAAATTTCACTTCATTATGACCGGCTTTCAGATCTACTACATCCAGGACATGTTTTTGTAGTTGTTGCACCACAGAGGAATGAAGAGAGATCAGAATATTGGTCGGCTCGATGTTTGCGGGTAAAGCACAAGCTAACACAATCGATGGAAGATGATGATGGGTTTGTGTATCCTACAGGTTCAGTTGTGGTTGCAGGAACTTGGTTGCGAACATACATGATTAGAAAGAATGGTATACCTGCATTTGAAGACTACGAGAAACACAAAACCATTCTCATGTATTCACATCTTGTTATAGCAACAAATGTTAAGTTATTGAAGCATCATGCCAAACCAAAGACAAAACAACTATGGACACTTAGTAATGTTGATCATGAAGCAATATTGGATACTCTTAAGCAAAGAGATGACCCTTCAGGCACACTTGAATAGCATATTCAAGAATGGAAGGTAGAATACTTAAGAATATTTTTTGTTGTGACAATATAGATTTATCATTTGACAAATTTTGTGATATTCTTGGTACGATTGATCATGGATCTACTACAACAATAGATAGCTCTAATCCTTTCAAAGAGGTATGCATCATATTACAATAATATAGATTGGTTATTCAAAGCATCTTTTATAGTTTGCATTACCAATTCATCATCATTCAGGTTCTTTAGGTTAATATAGATTTGTTAGTCTAAGCATCTTTTTTGTTGTGACAATATAGATTTATCATTTAAAATTTTTTGCAATATTCCTGGCACGATTGATCATGGACCTGCTGCAACAATAGGCAGCTCTGATCCTTTCAAAGAGGTATGTGAAAAATTACAATTATATAGATTGGCTATTCTAAGCATATTTTCTATTGTATGTAGTTTAACTGCTACCTTGATGGTTTGTATAGGTGTTTGTCACTCCAAAATGCCAACATACTACTCTTGTGGAAGATTGTGCCCTGAATGCCTCAAATAGGCAAATTTTGAAATGTGAAACAATGTAAAAAGGTCATAACTGTGTATAGGCATAATCTATATCTAGTGATGTTTTTTGAAATACGGGTCAAATGCTTGGCATTGTATAAAGGGTATGTTTAAAATGTAAAAATATTTTTGTACTTAATCGAGCTACAATCGAAGGTTTTCTTCCTGGTTTTTTCCTATCGGTATGCTCATTTGAACCAGATTTTGTAATATATCCTATTTATATATAACAAATTACAGTGGCTTGCCACTTTTTCGAAAAACAAAAATGTAAAAAGTTCATGTGAATTTTATTTCCCATGTAATTGATTCAAGTTGATTGGGTAAGAGTTTTCTGATGCAAGAGTTAGGACTTGTAGAATCTTGATCCAACCTTAAATCTTTTTTCCCCCACATTTCATTGACATTAGCACTTTGGACTCTTAAGGGAAATCGTCGGTCTAATGCAATTCGAAGTGATTCAGCATATTTGGGTGCAAAAGAGGACCATACCTAGCATAAATGCACCCATCCATACGTGTTGGAATAGTGCGTTTGGTCATACAAGTTCGAGAATGAAAGTTGCACCACTTTGCAACTTTACACCATTTGCATTTGGCAGCTTTTCCCTCAACTGAGAACTCATCACCACGGGAAAATGCCTTCGAGATAGCAAAAACCGAGAGAGGTTATTGTAGATGGTCCCAAAACAATCCCATATCATCAAATGAAGATTCTGTAAGTATCACAGTTTTTGAGGAATAGTCTGTCAAAGATTGTTGCCTTTTAGCACTTTGGACTCTTAAGGGAAATCGTCGGTCCAATGCAGCTCAGAGTGATTCAACATATTTGGGTGCAAAAGAGGACCATACCTAGCGTAAATGTACCCATCTAGATGTGTTGGAACAGTTCATTTGGTCGTACAAGTTCGAGTATGAAAGTTGCACCACTTTGCAACTTTTCCCTGAACTGAAAACTCATCACCAAGGGAAAATGCCTTTCAGATAGCAAAAACTGAGAGATTTTATTGTAGATGGTCCCAACATGATCCCATATCATCAGACAAAGAGTCTGTAAGCATCATGGTTTCGGAGGAATAGTCCGTCAAAGATTGTTGCATTTTAGCACTTTGGACTCTTAAGGGAAATCGTCGGTCCAATGTAGATCGGAGTGATTCGGTGTATTTGGGTGCAAAAGAGGACCATACCTAGCGTAAACGTACCCATACAAATGTGTTGGAATAGTCTATTTGGTCGTACGAGTTCAAGAATGAAATTTGCACTACTTTGCAACTTTACACCATTTGCATTTGGCAACTTTTCCCTCAACTGAAAACTCATCACCACGGGAAAACGCCTTCGAGATAGAAAAAACCGAGAGAGGTTATTGTAGATGGTCCCAACACAATCCCATATCATCAGACGAAGATTCTATAAGCATCACAATTTTTGAGGAATAGTCTGTCAAAGATTGTTGCCTTTTAGCACTTTGGACTCTTAAGGGAAATCGCCGGTCCAATGCAACTCGGAGTGATTCGGCATATTTGGGTGCAAAAGAGGATGATACCTAGCGTAAACATACCCATCTGGATGTGTTGGAATAGTCCATTTGGTCATACAAGTTCGAGTATGAAAGTTGCACCACTTTGCAACTTTACACTGCTTGCATCTGGCAACTTTTCCCTCAACTGAAAACTCATCACCACGGGAAAACACCTTCGAGATAGAAAAAACCGAGAGAGGTTATTGTAGATGGTCCCAACACTATCCCATATCATCAGACGAAGAGTCTGTAAGAATCACGGTTTCTGAGGAATAGTCCGTCAAAGATTGCTGCCTTTTAGCACTTTGGACTCTTAAGGGAAATCGTCGGTCCAATGCAACTCGGAGTGATTCGGTGTATTTGGGTGCAAAAGAGGACCATACCTAGCGTAAATGTACCCATCCATACGTGTTGGAACAGTCTATTTGGTCGTACGATTTTGAGTATGAAAGTTGCACCACTTTGCAACTTTACACTGCTTGCATCTGACAACTTTTCCCTGAACTGAAAACTCATCACCACGGGAAAACGCCTTTGAGATAGCAAAAACCAAGAGAGGTTATTTTAGATGGTCTGAACATGATCCCATATTATCAGACAAAGAGTCTATAAGCATCACGGTTTCTGAGGAATAGTCCGTCAAAGATTTTTGTCTTTTAGCACTTTGGACTCTTAAGGGAAATCACCGGTCCAATGCAGCTCAGAGTGATTCGGCATATTTGGGTGCAAAAGAGGACCATACCTAACGTAAACGTACCCATCTGGATGTTTTGGAACAGTCTGTTTGGTCGTACGAGTTCGATTATGAAAGTTGCACCACTTTGCAACTTTACATTGCTTGCATCTGGCAACTTTTCTCTCAACTAAAAACTCATCACCACGGGAAAACACCTTCGAGATAGAAAAAACCGAGAGAGGTTATTGTAGATGGTCCCAACATGATCCCATATCATTAGACGAAGAGTCTGTAAGCATCATGGTTTCCGAGGAATAGTCTATCAAAGATTGCTACCTTTTAGCACTTTGGACTCTTAAGGGAAATTGCTGGTCCAATGTAGCTCAAAGTGATTCGGCATATTTGGGTGCAAAAGAGGATCATACCTAGTATAAATGTAGCCATCCAGATGTGTTGGAACAGTCTGTTTGGTCGTACGAGTTCGAGAATGAAAGTTGCACCACTTTGCAACTTTACACCTCTATAGAGATTTATGGATGTCCTCTTCAGATCACTCTATTCTGAATAGGTTTGTGGAGCTACCAATGTTAAATCCAAGTTGACTGACTTCAAGAAAATCCAAGTTGATTGACTTCGAGAAAAGTTGATTCCTTGAATGTAAGACTCCCAAGATGAAAGAAGACTATTAAGAGCCAACATGGTCAAATCTTTGTCATCAACAATATGACCAATGGTAGAGAGTTGATCTCTCAATTCAAAAATCTTCATGAAGTAGGTGATGACAAATTCTCCTCCTGCCATCTTAACATGATGGAGTTGTTGCTTCAAGGCTAGAGCATGACTTGTGTTTTTGATCTCATACATCTCCTCCAAAGTCTTAAGCATTTCTCTCATTGTCTTCAACTTAGAGATGATAGGAACAATATGGTCCTTCACGGAATCAACTAACATCTGCTTCGCCTTGATATATTTCTTCCTCCATTGAACTTTCTCTTCCTCATTCGTAGGTTCGGAAAATTTTCTCTCCACACTCAACCAATTCATTTTCCTCTAAAGTGAGCATAATTATGAATCTCCATGAAGTGAAGTTTGATGCTCCTTCGAGTCTATCCTCAATTTTAAGACCATTCACCATCTTGACTAAGATAGAGATAGAAAAAAAAAAAGGGAATAGAGGTATCACTACAATAACTGGTCCCAACACGATCTTTTTCAAACCCGCTCTGATACCATGTTAGTGTTTTAATGATCAGATAATACAACTGAAAGCACTCAAAAAATGCAACACATAAGACAATAAACACAACAAGAAATCTACTTACAACTCAGGCCCAGCTCATGGCTGAATTTGATACAATGAATAATAGCACCTCTCCTAGATGCAAAGATACAATCGAATATGCTTCTCCATGAAATCGGCCTGCTACTGCAAGATGAAGCGTCGCTACTCAAGTGCAAACTTTTTCTTGGAATGTGAATTATGTTGAATGAACTTGATTGAGGAAATGAACAAACATCACCTTGTATTTATACAAAATAAGGTGACTCTTCAAGGAGGTCGACCTCTCTTGAAAATAATAAATTACAAAATAATATCAAGGAAGGTCAGCCTCATCCATTTAAATAAAATGAGTATAAATTAAATAGCCATAGGCTATCATTTAATTTATTACAACTTAATGTGATCACTATCATGTATGAAAAATGTGGTAGCATAGACAAGGCAGTGGACTATTTGAAAAAAAACTTCAAATAAATGTGGTCTCATAGAATTCAATGACAAACAAATGCAATTGACAACTGCTCATAGTTTTTAGTTATGCAATGTGAAGTAATGATTTGAGTTTGAAAGATGTGTAATGCAATGTAATCAGCGATATAAATATAAACTACATAATATAACCATTCTTTTTTATGCTATTGTACATTGATATTTAACCATTGCTCAAGATAAAAATTTCAAAGAGTTTAATCATGCACATGAGGAACAAATTAAATTTTGATTGTCAACTTCTATATATCAAATTATTCAATAATCAAGTGTATGTCCATATACAAAAATGGCATCGATGCCATCTCAAACAAAGTTTTACAAAATGTGGCATATGCCATCTCAATATGTATTCAAAATTTACATGCCAAAATGTCTATCTCATCCTAAACTATTGGTGGATCATCAAAATGGAGCCTCTTTGAAGCACTCGTTGGCTCTGAAGGTAGCTGCACAAGAAAAATTTAAACTATAATTGAGATTAGTTATACTATATAATTTAAAATCGAATAATTAACATCAAAATCAATATACATTGAATTTCAATTGAACTCTAAAATTGAAATCTTGATTACTTGAAATATATGTCTCTTCAAAGGGTCAGGAGTCCTAGAATATACCAAACCAACATTTGAAATTCCAATCTATTTATGTGAACAAAAACATAAAATTGATCCAAGTTAGCATATGATTATTGGTAATAGGAACATATTTACCAAACACAAAATAAAATAAACACATACCTCTTTAGGTTGATCTTTTTCTTTATCTCCTTCAGGTGTTTCGACACCTCCTCCTTAATGTGTTTCAATACCTACTCCTTGAGGTGTTCCAATACCTACTCCTTTAGGCGGTGTGTCCTTTGTCAACAAATCTGTATAGCTCATAATTGCCTATACATAAAATTGACAAGTACATATGAAACTACCAATCTATGTTGATGTATGTATAATCAATATAAGATCTTAAAAATATTAATTCAATCCAATTTGAGTTCAATTACCTTCCCCTTATCTAACTTTGTGCCTCCATAGTCTGGACGAGGCTGCACCTCACTCGCACCAGGTATTTCCTACAAAAAGAAAATAAGATAAACATATAAGTTATTATATAATTTCATTAATGACAACTCAAATGACAAGAAAGTATATAATATAAAATGTAAATGAGTGAGTGTGAAAATATATAATGTGTGTGTGTATCCAAGCCAAATGAAATGTCCCTAAGGGTTCTATCAGTCACCCATGTGAGCTCCTCCTCAGACATCGACAGTTAAATAGACCATGTAAATAAATATTAGTACTTGATACTATCTCTTATTAATATTCATTTAAAAACAAATTCAAGTTATGAAATTACAACTTAAATCTTACCTATGTCACTATTCCAGCATCCCCCTCTCTAGCAGAAGAGGACACTGTAGGGTGCGCTCCACTCCCCTGCGACTGATCTATAATGTCCAAATCATGGAGGTCATCATCAGAAGTGTCCAAGGGATGCTCAGCGGGTTGTACAAGAGGACCTAAGCATATCTAGCGGCACATAGTGCAAGTATATGGCACACAAATATGTGGACCTGAGGAGGATGATGCACCAGCACTTGAGCCTTCACCAGCATCACCAGAATGTGGCTGAGCTACTGTAGAAGCATGCAAAACCAAATGACCACTCAAAGAGTGAATAGCTTGAATAGTCTATGTGGTTGCATCTTGGATAATCTTTGGATGATATATTGGAGGTGATGAAGGAAAGGGAGGAAGGGGAACATTTGGGCACACGACTACCCTAACTGCCCCTGGTCTATCCTGGGGCATACCTCCATCGACGCCCTGGAAGGGTTTAATGTCAAATTAATTGACATGATGCCCTAACAAAAACTCAACATATAATTTTTTAATAAAGTAAAATGTTATATTGGAATTATTGTTCGGTGGTTTATCAAAAACCATACACCAACGATCCCAAAAGTTAGCTACAATGTCCCTATGAATGCACCTTTTTATAGAATTTTTTTTTAATTAATATTCACTGAAAAACCGGTGCGGGGGTCAATAAATAAAGAGGCTATTTGGGCTTTGGTTATTTGGAGATCTTTCACATCATTGTAAGACAATCCACATCCATAATATTCCCTCATTTCTTCTCGCCACGAATGAAAGGAATTATGTTGGGTGGAGAGGGTTTCTATATTTTTTATTATTTCCTTCAATGTGTTTGTCATATCTCTCAATCGAGGGATTGCCTTATAAACTTCACATATGCCCCTCAATTGCCCCAATTTTTCACCAACTAAGTCTTCAATTGGTGGTTGCGGAGGTGGTGGAGCGTTTGGAATTTGTGGATTTTCATTCTCAGCCATAATGCCTAATTAAAGTTAAAAACTAATTAATCTAATTGAAATTACACAATATAAATTAAATTATTGTAAAAAAACCCTAGTTTTTAATAAAAATCCCAAAAAAACCCTACTTTTTCACATTAATCCATAACAAACTCTAATTTTTGATTAAAATACATCAACAACACTAGTTTTTAATCAAAATCCATTCAGAAACATTAATTTTTAATAAAAATTCAATGTAAACTCTATTTTTTGATAAAAATCAATAGAAAACCCTATTTTTGATTAAAAAATTCATAAAAACTACTTCAAATTAAGAGAATCTACTTGAAAAATCGATTACAACATTTAAAAGCCCAAATACTTACCTTTGAAATTAGATATCTGTTAGAAGCGGATATCAGATTTTCGCTTTTCCTTGTGCGTTCGCATGCAAACAGTGAGAAATGAAGTTATAAGAGTCAGCTGGCTTTTATATAATGTTTCCACAAATTGGATATCTGATTTGTAGAAACTAGGTTTGGGCTTTGGTTTGGCTAAATGTACTGACACCCGAACTTAGAAAAGTTAACTCGGCATTTTTGCGTTTTTGAGTCGATCCAAAACATGATTTTTTTCTCATTGCCACTTTTTGGCCCATTATGATCCTGCACATACCCATTAATTGAAGGGTAAATCCATTATTATGTTCCACACGAGGTAAAAAAAATTGAAAGAGTATACATGATATGGGCGTCAGGTAAAATTTGGGCCAAGTCGAGTGTCTTGGGAAGTTTATCACACCAGATTCTAGTGGGTAGTTTAGCTTGAGACTAAGGTGTTGTGGAGTACCTAAGAGATTTGCTCAATCAGGCGGATAGTTTGGCAAGGTGTAGTTAGCAGTAGTATTAAATGCATGAAGCAGACGGGTCGAGGTGACGACTAAGTCAATTGGAAGAGTGTAGGGTGTGGGTGTTGAATAAAGTACCATCCAAAGAATGGTAGGTATGGATCTAAGAAATTCTCGACCAAAAGAAAGGTCTAGTATTGAGTTGCAAATGCCTAAACAGGGCTTCTAAACCCAAAAAATTTAAACTTGCAAATTCAAAAAATAGAAAAACTAAGGAGATTATTGTTATACTTGTAAGCATGATTTGTAAAAGGTTTAAATAAAATTAATACAAGATTTAATAAATGTTTATTCTATGGATGTGTTCATTAAATGCATAATATTTTACTTAATGGGTATTGTTAATTGATGTAGGATATTATGAGATAGTGGTTGTTGAGGGAACAATGCCGGTGGTAAAACCAAGTGTCATTGAGAATTTTTGAAAAGTGAAAGTGGTAAAAGTATTCCAACAATCAAAATAAAACCCAATATGACTTAGCCAAAAAAGTGTTTGAGAGGGGATAGCGGGAAATCAAAAGAAGAATGATCTGAGTTTTTGAAGCTAGCATAACTAAAAGTTTTCCCAACCCTCACTCTCGATAATTTTTCTCGGAAGTAGAGCTCATTACTGGGACCATGAATTTTATAAGAAGAGGTTGGAATTTTGTTCTTGCAGGTTTTGAAGACTAAAATACATCGATGTTCTTTTACTCGTGATTTCATGTATCAAAGGGTCATTAGATCAAAAGTCAAAAGGTCAACTTTGACTACAGCTCTAGGGAATGTGAAAAATATCCTTTGGCATGTCAATTGTGCTCATATGCCACATGTTACATTTTGATTGGATAATTCTTGTTGAGCCATGTTCTTTTGTATCCGACTACTACCTTGTGTTCTATAATAGGTAGGGATTCACTCTTTTTTAAGGATAAGAAATCGTTGAAACAATTAGACTAAAGTTGGAACATCACCAATTTTGTGTTTAAGTCATGTTTTTTGGTCAATCCAGCATAAAAACTTGTGTTTACAATATAAGTTTCTAATACCAAAGCAATTTGAAGGTTATTCCAAATCATAAGTCTTGCATAACTGAATTTGGTTCGCTCCTATCAGAAGACTCAATTTGTTGCTCTAGATTTGGGTGCATTTTGATACTATTTCAGTGATGATTGGTTCTTTTTCTTTAAACTTTTGCACTATTTTGTATGTAGTTGTGAAGCAATCTGGTGAAATACAAAATATTTAATGCTTCAAGGTTTAGTTATTTCTCTGTAAATGGATGCATAATAATTGAGAGCCATTAATTTCTTAGGCCCTTTTCTTCTCAAATCTGACCTTTCTTTATATTTTTCTCTTATATTTTATGAATGATCTGGAGTATTAAAAGTAAAATATAATGCATGTCATATTTTATAAATCTTTACATTACTCAATTACTTGAGGGTTAAAAAATTTAAACCAATAGGCCCCTTGTGATTAATATTAATTTGTACAATGAACCCTTAGCAAACCTAGTGTGTCAAGACCTGATATTCCTAAACCTTGGGATAGCTAAGATTCCCTTTAAATAGGAAATTCTAGTGATTCTTTCAAGAAAGATAGGTTCTCTTGTTCAATTAGCAAGGATTCATCTGCATGTTGTGTGTATAATAGCCACATCAACACCACCTTACCAATCTACTATCTTGCATTGTGATCGAGCTGGTAGAAAAAGGGTAGGCCAACTACCTTCGCATGTTGCAATTAATGATGGAGATGTAGGGAGATATAATTTCATTCTTCGCTTAGTCCTTCCCAAAATTCCCATAGTTTAATAGTGTCCTTAGATTTATTGCATGGTGGCCTTGTTGTATAGTAACACCAATTAGAACATACTAAGTCTATAAGTCAGGTGATTCTTGTCCCATCGACCCTGAGCTATATAAAAAATGCGGCGAGGGAATGCCCACCTATTTCTCTAGGTCATTCAATAATGTCCTAAGAACCCTAATTGGATTGACTATCAACCTCACAAGGTGAGTCAATTCTCAATTAGGAGGACCTAGGAAGGGGGTTCTTTTAGCTTTTAGGGGTTCACCACCAAGCAAATGCTTGGAAAAGATAAATAAGCATTCAACCCACAAAACCTGGTTATGCAAGCTAAATAAGGGATGCAAATGATGAAATTATGCAATATCAAGATAGGGTGTGTGTACCTGGGAAGTCTGGAGATGTGACAAGGATTCTAAAAATGCAAAGAAGTTGTCTAAATATGTCAGGGAGGACAAAGACGCCCTTACTATTGTCTTAGTCCCTTTACTATTTTTCAGGGAAGATGTGGAATCTTCAAATCTTGGAATAGAATCTCAAATCTTTTAAAATAACCCCTAGGAGAACTAAGATGCCCTAGGTGGCATACTAGTCTCATTCTATATTTTTTAAAACTACAAATGTGATTCTGAGCTCCAAGGTCTGCACTTTCTTCCTCTCAGATCTCAAGTTTTGGAACTTCTGGATTTGACCTATAGGTGAGTTTCCATGAAGATGACAATTGTGTAATGCAACTTTGTAACTTTGCAATCTTGCACTCCAACTGATCTTCAAGTCTTCAACCTAAATCTTTAATCACAAGCATACAAGAGAGAAAAAACTTGTTGATTGTTAGTAAATGGGGGTTTTCCTTGGTCAAACCCCTTGTTGGTAATTAAACCTTGAAATGAAATGGAATAATGGAGGGAAATGATGAATGAACAACATGCAATGCTACAACTCACCAAAACCTTATTGTAAATTCTGCAACCTTGTGTGAAATGGCTAGCTTGAATGTAGATCTTGAATCAATGGAATGCTTTGATAGATCTTGCTTGAATTACTTGCTTGAATCAAAACCCTACATCACAAATGTTAGCACAAAAAAACACATGATGCAAGAATAGCCTTTGATATGATGCTTGAATCTTGATGATGGCTCCAAAATGAATGAAGAATTTCTCTTGAATGCTCTTGGATGAATACTTAAATGCTTGGATACTTATTATGCCCTTGGATATCTTGCTTCTTATTATGAAAATGAGTGAATGAACCTTGTATTTATAGTTATCTATGCTTAATATCCCAAAATTACATCACACCAAGCCGACATACGAAAACATTAATTAAAGGAGGCTAAATTTCGCCATAATTTGAAATTAAATCTCAAAAATAAGCCGAGGACTAAGACGCTTTAGGTGGCATCTTCTCGAGGCTCAAATCTCGGGGCACAAACTCCAAAAAGGGACCTTTTCAGGTGTATTCAAAATCAAGGTACCAAGACCCTTGGGGGACAAAGATGCCCTAGGTGGTGTTTTAGTCCCAACCCAAAAATCAGGGACACACAAATAGAATCATTAAATGATCATTTTCCCTTTGATTATTGTTAGGATTAGCCAGAAAAAGATGTAGTTTATTAGGCTTGTGGATGCAAAATAGGACCGATTAAGACATAAAAGAAGGATAAATAAAGCAAGGTGGGCCCAAACAAGTGTGAAAATACAAGGGTATGCATTTTCCTACACTACAAACCCCTATGAATAATTATTTCCAATGATGGCCACCAATTTTTGCTATGATCTTGGGGTAGCAAGTCATTTATGAGGTCAAGGGAGACATGTCAAACATGCCTTCATTATACATTTGATGCATCATCAGCTACCACATTGGTGAGTGCACCAACTTCCATGTTGCCTTCTTGATAGATGTGTGTGGCCACGAAGTCTTCAAATATGCTTAGCAACCTTAAGCATTCCAACACCCATTTTTTGAGCTTCCAATTCGTCATGCTTTGACTAATGATGGAACTCACTATCAATAGTGATTCACCTTTTATGTGGAGCTTCTTCACTCTAATCTTGCACTTTCCTTTAACACATGTCATAAATCCTTTAATTCAGCTTTGTTTTTTGTTTCAAGGGGGCGGAATGCCTAGACTACTAATTATCATCCCAATATATTCTCTCAAGAAACAACCTACACTATAGACACCCAAGTTCTATAACATACACCCTTGCTCTACCCTTTGCTTTTTTATTTTCTCTAACAAGTTTGAAATGTTTTTTACAAAATTTTTTGACAACTTGCAAAGAGAAATAAGTGCAAAAACGTATAATATATTACACAACTTAACAACTCAGAAAAATTGATAAAATCAAAATTATAAGGAGAAAAAAATCTAGATTTGATTTACAATCAGAATATTGAGTTTTTCTCGATTACAATAGCAACCGAGTTCATAAAATAGGACTACATATCTAAATCCAACAAACCCAGTAAAATTTGGAAACTTTGTTAAAGGGTTGTAGTTGCAACCAACAAGTTGGAACCCTCAAAATGGGACACCACAACTAAGAAATGCTTTTGTTGTTGATGAGATTGAAATACCAAGCAATATGAAACCTAGGCACCACCTCCAGGCCAAACTAACAACCACAAATCTCCACTAGAAGCTCCCAAATTCCAACATAACACCCAAAATGGTATGACCAATTGCAAGGATGGTATGACCAGCAAAAGGAAACATAAAACTTCCCTTTATTCAATCTCCTCCAGATGAACATGCAACAAATATGATAAAATTGAAGTGAAAAGCTCCACAAATATGCTCAAATGTGATTCTTGTATGAAACCACCATAAATCCTCCATATTAGATCTTTCACTAATGTAGCTCGAATGTCACTTGCAAGGAATTTTTTCCTCACAAACCCTGATGAAGAAATGTCTTATCTGGCTTGTAGAAACCAATATTATCTAATACCTAGCATAAAAAATGAAATGAGCTCCTGAAATACTTTTATAGATTCCTCAAAACCCCATGCCTCCCTTGGAAAATAAAATATTTTACTTTTAATTCAAATACTCCTTATACTTCCCTCTTGGGTGTCCCACTTAAGTTGCTCAAATATTAACTTTATCATATTTCCTTATGTCTCCAATGACCCCTTTTAATAAAGCAACTTTATAAAATAAATAACATAAGTTAAATATTTAATTTAACTTTAATAACTTTATGTTATTTAAAATAATTGCACCTGACCCTTTAAATAAATTAAAATATTGATATCAACTACTCCCACCGACACTACTAAAAATAGCAGGATTGACAACTAGCTTTGTCGTTGCTTGAGACTAACTTACTAAAAATTGTAAATATGGGAGAAATCACCAAAAATACTCCAAAAAAGGGTGATATCCAACTCCCAACCATACCATGTTGGATAAATGGTCACCAAGTTCCCTAACTATAACCTTTTTAGCCTACAAGAACTATTGAATAGGCTAACTATGCCAAACTACTAAATAGGTTAGGAAGGGGACATTACAGTTCACCCTTCCCAAAATTTCTTGTCCTCAAGAAATCTCAACTCTGGATGTTATATAATTTATTCATTTACCCAAATCGCATCCTCCATAGGCAAGGTTTTTTCATTTGACCAAATACTCCTTAATAACCCTCTTTCGAAGAGTCTGCTCTCTGGAATCTATAATGGCCTTAGGAATCAAAATCAACTTCCCCTCCTCATTTAATGGCGGAAGCTTTGATGAAGGAACCACATTATGCACAAGTGCCTTCTTAAGCTTAGATACATGAAATACATTATGAACCTTATTGCTAGCTAGAAACTCAAGCTCATAGGCGACCTCCCCAATCCTCTTGGACACTCTGAAAGGACCATAAAATTTGGGCTTAAGCTTCTCGGAACCACTCCTCTTGAGAGTAGATTGTTTGTATGGTTGTAGCCTCAAATATACCATGTCCCAAAATTCAAAACTCCACTCCACACGATGTTGATCAACATATAACTTATGTTGATTTTGAGCTTGTTGCAAATTATCCTTCGATGATTTCATAACATCCTAACTCTCCTGCAACAAATCCCTTGTCTTAGGCACTATACTATCTCCAAAGAGAAAATCCAAAAAGTTAGGTGCCTCATATTCGTATAGAGCCATGAAAGGTGACATCCTGATGAACATGTGGTAGTTAGCATTATAACAGTATTCCCTAAAATGCAACCACTTAATCCAAGCTCTTTGTTGCCTTGACACATATTTCTTAAGATACCCTTCCACCCATTTGTTAACTATTTCTGTCTACTAGTCTATTTGTGGGTGGTAACTCGTGTTGGAAGTGATATTTTTCACACTCAACCTGAAAAGTTCCTTCCAAAAAATACTTAGGAACTTTTTGTCCCTATCGCTCACTATACTCCTGGGCATCCATACAATCTTAAAAATCTCCCTGAAGAATAAATCAGCCACTTGAGCTACAATGTATGTTGAAATGGTGAGAAAATGTGCAAATTTGGTCAACTTGTCAACCACCGCATATATGCAGTCCTTTCTCTACACCTTAGGCAACCCAGTGATGAAATCCATGGAGATACATTTGTATTTATGATTGGTAATGTTGGAAAAAACATAGTAAGGACCTAAACAACATTTCGAACATGAAACACCTTAAACAATTATGCCTTGAAGATCTGCAACATGCTACACTCATCTTAGTCGGCCTTTCTGCACTATTAGACTAAAAAATCAATAAACCGGATCTTCTAACTTGCACACCAATTAGTGCAAACCTCGATGATTCAAATATAAGATAGTTCATACATAAAAATACCTTCCCAAATATCCAAAACACAAAATGATAATAGGAAATTACATATGATTCAATGTACACAACTCTGTCGGATGCCCTGTTTTAGCTTTGACGGGTAATACATATCTTCAATATGACTTTTGGTATAAGCAATTACTAAGATGTGGATGGGATTAAAGACTGGGGTTTCCATCAATGACAACACTAGATGACTTGTGCAATGTCTCTTTCCAACAACCTCCCCCTTTGGCATTGATGGCAACACTTAGTGAAAAATGACGAAGTGTCATAATCAGTAACAACATGAATACACTGCAATCCTCAAAACTTCAGAAAAAAAATTATTCACAACTCCCCCTGAAATGAATATGACATTTTTCACTATCCCAAACTCCCCCTTTGACATCAATGGAAAAGACGGGAATTCGCATACCAAAAATCATACACTTTAATCTATTGAACCTGTTTGCATCAAATTCTTTCTGGACCTTATTCTCAACTAACTTTTCAAGAGACTCAAAGTGAGTACTTACAGAGTTGATAAGTTTCTTCAAATGACTAGAGGGAGAATCAGATGAGTCCTTGACATGTGTGGGAATGATCTTCTCCACGATATCGAATGCAAGACTTAGCAGCTCATTTTCCTCAATGTGAGATTTCAATATCTCTTCCCTTGCCTTGGTCTGAGAAAATGATGCCACCTTCAGCTTTTGAATAAGAGATAGAGTGGCCAATTTGATAGGAACTTCAACCAATTCAGGTTCAAACACCTCCTTTTGTTCTTATAAAAACTTCTTTACTACCTTTGCACTATCTCTTGCTTCCATAGCAACCTCCTTTGCCTCAGCCTTCTTTTCTTCAATCTTAGATTCTTGCTTGACTTTGGGAATCTCTATTTCTTCAGCTAACATATCTTTAGGAGCTTCAGCCTCCATGGAAATTTTAGTATCTTCCATATCTAGAGTATTTTGAGTGTCCTTAATTGTGTCTTCTTTCACTTTATCAATATTAGCCTGAACATCTTGAACTTTCAGACCAAATGGCAAATCTTCATCATGAGTTTCTTTGGAGACAATGTTATATCTGTTCTTCAATGGAACTGCCTTAAGAATTTTCTCAATGTCTTTTGCTACTTCCTCAGTCTGCCCGATCATAAGCTTATTCACCCTTTATTTGCTCTTAAAATCCTTTTTAGCGTCATTGAGGATTTTCTTCATTTCTTCTATTAAAATTATCGGACATAGATTGGCAAGTATGAGTTATCTCATTCATTCATCTTCAACTCTTGCATTTGCTCTCCTCATTTCTAAGAATTCACATAACCCTTTAGGTAACCCTGACATTATTTCTATGAGAGTCATATTAAAAATATTCAAATATTTTATTGTGGCTTCTTCAAGAGTTCTCTGACAACACTATCAAAAGTGTCATACCATTTAGAAAGTGGTTTGAGATTACCATCTTTAATTAAAGCTTTTTCAAATTCCTCTATAGTCATACCCGATTTGTCAATTTTTACCTTTTTCTTGGCTTTTTCTTCACCGGAGGGCTTGTCCTTAAACACTTTTGATTCCTTTGTGCCCTTATGTTTGATTTCTCTTACTTCTTCATTTGATTCAGTTTCTTCATCATCTTCAACAACAACATAGACTCTTGTTCTTTTCTCCTTCTTCCTCTTTCCTTCTCTTTCAGATGTCTTGACTTGAGCTTTTACTGGGCTTGATTTCTTTGTAGGATCGGATGAGGGCGAAGAGCTCCTTATAGATCTAGATCTGGGTAGAGGATGTTGTTGGACTAGTTGACTCAGTTCTAGTAGGATCCCCTTTTTCATCTTGTTCTCTTTTCCTCCTAGCTTCCCTCACTGCTTTAACTGATATGTTGATGCTTTCTGCAAAAGCTTCAACTTCCTTTCTCACCTTCTGGACTATCATAGGCTTCCTTAGTTGATCATGCACTTGCATATCCTTCTCTTCAAAGGTACCAAATCTTTATTCTGTCAGATCTCGAGGTTTACTCAACAAGTGTTCGACATACAACTCCAAAATGTGTTCTTCAACCTCATAACCCATAGGCATTATCCAAACTATTCTAGGTTTTGCTACTTCCATCAAACACTAATCAATATCAACCATGAAGCAAATAGTGTCATACTTTTCCACAATAGATTTAGGAAACCTTTCCCTAGCTTTCATTTCATTCTGAAAGCTTTTGAAGTAGCCCCAGATAGCAGTTTTCCTTGCTTTGCTATCTCCAATTGTGTATAAGATGTCTTTGATTTGAACAACTGCAAGTCTGTCACCTTCCCATTGCACTTTACCAACTCTTGGAACTTCATTCGTGAAGTAGAAGAATAGACATAACAGCAGATTACCAATATACTTGAAAAATTTCTTCTTTTCCTTCTTGATTTTACCAAGGTTTTCAATTAGCTGGCTTCGAAGTAACTTGCATAAGTCATATTTTGCATTTTCCTTGATCATTTGATAAGCTGCGTAGATTGCAGTACCAAATACAGAGTTATCCTGGCTGGAGTGATAGATTTTATATCCAATAACCATAGAAGAAAATTTTACATCCAATTCAATGATGTCATTAATTATCATGGCTCTTCTATCAAAATTGGAACCGGTTGCCTCAGTGACTATTTGGTTCTTCATAGATTTCAATGTGGGAAACCCACCAGATGAATTCAGAGCAGTAACAATGCTTATAGCTTCTCTTGTGATCTTGAAGGGCTGATTTAACCACATGAATTCAACATGCATTCAACTTAGTATGTACCAAACCCATTCATTTTCATCAAACACTGGAAACTTCACAATTTGTGTGAACTTCTTCTCCTCCAAAGTCTTAAATTTAGGCTTCACGCAGAAATCTTCTCCCACAATGTGATTTGTGTATAGATTTAACAACTGGGAGCTTCCTAACTCCTCAACATTCGCATGAATGTATGCCCTAATAACTTCAATGTGCAAAACACCATACGGAATGGAAGAAAATGCACCTAATGGTTCTATCTCAATGGATTTGAATGGGTGCCATTTGAATTTTGGGTGGGGTCTATCCTTAATATCAATGACTAATGGAGCGGACATTTCTAGAAATTTCAAGTTCACAATTTTTGTAGATAAATACCTTTCATCGAATTAGGTTTTGTTAACCAAATCGCCTTTAGACTTGTATCACACCAAAATTTAGTTGCAGAGCTCTCCAAACTTCTTCTTCTCAAAATAAAATGTGATGAATGAGGAATAGAAGTAACCTTTTATTATCTGCACACCTAAATTTTATCACAATAAATTATTTTTCCCTAGGTCTTCTGTATACCCTATTTTCATAGTCTGTGAAAGAGAATTCTTCTGCGAACCTTCAATTTTGCATAAATCTCCTCCACAAGTGTTCCCAAAATATTTGTATATCATTGATGCAATCGTTGCAATTTTCCACATTCCAGTACCAACTATCAGCAAGGGGGTAAAAGATTTTGTTGAGAGCTCCCCCTAGGCCAGAGGCCTTAAACTAGTTCCCAGAGGAATTTTCAGTACCAAATTCTGGTGCTGATTCATTTCCTGCATCAAAAACACTCCTCTTCACCCATGTCTTCTTCATTTGATTCCTGATGTCATTTGTAGTAACTTTTCCTTTTCCCTTATCATCCTTGTGTATATTTTTCCCTTTGTTTACTAGACCCTTCGTTCTTCTACAGAATCTTGCAATGTGACCGGATTTGTTACAATTATAGTACATGACATTTCCTTGTCCAAACTAGTTATTCCATTGATTTTCTCTTGATCTACACTAGTTAGAAATATGGCCAAATCTATTGCAGGCATAACATCCGACATTTCTATTGAAAAAGTTGTTTGTCATATTTTTGCATTGAATTGACATATGACCATACTTATTGCAATTGAAACACTGACCAAAAAATTCTAGACCACTTGGATTGATTCTATTTTTGCATTGAGTAGCCATATGACCAAATTTATTGCAAATAAAACAATATCCATTGAACTTTTGAGCATTGGGTTGTCTCACCGGATACCTTCTAGCTTTGGTCATTTGATTTCTTGACCTAAATTTCCTTTGACCAAATCTGAAGCTTTCTCCTTTCTCATATCCAAGACCTTGATTATCACTTCCAATCTTCTAACTTTGAATCAATTCATCAAGCTTAGCTGAGCTAATCTTGAACTTATCCTTGTATTCATTTCTAGTAGCAAGTTCATCCTTGAGAATAACAATCTGTCTTTCAAGATCTTCTTCATTGTTTCTAGATTGTTTCAATTCAAGCTCCAGCTGATTGAAACTATTGCATTCATCATATCTTTCTTTCAAGGACTGAGTAATATTCTATCCGTTCTTCTTTCTCTATTCAATCTCCTTGGTCATCCTCATCACAATAGATTTCATCTCATGCTTTAGGACAACATTATCTCTAGTGAGCTTTTCACATTCTTATGTCTTTTCCTTCAAGGCTTGACTTAGGTGTTCATATTCCATGATTTTACTCTATTTCTGCTTGATCTTATCATAGAGTTCCTTTCTCTTTTCCCTAGACTTATTGATTTGATCTTTCAATGATTGAATGAATTTCTCAGCATTCATGAGGCTTTCTTGAAATTCCCGGACTTCATATTTGGACTAATCAAGATCATCTAGTGCCACCAAAATTTGTTGATGAAGACTGTTGGAATCCATTGAATCACCTTACCGGATCTTCCCCAAGCTATTAAACTTCTTTCGAGGAACTTGGCTATGATATCAATTGTTGGAATCAAGGAACACTGAGAGGGGGGGTGAATCAGTGTTCTACAAAATTTTACTTTATTAACTTGATTTTTAAACCACTTATAGCATTGAACCAAAAGAAAGATGCAAGAACATAAGGCAATCAACCAAAACACCATAACACAAGGATTTTTACGTGGAAATCCTATTAGGGTAAAAACCACAGTGGAGGTTAATCCACAATTTGAGTATACTCAATATAAGTGTTTACAAATGGAATGCACATGCATTCAGGCACACTGCCTAGAGCTCACTACTCAAAAACAAAAGGCTTTATGCCCAAAATAAGACTCACTAGCTTACAGTCACATCCAGAAGACAACTGGAGTGGATGAACTATGAGATAGCATCTGCTAATGCCTAATTATATTTCTGGTTAAGCACATTGGTTGCATTCTTCACATTCTGTTTGATTTTTCTCTTGAAAATTTGTCTGCGAATCACCAATCTTTGTTCTACTCAATTGAAACTACACACAATCAATCTATATTCCTTCTAACTCTTGCATTATATATCAAAATGATAAGAACAATTGATTATATATATCCGCAACTAGAGATTAGAATAAGTGCATGTCGACTTTAACAAAATATGAAACATGCACAAACTGCCAGCCCAATCCATAGACAATTATCAATGTGAAACAAACAATTTTGGCCAAAACATAGTAAGGACCCAAATAACATGTCTTGAACATGAAACACCTTAAACAATTATGCCTCGAAGATCCACAACACACTACACTCATCTTAGTCGGCCTTTTTGCACTATTAGACTGAAAATCAATAAACCGGATCTTCTAACTTACACACCAATCAGTGTGAACCCCGATGATTCAAATATAAGATAGTGCATACATAAAAAAACCTTCCTTGAGATCCACAACACAAAATGATAAGAGGAAATTATATATGAGTCAATGTACACAACTTTGTCGGATGCCCTGTTTTAGCTTTGACAGATAATACATATCTTCAGTCTGACTTTCGGTATAAGCAATTACTGAGATGTGGATGGGATTATTGACTATGGTTTCCATCAATGACAACACCAGATGAATTTTACAGTGTCTCTTTCCAACAATTTCATCATGTATTGTCCCCGCTATGATCCATGTTGCCCAAGGATCCTTAGCATACTCTACTGAAATTAACTCCCTCCAATCAATGACAATCTCAACCAGAGAACATAAATGAGGCCTCTTGGAAAAAGCATCAACAACTACATTCTTCTTCCCTTAACATAAATAATATTGAAATCATATGTGTGATCTACTAACCCACTTTTGTTTCCTATCCTTAGTATCCTTCCGGTTCATGAAGTATTTGACGCTATTATGGTTTGTTTTGATGAAAATTTTTCCCCCTACTAGGTATGGTCTGAATTTGTCTAATGCATGCATGATAGCCAACATCTCTCTATCATAAATAGAGTAACTCCTCTCCACACCTCTCAGTTTCCTACTCTTAAATGCTATGGGGTTCTTCTCTTGCATCAATACTGCTCCAATGCCCTCTCTCAAAGCATCACACTCCACCTCAAATGATTTGGAGAAGTCTAGTATTGCCATCACTAGACATGAATACATCAATTGCTTGAAGTGCTCAAAACACTTCTATATTGAATTAGACCATTCAAAGACCCCCTTTTTTATCAAATCAGTAAGTGGGGTAGCAATCTATGAAAAATATCTAATAAACATCTTGTAAATATTGTATAGACCAAAGAATCCCTTTAGCTGAGTGAGATTTACCAGATTAGGCCAATCCACAATAGCCTTGGTCTTCTTAG